>OX465407.1:612500-1225000 GCA_950005105.1 Lycophotia porphyrea
CTACACATCTGCGTACCAGGCGTGATGTTATGTTATGGTGTTGTGTAAGCAATAGGCATCAGAACGGAACTATTCAATAGTAGACAGCGTTACTGTCTCGGCTCAGTCGTCTTCGAGTAATCGGTGAACCAAAAAAAAAAAAACATTCTGACAAATTGAGAACCTCTCGTCCTTTTTTGAAGTCGAGTTAGCTAAGAGATCCAATGATTTGCTTAGAATCTTTAGTTTTAGTCACGTGGTTTGGTGATGATTTAGGTTTTACAATATCAGCTAGGTAATCTTGCCTTTACATTATACTCAGTACCTTTTTTTTATTGTATTGTATTTATTTATTTCTCAGTATATGGTACATTGAGATCTTTCATTAAATTTCGTTTCACACACACTACCATTGCTGGTGTAGAAATATTATATAACAAGCTAGGTACATGCAAATCATAACTAAGTACATTTCAAGAATATTATATAAAGATATGTTTGAATTTATAATTTTCGATTGTTTAAGATAAATTAAAAATGCATTATTTATAATAACAAAAAACAATGGTTAATTCAATAATATAAAAATAACAATGAAAAAGTAATAAATGAAAATGACCAAAAATTCACAATAATGTCGAAGTACTAATGTCATTATTAAGATCTTGATTACAATATCAAAATGAATGGTTTAAGAATTCATTGACGGAGTACAAACACATGTCTAAAAGCCAAGCAAACATTTTACATTCAAACTTATTAATTGGTAACATTCTTAGAGCTGGTGGTAATTTATTATAAATTTTAATTGTCATACAACTGGCATTTCTACTGTATAATTGCAATCTCTGAGCAGGTACTAATAATTTCCCGGCATTTCTTTTGCTCAGTCTTTCGGAGACTTGTTCATTTAGTAGAAATTTTTATTTCCTTAAATAATGGCCTGCAATGGTCAAAATAGTCTGCTCCACTCATGGCTCTGATACATTTTTTTTGTACTATGAATGCACTTTCCACATCCACCGAATTACCCCATATCACCAGGCCGTAACGCAATACTGATGAAACACACCCATGATAAGCATTCAGGATTGTTTTTTTACTGGACACTAGTCTTAACTAGCGAAGAGCATATACAAACTTATCAAGCTTACTGCATACTCTTTCTACATGTTCCTTTCCAGTTTAATTTATTATCAATAATTATACCCAAAAATAAAGCTGATGGTCCTGGTTGGAGAATTGCGTTATTATTTTAATTGCTGTTGGTATTACTGACAAGTTACATGTTTGAAATTGAACTATTTTGGTTTTGTCAATATTAACATGAAGATTATTGTCCCTCAGCCATTTTATCACATTAGTTAATTCATTGTTTGTATCAATTTATATGTCAGTTTTGTTGGAACATTTTATCGTCAAAGTAGTATCGTCAGCAAATTGGATACATTCATATTTTAAACATTTTCTTTCATTTCTTCATTAATGTATAATATAAATAGTATAAATTTAAATTATTCGTAACAGGGTGATTATAAAAAAACCATTGCTCGGCTACAGCATCCTCTTATAGTTACACAGAAGAGGTACCCACGGTATCATGATTTCAAACAATATGTCAGTCAAAGATAATCTAACAATTTTATTCTGTACGTTAATTCGTTCTTTTCATCAAAAACCGGCCAAGTGTGTGTCGGACTCGCGCACGAGACGGGTTCGTACCATTATCTATAAAAACGGCAAAAAAATAATTTCTGTTGTATCTCCCATACAACAGAAATTATTTTTTTGCCCTTAAATATTTATTACATTCTGTTTTTAGTATTTGTTGTTATAGTGGCAATAGAAATACATCATCTGTGAGAATTTCAACTGTCTAGCTATCACGGTGCAAGAGATACAGCCTGGTGATAGACAGATAGCGAAGTCTTAGTAATAGGGTCCCACCGGGTAGGGTAGGGTAGGGTTTTACCCTTTGGGTACGGAACCCTAAAAATGGAGAACTTTAAGCCCTAAAACCTTAATCTAGTTTTAGAAAATACCAACGACTATATTTACTAAAATTAACATAACATTACATCACGCCTGTAATCGCCGTGTCATTTAGCCAGATGTGCCTAATAGTACCTGTACCCATTTTTCGCCAGTTACCTACGTAAGTCCCATGTTATAATTACACAAAAAATATTCTCAGTATTCGCAATAAAAATGCCGACAGCGTAATGAACTTCATTACCGCAATTGGTGATGAATCTCATTCACTCAACTCGTCACGCGATAAGTCACAAGACTGCTCAATGTTGGTCACATTATTGGTTCAGGCCTGTGACCATACTCAACTGCTTTTAATGAATAATTGTGTGACGTTAGCGTCATAGATCGTCACGTAAATAACAGGAGATCCTTTAATTAGGTAGATGACATAAAATATACCTACAGTTTGGCCGCTGAGAGAATGCGTTCCTGACAGGTCGTGGGCGAAAGGACGATGTATCTTTGAAGTGGCGAAGAATTTACGATAAACATCTATTAGCTATCGTTTTTTTTTCCCTTTTAACAAATAATATTATTAAAAACTGGCCAAGTGCGAGTCGGACTCGCGCACGAAGGGTTCCGTACCATAAACCGAAAAAAAACACGTTTCTTGTATGGGAGCCCCCATTAAATATTAAGTAATTTATATTTTTATTATTTGTTGTTATAGCGGCAACAGAAATACATCATCTGTAAAAATTTCAACTGTCTAGCTATCACGGTTCCAGAGATATAGCCTGGTGACAGACAGACGGATGGACAGACAGCGAAGTCTTAGAAATAGGGTCCCGTTTTTACCCTTTTGGGTACTTAACCCTAAAATGATATCATTAAAGCAAATAAAAATAAATGTTATAATTTCTTCGCTTTTCATATCCATGACAACTGACACTACTACACGGTCAAACTATCCGCCATTTTATTTTCAAATTAGAAACCACGTATAAAATCGGCATAAATCAATAGCTGGCAAATATACAAACTAGTATTGTATGAAGCTATGCTGGTCTATAAGTACCTACCAAACCTACTGCTATAGTGGGGTCGTCTAGCACACCCTGTTTAAAGGTACCTGTCTTACTCCCTTATACCTAACTCTTTTATTTTTAAGATTAATGTCTTCTTGTTATAGTTGCTATTTTCTGAAAAATAATCCCATTTTTCAAAGACGCAACAAGACGACTTAAAAGCTTTAAGGACATGAAAGTGAAAAACTCACGACCGTGAGCTATAGAAAGACATGAGGCGGTCTATGCTGAAGAGTAAAGCAACAGATAGATTTAAAAAAAAAAGTGCTGTAGTATGAGGTTTCGTCTCCATAATTTTAAATAACATTTATTTATTTATCAACTACATCTACCATTTCAGCTTACCAATGCGGTAAATGCGCCTCAATTAATCCTTAACTTAACTTGATTGTTACTTATAACTAATACCTATAACTAATTACAAACAAATCATTCTTTGTGAACTCACTCAGAGAACAACAGAAAATGTCCGTCTCACTCGCTATGAGGTTGAGCATGCGCAGTGCACGCTGTATGCGTCAGCGGCGCCTACTTTAGAGGTTGGTCCGAGCACGCGGTTCCACTAGCAGTCGTGGCTGCCGTCGTCGCCACACGTACCTGTCCGGAACACACAGACTCACCTGGCCTAAGATAACTGCATTATGCATCTTCCCTCTCAGTAATTTAAATATATATGAGGAGAGTGCAAGACTCCTCCTAACCCTTAGCTCATTGTATCCTACCGTACCTAAAATAAATAAGGTTGCATACATTAACGGATAAAAGAGATAGACTCCGTAATAACGCTTATATAAATCTCAAGGTTATACAGAAGACCGAAGAGTATAACCTGCCTCTCTGTTTAGCGTTTGTGGACTACGAGAAAGCCTTTGATTCGATCGAGACTTGGGCTGTACTGCAGTCTCTCCAACGGTGCCAAATCGATTATCGGTACATCGAGGTGTTGAAGTGTTTATACAAAAACGCCACCATGTCAGTCCGACTTCAGGATCAGACCTCGGAACCTATCTTTCTGCAGCGAGGTGTGAGACAGGGAGACGTCATATCTCCGAAACTGTTCACCGCTGCACTGGAGGATGTCTTCAAGGTTCTGGACTGGCGAGGGCTAGGCATCAATGTCAATGGCGAGTACATCTCTCACCTTCGGTTTGCCGACGATATTGTGGTTATGGCTGAGACCATGGAGGACCTCAGTACAATGCTCGATGACCTCAGTAGAGCTTCCGGAAGAGTGGGTCTTAAAATGAACATGGACAAAACCAAGGTCATGTTGAATGCCCATGTAACACCCACTCCTATCAAGATCGGAGACTCTACAATCGAAGTTGTAGACGATTATGTCTACCTGGGACAAACGGTCCAGTTAGGTAGGTCTAACTTCGAGAAAGAGGTCAATCGTCGAATCCGACTCGGCTGGGCAGCGTTCGGGAAGTTGCGTGGTATCTTCTCGTCCAACTTACCGCAGTGTCTCAAGACGAAAGTCTATGACCAGTGTGTGTTGCCAGTGATTACATACGGGACCGAAACGTGGTCGCTCACAATGGGCCTAATTGGAAAGCTTAAAGTCACCCAAAGGGCAATGGAGAGGGCTATGCTCGGAGTTTCCTTGCGTGATCGAATCAGAAATGAGGACATCCGCAAGAGAACCAAGGTTACCGACGTAGCCCGAAGAATTGCCAAACTTAAGTGGCAGTGGGCAGGGCACATTGCTCGCAGAACGGATGGCCGATGGGGCCGTAAAGTTCTGGAGTGGCGACCGCGAACCGGAAGACGTTGCGTTGGAAGGCCTCCCACTAGGTGGACCGATGACCTGATGAAGGTTGCAGGGATCCGCTGGATGCGAGTCGCACGGGACCGGTCAATGTGGCGACACTTGGGGGAGGCCTATGTCCAGCAGTGGACGTCTATTGGCTGAAATGATGATGATGATGATGAAATCTCAAACTCAAACTCAAACTCAAAAGCATTTATTTCAATTAGACCCTTACAGGCACTTTTGAATGTCGGAAATACAAAAAAGGCTGAGCTACAGTCACAGTCACAAGGCATAATAACTTGTTAAAGTACTGTAGTTGCCCATTCCAAAGCGTAATTCTCTATGGAGAAGAATGGGCAAGAAACTCCATGGAGATAAAATAAATAAATATCTAACATAATAATATTGTATCCGTTATAGGTCACGTCAAACGCGTCAAGCACAGCGAACGAACCACGCGTGTCGTCTCACATACGACGGTACTAACATTTCCCAAGACTACGTATTCTACAGAATGTTTCGTAAGCCAGCCATACATTCTAACGAGTAGTGTAGGTCACTGCGAACGTGAGCGAATACACGCCAGATTATTTAATGATCCTTGCTTGATGAATGATGATTCATCGATCTGTTGCAACAGCGGCGAATTTTATACTTTAGAATAAGTACTAGCGCTTCAGGCAATAGAATACAATTTTGGTAGTTGGTTGAACGGCCTTATCATCATTATCATCATCATTCACAGCCAGAATTCAACCAGTGCAGGGTATAGGCCTCTCTCTTTTTTGTCCTTGTTCCTGTGCCAAAACCAGACCTCAGGCTTTTTTTTTTCGGATGGGAAATCATCAAATGACTTCTCCCGCTCTGGGCAGAGCGGAATTAAGGGAGTGTCAGACTTGTACTGACTAAAACCCATCCATGTTCCTTCCTTGCCCTTTGTGTTCCAGGGCTGCGGTATCTCTTTCGAACAGTCCCGCAGCCCTGGCAGACCAGGCCTCAGGCCTTAGATGCTATAAACAATAAATCGAAGACATTACATCATCACTATATCAACATCGAAGAGATGACGACATCTACCAACCCACACTTTCACTCACAGTGGGAACCTGCGTCCCAACAGTGGGAACATTATAAGCTGAATCTGTTAATCTTACTACTACTAAAAATACAAAAGTTTGTGAGGATGGATGTATGTTCTTTACTCTTTCACTAAAAAATACTGAATGGATTTGGATGAAACTTGGCCCACAGGACATTACCGAACTCCACGCGGGCGAAGCCGCGGGCATAATCTAGTAAAGTAAGTATAATTTGAGGAGCGTAGTTGAACCGCTTTAGTCTTAAGAAACGTCGGTACCGAAATCAAAGAGAACTATGACAGGCATTGATTTATTTGAAAGACTAACAACACATACCTATTAATAGACATATAAATCACAGTACCTACATCTAAAATAACCAACAACAACGTTTATCTCAAATCCAAAATTCGACGATGACTGTCATACCTACTTTCTTTTCAATTTCATCATCTCTAACTCACGACTAGATTTTTTTTTGAATTCAGTCATTCAGTGCGTCTGTAGATATTATCTAGAGACAGATTTGTTTTCAGTGATCACAGAGATTGGTCTCTCATTTTTTTTATATTATGTCGCAATATTTCATCACTTCACGCTTGTGGACCTCGATGAGTTCGACATACCATATAGTCAATATTTTTTGTCGCTACCTCCTCATCATCTGCCTAACCTTTTGCTAAATATGTTAGGGTCGGCTTCCAGTCTAACCTAAAAATAAATCTAAAATCTACCAGTATTGTACATGGAGCGACTGCCTATCGGATCACCACAACGCAGTTTGTACTGAGTAATACGATCGATACCCCTTGGTAAGACTGGTTGTCAGACTTTCAGGCCACTGACTACCTGTAGCGACTGTCAAAGATCTACAATTGACAGCCAGTACCAACGGTTTAACGGGATTTCCGAGGCACGGAGGAAACTCGGTATGTAACGGGTGGTCACCCATCCACACAGCAACCCAGGCAAGTGCGATTAACTTGAAGATTGCCTCGAGCGGCTGTTATTATTGAGCCACGAGCTCCTAACTGGACAGATAGAGATTAAGGGACCTCACGCACTAGGGGGCCACAACCACGACATTTGGCCGGACCAGTCGCTTTCTGAATCTACACTGGTCAGACGCCTGGTCGTGAGACCAAATTTCGTTTTGGCTGCAGTACGCGATGTCCCAAGTCTATATCGCTGCTGAAAATTCCCCAGTGGGAATTCCGCAACACTTTGCTTCTCCTTGAGGAAGATTCACGGAGCTCACGATGGCGAGCATACATTTTATCTACTTCTTTTTTAATATATGGGTTTCGGTGAAGCAAGACATATACATACTTACAAAAAGCACGAAAACATTTCGAGGACACCGACATGTCCTAGAAGCAAAAGTCGAAAGCATGTGCCATCCACCAACCGACTGGGCCGGCGTTTGAATCAGATGAGGCTGGCTCTCTTCCAAAACAAAAGGCCCATTATGAATGCATATGTGGTAATCTTATTGGGTGGGTCATTGCATCGGTCTCTTTGTCAACCTAGCCATTATCTGAAGGAAAGGTGACAAGTTTATCATAATTTTATTTATCGGACAGAGAACCAATTTTTTAAAAATTCATATTGATGATTGAAGTAATACGGTCAATGCAAATATCTCACGAGAAATACAACTGCACCCAGACTACAAAGGCAATGTTAAAATAATAGTAGAATGCAACTGACAGGATGAATGATCATCTAAATTTTGCTGGAGAAGTACACTGCCGCTTCGTGAATCTTTAACGGAACTGCAGCGGGGTGATGGTATGGACTTATGGAGCTGTGTTGCAAAATTTGCTCTACCTCCTATCCTGGCTCCTTAGCACAAAAACATGCAGCCGAAGTGACCTCTGCGCTGCCACCGACGAAACCATGAGAGTGGCGCAGTTCTGAGCTAATAAAATATAAATACTGTCGTGCTAGCAACACAAAGAAGAATAGTGAATATACCTTAGCGCGAAGAACTAAGAAACAGGCTTGGTCCTGCAGGGCCACAATCTCTCTTTCATTCAGGAACATCATCGTCATTATTCTCCTGCACTTATCCCAATCCACTTGAGGTCGGCGCAGCATCTCTTCTTCTTCCATACTTCTCTGTTACTCGTCATCCTGTCAGACACCTCCTTTCTTGCCATATTATCCTTCACACAGTCCATCCATCGTTTTTTTGGTCTTCTTCTACTCTTACAGCCATCTACACGCGACAAAAAAGTTGTCCATGTACGTAAATATTATTTTGATATCAAATTTTAATATACTGATTTCACATCAAAACCTGAGCGTACAGACGTAATACTCACCCATATAACAATATATTTTTGCAACATGTTTTCATCGTTAAAAAGATATTGCGGCAAGGACACTCTGGACTTGTGGCACCTCGACTCGGACAGGTTAGGTTCGAAGAGGATGGCGAGGTCTAGTGAGTGTACGTCAAGTCGTTTTCACCCATAGTCATAGACATATACGTGATAAGCAAGCGCCTCGCGCCTGCCCAGTACGCCAAACGACACAAATATGAGACAAAATGATGGCTTGGTAGGTGAAATTGGATTGAAAGTGGAGGGCACGCGCGTGCCTTTATGCTCTGGCGGTCAAAAAGCTAAATAAATGCGTTAAAAAAATACAAGCTTTGTTTTTAAAAAAATGAATTAGGTTTAAGTTTATTGTGTGCTAGTTATTATTAGATGCGTTCATAAAAATGATTAGGATTGGGATTTTTTTATACAAAAAGGAAGATTTTTTGGTTTACAGTTAAATAGTATCCAAATAAATGTACCAAGTCTGCCTTATCGATGCAAATTTTCATGACAAGTAAAGCCACCTTGAACTGCATCCTTAAAGTGATATACTATATTACTCGTCATCAGACCAGCTTAGATTGCTTTCTAGCTAACGTACGATGAATATTGTTGAACAGACAAACTCAAAGGCATTGGGATTGTGCGTGATACCCCGCTGGACTAGCAGACGACAGCTACACGATTACATGAAGACCGGTTTATTTTCACACAATTCCCGTACCTTTGTTTACTTACTTCAATCAATTATTTAAATTACTCTCATGTACACGAAAAACGTTATTAAAGACGTCTTTCCGTAGTTTTGATCGAAGGTCGAAAACTAAAAGGTTGTCGAAATAAATACTTTAATTTATGTGGAGAATTGAAGATCGGGCAATATTTCTTTGTATGTTCCTCTTTTGTCTCACTACCGGGCATAGGCTTCTCTCCACACTCACCTCTCCTCCACACTCACCTCTCCTCCACACTGAAGGTCATGATAATCGGTTGACAGTGGGAGGTCTAGGACCACTAGTATCAGCCGTTGGTTGAGTGGTTGCAAGCGCATGAGCATGAGGTCCTGGGTTCGATTCCTGGCTCAGGCAATGAAGGATTGGTATTTATTAACAGAAATTTCACAGTATCAGCCACAGAGTCTGTATTTGTGCCCGGTTGTTGGCAATAAGCTCGCCCTCTATTATGGGACTGAACTTTACTGGCCAAATATAACTCTAACTCAAAATCATTTATTTCAATTAGACCATTATAGGCACTTTTGAATGACAGAAAAATAAAGAAGGCTAAGCTACAGTCACAGACACAAGGCATAATAACTTGTGAAAGTACTGTAGGTGCCCATTCCAAAGCGTAGATCTCTATGGAGAAGAATGGGCAAGAAACTCCATGGAGACTCTTTTCAATCAAAATAGTGTTACAAAATCTTGGTGACATCACTCATGTTCAGATTATACATATTATATGTGAGAACGATGTAGAAATACGTGCACGTTAAGAGCGTCCAGAGTAAAAGATTAATGAACAATTTAAGAACAAATTAAGTAGTTAAAATAAACCGTGGCAGCCTAGATATGACCAGTCCCAACTGACGACGCATGGATCAGCCCCATTCATATAGGTGTATTAGGTACACCTCTGCCTAACCCTTCGGGGCTTACAGACGAGTCGTTACGTTATTATGATAATCAGACAGCAAGGATAATGTTAGGGTTATTTTGTCGCGGTCTCAAGTAGCTGATTACAATCCGTTTTAAATCTGTAATTTACATTTCAACGTCTCTTGTTCTTATCTTATCTTTGGCAGCGATTGTTTTGTGGTTTGATCGTTAATGGCCGAATGTAATTAATATTTTAATTTATTCGCAGTTTAATTTTACCAGTAGAGAATAATTTGACAATTATGTTTGAAATACAACTCAAAGCGTAATTATTTTACCAATTACATAACATAACATCACGCCTGTCACCCCTGCAGGATAAGGCAGAGGTGTACCTAGTAGTACACCCACATTTCACCAGTTATGTTTAAGTCCAGACTCTGTGGCTACTACTGAGAAATTCATGATGGAAAAGCCCCAATGACATTTTGCCCGACCTGGGAATCGATCCTAGGACTTTATGCTCAGCAGTCGCGCGTGCGACCACTAAGCCAAAGCGGCAGTCTAACAGGCACAGAGTAAATTTTATCAATTAAACCATCACAAACCATAGAGTTGGAGTTTCCCCGTTCCAGCGTATTAGGATCCTATGCGTATATCTAGAAGAATGGGCAAGTTCATGGACATTCTTTTGTTTTTTCATGGAAACTACCCTTTTCTTTTATGTACTACTCTATAAAATCAAAATATTGTTGAGCATTTTATTCTAGCGACTTTTGGCATACTTAGTTTACATACATCCAGCAGATTTTCATGATAATTTTGACTTTCTTTTAAGAAAACCTTCATTCAGCTTGATTGAATACAAACAGGGTTCGAAATATAATCGAGTCCTTAACCTAATTCAATAAATATTCATAAAATGCCAACAATGCCATAATAGATACTGACATAATCGTCTTAAAGATAAATCAGTTATTAATAACACAAGACTATACTAATAACACAGCATTAGAAGCTATAAGCATTATCTTTCCTTGCACCGATCGATAATAACATCAATTAAAAGATCTAAAAAGATAAAATAATAATTGTGAATAACGTTAAATAATCATAAAACCTAGCCTTTTCTCGACCTTATTAGGTCGGCTTCCAGTCTAACCAGAAACCGCTGAATATATAATTTACATGTAGCATCTACCGATCTGACCACCACAATCGTTTGCCCGTTTAGTAAGACTAGTGTTCAGACTTTCGGACTCCTCACTACCTGGCACGACTGTCATACATAGAACTACAAACTATACTACTAGTACTAAAAATGACAATGGAATCCAACAGCTTAACGTGCTTGGTGAGGCACGGAGGGAACTCGGTATGCAATTCAAGGTCACACATCCATTGACCGACCTCGGTAAGCGTTGCTTAGCCTTGAATATCGACCTGTAGTAGTCTGTAAAAAAAATCTGTTATTAAATTAACCTAATATTTTATAATGGGCAGTTTCTTGCGACAAAGTCACGGTTGCTTTATCAATGAATGGAGATAGTGTGCTGTGTAGTGCGTCTGGGGCTCGACTAGCGGCCTTTCTGTTACTATTTACTGTGGCAACGACGCGAAGCAAACGTGCGCGCTAGAACATCTTAAAATACGCTGTATTTAAAAAAAAATAACAACAATAAAACAGCAACACTTTTTTGAAAAACGTTTGAATTGAAAGTTTTCTTTTTTTCAAATTGTGAATTTAGTGAGTGGAATTTTAATAAATTAAAAGATTTAAGTGGAAAATGTGTTCGATTTTTAAATTGAATGTGGAATTGAAGAAATAAAATAGACTTGCAAGACTTTTTTGGAAAATAAGTGTGATATTTATAGCAAACTTTCTGCTATTCTTTGTGTTTTAAAAGTGCAGAAATCTCTTTAAGTATTTTTAAAATGGAGAACCAGCATGCGGCAACTAAAGGAGAGGAGGAGTTCCCATCGTACATGGGGGACAAAAGACTGATTGGGCTAGTGCCAATGTTCATTCTAGTTTTAATTATCGTCTTCAGGATATCATGGACTCTGTACAAAAGTTTCGGTGAGTTTAAATTTCATTTATATACTATACCGGTCTGAAATAAATTTCCTTTAACGTTTTTCTAAAATATTTTGGTTAAATAGAATGATTGAATAATTCATTAGTTTCGTTATTAGTAAAGTTAACTTTTATTTGAAAGTAGAACAAAAGTTATCGTTGTTGCGAACCGAAATTTCCTTAAATAGGCTATGAGCACTGACCCCATGGCTTAAATTAAATTTAAATAATTATTACTTCATAACAGATACGATTTGAAGATAATAATTATAAATGTTTCAGTTCACATTCTGGTTAACTAACCTCAATACTTAATCTATGTTATCAACAGATTATGGATTTTAAAAGTAAACAATTATCAAGCAAAACCAACCTTTTAGTAGTACAACGTTAGTAGCAGGTGACACTTGAAATAGGAAACCACCCTTGTTGGTAAGAAATGAGAGTTGTCAAAACCAAATTGTTACCAAGGCCTTGCGCCTGTCAGTACCAAAGGACCAAAATGTTGTTTATATTAATACTAGCTGATGACCGCGGCTTCGCCCGCGTGGATGTCGGTTATCGCAACCAAAAGTAATCATCAAATTTTGATCCCGTTCCCGCAACTCATGGGAACCTATTCCAGGGATTCCACCATACATCATTTTGTTATATCTCAAAGGGTTTAGGCAGCGTTTTCGTTGAAAGCTCCCAGACGGCTTATTTTTTTCCGACACCTCCAACAAAAATCATTATATTTTAGCCCGAAAACTTGACGCGTTATATACTAAAACCTTCCTCGAGAACCACTCTATCCATTGGCGAAAACAGCATGAAAATCGGTGCAGTAGTTTTTGACTTTATTGCGAACAGACAGACAGACGCGGCGGAGGACTTTATTTTATAATATGAAGTGATATCCTTGGTAACAGGCATGTAGCACTGAATAATTGGAAGGCCGATATTTCCAATATTTATTCACAACTCGGGGTTAACGGACTCATTTCTTGATCATTGAGTTCCGGGTTTATTCTTTGCATGCAAATTTTCGAAGATTGCGTTTACTTGTAATTTATGAGAAGTTTGTAAGGCCATCCCAATGCTCAATACACATTATTTTCTGCCTCAATCCAGAAATAAATTCTTATAATTCACCTGCTCGGCGTATCATTATATAACTATTCTCTTGCTCTTATCCCACTTTAATTATGGTCGGGTTACGATGTCTTCTTCTTCCATTCTTCTCTATTACTCATCCTCTCTGCAGTGTTCTTCCTAACCATGTCTGCTCAGTGCATATTGATAATTAAAACTTATATTGTCACTTACGGGATATCTTCCGTGACATTTATTTTGAGCTCCCGATATTAGAACCGAGTGCCGGTGTTTTGCTCCCGAGTTTAGTTGTAAGCCGTGAAAGCTTAAAACAGTGTATATCAATAACTATTGTTGATTTTTAGGGTTCCGTACCTCAAAAGGTAAAAAAGGAACCCTTGTAAGATCACTCTCTTGTGCGTCTGTCCGTGTGTCACCATCGATTTTCTCAGGAACGGGTGGACATATTAAGTTGAAATTTATACCACATACTGAGGTCTTTAATCAATATTAGGTAAAAAAAAATCAAGGTCCTGAGTCAACACGATAAAAAGATATGGGCAAATTTAGATTTTCGCGAAAACTTGTAAGTACCAAAAACCTTTAGTTTCAACTTCTTTTATTTTTCGGAATGTTCCCTTTATTTGTGCTGAAAGGCCTTGCTTTTAACCAAAATTGACAATTCTAGGTCAACCGGAATTACCCTATAGGTTTTGGGTCGAAAAACTTTATGGTAGTTCCCGTTGACCTAGAATCACGAAATTTGGCAAGAAGCAATGTCTTACAGCACATGTAAAGGAAAAATCTGAAAACCGCAAATATGTAGTTTAATAACAAAATACCTACAAGATTATACGGAACCCTCGGTGCGTAAAACTGTAAATATTAGTTACGCAATTACGTTGCTGGTCTTAATAGTTGAAATCTAATTGCTCGATCGCATGAGTACAGGCTTTAGTTCCGCAATGCGATGTATTTACTGGCTGACATGTGTAACTTGTATACACGGTGGATTTAGAACATGACTCTAAGTCTATCAGCAATCTATACGACATAGATGTAAAGTTAGTAAGTTTGGATATATAGGTAATCTACGAAACGACTTATCCGGTTTCAGAAATTCAGTCGTGTTTGGATCCATGCAATAAATTCTTAGCAAAACGTATGTTACGGCTCCCCCTTACACCATATTATATTGTTTTTATCAACATTATAGTACTAGAACCTGCATCTACCCACGGGCTCTCTCTTTGTGCTTCAACCACATTCCTGAGAGCAATACTGCCCCCAGAAGCCAAAATGCGGTATCTCAAAAAAAAAAAAAAAAATTAGGTACCTATATAAAAAGAGCGAGATTAAAAAAAATATTAAGAGCATATTTCAGTTTCTTAGTAGTCAAGAAAATCTGACAATCAGTCTTACCAAGGGGTCAGAGAGAGAGGTCGGGTAGTCAGTCGCTACATGTAAAATACTGGTATTCAGTTGCATCTGGTTAGACTGGAAGACGATCCCAATATTTATGGGAAAATGCAACAGATAAACCAATGAAAATTACCTTAGGTATATCATTTAGATATACCTGAGAATTAAAAAAAAAAAACATGTGTGCAATTCACACGTGGTAGAAGTTAACCTTCAAAAATGTTGGCTTCAAGATAAACACTGTATAATGCTTCCTATCTCATTTTCTCCCACGTTAAATCTTACGAATTTATGTGACTGTCTCCTTTTTCTGTCGCAATTTCGTTTCATCGACTTTCAAATTACAGCGATGCTAAAGAAGTTTTCAATTTAAAAACCGTAAGAATAATAAATACATAACTTACTTTTTTACTGAATAAGAGAAACAATTTTTCCATGTTTTTCCGAAACAGATTTGTTGAGTTACCGCTTTTTGGCTTACGGAGGAAGTATAAGTATGCATTGACTGCATTGGATACAGTCAGCCTTTCTTCAAACCCGTTTATACCTACCATACTCATAGTTAAGCGTGCACACAATTATAATTGTATTGTTCAACCTCTTGAGCCCTTGATAATAACCAGCCTGCGTTTTACTTGTTAATTGTTTTATTGATACCTAATTCTATGTGAGTATCTATTCTTTTCCCATGCTGATGGAAATTGTAGAATTCTTGACATAAAAATCTTTGCATTTTGTCAGAATTGAGACGCATATTATAAAATAATGCAAAATAACTGTGTGGGTGTTAAGAGCGTTAACGACTGACGGCATTTCATACAAATTTTCAAATCGTTTGTTTCCGAAATTATTGAACCGATATTAATGAAACTTTATACGCATATGCAGGATACATAGGTCTAAAAAATTGACAGAGGAATTTTCGAAATGTCTTTTAAACACGAAATTGGTCTAATTTAGCAGTAACACAATTTTTTGAAAAATCTTAAAAGAAGTTTCACGAGACCAAGACCTAGGTTAATACATATTTTAATAGTACAATGTTTATCCCGGCAGAGGTACTAATGATTTCCAACCGCAAAGACCCATCAGATTTATATTAAAAAAAAAACTCGCGTCGCCGGCTATTAATTTATTTCGAGTAGCCTCTCATTTATCTTTTTTCGACCGACAAAGCCCTTTAATAACAGTTTATCAACATAACTTGATGGTATAACTACCATCCTTGATATTAACGGAATGGAACCTCTATTAACAAGTTCAGTGGCTCGGTGAGACCTCGATTTTTGTTTGCGTAATGTTGAATAACTCATGTCTGCATAGCCAACAGATTTGTAGAACAAAAATTACAAACAAAATATCACGCTTGTTTTCCTCGAAATATTTGACGGAGGTGAATCTAAAATACTACATGCACATTTCGCTAGTATAATTCCCATATAAAATGGAACGGCCCTATTCTCAGCAACCGGCCACAAATCTAGACTCCGCGGCTGCTAAACATGGCTTGTATGCAGTCGCTATACTGTTTGTTGGTAATGCTTGTAGAAAGTCTGTGTAATTTTACGATCATTTTAATAGGTAGGTAAGTGGTGATGATTATAGTTACGCGCTAAACTATCAACGTTTAATGCTGCAATAAAAGGCTCAATTTTTTAATCAATTTAATTGTATCGTGTTGCCCATAGCTGCATCCGGTTAGACTGGAAGCCCACCCCAACATAGTTGGAAGAAAGGTGGGCAATAATACATGAAATAGTGTTTTATCGATGATTAAAATACGGATGTGACTAGCTGTACAAGTTTATGTTTATCTTTACATAGTATAAACCAAAGTCGCTCCCGCTGTCTGTACGCTTAGATCTTTTAAACTACGCATGAGTAGATACTGATGTGGGGCAGTGAGGGTGTGTGTCTGCCCCACATCAGTATATACTTTGCACCCGTGCGAAGCCGGGGCGGGTCACTAGTTTCATAAAAAACGGAGAACTACTAAAGTCGAGGCTATGTTAATTTGACATGACCTATTGAAATGAAATACATTTCCTTCCAGAAGCGATAAAAGGTGTAATAACGAGGCCCTTAACGAAGCCGAAAGGCACTTGTTGTCCCCGTCCGCGTCGCCTGCGATATGTTTTTTTGTTCTGGACCATACCTGGAAACCTTCCAGTTCTGGCGATATTATTGGGGTCAAAGTTCTAACTTTTTCACAAAAAAAAAAGTTGTTTCCAATAGTTTTTGCGTTAAGTTACTTAGTTTGATGGACATAACGTTTGGCTGACGGCTTCGTGAGGAGTCTGTTTACACCCTGTATAGGAAAGCCTATTCATAGACTAATCTTATCTATACTTTTATGTTATCAGCATACTAGCTTATTTATAGAAATCTATAACTTTTGGCAATTCAATAAATAAATCTATAGCTGGTTTTATCAGTTTCTTCAAATGGACCAGTTTTGAACAACCTTGTAACGTTACAAACTGTTTCTATGTTATTACAAATAAGTTATAATATTTATACTTAATAAAATTGTAGTAACAATATTAATAAAATATTTATGATTATATATTCAATCTGATACCATTAATAATAGTAGTGAAGTAGTTGTTATGACTGGTAGTTTATTGTCAGATAGCGCTAGATACATAATAGATTGAGCTTGTAACAATAGAGCTACTTTATTACATAGGTAATGGTTCATTTTATGTTGGCAATGTTTTATTAACTATAGCTTGTCTTTTAGCACTGGAAGTCTCATTATAAAAAAAACCGGCCAAGTGCGAGTCGGACTTGCGCACGAAGGGTTTCGTAACGTGTTAGGGGGCCCCCTTTAATTATTAATTTACTTTTATTATTTGTTGTTGTAGCGGCAACAGAAATACACATTCTGTGAAAATTTCAACTGTCTGCCTATTACGGATCATGAGATACAACCCGGATAGACAGACGGACGGACGGGCGGACAGTAAAGGCTTAGTCCCGTTGATTTCGGGTACGGAACCCTAAAAAACGAAAAAGAAAAACTGGTCCTTTCATCCGGATGTTACTAAATACTATATTTTGTTTCGTAAATAAAAAATATGTGTCAACTTATCAACCTTAATCTCTGTGTAGTGGACAAAAACAATATTTCATATGATTCACACTTCAATACATTGTCATTTCATCTTGTCGGTCCATCTGTGCCAATGACCGTCTAGACAAAATCTTGTGTTTTGGGGTGATTGAACACTGATTTTCATTTTGTACCATTGCATACGTAGGTATGTTTATTTAATCGTAGTTATGGCTTATGTTTAACCAACCACCAGATTTAGTAAAAAGTAACGGCAAAAAAATCAGTTTAGATGGCCAAAAATACTAAATGATCAACAAAATTAGATCCCCATTTTAGCGTGAAATTAGAACCAAAAATAGTTAATAACCACCAGAAAATGAACTGTTATGCTCTTGCATCCGAGTCGAGGGAGACCCGGTACGGAGCCCCGCGTTGCGGGGCTCCTACTTTTGAATGGTTTATAAAAAAATCGGCCTCGGCAAAACTAGATGATTTGGTGATCAATAGATATTTTAGGTGATGGATGTTAGTGGTCACAAAGTTATTTTTGGTGGTCATTTTATGTATCCCCATTTTAATCTATAGATAGACTTTCATAATATCCTTTATAGAGTCTTGACTTATAGTCAAAACTTTAAAAATGTTGAAAAAAGATTTTCAGCCGTGCAGAATTAAATGACATTTAGGAGTCACTAACGTCATCGACCTCATGGTCTCTCTCATGTCACAATGCCACACTTTATTATCATTCTCCTGCCCTTACCCCAATTTGGGGTCGGCTCAGAAGCAGCCACGGAGTCCTAACTTGTGCAGGATTGAGTGCAATAGGTTCGCCCCTATGCATGAGACTTAAGAGGAAACACAGTAGGTATTTGAAGAAACAATCGCTGTCGCTCTGCGAGCATGATTTCGACATTGGTGCGATAAGGACAACTATAGTAAAAAGTCATAATTAGAGGTTCAGCTCTCGACTATTTCCTCCTCCAATTTCGACCAATTTCAAAGATATTGCATAAACTGATTATGAAGGATATATACTGTGTCCCTATGTTTTTCGTGATTCATTAATAGTTGACCAATTTGTACACTGGGCCTTTGTTGACAGGCGATCTAAATAGGCAATTTAGAGCATTTTGTAAAGGTTCTAGTGCTTACACAGATTACGTATCATCAGAACGGAAAACACAGGAACATAAGGTTAATATTTATTTAACTGTAAAAAATCATAGCTTTAAAGTCATAAACAAGAAAGAAAACAGGCGGGAGCGTTTGTATGAGAAGAAGACCACTACGTTTCCACTTAAGACTAAATAATTGACAAAATTTTGGTGTACTATTAAGTACACCTGTGCCTAAACCTTCGAAGATCACAGGCGTTGTGTTATGTTTGAACATAATAAAACGTACTTAATAACCGTATACTACAACTGTCTAAACATCCCAAGTTCAGTAGCACACTATTTTGGCAAAAACCAGTAAAATCTTCCATATTCAAAATTATTGTTTTCAAATATTTAAATTTTCAAGTTACCTTCACAAAAATTGTTCAGAGTTTAAAATACCAATAAATTATTCATATTATTCGAAGGTTCGTCAGACCCCGACCCCATTGAAATGTCTGTAAGTCATCAGAGACGACAAGACAAACAAATATTTGTGTTAGCGAGGCAAACTTGTCTTGTACATAATACCTAATGTCACACGTAACGGCTGACCAGATTTTGAAATAAGAATTCTTAAAACTACTTTGATAATCGTATAGATGTTCGGTCCAGGAATGATGTTTCAAGATAATGAGCCTTCGCGCTTTTTTGAGATTTCGATGCATCGAGGTAGTGAACTGTCGAGTTCATAATTTATCGATTTCAAGTAGTAAGTCACGGGACTGTTCGAAAGAGATACCGCGGCCCTGGAACACAAAGGGCAAGGAAGGAATATGGATTGGTTTTAATCAGTACAAGTCTGATCCCTTCCGCTCCACCCAGAGCGGGAGGCATTTGATGATTTCCCATCCGAAAACAAAGGCCTGTAAGGTAGGTATTTGAAGAAACTGTTGCGGTCGCGCTGCGTCAAGCCATCCCCACCCCGGGGAGTGCGGTAGGGACAGCTGTAGCTCAGAACGATTATCACAAAAAAATTGACGAGATCGACGTTTCGTATTCCCCTTTTTTCTCCTCGAAAACTGAGCCGATTCAATTATGTTTGACATTAAAATTCAAAAACTTTTCGTATTTGTCTGGTAGTCCTCTAATCACGGCCGTAAAAATGAGGCATTTTTTGTAATTTTTAGAGGTTCATATTTTCTTTACTTACTAATTGCTGAAAAAAGGAAATGACAGGGATGTATCTATACTAAACCTTGATTTTATGAAAAAACAAATCTGTAGAGGCACTATTCAGGAATAAAAAAAATATATATATTTGTATGGAGAATGGCTGCCCCTGTTCCCGCTTAACTCTTAAAACTCTTCTGAATATCATCAAAATAATAATAATAGATATCGTAATACACGTACACATATTATTATAGTACTAAAGGGCGTGTTATGCGTAAAGATTCAACAAATATTCTGTACTAGTCCAACCGGTTTCAAAGACGCTGGATATAGCTTCGAATGCTCTCACACATAATAGTAATTTCGTAAAGAACTAAAAGAGTTATTAAAACATGGTGTTTAGCTAAAGGTTAATTGAATAGTTTCTTGATTCGAAGATCAGCCGAACTAGTGCGGACTAATTGGGGACAATTATATATAGTTTAGTGGTATTTTATGGAGGTGTACGTGTCCAGAACCGCGTCCGCAAGTCATCTATACCAGTTTGACTGAACCGTATAGTTACGTTGGTACTTTTTCATGTTTATTTAAAGAAGCTAAAAAGGCATTTTGCACAGATGAGTGCCTTTTTAAAATGGTTCCGAAAAAAAAAATTCTTGAATTTATATATTTCTGTCTTTTAACGTTTTCACCTAGTATGACCAAGATTTAATTACAAACACTTTAGACAAGTTTCAGCATTTTGTGTATCTAAGCTAGTTCATCGTCACCATTTCAGCCGAAAGACGTCAACTGCTGGACTTGGGCCTCCCTCAAGTGTCACCAAATTGACCGGCCCCAAGCAAGTACGTCACACGTAAATATATGGTCGAATAAAATATATTTTATAGAGCCTGCGCCACCTCGAATAAAGATTCAATTTCACTAAGTATTTCTTTCAACCAAATTGGTTTTTTATGTTTATGAAGCCTGTAAACTGTAAACTCAGATAGAATCACCAACTAATGAGTTTAGCAGTAATTAATATTGATGTCTGTTGAACATGTCCAATTAGGTTAAATACACTATACAGGGAGTGGTCTAGCTCCACAACGTATAGGAGGTACAGTTGGAAAATCTATCTGGTATACAGGCTAAAATTATTATATACATCTTTTTTTCTACCTTGCCAATATTGATTGTTATTTCTTGTTCTGCAAGAAAAGATAAATACAAATCATGACTAAAAAAAGGTAACGTAGGTGAACTTAATAAGCTTATACATATATGAGGGTTGAATGAAATTGAGTGCCTCGGTCTAGTGTTCGCAGACGCTTCTGCTCATCATAAAGTCTTGGATAATTTTCGGGATGGGCAGTTATTGGGTTTTACTACCAGGAATTTCTCAGACGCAGACCATCATCTGCCTAGCCTTTTCCCAGCTATGCCGGAGTCAGATTCCAGTCTTACCGGATTCAGCTGAATATCAGTATTTTACATGAAGCGACTGCCTATCTCAGTTGCAGACCGTAGTCTCGGTTAATGGCAATACTCTCCCTGTTTTATGGGACTTAAAAACAACATCTGCATAGTCCTCATATCATTTAACCATGTTCTAGACTTTAGAAGAGACTGTGACCTCTGAGTTTGTTTCGGCTGTTTCTTCTCAGAGTAGTCAGGTACGAAACACCGGCTACATCTAGTTTTAAAAAAATATGACGTGTAAAAGTGTTTGAAAAACCTATTTGCAAAATAAACATCATTTAACAAGCCAAATGTGAGTCGCACTATTTAATAATCTCTACCTAAGTCTTTGGGAAAAGCAGGCGTTCGAATAAGTATTGCCTACTCACCACACCTACATCGTTTAAAGTAGTTATAATTAGTTATCAGCCTGTCCACCAAATGCCTTGTTTGACTGTACTTAATAGGTACATTGGTATAGGTCTCGTGGGTCGGACATCGAACCTTGAGGTGTGCCCAAGGATGTCTGCAATCGAACATTTCCATAAACGAATGGCCGATTAATAGACACATTCAAGTTAAAATATTGGTTAGTTTATTATGAATCCTTATAGGCTGCGTCAGGGGGCGGTGTTCGGGTGGCTGATTTTTGGGCTAAGCACATTTGTTTTTTTTTCAAGGTTAAGCAACGTTTTGCTGAGATCGGACCGCGATGGATGTCATTTTTTACATAACGAGACCCCTTTCGTACGCACGACGGCCAATCAAGCTATGCAAACCAAATTAAGCTGATCTCTCATCGTACGGGAAGCTCATACAAAGCAAAATCAGGTTAAACTTATGCACACCTTGATGTGCTGCCGTATGTACTACGAAAAGCACGTTGCGATTCCTAGAACTGTGACAATCATTACGGATAGTCAGAGGATTGACAACCAACCAACCGTTCCTTGCCAGTCGGGTAAAAAAATATAAAAATTTCTCTTTTTAACGATGGTTAAGTAAGTCGAACTTCAATCGAATAAAAAATATGACTTTGAGTATTTTAGAGGACGCTGTTTTATACATAGTTCATGATGTTCAAAACCGTATTTTTTGTCTATGCGTAATGAATTCAGAGACGCACAAAAAGTTTATATTCAAAATGTTGACTAGTCATTGAAGCATACATAATTTACGTAGATACCTATTTGTAGCCGTGGGTGCAATGTTGGCCAACTGTTACGAAGATGTGGTTATAATGGTGAGGACAGGTACTCATCTTTTTGTTTTTGACAATGCAAACGTGCTTACTTGAAATACATTCTTTGATTTTGATAGAATCTACATAGAAGCAATGATTAGAATTTCTCTTGCTATTTAACGACTGCGTGCCTGTTCGAAAGAGATACCGCCCTGGAACATAAAGGGGTAAGATGAACATGGATGGTTTTAGTCAGTACAAGCCTTTTTTTTTCGGATGGGAAATCATCAAATGACTTCTCCCGCTCCGGGCAGAGCGGAAGGGAGTGTCAGGCTTGTACTGACTAAAACCCATTCATGTTCCTTCCTTGCCCTTTGTGTTCCAGGGCCGCGGTATCTCTTTCGAACAGTCCCGCAGCGTCAGTAAAAGCCTGACACTCCCTTCCGCTCCGCCCAGAGCGGAAGAAGTCACTTGATGTTTAACAAAAATCTAAAGAAATTTTAATCCACATGAATCCAAATTTATGAAAAAAACACGCAGCCAATTAATTAATATTTTGGGATTTTTTGTTTATCATCAGGATTTTCTCAGTAGCAGCCACGGAGTCTGGATTTGAAATCGATTGGGCTCGCCCCCTATTACATGTGACTTAAATATAACAGGTGAAATGTGGGTGTACTATTAGATACACCTCTGCCTATCCCTTCGGGGATTTCAGGCGTGATGTTATGTTATTGCCAGTGTATTTAGTGTCGCGCTCTTTATTCTAATTATACTTGTCAAAATAATAAAAAAAAACATTCCAACGAGCCAATAAGAAGCAGCTCTCTAATGAAAGTAATACACAAACGAACTGTCAATTTTCTTTCCAATGACAGCACAGATTGACAGTTACCACGTGACAAGACAACGTAAACAGAAACCATAAAGAAACCAAGAGTGTAACTTGATATTCTAGTCTCATTGCTTTTGTTGTGGGCCTTCGTGAGGCCTTCACACTAAGTACATCATACATTTGTATGGCTACTCGCGAGCGTGTGACGCGAGGTCACTGCTCCACATTTTAGATCTAAGTACAACTTCAAATATTATCGTTGAAATATATTATATATTTAATGATAAATGATGATAATGCGTGCAACAGAAAATATTGCCGTAGCGAAGTAAATGTTTCATGATTTTTTTTTAAACAGGAGCACAAAGGAACATTTTATTTTATTAGTCCTTGTTTAACAGTCTTAACTGTAGGTAAATTGGTTTTAAAAACCATTGCAATGGCAATTTGTAAGTTTAACATTAAATTTATGAAGTCACTTTATTGATTGTGGCAAAATGCATACAAACACAGAGAATTATTAAAAACTAGCTGATACCCACGGCATCGCTTGCGAGGATGGAGGTTATCGCGACCAAAACTAATCATGAAATTTTGATCCCGTTCCCGCAACAAAAACTTGACAAATTATATACTGAAACCTTCCTCGAAAACCACTCGAGCCATTGGTGAAAACAACATAAAAATCGGTGCAGTAGTTTTTGAGTTATCGCGAACAGACAGACAGACGCGGCGGAGTAATTTGTTTTTTAATATGTAGTGATGCAGTGAAGTGATGTAGTATTTATTATTTTTATTGCTATCATTCCTTTATCCAAGTGCAGTATAAAATAAAAAGAGTGATCTCATGCTTATCATGATGTAGAACTTATGTTTTTGTATTGTTTGGGATGATTTCCATAAACGGTTCGCATCGCATTGTATCGGAAAGGATACGAACGGATGCGGCGACAGTCGATCGCGGCCGGTAGGAAGTCGACGCATACGATCGGCTACGTACCGTTCGCTTGCGAACGTATCCGTTTCTACGCCTTAAGCTACGGGCACATTACCGTGTCGTGTTGTGTCGTGACGCGAGATAGACCAATCATACAAATCTGTTCGCGGTGACGTAAAATCACAACGAGTTTTGATTGGCCTATCCCGCGCCACGACACAACACGACACAGTAATGTGCCCGTAGCTTTATAGTCAAATAGTTTCACTCCTACCATGTTGGCGTGTTTTAATTTTTGAAAATAGTTAAAGTTGACGTAGTATTGTTGGCTATCCATGCTGTTGCATTAAACATTGCTTTTTTTGGGGTGAAATATCACGTTTTAAAACATTGTGCTGATGGACGCATTGAATGGTATGGGGGTCGTGGAGGTATCTAAAGCAAAAACATATTAAAACCTTGTTTGAAAATAAACGTTGGAACTTTAACCCCTAATATCTCCGTTACTAGAATAATACCCACCACTCCAACATCTCCAACAATAACTAAACTCCAGACCTCGAAGCTAGTCAGCATAGTGGTCACAAGTCGTGCAACCATCGCCTAGATATTGAGTTACCTTACAATCACTTACAGTCGTGACGTAATGTAGGTTACAGTGTAAATACAGTTCCACGAAGGTGATATTGAATGCTATGGAAACAAAGGGCAAGGCATGAATATTGAACATGTTAATGGTTCTGAATTAATTAATACAAAAAAAAACTCTTGGGATTTTAATATAACTGGCGTAATGTGAGTCTACTATGGCTACACGTATATCTAGCCCTTTGCGGATTACCGGCGTGGTGTGATGTTGTATAAAAAACTGGCCAAATACGAGTCGGACTCGCGCACGAAGGGTTCCGTACCATAAACCGAAAAAAACACGTTTCTGACTGTCACCAGGCTGTATCTCATGAACCGTAATAGCTAGACATTTGAAATTTTCACAGATGATGTATTTACAAGAAACCGGTACCATAAACCGAAAAAAACACGTTTCTTGTATGAGCCCCTTTAATTATTAAATATATTATATTTTTATTCTTTGTTGTTATAGCGGCAACAGAAATACATCATCTGTGAAAATTTCAACTGTTTAGCTATCACGGTTCATGAGATACAGCCTGGTGACAGACAGCCAGATAGACAGTCGGACAGCGGCAGCGGTGTCTTAAGTAATAGGGTCCTGTTTTTACCATTTGGGTACGAAACCCAAAAAAGTAACACTTAATTTAACTAGACAAACAATAAAATTGCCATTATTAGTATCCTATCGACTAAGTAGAAAATAACATTCCAAAAAAAAAACAAATATTTCTCTTTCAAATCAATTTTCTTTTTGAAACACTGAATTGATTCATCATCAGCCTACAGCTGACCATTGCTGGACATAGGCGTCCTCAATCGCACGCCTCTCAAATCGATCCTCAGCAACTCTCATCCAGTTGCTACCAGCCACCCTGCGAAGATCGTCACTCCACCGAGCCTGAGGGCGTCCCACCTTACGTTTGCCGATTCACGGTCTCCACTCAAGAACACGTCTACCCCAACGGTCATCGGTACTACGGTTAATATGGCCGGCCCATTGTTCTCTCAAAGTTGATCTGAATTGTATAATAATGCCTATTATACAAAGGATATACAAATCTTTTCCACCTGTTTTTACCTGCATGATTGTTGCAAACAAAGACGTGTTTAGTTTAACAAAAGACCGTGCCATAATGGTTAGTTGCTCTTCAAGAATATCGCACAAGTTTTAACAAAAGTCTACATGTGTTTTTTTTCTGCCGTCTAAATTACTAACATTAGTCTGATACTAAGTTGAGCTCTCATTTATAAAATAATTACGTCGTTTCAGTAGTTGCTCACAAAGTTTTTCACAAATTTGCATAATTTAAACTAAACTAAATTTGGACATGAATAACAGAAATGAACATCCTTTAAACCCACGTTCGTTTTAGTTTGATCAAATAATAACTGGTTTGACTCTTCATTAAAATGTTGGTCCTTTGGAACTTTAATTACGTTTATTAAGATTGGTAGGCCCAAAAAGTAACCTAGCTTTATAAATAGCGTTGTACACGATCTCATCAATATTAGTATTTCATTCACGGTTGTAGTAACTAATGAATTACTGAATAATTCATCGCTGTTATCCGAACATCTATTTAGAATGGATTTATTTATTATTGTCTTTGTCATCAGCATTACAATAAAAAGTCATACTTTATGACAATCTTGAATTTTGATTTCTCTGTGTAATAATTGATGTAACTTTTCATTTGTGTTAAATTTTATGTCCTAGACACTATAATCCACACTTTTATAGAAATTGGGCCTTTGATCCGCACACTCCAGCAACGTTCTTAGTCTATTTTTTTTTCTTCCTCGAGTTGATGATTCTTAATTAATTTAAGTTAAAAGAAGTTCGATCAGAGCTCTGCCACATCGTCAACATTTGCAGTGACTTCAGACAGGTCTCTCAAAGTTCAGGTGGAGTTGCACAAAGAGCTGGATCGAAGGTTGAAAATCTATGCAATATGGCTCCGCAATCACACTTCGTTTCATTGAAATACCTCTATCAGATCGACAAGCGTAGTGTGGGACATCACCCTACTTGTTGCACCGATAATCTTGAAAAAGTGGCTGGCACAGACTGGATGTAGAAGGTGATGGGCAGGGTGTAGTGGAGCTTGGGGAGGCTTATCTCCAGCAGTGCTTTGCGATAGACTGAATAACTTGGTTGATCCTCCTTGGGTTAAGTTTTGCCAGCAGCGACCCTCGTGGCTTTGTTCCTACTTATTTATGTTTATTTATTTTATCGTGTTCTCACGACTGGTGGCGGTATTTTCATTAAAGCGTAAAAGTTTGGCTTGCTCTTACAACCTACTACTCTTCATGATATAAGGGTTTCAGTTAGGGAACAGGCTGCTTACCTTAGGGGCTTACCGTATTATTGGCCCCCAGGCACGACAGTGTCGTTCTAATGCAGTTATTTGATATTTGCTTAGCCCGCTCGCATTATGGTTGGAAATTATCCCACAGACGTTTTAGCCTATGACACTCGAGGATAACGTACCTTCCTATTACTGAAAGAATTTTCGAAATCGTATCAATAGTTCCGAAGATTACCACTTTTTTTTTTCGTATGGGAAATCATCAAATGACTTCTCCCGCTCTGCGCAGAGCGGAAGGGAGTGTCAGACTTGTACGGACTAAAACCCATCCATGTTCCTTCCTTCCCCTTTGTGTTCCAGGGCCGCGGTATCTCTTTCGAACAGTCCCGCAGCCCTGGTGAAGATTACCCCCTTCATTCAAACATTCATCTTTATAATAGTACTCCAGATTGCACAGTGAGCTGACACTGGTACACTTTACATACAAAGTAACAAATCAAAACTCTAAGAATTGATTTTAATTAGACTGTAACAGGCACTTTTGAATGTCAGAAAAACAAAAAAGGCGAAGCTACAGTCACAGACACAAGGCATAATAACTTGTGAAAGTACTGTAGTTGCCCATTCCAAAGCGTAGATCTCTTTTCAATAAAACATTACCTCTGTATAAGATTGACTATAGATTCTAGCTAAACATACTCGAAGTGAGGTGTAACAATATTTGCAGTGGGTCGTGACACGTTTGCGCAAATCGTGAGATACGTGCGCTCAGCGTGAGGCAAGGACTGCGCAACTGTATGCGTTTTGTTGAAAATATTGAGAGATCTTTGTAGTTTGTGATTTGTAACTTGATTTGTCTTTTTACAGTTATTATGCCTGTGGCTGGACTGTAGTTACATCTTCTTGTTATTAGGGTTTCGTACCCAAAGGGTAAAAACGCTAGACAATTGGAATTTTCTCAGATGATGTATTTTTGTTGCCGCTATAACATCAAATAATAAAAATATAAATTATTTAATAATTAAAGGAGTCTCCCATACAAGAAACGTGTTTTTTCGGTTAATAGTACGAAACCCTTCGTGCGCGAGTCCGACTCGCACATGGCCAGTTTTTTACTATTCAAAACTGTCGGGATCTGGTTTATTTGGAATAAACGCTTTGAGTTTTAGATTACCAATGAAAACTAGTATGGTCAGTTTGAGTTTGAGTACGGCTAGGTGCCCTTATCATTATCTATCTAGCCTTTTCCCAACTACATATGCTATGTTGGGGTTAGCTTCCAGTCTAACCGGATGCAATACCAGTATTTTACATGGAGCGACTGCCTCTTTGACTACCACACCCAGTTAGTATTGGTTAATACGATACCCCTTGGTAAGACTTATTGTCAGAGTTTCGAGCCACTGATTACCTATAACGACTGTCTATAATCAATAAATAGTAAACTCGGTATGTTATCGGTCCCCCATCCACGGACCAACCTAGGCAATCGCGGCTTAACCCAAAGATCAAGCTGAACGGTCCTCTTGCTAGATGACTTTGTACTTAAAAATTATATATTCCTAATTGTATATCTGCGACACATACAGGTTGTAAACAGACTCTTCACGAAGCCGTCAACCAAGCATTATGTACATCAAACTAAGTAACTTAATGCAAAAATTAGTGCTGGGAAACAACTTTTTTTTTGGGCTGAAATATTACGTTTTACGGTAGGACTCAATGTAACGCACTCAAAACATTGTGCTGATCTGAGCGGATTGAATAGTACGGTTTTCGTGGAGGTGATTAAGGTAAAAATCTTACATCCAAAACAAGATGTATTTAAAAAAAAACTTGTGAAAAAGTTGGAACTTTGACCCCCTAGATCTCCGTAACTAGAAGGTTTCCAGGTATGGTCTAGAACAAAAAAAATATTGCAATGACGGGGAGAACAAGTGCCTTTCGGCTTCGTTAAGAGTCTTTTTATACTCTTTATATAATTGTTGGTATTTATTGTAGTCACTGTGTTGAATATACGTAGTTAATCCACACATAAAAGTAATCACATGAACTCACAACCTTTTCTCGTGGTGTTAGGCAAAAACGACTCTTATTACTGTCGCGATAACATTCAGAAAAAATGGGTTTTAAGACAGACTGCCTCGTTGGTCCAGTGGTTGCAAGCGCGACTGAGTTCCTGGGTTCGTATCCCAGATATTATTTTGAGATTTTCCATCAGGAATTTTCCAAGAACAGCCACGATTAAAATTTGGGCCAGGTTGATGGCAATAGGCACGCCACTTATTACATGGCACTTAAACATAACTCACAAATTGTACGTGATGTTATGTAGGTACAATAACAGAAATCGAAATGAGGAAAAAACAACACCGAACTGACTAAAAACTCTTTGCATAATAGTTGTAAAAAACCTCATAAAATAACCTCACCATAAGCACAAATTCTAGGATTAGAATTACGTCAATATTGAATTTAGTCTCAGCTAAATACACCGCTCTAAATAAACGGAAAGACCCGCCAAACATGTGGCTTTGAGGACACAATTAGGAAGACTCAAATACATATTTTTTATATACTGTCTATCTTGGTTAAAAATTTTCCTTAATCAGTAATAGTAATAAAAAAGTGTGTTTCCTATAGAGTCGTTTAAGATATTTTTTTGTATTTGCATTACTTATTGCAAAAAGAAACTTCATCATCATCGTAGGCTCAGACTAACCGGCTTCCAGTCTAACCTAAAAATAATAATAAATCTAAAATCTACCAAAATTGTACATGGAGCGACTGCCTATCTGACCTCTACAGCCCAGTTAGTACTGGGTAATACGATATGCTTTGGTAAGACTAGTTGTCAGACTTTCGGGCCACTGATTACCTGTAACGACTGTCAAATCTATAAATGACAGCCGGGATTCACAGCGCAACGGAGGAATTTTCATGGAGTGACTTATCAGATCTTCCCAACTCTCTGGGTAACAGATACCCTTTAGTGAGACTGGTTCTCTTCGCCACTGTAACAAATCACAGTGAAGATAATGATGCCATTAAGGTGACAACATACAAAACGCAGTCTTATCGCTTAAGAGCGATTGCGCCGGAAAACTTTTGAACAGACGAGATCAACAGATCTGATAAGGATAAGAATATTATGTTGCTGGTGACCACTTCACGTGCATTATCTAAATTGCCCAATTTTACATTGAACACTGTGGACAGATGAACTTTTGTAGACATAGCATTTAGATTTGCTTAATCATTGATCATCATAGAAGTCTGACGACCAGTCTTACCAAGGGGTATCTTATTACTTATTAACTAGGTGGGTTGTGGAGGTCAGATAGGCAGTCGCCATGTAAAATACTGGTTTTCAGCTGCATTTGGTTAGACTGGAAGTCGATCCAACATAGTTGAGGAAAGGCTATGATTGATCCTCATAATTTAAAGTATTTCTTAGAATTTCAAGCCTTCTCTACTCTCGAGAAAGTCCTGTGTATAGCTGTCAACTCATATAATCTATGCATTGCAATATCATTCATCTTGGCCTTTCTCTTTTAAATCTGTACCCGACTCTGTACATCCTTATCATCAATCTGTCTGCCAAACTTGTTTAATATCTTAGTCGATTTTAAAGCTACAATTTTAAAAAGCCTCTTAGTTAGTTACTGCTTTACTTTTTAAATATCTTTGAATGTATTTGTAAATCTAGTTAGATTATTATTACAATTTATTTTATTTCCTGAAGCCGCTTAGGTTAAATTGTTTTTCTTTTGTCGTTGATTATATCAACCAACGGCTTAACGTGATTTCCGAGGCACGGAGGAAACTCGGTATGTAATGGGTGGTCACCCATCCACGGACATAACATCGAAACATTGAAAATATACTGCCAAGTCTCAAAAGACCACGATCTTTCAAAAGAACTATGTTTTTTAAAACTAATTAAGGTCAAAATAATAAATATACAGTGCCAGCGACATAAAATAATGTAAAGTATTAAAATGGTGACAAAATGTGTCTTTTTCTGCACTAATATGTTACTGAACCATATTGTAGATCAAAGTGACTTTGGTTTTAAAACAAAAACAATGTTTCGTCACTGATACAATACATATAATTATATACACCGTGACACTCCTCCGAAACGGCTTGATCGATTTTTATGTATTTTTTTATGTATCCTACTACCCTATCTACTACTATCCTATTTTCGTACATACCAAATGGTAGGTATAAAAATAGGTCGCAAAGTATATTTCACACCATATTTTATATGGCAGAATAACGCTTGCTGGGTCTGCTAGTAATTTATTTATTTACAACAATCTTACCTACACTATAATTACAGATCTATGATCCAATGCGACAGAGTGGCCTTACTAACTAAATCCTAAATCTATACCTTATGCCTAGTTAAAAAGATATCTTAATCCAAATAACTTATTACATATAGTGTAACTTTTGCGAATTCACTCAAGTTGCACCACAATACATCAACCCTCCCGTAAACCTCATTCACCACGCGTATGGCTCTAGTGAGAGGAGTTCCAGTAGGTTGGTCCTGCACGTACAGCTGTAGGTGTTGCAGCAATCTAGATACATAACCACTTATTATGAAATTCAAACTAAATACCGAATCAAATCAAATCAATCTTTATTTGTGAACACAGGTATTACGATAAAGGTCTTATACATTTTAGTGGAGCTCTATGTCCTACTAATGAAATTGGTGTATAAATATAAGTTTTTTTGGGAATAAGTGAGTTAGTAGTATATACAAAGTATGTAGGTGAGTGAGTACCTACCTAAATCTAAATAAACTTTTAATAGTTGTTACAAGGCTAAATTGTCAGCAACCTCGTTTTATTATCGAATTAACCAATTAAAATAGTAATTATTTCATTTATTTTATCACAAAGTTCCCCGGGTCAGGTCACATTAAACCGTGTGCTTTTTAATCACTTAGGTAAAGAGCTGCCAGTTTCAATATTCCATAACAATGACACTGATGGCTCTTGAACTATATTTATAAACTAGCTGTTGCCCGCGACCGCCGTTCGCGTGGAATTATTGTAAAAAAAAAACCCTATTATTATAAGCACTTTTTTATCGAATTTTGTTACCAATTTCAAGGGCTTTGATTTTTTTGCAGGGAACCCTAATTATTTTTCTAAAATAAAAGTAGCCTATGTTAGACCTTGTAATACCAGCTATTTGCCAGTAAAAGTCCCGTCAAAATCGGTTCAGCCATGTCGGAGATTAGCCGGAACAGACAGACAGACCAGAATTAAAAAAATGTGTTTTTGTTATAAGCTGTCCGCCGTATATATTTTTATATGCATTCAGTAAAATGCAGTATAATTTGTATAAAACAAACAGACACTTCAATTTTATTTATTTGTAAGTATGTATAGATTCAATCGGTTTCGATGGAGAAATCAGTCTTTATGGTTGAAGTAGTATTACGTTTTTTAAGCAAAAAAATAGTATCAAATTATACTTAACTGGCTGGTTTTACTGCCTCGTTGGTCGAGTGGTCGCAAGCGCGACTGTTGGACGTGAGGTCCTGGGTTCGATTCCGACGTCGGGCAAATTGTTATTGGGTTTTTCTATCAGGAATCTTTCAGAAGCAGCCACAGACTCTGGACTTGTGCCCGGTTGATGGCAATAGGCTACCCCATATTACATGGGACTTAAAACATAACTGGCTAAATGTGAGTGTACTAATAGGTATTCCTCTGCCTGACTCTTCCGGGATTATAGGCATGATGTTGTTATGTAACGTAATTATACTTAGTCTATGAAATAACAAGTTCCAAATGTTTCACAGTCAGCGACCATAACCTTTTCAGTGATTAAGTTTTCAAACAATGTTATCAGTTTCATGTTATGAAAAACTTAAACCACTGCTTGCCTGGTTATGGCTCTTACCTACGGTCAGATATAACGTCGAAAAATATAAAATCCTACTTCCTTCCTATATAATATAATTATAATACATATTATAAATGCTAAAGTTTGTCAGAATGGATGTTTGTTACTCTTTCACGCAAAAACTACTGTACGGATTTGGATGACATTTTGCAAACAGATACTTCATAACCTGTATTAACACATAGGATACTTTTTATTAAGGTTGTATGATCCCGTGGGACAATTATCGGACTTCACCCGGGCGAAGCCGTAGGCATAAGTAATATTCATAGGCAACCAGAAATTGTTATCACATCGTCATCTGCCAAGACTTTCCTTAGCTATGTTGAGATCGGCTTCCAGTCTAGCCTGATGCAGTTCATACCAGTACTTTACATGGACTGACTGCCTATCTGACCTCCACAACACAGATACTGTGTAAAACGATACCCCTTAGTAAGGGCTACTTGCACGAAAAACTTAACTCAAAGTTAAATGCTAACGCGAGGTTAAATTGTCAATATTGTATGTCAACATGATGTCTATGTAACCTCGTACTAACTATTAACTCTGAGCTAAGTTTTTCGTGCAAGTGGGCCCAAGACTTCGTAAATTACACAACATGCATAATCTAAAGAATTCATAAAAATAAAAAAACAGATTCAAACGTGTTTTCCTTAGGTCTTCGTTTCAATGTCGCGCGACTAAATCTAGCCAGTCTTATTATAGAAATAAGTCTAAATATAAACCTCATTTGTATTCAAACTCGTTTTACAAGTTTCTACAGAGATTCTTCAGCGTTATCCCGACCTTGGAGATCATTTAAACCTGTTTGCTTGGATTTATTTTACTGAGAGAACTAACGGCATGCACTACTTTATTAGAAGACATACAAAAAAAAAAACATTTCATAAGGACCAAATATTTTGTACATTTTATGCACCCACCAAAGTGTGTAACAGTTTGTCGGCGGGATCCGCGCTGTAAGAATCTCCTCCTTTTTTTAAGTCGTTTAAAATAGTCTTTACTCAGTTGGTTTATACTTAAATAGTCTTAAACACCGCCAAAGATCTTAAATTTAAGATACCTACATATCACGCCTGAAACATGTCAACAAATTTATCTCTCTTAGGCCGCTTCAGAAAACATCTTGAGAAAAAATCCCAATACCTCTTTGCGAAACCTGGGAATCGAACCCAGGTTGGGTTCGATTCCCAGGTTCCTGTCGACTACTAGATCAACTAGGCTGTGAGTAAAAATAATGGTGTTAGAATATATAACTCGAAAACTCTGCACCGATTTTAATGCTGTTTTCAACAATGGATAGAGTGGTTCTCGAGGAAGGTTTTAGTATATAATTTGTCAAGTTTTTGTTGCGGGAACGCGATCAAAATTTCATGATTTCGTTTGGTCGCGATAAACGACAACCACGCGGGCGAAGCCGCGGGCATCAGCTAGTTAGCAATAAAGTTAAGTGTGGTCCCCAGATTGCATGGCTTTTTGACAGATTGTAGTAGCCTGATGTGCTGGCGTGTGACCGCGTCTGTACACAAAAAACAGTCTTAAGTACAGTCAAAGATAACAAACGCATACATTACACTGTGCTACCCCACAAGTAGGTCAATGCCCGATAACAGAAGAATACTAAGAGATTAGTATTTCTAGAACATATTCAATAATACGTAAAGTATTCGTCCTTATCGTTGTCCACCGTCGGTCAAGTCGAACGATATGAAGGTAGCGAGGTTGATGACGTATGTTGAGAATTTTGGATGCATAAGCTTTAAACTAGGCTTGTCTATAAAACCTCAAATGAATTGGATAAAGGGTAAGAGAATGATCATCATCATCAGCCTATAATGTTCCCACTGCTGGGACACAGGCCTCGTCTCAATGAGAGGGATTAGGCTATAATCCACCACGCGGGCCCAGTGCGGATTAGTAGATGTCACATGTCTCCGAATTTTTGGTTCTAGGACATGCCGGTTTCCTCACGATGTTTTCCTTCACCGTTTTTGAGAGCAGTGATGATGAAATAAATTACACAAAGTAATGCGCCTGCCTGGGTTCGAACCCACGACTTACTGTTCGTAAGTCGCGGTCGCTAAGAGTATGTTATGATATTTTATTTATATTGACTCTCAAACGTTCCTAGTTCCTTATTATTGATCACCTCAAACAGCCTCCAACATAATATGCATGTAAGTGTCTTATTAAGGATATTGGCAATTTATAGTTACCTTAACATATAAACTTTAAGTATAGGTCTAGCATTGACAATTTAATTCTATTATAAACAATGGCAAAGGTCAGGTGCGTAGTACTTCCAACCAGCGTGTATGTATGACCAGTTTTTTTTTTTTATAAAACGTTGCAGTAGTTGTAAGTTTATGTATAAATACCAATCTAAAACCGGCCAAGTGCCTGGACCTAGCACTCGAAGGGCTCCGCACAAAAATATGTTCTTGTAATCCACTTAGATATTGTGCATTATTTTTTTAATTGTTACACACACACATAATTTGCACCATAATAACTATGGTGCAAATTATGTGAGTGCGGAACCCTAAGAATGTGAAGTTTACGGCTAACAGACTAACATGTTTATGGAGCACAGATTATACAAAAACAAAAGAATAGAAGGACCAGGATCTATTTTCAAAAAACACTTAAGATATTTTTAGTTGACGGAAAAGGAGCAAGCCTCTTGAAATTATTATAACTGTTGACAGATTTTCGATGATTTCCGCACATGTGATAATGTGTGATAAATTGAGTCATGTGTGATGTGTCCCGTGACTAAAGCAGTGACAAAACTTAAGCATGCAGCTGTAAAATGACATTGTATTATTTTCATATCAATAATGATAAAATACTCGATTTTTTATCGAAATGTGTTTTTGGTGCTTAGTGAGTGATCTTGTTGAGTGGTTGTAGTGATAACTGATGATAAATCATCATTTGTTTTGTTTCAAAGGTCATTAATAATGGAGTATTCTACTTTATTCCATCAGAAGGGGAAAACCTATTTTTTCGTGCCACTAATCGTTTTTGATAAGACACAACAATGGCATTTAAACCCTGAATTCCTGTTTTACCGGTAGTGCTATTCATGAAAAAGTCATTCAATGGGGTTAAATGAAATTAGAGGGTGGTTTTGGTGATTTTAATTCTGTAACTACATACGTGTTACCTACCATAAAACCTGGTACTAACCTGCAAATTGCAAAAAACACCTAAGCGAAAATTTGAATTTCGCGGACGACCATGGCGCTTCCACCTTAAGTTAAGTTCGGCTAACATTTTTGCCGACTTTTTCCTCATATTTGAAAAACCTTGGAACTTTTGACCGGTCATTCGTATACTCAGAATCGATTCGAAATTTATCCATCTAACCAAACATACCTAATCTGCAGTTGACTCACACCAACACGAAAACCAAGTCTAGCATAGTCCTACGTTTCTACAGCGACATCATCCCAAAATATTTGTCTTCTCTAGGTACGAGTTCAGCTTTTTTCCCATATTATTAGTATCGGTAAGATGCCATAAGAACCGTTTTTGCAGCCGTTCAATGCGCTTGATGTGGACCTTATACTCAGGTGACCAGACCGCACTGCAATATTCGAGATGGCTTCTAAGTAGAGGTTTGATGTAGGCCAAAGCTGCATGGCTTTAACTGTCAGGTGCAGTTCAGATGTCAAAATCACTGACATAAATCATTTGATCGGCTGGTCCTTTGATCCATGTTAATAACTTTCACTTTGAGAAATTCAAAATATAATTTTGAACCGGAAACATTTTAGGTAAACTCATTCTTGATAAAGTCCGTTAAAGTCATATCCTAAATTACTTGACTCCTCTTGAAAAACAGAAGACGGGTCAAGTAAGCGACACCGAGGACACTGACTGTTCTATTAAATATTTTGGGGTTGGCTTCCAATCTAACCAGATGCAGCTAATACCAGTATTTTAAATGGAGAGACAGCCTATCTTAAAAACTTCTACAACGCAGCTTAAAATGGAATGACTTGTTGTCAAAATTTCAAGTTTCTAAATAGAACCTACCCATAACGAATCAATGACTCACATTTTGTCCGACCAGTACGTCGCAACCTGGATAGCTCTGTTCTTTGCCCATTCAAGTCCTGGAGAGTGCACGACTGGCAGGAGAGAAGGTATGACATATCCTGGGCTGGGGCTTCACACTCGCTTTGTGTCATCGGGATCAGCTGATCAATGTGCTGTCCCAGACACGGAGGAGTCTCGGTATGTAATGGATGGTCAGTGGTCACCCATCCACACACCAACATAGGCAAGCTTAGCTTAACCTTCGATCGATCGATGCGGCTGTTATTATTTAGCCACGGAGCCTCTTCTGCTATTGGAAGTGTAAAACATAACATCACGCCTGTAATCCCCGTAGGGTTAGTCAGAGGTGTATCTAATAGTACACCCACATTTCGCCAGTTATGTTTAAGTCCCTTGTAATAGGGGGTGAGCCTATTGCCATCAACCGGACACAAATCCAGACTCCGTGGCTGCTACTGATAAATTCCTGATAGAAAAACCCATTAGCACTTTGCCCGACCTGGGAATCGAACCCAGGACCTCATGCTCAGCAGTCGCGCTTGCGATCATTCGACCAACGAGGCTATTGGAAGCGTATTACGCAATTATCTCGCAGGGCCCTATTAATATTAAAATTTAATTCAAGTTAGACCCTACGTTCACTTATGTCCTTGTCAGTACAATAATTCACATTCTAACGGATCTTATAGTACCGACCGACCTATTATAAGTTTTGCCCACGGCTTCTCTCGCATTATGATCGAAAATAATCCCACGCGAACGATTTAAATATGGCCTACGATACTCGAGAATACTGTGGCTTTCCATTAGTGAATTAATTTTCGGAATCGGATCAGAAGTTCCGACGATTGCCCCCTTCATCCAAACTTACAAACTTTACCTCTTTATAATAAAAAAAAAACTTTTTTCGAAAAATATAAAAATATAATTTGTTTGATTCAGTTTTTTTGTCGCCGACTTCTGAAACTAGTTTTTTTTCACTTTTTTGTTGTTTCCCACAAAACTGCAATAACTACACGGTCAAAATGTATTGAACAGTTGGATTTTAGGGTTCCGTACCTCAGAAGGTAAAAAAGGAACCCTTATAAGATCACTTTCTTGTCCGTCTGTCTGTCTGTTCGAGTGTCACCACTGATTTGCTCAGGAACGGGTGGACTTAGCAAGTTGGAATTTATACCAGATACTAAGGTCTATAGTCCCTATTAGGTGTATAAAAATCAAGGCTTTTTTTTTAAATTACCGATGAAAAATTTGTATACAGGAGAGGAGTTCAGAATGATGTACTGAATTATATACGTGGTTATAACCGCTTTAGTGTTGATGTCCCTTCTACCGTGTATAAGTTCAGTTTATCATAGATGTTTTTATCTGCATCCAGCCTATTCTTTTTATATCATTATCAATCACTTGACATATCATTGTCTAGCTATTGTCTAGCTATACTTACTGACTTACTGTGTGTTAGTAAAGGTCGTTCGCTACTTCCATGGCTCGCGACTAGAATTTAAAAAGATGCCGCTACCCATAACGAAGCCGAAAGGTACTTAATTGTTATCCTAGTCATTGCGATCATATTTTTGCTCTAGAACCCTACCTTCTATTTAGACATTGGGGGTCAAAGTTTCAAAATTTTCACAAGTACTTTTGACGTGACAACGTCTAATAAATCGATGAACGCCGGCTGCATGCAAAAAAAGTGTCCCGTTACGCTCACTGTACGCTTGCGCCGCATCTGTCTCTCTTCCACTCGATTTTATGACGTTGTCGTGTTAAACTATCGTCCGTAAACCAACTTTACAGACAACCAATTTTTTAAATACGAGTTTTTTTATGTTATAACTTTTCTTTAAATATTTCCACGACCTCCGTACTATTCGTTGTTGTTGTATGCATTACATTGAGTCCTACCGTAAAATCGTGATTTTTCATCCCAAAAAAAGTCGTTTCCCAGCAATCATTTTTATGCAGAGTTACTTAGTTTGATGTAGAGAATGATTGGTTGACGGCTTCGTGAAGGATAAGTTTACACCTTTTTTTACGGATGGGAAATCATCAAATGACTTCTCCCGCTCTGGGCAGAGCGAAAGGGAGTGTCAGACTGGTACTGACTAAAACCTATGCATGTTCCTTCCTACCGCGGCCCTGGAACACAAAGGGTGTTCCAGGGCCGCGGTATCTCTTTCGAACAGTCCCGCAGCCCTGGTTCCGTTTATACCTTGAACGTTGACGAAGCAGAAGGAGAATGTAAGGATCAGATTAGTTTTAACGTTTCTTATGCTACTGCCTACCCTTATGAGAGAAAGGCGTGAGTTCATGTACATATGAAAGTAACTCAAGCGCACTATACACAAATTCAAATGCAAATCCATTCAGTCATGACTATCTGTAATGCTGCTGTAATTGGTGTTAAATAAATCAATCAATCTGACACATATTATGGGAAGCAAATTCACTTTCTCGTGAACATATAGTTATTGCAAAATACATAACGTGACATTTTTAAGGTGAAAGTTCTTTTTTTGTTTTGACAATTTTACTTGCTACTCTGTAGGTTTAATGTCATTAGATATACAATTAAAACGTAGCCGGGCTGCAATTTATCCGGCCCCCGGAAAAACTGCAGATCGGCTACATTTTGATTCGACTTGGACTCAGGACATGGTCAGTGTCTATCGTCATATTTCAATAATATCCGCATAGTTTTTATAGTTATAATTTTCTTGCTCTGGCACCATATAGCTTAGGGTCGGCGCAACACGTTTTGTTCTTCTATTCTCCTCTGTCAGTCGTCACGCTATCAATAACTTCTTTTTTTCTTTCATATGACTCCTCGCACAATTTTATCACCTTTCGTCTTCATCTCCCCCCAGGGCTGCGGGACTGTTCGAAAGAGATACCGCGGCCCTGGAACACAAAGGGCAAGGAAGGAACATGGATGGGTTTTAGTCAGTACAAGTCTGACACTCCCTTCCGCTCTGCCCAGAGCGGGAGTAGTCATTTGATGATTTCCAATCCGTAAAAAAAAAAAATGGTCTTCATCTCCCTCTACTCTTTTTAGGCAATTTAATGAATAAGAACGCTAAATTATCTATCCAAAGCGAATAACTCGATCCTACCACCATAGTCTCATCATTATCTTCCTGCACTTGTCCCATTCTAGAGGAGCTCGTGGCAAAATAATAACAGCCGCTCGGGTCGATCTTTAGATTAAGCCGTGCTTGCCTAGGTTGGTCTGTGGATGGGTGGCCACCCATTACATACCGAGTTTCCTACGTGCCTCGGAAAGCACGTTAAGCCGTTGGTCCCGGCTGTCATTCGTACATCTTTGTCAGTCGTTACAGATGGTCAGTGGTCCAAAAAGTCTGACAACCAGTCTTACCAAGAGGTATCGTATTACCTAGTATTAACTGGGTTGTGGAGGTCAGATAGGCAGTCGCTCCATGTAAAATACTGGTATTTCAGCTGCATCCGGTTAGACTGGAAGCCGACCCCAACATAGTTGGGAAAAGGCTAGGCAGATGATGACTTGTCCCATTCTACTTGGGGTCGGTGTCCATTCCCTCCGGTCAGACGTCACGGCATCGTTTATTCCTTTCACTTTCATATCATTCCTCACACAATCCATCCATCTGTTTTTTGACCTTCTTCTCCCTCTCCATCCATCAACATTAATAGTATATCTATAAATGGCTAGTAAAAGATTTTAGTTCAGCGTTTCAATTGCAGCAAAAACAAATGAATTTTCGCGATGAAAGTTCAAAATTATTCTCCAATTTATCAATGGATCTGATCGTCCATTTCATGATCATTGATAAATCAAGCGGCCTTCTATTTAGCACTGGCACACGATTGAAAGTCAAGATTAAAGAAAATAGACGAGTACATACGAGTAATATGTACGATAGGTCTATACCTACATAGCAATATGCTATTTTAAGAAACCTCGAGATTTTTCGAATTCTTGTAATCCAAAAATCTCGAGGTTAACGTTGACATCAGTACGGAAGGCGGAAGAGGCAAGTGAATTTAAAGTCAAAGTTTTTGGATTGGTTTAAAGATTTTTGTTACCTTATTCGTTTCTTACTTCTACATCTGTACCATTGTGTGCTGGAAAACTCGTAAGGCCGCTGTTCCTGTTCCTGATCTATTCTCAGTCGAACAAACGGAAAGACATTCTAGGTTACGCCGCGCTTGCCTAAGCCCATTACATACAGAGTTACCTCTCTGCCTCAGAAAGCTCGTTTAGCCGTTGATACCGAGAGTCATTTGTAAATGTTTGACAATCGTTTCAAGTAGTCCGTGACCGGAAAGTCTTACAACCACTTTTACCAACGCATATCGTATGATTGGGTTGCGGAGGTCAGATAGGGAGTTGATCCATGTAAAATACAGGTATTCGGCTGCATCCGGGTAGACTGGAAGCCATTGCATTGTATAGATTCCTTCTTTTAGTATTATATAATTGCATAGCACATATGTGAGTACTATGTATTGAAAAGCTACCGTTTACATTTAGCTATCTTTCATTGACTTGAATGTGCCCTGGCAGTTGAGAGAATGTCATGCTCACTCGAATGTCTTGCTGATGGTGGCGGGTGTGTCGGGTCATTTGGTTCCCTTCAATATGGTCGAGTTGAATGGCGCTGATCCAAGCGTCATGTTCGTGAACGGACGCTGTCAGTTGAGACTGGTCATCTCTTAGCTGTCACGGTTTATTTTAATTAAGTACTTTATTTTTAAATTGTTGATTTACTCTTTTACTCTGGACGCTCTTAATTTGCACGCCTGTTTACATCGTTCTCACATACATGTATAATCTCAACATGAATGATGTAACCTAGATTTTGTAATAATATTTTGATTGAAAAGAGTGTCCATGGAGTTTCTTGCCCATTCTTCTCCATAGAGATCTACGCTTTGGAATGGGCAACTATAGTACTTTCACAAGTTATTATGCCTTGTGACTGTGACTGGTAGCTTAGCCTTCTTTGTTTTTCCGACATTCAAAAGTGCCTGTAAGGGTCTAATTGAAATAAATGCTTTTGAGTTTGAGTTTGATTTTGAGCCGAATTGAACATTGTTGGAAAAAGGCTCGGCCAGTTGGCAGCGAAACTTACTTCTCTTCCATATTAATACTCTTAAAAGGTTATTTTAAACACCCAGTCGACAAATATTGCAGAATCAGTTCAACAAAATCATAACATTCTTTCAGAAAATTGTCAACACACAACCATTTGCATTACATACTAATAGTTCAATATGATATAATTTGATGAAAAGGTAGAAATAGATGGTCACTATTCTGGGTTTGTCAGTTTTTTACAAATAGCAAAAACATGACGTTGACATTTAAAACTTTCAAAAATAATACGTATCGAAGGACCAACACGTTTATTTCACTATATAGAGAAGAAGACACGATTTGAAAGATTAAACTGAAGTAGAATCATGTGACGGAGTCACGCTGGATAGTTATCAGTAATTTCGGTAAGCCGCACTTGAAGGCGGTCCTTTTGATACAAGTAGTATCTGGCCGTAATGTCCCTTGAGTGGATCTATGTAAATCTATACCTCGTTTTTGTTTTTCTTTAACAATCGTATTTATTTTTATCGGATATTTTGAATGAAGATATAAGAATAGAGGAAGTCCAAAGAAACCAAGGATGGACTGTGTGAAGGATGATATGGCTGAATAAGAGGTGACTGTTGAGATGACCAGTAATAGAGAAACATGGAAGAAGAAGACATGCTGCGCCGACCCGAAATAAATTGGGATAAGGGCAGAAGAATGATGATGGTATGAATGAAGATGGCTCTGTTTTAATTTGTATTGTTTCTATTCGCCGCACGTGTCCGTGGATTAGGTCAAGGCACGGTTGTCGAGGTCAGCCCGTAAATGGATGACTTCATACAGATCTTAAACTCTCGTAAACCACGTTATGTCGTTACTGCTCTAATTCTAAGATCTTTGATAGTCGTCACGGTATTCAGTCAACCAGTCATAGCTAGGAGTACTGTTTTATCTAGTAACCGTTTTTTGGGCCTTGGAGTCAGTTAGGCAAAATAACATTGCCATTATTGTCGTTGTCGGTATTTTGTTAAATCCGGTTAGACAGAAAGCTGAATCTAACATAGCTGGGAAAACGTTGGGCAGATGAGATATTGTATCCAAATGTATGACTAAGGTAGGAACCAAAAAATATCCAAATCTTCCCAAGTGAAATACCTAGGATTACATTTATTTCAGGAGGATGAAAAAAGATAAACTAGACATGTAGATTATCAAAGGGCAAACCCTCTAATTACATAACAAAAACCCACTAACTGCGATAACTACTATTTGCTGCTGTTATCTCGATGATTAGCACTAAACACGGTTTTCATGTTAGCTGTTAGGTCTCATAAACTGAGTAAATACTGTTGTGTTTGTATTTCCGTAAAACTTTATTTATTTCTTCTTTGAAATGAGAGAGAAATTCCACTGGTCCTTCGGTACGCGGTACGGATACATCTGAAATAAGGAACTGAATAAAAATATGTTAAGAAAACTTTTTCATTACTTATTATTCAATTGTATCTACACTATGCACACTACATTTCAAACTATGTTAGAGCTGGCTTCCAGTCTAACCAGATGCAGCTGAATACCAGTATTGTATAATATGAAGTGACAGTCTATCTGATAAAGTGACATACTACGTAAATAAACCAGAAAGTCATATTCACTGTCAACATAGTCATCACGATATTTATGCCTAAAACAACTGATTTAGGTAATAATACAAAAATGGCAATGTCATATTTAGCGAGCGAAACCGTCAACAATGCTTAGTAGTTCAAATCACACTTTCGCAGATAGTAGGCGATAATCACTAGATAACCGTCATTTGTTATGCAAACTAATGGCAACATTAATAACCTTAACCAACTTGCTAGTAATACACATAACTTAACCTAAAATTAGCAGAATTTACCGAAAAAATATTCAAATAAAACAAAAGTGTTAGGAACGTTTATCGAATTAAAAACAAAAGTTGAAGTATTCACTTAAGTCATTTTTTGACATATTTGATTGACAGTTAGGTATTCTTTTTTTTGTTTTAAAAATGGAAGCTAATGCAACGGATATCGATACTTTGGCAGACAGAAATGTGGTTACAAGTATTTGGTTTAAGTTAGTAGCGCTACCGTTGGCGATATCCGTTATCGTTCTGGTTTGCTTGGCGTATACCTGCTACAAAAATAACCTGGAAATGTGAGTATTTCTTTCTGTTTTAAGGTTTTAAGAATGTCTATTAAGACATTTACGAATACAGTCACGTACAATTTGGCCCTTGGTGCTTTAATCGCTTTGTAGAACAAAGGACCAACAATTAATGCGAATGAATTACATCATTCTTTTCAAATACAAAAAAAATATTGTACTTAAAATTTAAGATGTTCATCGTTTATTAACCTTTTTTCATAATACTGCGCTTTCTTTTTTTGTGCGTTTCCGCCGTTAAAATAAACTCGTATGTCACAATATGCAAATGTCATTACAGCATACAGTAGTTGAGCTACGAGTTGAGAAATAACAGTTTTCAGTTGTCTATGAATTTTATCACTGAAAGTATATTCGGTTCGAAAACGATAGACTTATATATCTTCCGTGATTATTGATTATTTTGAGCTCCCGATATGTCGACGCTGTTGCAAGCGCCATGATTGCGGGATGACTGCAGAATGCGGGTAGACGGAAAATAAATTAACAAACATTACTTCTCTTCGAATCAAAGAAAAAAGTTACTGTAAGAGATGATGAAAAGCTTTCACGTCTGTCCACATTCCTTGCTATCTCCAAGGGAAAGTATACTATATTTGTTTTACTTATCTACAGTATCGATCCATTTGCCACCCAACCGAGCTATAGTATAATTATGTAATTTCAAGCTGTTGCCCGCGAACAAAAACACTCATTTATTATAAGCACTTCCCTATTTGAATCGAATTTTGTTACCGAACTTCACGCGGGTTAAGCCGCGGGCATAAACTATTACATATTATATCATCACGCCTGTAATCCCTGAGTTTAGGTTAGGTGCACACATTTTGCCAGTCATGTTTAAGTCGCATGTTAAAGGGGGCGAGCCTATTACCGTCTACCAGGTAAATCCAAACACAGCATGTAACTGAGAAGTTTCTGGTGGAAAAAACCCAATAGAAGGCGGGTCCTTCTATTCATCATCATCAACATCTTTGCTTGTGCTCAGTTCCACGGGCATATTATCCAGGATATACTCGCGATGACAACTATGTCGTCTGACCTCCTGTTACATATGTATGACTACAACATAGCTGGCGTAATGCGTGTACTTACTATTAGTACAAACACATATCTGCCGAAAATACCAATGTCTCACAAAAATTGGTTAGTTCAAAAATCTAAAATACTTTTTGCCTGAACTAGACCTAAGTGGCTACGTTCCATGACCTTGTTTCAATTACAAGGACTTAAATACTCTAATAAAACAACTAAAGTTGTCCAACATCAGGACAACCCATTAACTCAAACCATCAGCTGAGTAGATTAGTTGACGGCTACACCAATCAGACGATTCATCACGTTATTTTTAGCTCCGGAGCACCATTCATAGATTTTTTATGGTACAATGATTGTCATCGATTAAACTCATGTTTCTATAGTATAATGATGGCATAGCAACTGATCCATCAAGGTGAGTCAGTGTTTAGTGGGAATCCATATGGTTTTTTTGTGAACTCTAACGGTTTAACAGACATACTCTTGGACTTAGGACAACTCTCAGCTTCGATTGTGTAGTGTGTAGCTTTTACAGACTGTGTGAAAGATGATAGTTATGGCTAGAAAGGAGGTTGCTAGGTACGGAGATGACAGCAAACAGAGAAGTCTGGAGATGGTACCGTGTGTAAGGCTCAATAACAGCTACATGATTCGATCTGTAGGTTAACTGCGCTTGCCAACGTACCGTCGCCCCATGCATGGGTGACCATTAATTACATACCAAATTTCCTCCGTGCCTTGGAAAGCACCTAAAGCTCTTGGTCCAGGCTGTCATTCGTAGATCTTTGACAGTCGTTACAGACTTACCGGCCGAAAGATAGATAACCAGTATGACCCATCAGTACAGTATGAATGAACCATAATTACCCAGTGCGAACCGTATTACCCAGTGCGCACTTTGCTGTGGTGGTCAGATATGCAGTCCCTCTATGTAAAATACTGATTATCATCATCATCAGCCTATAATGTTCCCACTGCTGGGACACAGGCCTCCTCTCTATGAGAGGAAAAATACTGATACTCAGCTGCATCCGGTTGGACTAGAAGCTGACCCTAACATAGTTGGAAAAAGGCGAGGCAGATGATGATGATGATGCAGTGTGTAGCTTTCCTGATCTCTGTCATTGGAAATATTGAGTGGTCATGAGATTTCATAAGTTCATGCATAAGTGCATGAATGCGAACAAGAACTTAGGACTTTTGGTTGACACAAAAGGTTCACCTCATACATTATAGGTATTCGAATTCAAAAGTCAGTTAAGTATTTGAATTCTTGTAAGGTGGTTCCATTTCCTGCCAGGGCTACGGGACTGTTCGAAAGAGATACCGCGGCCCTGGAACACAAAGGGCAAGGAAAGAACATGGATGGGTTTTAGTCAGTACAAGTCTGACACTCACTTCCGCTCTGCCCAGAAAAAAAAAAAAGGTGGTTCCATTTTAATAAAATTGCAATTTATTTTTATCCGGACATAAAAATCGTAAGATTTTATTCACGTCAGAAATCTTTGACTTCCTACAATACATCTTCAAGGAGATACTCGTAACTTTTATAACCGACATAGTTATAAAACTCATTTTTACACAGCCTCCACATCTATGTATTAAGATAACAATATTATGTACTATGATAGTTACATAGTTTTATATAACTTCCTTCATGGTGTCGTCACTTCGCGTTTTGATAACATTTAGAGGTAAAAGGAAAAGATTTGGTTTTTAAGAGCGTTAACGACTGACGGCATTTCATACAAACTTTCAAATCGTTTTTTTTTCGAAATTATTGACCGATTTTAATGAAACGTTATATTTTAATGAATTATGCATAATAAGAGTTTTTCTGTATACCTACTCGTGTTTTTTAGGCATTACAGAATACGTTTCCATGCATACCTCATTAATAGACGATCACCTATGTACGGTGGGCTGCAATAATTGTGTACCCCAGTTGGGAACATGGGTGCTTTCAAGAGGGGTACCCACATCGTGACGCTGACATAGTAACCTAAGTCTTGACCCCATCGATAGATTGCACAACGTAATAACTATAAGGAGAAGAGTCTGTTTAAACTGTGGCCTACCCCCATGTGAAAAAGCGTGAGTTTATGTATGTATGCAAGCTCACACCAGTATTCATTTGTTTTAAAAGCTGTTGGTTGTAGTTTGACTCTTTAGTCTATTTGCAATACCTAAAGGTTTTATCTGAAGAAACGGATGAGGATGCGATAAATTATGAAGAATATCCTTAAACTTGATGAGCAAGGAAATAATAAAAGATTACAAGATACTAACCTTCAACCGCTATCTTGTGTAACATAACATTTTTATATTTTGTGTACTTTCGCTAAAACACACAGAGATACGAATATCTTCAGTGTTTGACACATTCGCGTATACCGAGGTCGCGAAAGAAGTTTTTAAGACAAGAAAATTAAGAAAAAAAATAACTTTATATGTAATCGCAGTGAAATATTAGAAATTGTAATCAATGGTGTCATATTTTCATCCAACAAAAAGCTGGAAAAGTACTCCTTACGTGTGTAAACGTGTCACCAAAGTCCATCCACCATCTTAAATTTTCTTTCGTTTTTTTTTCAAGCAAAAAGCTTCGTTTAAATCCTGGTAGTGTGCCATCTAGTGATTTTTAACCTACTTTGTGATCGATTCAACTGTCATTTTTCCTTTATAATAAGTTATTGAGTTAAAATAAAAATGTTGAACGATATGGCAGGGTTGATCTGTGTGGTGATGGCGCCTTTAATCTGTTACTTATTGTATTTGTTGACGCTGCTACTTTTGTATTATCTGACAAAATATCGAAACGGTGAGTTTTCTTCTTTTTGTTTTAACCAATTTACATTTGAACACAATATCATGTTACAAAAAATAACTGAGTATTTTTAAACATGACACACAGGAGACTTATTTTTCACACAAGCTCCATAAAAACACAGAAGTCCTTTTTTGTTACTGATTTCTCACAAACGAATACATAATTTTATTTAATCGTTGTTGCTAGGTATATATGAATTTAATTTTGATCATCATCTTTAACCTTTTTTTCGGATGGGAAGTCATCAAATGACTTCTCCCGGTGTCAGACTTGTACTGACTAAAACCCATCCATGTTCCTTCCTTACCCTTTGTGTTCCAGGACCGCGGTATCTCTTTCGAACAGGCCCGCAGCCCTGGCAGATAATAACAACCCCTCAGGTCGATCTTTGCCTAGGTGGGTCTGTGGATGGGTGACCACACTTACCGAGTTTCCTCCGTGCCTCAGAAAGCGCGCTAAGCCGTTGGTCCCAGATAGCATTTGTAGATCTTCGACAGTCGTTTCAGGTAGTCAGTAGCCCGAAATTCTGACAACCAGTCTTGCCAAGGGATATCGTATTACCCAGTACTAACTGGGTCGAGGCGGTCACATAGGCAGTCGCTACATGTGAAAAACTGGTAATCTGCTGCATCCGGGCACTCTTTAATCTCCCCAATAATATAATTACATCATCATCATTCAGCCGATAGACGTCCTTTGCTGAACATAGGCCTCTCCCAAGTGTCGCCACATTGTCCGGTCCCGTGCGACTCGCATCCAGCGGATCCCTGCAACCTTCACCAGGTCATCGGTCCACCTAGTGGGAGGCCTTCCAATGCAACGTCTTCTGGTTTGCGGTCGCCACTCCAGAACTTTTCGGCCCCATTTTCCCTAATGTGCCCTACCCACTGCCACTTAATTTTGGCAATTCTTTGGGCTACGGCGGCAACCTTGGTATACAAACTTGGTATACAATTGCATCCCTAGAACAATTCCTACTGTCCTATGTCAGTCATAATCAGGTTTTTTGACATAGTCAGTCTATTTTACTGCAATTCAAATATACTCTTTGTCAAATCTCCATGAAACTCTAGAATGATCTAAAATATCTTTCAAATAAAAGTACAGGGAAAACCCTAAGCTTTATTTGCTTTAGCAACTAGAATACGTAACAATTAATAGTAAACCTGAGGAGTAAACTATGTGTTATCTTGTTGTACATACTTTAATGTTTATCAGTAATTAAATTAATTATCTTACTTAGCTTTAGAGAGTAAGTAAATATTGGTATATGTATAAATGCATTTATATTGTTATGAAATTGAATGTAGGACACAGGCTTCTTTTCTAATATTGGTTACAATGATTGCTGTCTGGGGATTTTTCGGAATTTATAATATTGCTTTGAACATTTATTTTTTATTTATTTTTTAAAAACTTTTATTTTTAATTTTTGACGGTCTGTCTGTTTGTACCGGTTAATCACCCAAACGGCTGGAGCCACTTTGACGAACCAATAACTGATGTTACAAGGATTAACTTAGGCTACTTAAAAAAAAAAGCCATGAAATCGTTAACAAAATCCGATTAAAAAAAAAAAAGTAATATTTCTAAAATCATTTCAAGTGTACGAATATCGCGGGTAACAGCGCAGTTATAAATAAAAACATACCTTTAAAACGCAAACACATTGACAATCCACAATCATTTGTACCACCATTATGATACTTACAGCTGTTTACACGCACAGAATACCTACTTACTTAGTCCTCACTTTCAAACCATATTAGTATGGACACGTTCCATTGTACTACATACAAGTCCACGTAATTTACATGTGGTCTCTATAGTGCTTACGGAATCAGGGGAAACGTTTTACAGTTGATTGAATCATACCTCAGAAACAGAGAGCAGTATGTTGAAATAAGTCAATACAATCATGTAACTAAAGAAGAGCAGATATTTACATCCAAACGCAAATTAGTTATTTATGGCGTTCCACAAGGGAGTGTCCTGGGCCCTCTACTATTCATAATTTATATTAAAGATCTACCAAATGTAACAAATAACCCGATGTCACTTTTTGCCGATGATAGCACAGTAACTATTAAATACATAGATGAACAAAATTCTGAAGATGAAATAAATAATACAGTTGATTCTATTATTACATGGCTAAGTAATAATAATCTCAAAATAAACATTGATAAAACAAAATTAATGTTATTCAGTCAGCGTTTGAACATTTATAATACCCTAAATATACATAACAATAAGAAACAGATAAGTAGAGTGGATGTAAGTAAGTTCTTAGGGCTCACAATAGATACAAAATTAAACTGGAAACCACATTTAGAGGAGTTAAGCAAGCGACTAAGTAAAGCAGCCTATATGCTCTGCAAAATCGCTCCTGTTATGGGTGTGGATGCCAAGATCACAACCGACTCATGCAAGCCATTCTTTGTAAAATATAGAATTCTTACCCTCCCATCGCTCTATATCTCTCTCTATACTCTTTGAAATAGCGATGTTTGTAAAATCAAACCCGCATCTGTTTAAGAAACAATCAGATATGGATACCCGTAACCGGGGCGTGATAAATATAAGCACAGATTGTGTGTGAGACCATCCAATACAGCACTAATGCGTAATAGTGTTTTCTGTATGGCACCACGTATATTTAACCAGCTTCCACGGGCACTCAGTGATCTTACGGTCATTAACTTATTTAAAAAAAAAACTAAAAGAGTATTTAGCAACTAGATGTTTCTACAGTATTGCCGAGTTTCTAATGGAGAAAACATAACATAACTAATTCTAATGTAAATTCTAATTTGTGGGCGAAGTTTGGTTCTTTTGACTGTGGTTAGTATGTTATTTTGACATTTGTATTTATTCAGACATTAGTATTTATTTTGACATTTGTATTTATTCAGACATTAGTATTTATTTTGACATTTGTATTTATTCAGACATTAGTATTTATTTTGACATTTGTATTTATTCAGACATTAGTATTTATTTTGACATTTGTATTTATTCAGACATTAGTATTTATTTTGACATTTGTATTTATTCAGACATTAGTATTTATTTTGACATTTGTATTTATTCAGACATTTGTATTTATTTTGACATTTGTATTTATTTTGACATTTGTATTTATTTTGACATTTGTATTTATTCAGACATTTGTATTTATTTTGACATTTGTATTTATTTTGACGATGATATTTTGTTCTACTCATCTTATTTAATTGATGTGTAATGCGCTTATGCTGTACTGTTATTATATTTATTATAGTCGTTGACAAATGAATTTTAATTAATTGTATTGTTTTTATTTTTGATTTTTTGTCTGTTTATTAATTAATAGTTACAATTAATTTAATAATTGATAGAATGTTATTATAATACAGATTTGTACGCCGTAAAGGTAAAACATGACTTTCTGCGTTGTACTTTACATGCATGCTTTGTGTATGTATACTCATGTTTCTAACAAATGAATTAACTCTGAACTCTCTGAACTCTGAACTCTTAGGTAAAACATATTATTCCATTAATGAATTTCTACATGACCAATTTATTAACTAAAATTCTCTTTTGACTTATTTAATGTATGTAATTATATGACCGTAATAATTAAATCTAATATTTAATGTAGTATGAGGTTGACTAAAACTTGACATGTTTAACTTATTTTTATTTTTTCGGCTTATTTAATGTAAATCGCATGACCGAAATAAGATTGTCTAATAATGAATGTTTCATGAAGTTGACAAATAATTGACATGTTAAACCTATTTTCTATTTTATTCTTATTTTTTTTTGTTGAATTATTAAACGTAAATAGTATGTCCCTAATAATTGTGTAATAATAATAATATTGACACATACATATAAATATTTTACACCCCATGGGTATGTTACAGTGGTACAATAACCCTAATTATAAGATCTGTATTTTTACCTGGAGCAAACAATAAATAAATGAATTATTATTATGAATTATAGTTGCCATTTAGAACATACGAGACATTATGGTTTTGTGACGAAGACAAAAAGCCACGTTATTAGCAACTAGCTTTTGCTCGCGGTTTCGCCCCCATTATGTATGGAATGCACTCACGGGAACGTTTTAAATGTAACCTATAACACTCGGAGATAATGTAGCTACCCATAACTGAAAGAATTTTCGTAATCGGATCAGTAGTTTTGAAGATTACCCCCGACATACACACACTTCCTTACAAAATAACCTTTATAATATAAGTATAGATAAAAATTGGCCCGGGTCCTTCTTTCATTCCAGTTTCCAAACGTTGCGCCATGCTTTGATTTTCCCCTGTAATGTATGACTCACATACAAATATTTGTTCCCTGTCCGATACCAGACACAGCGCAGGAGCCATTCACTCAGTCACTGTACCAACCGTGTCGTCAAAATTATTAGTATAACAACACAGAAACATAGGTTTAAAAGAATTCACGCAGGTAGCTATTGAAATCAAATAAATAAAATAAAATAAAAAAGTAAATAAAATAAAATAAAAAATAAAAAATTTAAAGAGCCTACTTAAAATGTATCTAGGCATGTCTTAGCGTAATGTTTACTAACGGCAGCTGTTACTTCGATCTTGTAAAAATAACTTATTCACTTACAAGCTATGATATTTCGGATCTGGATACGGATATGGATATAGGAATAAAATTATATGGGTTTCGGATACGGTTACGAATATATAATTATTTCGGATTATCCGTTAGTTTCGGTTACGGATATAATAAAAAACTAACTAGTTATGAAAGAGGTAATGTTATGACGTGGCGCGCGAGCGGTGAAACAAAAACCTGTCGAAACATGTCGTTTTATTTAGACTCCGCCCTTATACGAAACTATCCGAAACTTGTGAAACGGATACGGTTACGGATATATTTTTATTTCGGATATCTGATAATTTCGGTTACGGTTACGGAGCTCCATAGCATCCCTGCCTACAAGACAGTCGTACAGTACAAGACCAAAAAAAATCCTGTTACGTAATATTATTAAATTACTCATCTTTTTTACATTCGAGGTAAAGCAATAGATCATTAATAGCATCTATGTAGTACATTACATACCTTGTCACTGCATTGCACACGTGACCAGCTAGATTACCTTGCTGTATCAAATGCGAGCAATCAAAATCGGCCATTAACTTTTTACTGCCGATTGCAACAACGGAAACAAGTAATTAAGTTTCGTAACATTCATACATCATTATAATTATTTTGATTCATTGTCGTTTTTGCAAGGTTTCTCATCAATTTTCTGTTATAATAACGTTATGTAATTGCAAAAGTGAGTTTTAAGGCTAAACTTCTGAATAGATTTGAATGGAATAGTCCACTGCATCATGACCAAGGGGTATCGTATTTCCCAGTAGTAACTGGGTTGTGGAGGTCGGATAGGCAGTCGCTCCATGTAAAATACTGGTATTCAGCTGCATCCGGTTAGACTGGAAGCCGACCCCAACATAGTTGGGAAAAGGCTAGGCAGATGATGATGATGAGTCCACTGCATCATAATAAACAAGAACATTTTAAGACACTACGTTGTAAGAGCCTTGTTGGTCTAGTGGCCGCAAGCGCGACTGCTGGACATGAGGTCCTGGGTTTGTTTGTTTCCCAGGTCAGTCAGAGTGTTGATGGGTTTTTCCATCTGGATGTTTGAGTAGCAGCCATGGAGTTGGGATTTATGCCTAGTTAATGGAAATATGGGTGTATTGATACTTAATTAGGTACACCTTTGCTTAACCCATCTGGGATTACAGGCGTGATGTTATGTTTAGTGTAGGTTATAAATTATATTAAAATATCATGCATATTAGTCGAGATATCACAATTTTTGTGAACGACATCGCTGGCGAAGTTCTAGTGTTGGAAACGGAATATTAAGCGATGTAGTGGTCACCTCATTTAGTAGTTATATAGGTATACTCAGCGTGATAAAACCCGGATAAATTATAACCTCAACAGTATGATGTTAAATCAGTAATATATTAGTCATAATAGTGATTAAAATTTAAGCTACTTAGGGTTCCGTACCCAAACGGTAAAAACGGGACCCTATTACTAAGACTCCACTGTCCGTCTGTCTGTCTGTCTGATTGTTATTAAAGGGAGCCCCCTTTAATTATTAAATAATTTATATTTGCTTTATATGTACAGCGGCAACAGAAAAACATCATCTGTAAAAATTTCAACCGTCTAGCTATCACGTTTCATGAGATACGGGCTGGTGACAGACAGCCAGAACCGTGGTTTATGGTTTTAGGGGTTCCGAACCCTTCATGCGTGAGTCCGACTCGCATTTCGCCAGTTTTTTTATCTGTTAACGTCTACAGTGCACACATAAAGGTATCTGTGTAAACAAAACATTAATTTTATTTGGTTGTAGATTATTAAAACTGGGTCTCAGACATTATCTAATCGATCGATGGTTTACAAAAAATATCTAATTAATATTTTAACGACTACACTCGAAGCTTATGATTGTGTTGTGTAAACAGTGTTTTTGTCTCATTGAAATAATTTTTAAAATTAATAATTTGTTTTAAAACCGTGGCTGTTTATCATTACTTATAATTTAAAATTAATAATTTATTTATAAAGCAGTGGCTTTATCTCATAAGTAATAGTTTAGTATTAATAATTTATTTAAAAACAGTGTTTAGTGTGAATATTTTAAAACGAATATTTTTTTTAAACAAAAATGGAAAACGTTTTATTAATTATTTTTTGTCTAGTAATGTTCGGTGTTGCTGTCGTTTTGACCGAATGTTATTTACGTGAGTATTAAAATTTTTGCCCTATTTTTACCATTGTAAGGTTGTCTTGCAAGTTCATTTCTGAAGAAACAGTTTCATTGGTCTACGTGATGTCTACCAAGTATCACCATCATCCTCATATCTGCCCGGAATCAGCTGCTGCTGGGTATAGGGTAGGCTTTCTCTTTCTTCTGCCACACCTCGCGGTTCTGTCTGTATTATCCAAGTGTTTCCCGCAATTTTGACGATATCGTCGACCCAACGAGGTATAGTACGGCCAACCTACTACCAAGTATAATATACTTGGTAGTAGGTTGGGTGTATCTGGCTAGTCGCGGGAAACTAGGGCCGTACTATACCTCGTTGGGTCGACGATATCGTCAAAATTGCGGGAAACACTTGATGTCTTGTGAATCTTGTTACATTTTTTAAGTAAGAACCCAATACCACAGTAAATACATTTATGTAGGTAGCTTTTTGTGAAGGATTTCGTCCGCGAAGTATGTCCTAGCAATTTCTGCCACCAATCGAAACATAATAACACTTATTGGTTCTTCTGGCTTGCAAAAGTCGATGGATTGCTAAACTGCGTAAATCTAAGTTGGGAAAAAAAGAGTGTGTGCTTAAGGCCTCTGCCTCGAATCTTGCGGGCAGCGGGGCGGCGGCGGCAGCGGCGCGGGAGCGGCGCGGGAGTGGCAGGTTCTTATGCGTACATTTGAATGGACCGGTTCTCGAAAACAGCGGCGCGGGAGCGGGCAACGAGCGGTGCACTCCAGTCAAGCGGCGCCGCCGCCCCGCTGCCCGCAAAATTCGAGGCAGCGGCCTAAGACCGCACGTACGGCAGAAGTGAAAACAGCTGCTGTCTGTATCTTTCTCGCTCGGGTACACTCGGCGGTCCCGAGTTCACCCGATCGAGCCTTTTACCTCAGAGCGGATCAGCCTAACTTACTACCTACGAAAAAAAATGATTGTGCGGTGCGCCAAAAGAAGTTTTCACTTCAAAACACGAATGTCAGCCTTCACTCTAAACAGAAGCGATCAACAGGATCTTACAAAAAAGTATAGGTGCGTCCTTTAATTGTCTTTCATCTACTGTAGTGGTAACATTCATAACTACCTAATAATATGGCGAACTTAGGGCCCAATGCTTGGGTTTGATTTTGGGATCGGGTAGTGTAAATAGGATTTTCATTACGACATTCCCAAATAGTAGTCCGTTATTTGCTCCTAGGTTCAGATTTCTGGGGTTTGCTGCAGCATAGTTTGTCTTCAACATAGATGGCAATGTCGGCTCTTCACGCTCTGAACATGCAAGGGTAATATAAGATTTTCCTGCCCTCCACTTTTCTCTTCCTGCTATTATGCTTTTGCCGGCAAAACTGACACAACAAAACAAATCTTGGCATATTGGGCATTTACCCCAGCGAGAGTACTATACTATGACATGGGGGTCCGGTACGGTATTAATTTTGGATCAAATTGACTTTTAAAGTACCATGTCAATGCATGTGCTGCTATCTAGTAGCGAGTAGCAGTACTTTGTATGATTCAGCTTTATCTCAGTTCTCGATTGATAACCGACGGACTAAATAGTTTAGACTGTTTCGCACAGATGGCGCTAGGTGTCGAGAGTAATAATATTTTCTTAAAAAAAAGTAGATTATTAATACTGTCACACTGTACATCAGTTTTCAATCACTAGGGTTGACTCTTTAACTTATCCGGGTGTAGCAGCAAGGTTCTGTAATGAGGTTTATAGAAGAACTTTTAGTTCTAAATTGCTCAATCCAAATTGGTTGCACCTTTTTTTGATTAATTCCAGAGTGTGAACTGTGGCCTACCCATAAGACGTCACACGGGGATCCAGGACTCTAAATTCCTTTAAACTCTAGAGCTGGAACCATATCACTGTTGAAAACATTATTTATCAGAGATGTTATGGATATGATATTTCGGATTATCCGTTAGTTTCGGTTACGGATATAATAAAAAACGAACTAGTTATGAAAGAGGTTATGTTATGACTAGAAATAACAAACGAACTGCAAGATTCACGTGGCGCGCGAGCGTTGAAACAGAAACCTGTCGAAAGATGTCGTTTTATTTAGACTCGCCACGGCAGTAGCTAGGGGGGGGTGTACCAAAAACTAAGACAAATTATTACAATTAAGTTTGCAGAAACAACATGATCTAAGTGTATTTTTGGTCGTATCTATTTACTCGTACCACCCCACCCAACATTTAATTATTACCTCACTCTCACTCAGACGTGGATCTCTACATCCAAATCTGGAAGTTCAACTATCTTGTTCGCTTGTTCTTCATCATTGAGGATTTAATAGTTCTTAGATTCATGCTCATGTTCTGTCACAGAAATTATTTGTCTACGTATAGCAATTGAATGTACATTACTGACCTAGAGGTCAGTGATATACATGGTGATTGATTTAGGAACCCGTGCTTCGAGGACAGAACAATTATGATACATTTTTTACTTTCGCCCTACCTGTAACCAATGCTGCCCTACCTCAAATTCGACTCTAGCTACAGCCCTGGACTCCGCCCTTATACGAAACTATCCGAAACTATCCGAAACTTGTGAAACGGATACGGTTACGGTTACGGATATATTTTTATTTCGGATATCCGATAGGTTCGGTTTAGGAGCTCCATAACATCCCTGTTATTTATCTTGTCCTGTAGCCGCTTCCATTTTCAAAGTTAGTTATTTTAGAATTCATTGGAACTAGAACCAGAAGTAAATTTTTCTTGAACAATTTGATTCCATTGAGGCCAGAGGAAAACCCTTCATACATTAGTGGAATGGACCGACCCCGTCCTTGTACCAGCCCTATCTGAATGACGTCACAAAGCCTCTTCACACCTTTCGCATTTCCCGATAAACTGATAAGATTATCACTATCACTTTGTATACAAAAGGTTTTAATATTTGCCCCCCTTCTACCGATAGCTTACAATAGACGACTAACCGTGATTGTTGCCACCTAACCAAAAATTACGATTGGGTTCTTTTTTGTTGCTACGAAAGTTTAAAATTAATCCAGAGAATTGCTGAAAGTTTAAAATTAACCCAAAGAATTGCCGAAAGTTTAAAATTTATCCAGAAAATTGCTGAAAAAATAACTTTTAGAACAGATTCTATAGGACAATAATGTAAAGCGTGTCAGCAAAATCCTAAAGAAATGAATTCTACAATATTAGTGATCGCTTTTCCAAGTGTTTTCGCAATAATAGTGCTCTCATTCGTGTGCCTAAGATATTGGTTTATGAATTGCAGTAAGTTCTTTTATCTACTTTAATTATGCTAATAATACATTTAAAGTGGGGCTTGTAGATTAGAACAGACGTGAAAAACCTCTTGCAGTTATTATGTTAAGTGTCTATTATAATTATATCATTAACCACTTTCAAAATATTGATTGATTAGCTATGGTTATAATTTACGTCAGCGTTTCATATTACTTACTTACCTATCATGATTTCCGAGTTTGCGAACAAATGCTTGTGGACAGGTCCACTCAAATCTGTGGGGTTCTTTACTCAAAAGATAATCTCAGACACTAATCTGCATAATCCTGATTAATGACTAAACTAAGATTATACCTGGAATTAATAAAGAGATTGTGATATCTAATTTGGTTTTCAGAGTATAGTCTGATTGAAAATACTTATTTTATCTAGTTTAAAACACAATTTGTTTATGACTAGCTTTTGCTCGCGGCTTTGCCCCCGTTGTGTACGGAAATGAACGCACATTAAATGAAACTCGGAAATAATGTGGCTTTCCCTTAGCGAAATAACCTTTGGAAACTGATACAGCAGTTCCGAAGATTATCCCATACACACAAACTTACAAACAAATATCTATTTATAATATTAGTATCATCAGAATTTCAGCCGAAACACGTCCACTGCGGGACATAGGCCTCCCCCAAGTGTCGCCACATTGTCCGGTCCCGTGCGACTCGCATCCAGCGGATCCCCGCAACCTTCCACCAGGTCGTCGGTCCACCTAGTGGGAGTGGGAGGCCTTCCAACGCCTTATTATATTAGTACAGACTTGTAAAATTGTTTTTAGAACCAACTTACAGATACTGTATCCTATATTTTTCGTTAGGATGTGATTGACAGTCTGCAAGCTTATTTTTGTGTAAATTACACTAGGTACCTACAGGTAGAAGGTCCAAACGTCCTGAATGCAAATTACCTTTGTCTACGTTTTTTTTTTTCTTTTTCGGATGGGAATTCATCAAATTACTTCTACCGCTCTGGGCAGAGCGGAAGTGATCGAGTGTCAGACTTGTACCGACTAAAACCCATCCATGTTCCTTCCTTGCCCTTTGTGTTCCGGGGCCGCGGTATCTCTTTCGAAAAGTCCCGCAGCCCACCTTTGTCTACGTCTCAATTATTAACAATTTATCCAGGGACATCCCACACGTCAGCTGGCACGTCACCGACTCAAGCTTATATTGATTATGTGCTATTAGGACGACGTTCTTATACATTGAACATCACGCTTGTAATCCTCGAAGGGTTCGGCAAAGGTGTACCTTTATTACACCCAGATTTAGCTAATTATATTTAAGTACCATGTAATACGGGTCGAGCTCTTTGCCATCATTTGGGGACAAATTCTGGGTTACTAAAAAATTCTAATTCTGGGTGAGAAATTCACGCTAGAAATATAAAATAACAGTTTGTTGGACCGGGGAATTGAACTCAGGACCACATGCGCATGCGCAGGAGTAGCGCTTAGAACCACTAGATACCCAATATTCATTTTCGTCACGAAATTCTCAGTAGCAGCCTCGGAGTCAATGAATCGCTCCCTATTACATGGGACTTAAACATAACTGGCGAAATGTGGACGCACTATTAGGTACACCTATACGAAGGTATATAAATTCTTGTGAGTAATAGGAAAACCAAGTTATATTAGAGAATCAGTGCGTTATTATTGTGATTCAATGTCAATGATTTTGTCAGTTTTGTTGTCCAATGCTTATTTTTTCCTTGCCTTATCTCCTCGTCCTCGTCTCGACCAAGGCCTCCCTCTACTTTTTCCATATTTAGTAAATCCCGTCATCGCCTAAGTGGTCTGCGCCCCCACTGTTTCAGGACATCCAATTCTGTGCTATTTTGGTCCACAGTTTGTCCGGAATGCGGCAGACATGATTGTCCGGTCCAGTTCCATTAAAGCTTGGCTTCCATGATTAATAATTATATCTTATTATCTACTGAACCTAATTGATTAATCTAGGAACTTAGGTTCGACCACCTTTTTCAGTTAAAATTAACCTTAACGGTCAACAATCATTACTTTTTGCTCGTTTCACATTCATATAATAAATACATTGATTGATTGATTGATTGATTTATTCCAAAAACAATTTACATTGTGTGTGAATATAAAAGCTTACAAACTAGGAACACAAGTAGCAGAAACGAATGACAATATTACACTTCTTTCAAATAAAAATAATAGTAAAGAAAAAGTAACAATGATGTCAAAAAAAAAAAAAAAAAGTTAAAAAAGTTACATAAAAAAAAAAATAAACAATAATAAATAAAACAAACAAACAGATTAAATTTGGTTACCATTAAGAATGTCAATAATTAAACCACATCCATACATAAAAATAAAATTTACTACCAATGTCAGTTGAAAATTAAATTGATTAAGAATGTCAATAATAAAAAAGTGAGAAAAAAAAAAAGTTAATTACAATGTCAATAGAAAAAAAAAATAACAATAAATCAAATAACAATATTAAAAATTTAATTCTGTGTTTTACAAATTATCTATTGAGTAGAGGCATTTCTCCAACAGGAATGCCTTGAGCCTTGCTTTGAACGAGCTTGTATACAAAGTACTTTTTAATTCAACTGGCAGCCTATTGAATATTTTAACGGCCTGGTACAGTGGACTGTGTTTAACAATGTTAAGTATTGGAATGAGTTTGCTATCTAAATCTTTTCTACGTGTTTTTTCCCTTAAAAGTCTGTCTTCATCAGTTTCAAAGTGATAAATATATTTCTTTAAGGTGGTTAAAAGTACCAGTACGTAAAGTCCAGGTACTGTGAGGATGGCAAGTTCTTTAAAATAGGGTCGACAGCTTTCTTGTTGGGAAACACGAACAATGGTTCTAATCGCTCTTTTCTGGAGAATGAACGCCCTTTGAAAATTATAGTTGTAGCTGTTACCCCAAAATTGTATGCTGTACCGTAATCTTGACTCTACTAGCGCGTAGTATACCATTTTTAGTGCTTCCAAACTAACTTCATCTCTAAGAATTCTTAAAGCATAGCACGCCGAAGATATAGTAGAATCAAGTGCTACTAATTCTTTTTTCCAATTTAATAAATCATCTATATACATTCCCAGAAACTTTACTTCCCTGACAAGCTCAATTTTAGCCTTATTTAGTTCAATGTCCATATTATCTTTATTACGAGCAGTAGTTTTGAACAACATTACATTCGTTTTATTCGCGTTTATTTTAAGTTTATTCGCAGTAAACCATGAATGAAAGATAGCTAGAGCCGCATTAAGGGCATCGTTTAGTGTTTGAATGTCATTCGCTGATACTATTGCATTTGTGTCATCTGCAAAAACTATTATTTTTATGTCAGGTAATATTTTATTGAAATAATTTATGAGATCGTTAGTGAATAGAATAAACAATAAAGGTCCCAAGATTGATCCTTGTGGTACACCGGCTGTAATATTGAGCATGGATGACTTGTAACTTTTTTTATACCCATTCAATTGCAATTTTTCGACTTCGACAAACATTTTTCTATTCTTTAAATATGAAGAGAAGAGTTGTAAAGCTTTACCTCTTACTCCATAATGCTCAAGCTTTTTGATGAGTAGTTCAAAATCAATAGTATCAAAAGCAGAGCTTAAGTCTAGAAAAATACCAGCTACTTTCATTTTACGATTAATTTTGTCCACTACATCATTTATTAACGCATAAATAGCATCTACTGTGCCAACATTCTTCTGGTATCCAAATTGCCTATCATGTATCACTTTGTTTAAATTAAGATGATTACTTAAGCGATCTTTTAAGACGTTTTCAAAAATTTTTGAAAGGGTGGGTAGTAAAGATATGGGCCTGTAGTTTCTTGCATCCGTTTTCGGGCCTTTTTTATGGATAGGGATGATCTTAGCTACTTTTAGTTGTTCCGGAAATATGCCATTCAGTATGCACTTATTATAAAAATTAGAAAGTGGCTCTGCTAAAAGTTGCAAATTGTCTTTAATTACAGAAATCGGAATTTCATCGTAGCCACAAGATTTCTTATTTTGCATACTGGTAACGATTTTTGAAATTTCAATAGGAGTAGTAAGTTTAATATCCATGTCATTATTCACTCTTTCCGTACTTTGCTGAAGAAAAATTACAGCATCTTGGCTATGGTTATTGATTGTAATTTTGTGATCAAATTGTTTCACTAAGATGTCAGCCACTTCCTGCGGATTATCTACGATGTGGCTGTTTACTTTTAGTCTAATTTCTGTTTTCCTAGCTCTAACCCTGTTCGTACTCTTGTTTATTATTTTCCAAATTTCTCTACTTGAATTTCTCGATTTACAAATGTTTTCACTAATAACAAGTTTTTTTGCCTTCAAAATAACTCTTCTATAAATTCTGACGTATTTATTTCTGTAGTTAAGTATACTAGTGTCAATTTTATTTCCACCTGTACATAATAGTCGTTTCATTTTACTCGCAGTTTTCACACCTTTTGTGACCCACTTTAATTGAAAACTTTTTTTTAAATTAATTTTTTTGTCCCGTTTCTTAAAACTATGATGAAAAATCTTGTCAAAAGTCTTCAAAAAAGTGTTAATTCCCATATCATTCCAGTTATGTTCAAGTATTCTTTGCTTAAAAGTTACACCATTTCTACTATTAAAAACTCTCCTATTTATAGTTATTACATTATTATCATTAAAATGATCAATAACATTTTCCATTAAAAACTCGCCCAATAGAGCCCCGTGTCCATCCGCCAAACCATTGTGATCTACTTCACATCGCTCTACACAGTCATCAGGCAAATTTGTTAAAATATTATCTATACAAGAAAAAGAGTTATTGCGAATAAAAGTGTGAGTATCAATCAGGTGTCTAAAGTTATAGCATGCCAACAGGCTAATAAACTCTGTTCGTTTTTTGCTCTCTGTAAGTAAGTCAATGTTAAAGTCTCCACAAATAATACACTTCTTATTAAATAAAAGTTCTAATAGCTTTTCGAAGCTGCTTAGGAAAATATCTAAATTCTTATCATTAGGAACTCGGTAACAACAACACAGATAGAGATTAGTACTAAGGTCCTTTATACAACAAATTTCAAAACTATCCACCCTATATAGATTATTTATAACATCAACATTCTCAATTTTTCGGCCTGTGGATCCTAAAATTAAACTACCGCCTCTTGTCCTTTTTTTTCTAGTATTATAGGATACCAGATTATAATTCTCTAATTTAAGTAAAGGTGCTGTTTGATCGTTCAAAAAATGCTCACTTAAACATAAATAATCTATTTTCCTATTAAGCGTTTGTAAATAAACTTCGAAATCATTTTTCTTATTGGTAATTCCACATACATTCTGATGGCAAATACATATTTTAGACTGTGAGTTTGGATTTACAGCATTACGTAATGGTATGGTTTTATCTAAATCATTCACGAAAAAATTCTGACTGTTGTATTTCATTTTCAGTCTGTGTCTCAATACTTACAATTTGGGGGGGGTTACTGTTTTCAGTAGATGTGACAATACAATTCGTTTGGGTGGCTACATGTTTACAGTACTTAATACTACTTGATTTGTTGTAATGTATTAATTTGTTCACGTAATTTTGGTAATTAATTGTATAATTTGTCTGTAAAATTTGTCTGTGAATAGTCTACATGCATGCAATTTATTCAGTCTCTTATGATAATTTAAATCTAAAGAAATAAAGGTTGAATTTTTACAATTACTACATACAAATTTAAGAGTGTTATTTAAGGCGTCCACATTTACGTAATCATTATTATAAATTTTGCCTACTATTATGTTTGTTCTCAGTAATTGACCCAAAGTATAGTGCAAGTATGTCTGAATTATTAAGGGATTTTTATCATTGGAACCAGCAAGTATTAGTACGAAGTCAGATTACACACATAGATATAATAAATACACACAATCAATTACATTAGCAACCAATTCATTCATTGTATTCTGACATAATAACTGTATGAAGCCATACACCGAGTACTAAACGTCCACTCTACCAAGCACTACGGCAAGAAATGGAACTACATTTTGTTGTACTGCATTTGACAACTTGTTGACAGTTAGTCTTGTCAAGTGGCGCCACTGTCGTATGTCTTTTTAGGCTGGTTGGTTGGTATAATGATACATCGTGTGGCGACTAGGCTGACATAAGGGTCAATTGGATAATTTCTTTCCTGTCTTCTTTGTTAGTTCGGTACAGGGTCGCTTTATTATTGTAGGTACAATCGTAGGTTTACATCTGTAGTATTAAATACACGAAAGTATCCAATGTCTGTCTGTTTGTCTGGTAGGTTTACGTAAATAAAGTGAGCTAGTTAATCAATATTGATGGAACTTTGTGACTTTCTTAATAGAGGGTGTAAACCGACTCTTTACGAAGCCGTCAACCAAGCCTTAAAGTACATCAAACTAAGTAACTGTACGCAAAAAATATTGCTGGGAAACGACTTTTTTTGGGGTGAAAAATCACGTTTTACTGTAGAATTCAATGAAACGCATTCAAAACATTGTGCTGATGGATATATTGAATATAGTACGGGGGTTGTGGAGGTATTTAAAGTAAAGTTAAACCACCTAAAAAACTAGTGTTCAAAAAAAGTTGAAACTTTGACGCCAATATCTCCGTAAATAGAAGGTATGATCTAGAACAAAAACGGCCAAGTGCGAGTTGGACTCGCGTACCGAGAGTTCCGTATAAACTTGTCGGTATTTTGTTATTAAACTACATATTTGCGGTTTTCAGATTTTTTCCTTTATATATGCTGTAAGACATTGCTTCTTGTCCAATTTCGTGATTCTAGGTATCTAAACGGGAACTACCATATAGGTTTTCGACCCAAAACCTATGGGGTACTTCCGGTTGACCTAGAATTGTGAATATTGGTTAAAAGCAAGGTCTTACAGAACAAATAAAGGGAAAATTCCGAAAAAATAAAAATAGTTGAAAATTAAGGTAAATTTTGGTAGGTACTTACAAGTTTTCATGAAAATCTAGCCCATATCTTTTTATAGTGTTGACTCAGGACCTTGATTTTTATCCAACTAATAGGGACTATAGACCTCAGTATTTGGTATAAATTTCAACTTGCTAGGTCCACCCGTTCCTGAGAAACCTGAATACCTGGTTCCTGTTCCTTTTTTTACCTTTTGAGTTACGGATCCCTAAAAAATATCCTCTGAAAATTCATCTATAGATACCAAACCGAATATTATTCTGAACACATCAGAAAGTCAGCCATCGGTCATAGCCGTCACATAAGAATGCCTTACATATCCTTGATTACGTATTTGTGTCGCGAAGGTTAGGTGGTAGGTGTTCCTTTCAATATTGATCACACGTATTCTATTAGAGTTGAAGCCGACTCCATTGGGAAAAGTTAGAGGAACGATGCATCATAAGAAACATGGTTGTTGTAACCCTGATGGGTACCGTTCAATATTAAGCATCGTTAATTAGCAATATTTTTTTACGTTGCAAATATATGTCAGTATGCAAATATGCACCTTATAACTCGTCTATATTTGCAGTGACAAGTAATATAAAACTTACCGTCGCACGTACGGCAAAACAATCGATTTACGACGACAAAAGTATTTAACACAAAATCATTGAAATATGCCTAGTACATACGTTAGGTGTTCTCTACCCTTCAATGGTCAAAAATCAACAAAAGATTTTTTATTTGCGAGCGAGACTCGTTTACAAAAGCCGCTATTGTTCGACTCTTCGCTTATTATTAGGCGTGCAGCCAGTATTCTACTAAACTCGGTGCGAATACGTTGTGTAATTGTGCAGTTGTTTTAAAGTGGAACCTTGTTTTTTAGTATGGATGCATTACCATGTAGTAAGTACTTCATTTTAAACCTATTATTGAGTTCTTTCAACACTTTAAAGATAGAGAATAATCTAAATATATCGATAGACTTAAAATAATCTTGTATTGCTATAGAAAAATAATTCGTGAGAGCTTTTCTAAAAAGTTCCAACGAGTACCAGTTTAAATTTGTTTGTTATCAATACCTCTGATTGTTGTTATTACTAGGAAACTAGTTTTAGCTGCACGTATATGCACATCTCTGAGTATTTGTTGTTTTTGTTTCAGGTAGTCGAAATGATAACGTGGAAATGCGAACAATTAAAAGACTTGAACTATATTTTGTGTTAAAAAGTGACAGTTTTTTCAAATTTTCTTTGTGTAAATGTATTGAACGATTACATAAGTATATATTGGACAAATTAAATATTGTTAACTGTGGTGCAGACTTTGAAAAATCGGTCAAATTGAGAATTAAAGCATTCGTGGCAAAGTTATTTGCAAAATGGAAACAATGCCATCGCATCCATGACCGACTGATTAAAAATCATCACGCTTGGTTAAATGAGGAGTTCAAAGTTCCGAACATACAAGAAGACCAACAGACACCTAGCAAGAAACCGGTTTCAGGACGACCAAAGAAGGATTTTGGGGTCTTATCGCTGCGTTCTAAACAAAGATCTGTGCAAACTCTTGTGAAAGGTCTTTCTCCGGAACAACTTTCATTTGCAACTGAATCTAGTTTAGTTGTATCGGGAAAACGCAAAGCTGCTAAAGTGATGAAATTAGCCCTAGAGTCGTCACCAAGAAGTTTGAAACGAATGCAGCAGTCAAAAAAAACAAGCCCTACACCATACACACCTGTGGAAGCGCTAGCTCTTATTGTTGACACTAGTATGACAAAAGAAGACTATATAAAAATACAAAGAGGAGCTAAAGCTAGAGGTGCTAATATATATCCTGCCTATAATCAAATCTTGCAGATAAAGCAAACTTGCTATCCCGGAAATATTACTGTTTCAGAGATCGAAGCCAGGATTCCTATGCAAAACTTACTTGATCACACAGTGAGCAGATTATTTGAAGTGCAACAAGAAGTTATATCTCTTCATCTTCCTCCAGAAGTATTCGAAATTGATGTCTACTATAAGTGGGGGCTGGATGGTAGTGGCGGGCACAGCATTTATAAACAGCACTTCGCAGACAGTCCAAAGTACTCGGATTCGAATATTATATTGAGCACTATTGTTCCTCTCGAAATGTCTATATTTCATGAAGAAGAAAAAAAGATATTTTGGAAAAACCCGAGCCCATCATCGACAAAGTGGTGTCGCCCTATTGGTTTCAAGTTAATTAAGGAAACAAATCAGACCATAAAACAAGAATTCGATGCTACTGAACAACAGCTGCGAGCTGTTACATCAACAACAGTGAGCCTCCATGAAAAATCAATCTCCTTTAATCATATTCCAATTTGTACAATGATGGATGGCAAAACATGCAATGTCCTTACACAAACTGCATCGTCTCAGGCATGCAACATTTGTAAGGTAACTCCGAAGGACATAAACAACTTGGATAAGGTCTTACAACGATCCTGTGATACTTCTGCCTATAAGTATGGCATATCTATTTTTACATGCATATCTAAGGTGTTTCGAATATCTTTTGCATATAGCATATAAAATTGATATTAAACAATGGCAAGCTAGAGGCGCAACATTGAAGGATCAAGTAAAAGAGAAGAAGAAAAATATAACGGACCTGTTTTACGAGAAGATGAGTTTAGTAGTGGACCAACCTAAGCAAGGAGGTGGAAACACAAATGATGGCAACACAGCACGGAAATTTTTTGAAAATCCAGAATTAGTTGCTGAAATTACTGGAATCGAAAGAGAATTGATTGAAAGGTTTTCAAATATTTTAAAGACAATTTCCAGTTGCCATTACATTAACATAAACAATTTCAAACTATATTGCATGGAAACAGCAAAAAAGTGCATTGAACTGTATGGATGGTACAAGATGAGTGCGTCAGTACATAAACTACTTATCCACAGTAGCGACATCATAGGTCAGCTACCTCTGCCTGTGGGTCAGCTATCCGAGGACGTATTGGAAGCCTCTCAAAAAGAATATAAAAACATACGACTGATGCACTCACGAAAAACTTCAAGAATTAATACTAACACGGACATTTTACACTGGCTATGTATTAACTCTGATCCCCTGATAAGTCAACATAGATCAGTGAAAAAAAAACCAATGAAAGGATTTAATGATATCATTATGAATATGCTCACGATGCCAACATATTTACGTAACAATCAGAATGAGGAAGACGATGACGAAGAAGATGATTTATAATGTTTTTTTTTAAATAATACAAAGTTTACAATTGATTTTGAGTTGTTTTATTTCAATGTATAAACTTTATTTAATATATTGAAATATAATTTCAATATATTACAAAAATGTACTTATAGGACCGTAGGTTGAGTTAGAAAACGTCAAACTGCTTAGGATAGGTATAAATAGCAACTCAAAAATATGTTTAGATAATTAAATGTAACAAACTTTCGTTATAAATATTTTTGTCGTCGTAAATCGATCGTTTTGCCGTACGTGCGTCGTAGACACATCGTTTTCCACCATGCAAGTCGTGCAGTAGATAAGTTTTATATTTCTAATGCGACTGTAGAGTGCAATCGTTTTATCGTAGGGAGTCAAATTCTAGGAATGTTGTGTTCCAATGTTTAGTTGTGTGTCGATTGTCGACACGAAGTGATTGGTCGACAATGTTGATGAGTTGATGGTCAATAACCAAGTGGGGTATACAAGGGTATCTAAATATGACGTTAGCGGAGAGGCGTTTTTAGTGAAGATTGATTTGTGAAATGTATTGAAAAAAAAACAAAATACCGGCTAGTTTCGATTTTTGCCATGCGTCAAAAGATTATTTGTTCAATTTTATATTTTTGTTTACAATCTTTGCAATATTCATAGTCCTTATGTTGTTATTACAGATTTGCCATTATCTATTGAGAGATGTCAAACTCAAACTCAAAGCATTTATTTCAATTAGACCGTAACAGGCACTTTTGAATGTCAGAAAACAAAAAAGGTGAAGCTACAGACACAGACACAAGGCATTATAACTTGTGAAAGTACTGTAGTTGCCTATGTTGAAATAGTTTATGATTAAACTCAAGTTATAATTTAAACTCGACTCTTTCCATAAGGATTGCCGTACTACAGCACTGCAGAGGGATAAGTGGAAGGAGGGAAAAGAGGCGTATGCCCTGCAGTGAAACAGAAATGGCTGATAATATAATTTGAGGAATTCCCAACAATGTCATCAATTCATAAGCTGATAATGTGGTAAGGTCAAAGAGCGGAGTAAGGTGACAACTTGATAAGTGTATTTGTCAGTTCAATCTGCCAGAAAGTGTCCCAGTATCTCACATATAATTATATACATACATACTTTAAATTAAGTTTGGTTGTCATTCAGCTGTTTTTTAAAAAACCATAAGAAAGATAACTAAACACAGGGCCTATGCACACTGTCATGCAAATGTCAAATTGTTTTTTTTTTTTTTGCAAAGCAAGCATGAAAAATGTCGAATATACTAATAGTTATAATATCTTCTTTATGACGAGTTCATAATAATTCAGCGAGTTTCTGCTCGCACTTGAATTACATTGTCACTGTTAACGAAACAAAGCCATAATTTTTATTGTCAAAATAAGATGGCCAGATTAGTTTCAAATTAGGTCACGCACATAATGTATCAAGCAGCAATAAAATCGTCTAGCTATATAAAAATATAGATAAATAAATACCTGACAACATTTAATTCTATAAGAAAATTGAAACTGTTAGATACCTTTTATAGGTACAATTAATAAGCCGACCAAATGGTCACAAGTAGGTACTTAGCTCTTGATATCGTAATTGCTGATAAAGTATTAAAATATTTTCAATGAGTATTTTATCATTCACCGAGTCCAATCGTCAATAGAAGCAAAGCTTTTACTGTGTAACAAAATACGTAGTGAATTATTCTTTGCAATGCAAGAAATTGGTCTAATTACATTTATAATGACAATGCCAGCAGTTATACTGTTGTTATTTTTTATAATGACAATGTACTGTATATCATTCGTCGTTTGGCTTCGTAAGTACCTTTTAATTATTTGTTGATAAGAAAATCAAGTGACATCGTTGTCTGATGTCCATTACTCATTTTACTAACAAAAAATCGAAACGCTGACTGACAAATGTCAATGTATTACGTTATCCATTTTGTGTTATCTGTCATTGGTTTTTTTGTCGTTTCAGTATCGTTATTGTTGTTTTCCTCGGGAACAGTTTTTTTTTTAGATGAAAGGTACCGTATGTCCGTTTCAGTATCACCTGACAATGTATGCGGTTCAGTGTTTTAGGCGTGAAAAGGCAACAAACAAACTTACTTTCGCATTTATAATGTTAGTAAGGATAAGAATTATCTTCAAATGCTGATAATGTTTTCGCTGTCTAATTAGTCATTTTTAAATACGAATTCAATCATTAGTAGTGAAGAAGTACATAGGTTTTACAGTATAATCAAAATATTTACTTAGTTAATACTTATGCAATGAGTGCCGTTCCATACCTCATAGTTTTCCTTTTTAGCACGGTGCCTCTATTTGGCTTATTAATAGTTATAGTGTTGATGAATTGTGTAAGTTTATTCACGTGGGCTTGTGAGTATTCCATATCGATACTAATGTAAATGTGTAATTCCCGATGTTTGTGAATGTGGATTTCTGTTCATCATCATCATTGAATCATTTCAATCGAAAGAAATCCACTGCTGGAGATGAGCCAAACAGCAGCTAATCGTCTCATCGTCTGCCTAACCTTTCCTAACCAGGCTTTCAGTCTTACTGGATGCAGCTGAATACCAATATTTTACATGAAGGGACTGCCCTACCGACCTCCACAACCTGGGTAACTCGATACCACTTGGTATGGACGGTTGTTACACTGACTTGACTGAGTTTGAATTTGAGCTGGCCCAGCATAACACGGAGTTTCTTATAAAATAAGCTGCCGATTTTGTTACCAAAGACGCACGCCCCCTACTACACTCACTGTGTCGTTTTCTAATCTGTAGGCAGAGCTGGGCAAAATACATGCTTTGCTTTAATTAAAATACAAATTACAAAATACTATCCCGTATCAATATAACCCTATAAGTCTATTTAATCCTATTGAATGACTTTTTCATGAAATATTAATTGAATAGGATTACATGAACTTACAGGGTTGTATTGATGATTTTCACGATTATAATTCTGTAACTACATACGTGTTACTGGCGTGACTCATTTTTTATCAACATACAACCAACCTACCACTGATCTGTAAATTGCAAAAAACGTAAGAAAATTTGAATTTCGCGGGCTAACTGGACGCAACCACCTTAAGAACGAAAATGAGTGCAGTATTGCCAACTTTAAAGATTGACATATTTACCGGGCGCCATTTTGCTTATAAAAGCTATTGAGTGATATTTTCTGCAGAACGCACCCATTAATAAGATCGCAATGATCGAATGTATTTATGTTCAAATGTGTTTTAAAGCCATAAGTAATTGAATACCAACCACAACCAACCCTATCTGTAGGTGAGCTAAACCTAATTAATTAATAAATACTGACGTCATCATCAACTCCTTGCTTCACGTGTTTAAAAGTGTATAATTATATCTATGTGTTAACAATGTATGTTACTAAACTTTCCGTCACCGTAATTATCTTTTATTAGATTCAGTATCTTGAATAAAAAATGCTCTCTTTCTCTATTTTCTTTAACCTTGGCCACCCAATGCTGAGTGTAGGTCTCTTCCAAATCTCTCCACTTTTGGCGGATAAATATTAATTATGTCAGACCACACTAAAAGTGTTTTCGTGGAAAATAACAAAGAAATGCAACGTGATTTAACAGTTTCCTTCATGACGAACTCACCACATGTTTTCAAGCACGCATTTCGTATTTTCCGACACAGTAAGTCACCATTGGAAAACCGCATAGATGCTCCGTCCCTCCTATTCTAACTGGCCAGTTTATTCCCGCCTTTCGTCCCGCGTAATCGTTCACACAGAATAATGTTAATAAGTACAAACATTTATTTTACTATCAACTACTTTTTAAATAAACAGTAGGTACTAGTATTAACACCTAACTTTCGTGATGTGATGTTATAGATAAGATTATACGTTATTTGTCGTCCAGTGTTGTTCTGGCCACAGAGTAAATACGATGGATCTATTAGGAAGCATTTTTATTGGCATACTGATTGTGATGTTCTTATATTTGTTCTGGATGTGGTTTTGCTTCGGAAATTGTGTTAAGAGACGTAAGTTTTTTTGACAAATTTTTAATTATATTTAATATTTTGCTGTGTCAAAAATTCGCTGTAGGTACAGTATTCTGAGGCCCTTGCACACTATACGTCGATTTTAAAACTAAAAATACTCGTTTTGTGAATATTTGCATAATTTGTTCATATCTATGGATGCTTTGTTGTATTTATTCAGTTGTATTTATACTTGTTTAAATATGTTTGTTCAATATTTAACTAAACTGCTAAGATATTTGTATTTTGATTCAAAAAGCGACGTATTTACACAGTGTAAATATAATTTATGTCAGGGTTCACCATGCGCTCATACTAGGGCCTCTGTAGGTATTTGAATGACTTTCAAAGAGGGCCGTTATAAAACCAAACGCCAAAAGAGCCTTTTATAGTTATATAACTTTTCATTACCTATAATATTGTAAAGTCATTCTGATAAGTCCAAATCCGTGAATTCAGTTGCAATGAATTTCTATGCGGATCTGAAAAGCAAAGATTAAACTAATCAATATTTATGACAATATGTTTGATTTTATAATCATAAAACCACAGAGTTATTTTTGCGTTAGTTAATCAGTCTGTAATAAGGAAAGATGAATCGCATGTAACTATAAAAGTTTAAAATAAATGTTGATGGATTGAGCGGGACAGGAAGACCAAGGAAACGATGGATGGATTGTGTGAGGAATGATATGAAAGACAAAGGAGTAAATGATAGCGAGGCAGTTGACAGAGGAGCATGGAAAAAGACGTGTTGCATCGACACCAAGTAACATGGGATAAGGGCAGGAAGATGATGATGACTTAGATACTACGAAACTGATACTCACAGTTTAACTCTTCAATGCATCTCCTATAAACTCAATAATAAGATAAATCTTACAAGACAGGTCAACAACATAAGACTGAATGAAGGCACTGACTGATTACGACAATAACGGAAGGAGACAAAGATGATGGGTGGGCATACTTCACTGACAAGAACTCATTCATCTGATACAATAAGCAATAAGAGACAATACCATCATTTCTCTCTATGGTTTAATTATCTACTGTAAAATGAAAAAATGCTATTGATAACATTCTTATGACACTGGCTTTTTCTATTATCGCTGACTAACACTGCCTGCGATTTTATAATGAGGCTTTAGCTAATAATTAGGACTTCACTTTATTCTAAAACACCAAGTACCCTCAGTGGCCGGAGAAAAGAAATAAAGCCACGAAAAATAATTTGTTGCCTTTTTTTTAATTTTTATCAAAGATTTGTCCCAATCTTATAACCAATTAAATACTTATGATTAAATAAGGCGGTTCCGTTACAAAGCCTTCACAGTCCTTAGTCGATTCAAGGACTTCGCCGCCCTAGTTTGGATTAATTTCTATCTGCTTTAAAATCTTCGACCAAATGCAGGAAATTCAAACATTTTCAATAGACCGTAGCTCTGGTCTCTTGCGACACTGATGCTTGTCGCAATAATATGAATAGAAGAACTTACGATGAGCTATAATTTGACATATAATATTTCAGTTCTGTTGGACTAAAGCCTATTTGACCCTTTCAGGTAAGTCTAAGGGATTGGGCTGGTTGTCAAATGATACCTCGAGGAAAAACTTTACCGTTTGGCCCCTAGTTTCACACTCATGCTACTACGTACAAAACATTACATGTTACTCACGCGAAGGAAACTGTTGACATGGTCGTGTTAATTGACGTATATTGGGTCGTATGCCTCATCATTTGAAGTCATGAGCGGAGCGGTAAACTTAGCACTCTTGAGAAAGACAAGCACCTGTGATGCCACTGGTTTTAAAGTCGGTGGTACTCATGCACTTACTATAATCCGCCATCCTGCGACGCGAAAACGCGATGACCGATTTAGTAAATTCATTGGGACGGGTTGGTCGAATGATGTTTTTCCTCAAACCTAGATTTCCTCTTTCATTATCCGCTAATATTCGTTCATTAATCGGTCTCTCCCTTTTTGATTCCTCATCTAGCCTAGCCTTTTCCAACTTTGTTGGGGTCGATTTCCAGTCTAGCCAGGTGCATATTTCAGGTTTTCTTTCAAATAATTATTAATGTGGTTTGATTTAGAAAGATAATCTCGTCGGTATCCTAAGACGGCTTTTGATAACAAAATAACTATCGTGGCTATCTTGTAGTACCGGAAGCCTACAGGGCAACCAATAACCAAATCGTTTGACATTACACAGGGTGTTTTGGAAAAGGAATGTCAGTTCGTCCGCCTAATTCGTTAACCTGCTAAGTCCATTTTTTGGTAAGCACAGAGGATTTATTTTTTGCAAAATTATTATTTGTTGTGACTGCAAGTTTAAAAGTTAGAACATTTTTGTGACGTCCACGCAGATTATACCTTCTTTTTAAAAGTGCTACATTGATATAATCATATCTGTTAGCTGCTGTTAAGCGAAATGACATAATGGTTGTTTCAACCCTGGCAACAACAACTCATTTATAATCTTATTGAAACGAGATTAAAGATAGCGATTATTTTTTTTGCAAGTCGTTGGTAAAATAACTGTGAAGTTGTCAGTTGTTTTTATTTAGCACTATAGGAAAATAGGTCATCATCATTCTCCTTCCATTATCCTGTTTATTTGGAGTTGGTGTTCTTCATGTCTTCTTCTTCCATACTTCTCTATTACTCTTTATCTCAGCAGTCTCCTCCTCTCTAGCCATATCATCCTTTGTATAGGTAGTCCATCCATCCTCTCTTTGATCTTCCTCTACTCTTATAACCATCTACATTCATACTCATCATTTCCCTCTCCTCGTGTGTCACCCCCGTTCTAGCCATATCATCTTTTACACAATCTATCCATCGTTTCTTTTGGTCTTCTCTTACTTTTATAGCCGTCCTGGTCCTAGGTACTATGTCAATCCTCAAAAATAAACCTAAAATATTATTATAAAAACACAGAACGGTAATTAAAGCTGTTATCTGCAGATAGTTTATCGTATTCCTATCATAAAGGTTCCTCAATACTGCCGGTCCATCATTCAGTACAATATTGCTATAAAAGTTGGTTCGCCCCAAACTGCGCAAAATGGCCGCGGATTTAACTGTGACTTTGATGTTTATGGTCATTAATATAGTGTTGTTTTGGGTTATTTACGCGGTTTTGGTGAGATTTTGCGGTGAGTCCATAATAATATTCTTCTTCTCATAAAATAGTACAAACTGAAAAAACATATATTTTGACCTACTTTGGTAAACATAAAAGCCAGTGAGAAATGTACGGATGTACGTATATTTAGGTATTACCATTCGTAATGGCTATTTGAGTGGAAAAAAAGGAAGTCGCTAGTGTAGAAACATAATTATGTAATTTAAATATAATTGAATAATGCTTTTCTGAAAAACTTTTTAATGGAGCTATGAGAGTTTATTTTATTTATTTATTGAACGTTATTATGGTTTTTGACGCAGTACCTAACTTCGCTCAAGTTTCGACCCGTGCCGCTGGATGGCGCTTTCCCAATTTAGTAAAATTTAAGTCAATGCCATCTAGTTTTATGCCCAAAATTATCTTGTTAGAGTATATAGAATGTGATGTGATGATAGTGATAACAAGTCGAACATAACATTTATTTTCATTATCTATCTAACCGTTCAAAAATAATTTTGAGTTCCGGAAAAAGGTACTGGAAATTGAACCTAGTGCTTAGACATGGACTTTGACCTCTTCTTCGTTATATTTATTTGAAAAAAAAAAAGCTGTCTAATTGGCCAATGTATTTCAGTAACTGATAAGATACAGGAAGTATATGAAGAGTAAATCAGTGCTTTCAGCATCGAAAGTGTTATTATATCCGTTTTGGGCTACAATTAATAATTTTTATAATGTTATTGTTTCTGACGATGGTACTGATAATTTTGGCAATGATGGTGGGTGTTGTGTTCACTTATCATTTACGTAAGTTTTATTACTTTTGATAGAAGTATTTTTACCTTACTTTAAAAGAAATTAAAAAAGTGCTAGTTTAAGCAATTTAAATTGTGCATTTTAAACTGGTTAGTGGTTATATACTTAGACTTTATTGTTTTTCAAAAGTTTAAATTGATTAAAATATAAAACGTACAATTAAGTTAATTCACGTTTCGACCAGAACCACTAGAGGGCGCTTTTTTATTTTAAACTTAAATCAACGCCATCTATTTTGTGTTATTGTTTTTTTGCGCACACATGGAAGTTTGTTTTTTTTAGTATTTCTTATTGGAGTATAAATGTTAAAATAATATAATAATTGGTGAAAAATACAATATTGTTTGAAAAAACTGTCCTACAATCTACAGAGAGATGGGAACATAATTATCTAAGTCAAAAAAGAACAAAGTATGGTTTATAGATATCGGTCTGAGTATACGCGCGACCGGTACATGTCTCACTCTGAACTATTCCTAACGCGTCAAAGGCTGTCGTGCCAACCGTTGAACTTTTCACCGGTCGAACGTTCCCGGATATATCAAGCAGCGTACGTTGATCAGTAGACGCTATCATACAAATCTATGAATATCAAATCGCACGTCCGTCACACGCAACAGGCTCCGACCGGTGCCGCCCTGAAATGGGCCCAAATATACACAAAGATTACATGGTAGATTCTGCAAAAGATCTATAGACTATACCTCAAGGCCTCGAGTCACTACTGAAAGATAATGGTGCCGATTCCCTTGTTCACAAACTAAACTAAATTTAAGTTGAGTGCATCTTTTTCTTTCTATTTCATTATGAAAAGGACAGAAGATAAATATTAGTTTAGTCCTGTCAAATTAGTCAGCACCTGACGTAATTTGATGTAATTTTAGTAGTCAACTTTTTAATCACGTCTAAACTTGTGTCAGGCGCTGGTTGATTTGACAGGACTAAACTAAAATTTATCTTCTGTCCTTTTCTTAATGAAATAGAAAGAAAAAGATGCACTAAACTTAAAGGTTTAGTTTGTAAACATGGGAATCGGCACCAATTTGTCTCTTAAAATCCCACTAATACTTACCCGTCCTGGGAATCGATCTCACAACCGCATACTAGACTGACATATCCGAGTAACCCACGAATCGGATTGGCCACTGCAAATTAGAATCGCGTAGATAAAACAACTGATTAGACTATCATGAACACACTCATTAAAATCCGTGCGTCCGTTCGGAAATCATCAGTGCCCTTTTCAGTTCAGAAGTAGATAGGTTATTTTTGTTTACTCTTTCATTAAATATTTAAAATGTCAGTGTTTGTCTTATTGATTGTGTTTATCTTAGTAATGATGCTGTTATCTGTGTATAGACATCATGTTTGTAAGTTTTTAACCACATGTTGTTAAGCTTTTTTCCTTAATTTGTTGTGTTTACCCGCAGATAAAAGGATGTATTTTTGGTACGTTCCCGAAATAAGAACTAGCGCCGCCATCTTATTTTTTTTAAATAGTTACCACAGATAATTCCACATTATGTTTACTTGACTTGATGATGTCAGTTCAGCGACAAAAGATCGTTGCATCATTTTATTTAAAATCCTTTTTCCATTTTATTGGGTATGAAGAATATGTTTTTTTCAAAGTACTGTCAACAAAAAGGATTAAGTTCGATACTGACACGTCAAGCGCGCGCCAATTAGATTATACAGATAAGATTCTTTGTACATGCTCCACAGTGTTATCATAAATTATATTTTATCTTTCCACTTTTGTGCTTGAGCTTAAATGTACCACCGCCACCGATGACGATCAGTATATATGTGGTAGTGATTGCCGATTTTGCGTCTATACAGCTGAGAAGGCCATGATTGTGATATTAATTTGGTTATCATGTTTACTCGTTTTATTGGCTTCTTCTTCTTACAGAAAATGGCGTAAGTTTTTTGTATTAATAACTGTTGTTTACAACGGTCCCACGGTTGGGACACAGGCTTGCTCTCTGTAAGAGTCTTTGTAAGAAGGAGTGGCACTTAATCCACCATGCGGGCCCTATGATATCACTGTTGTCAGTCAAAAATTAGTCTCCAATAGCACATGACGTATTGACCACATTACTTATCTTGATTTTACTGAATTCGGTATGTAGTCAGACGAGTCCTCTTCTCATTAACTTCTCGTCCACACGATACGATATTATTATAGTTATAAGTATGATAGAGCCTCAAATCTCACTCGTCATCGCCTAAAATGTAGATAATATACCGATAGACGTACTTATCTCTCCTGTTAGCTACATAATGCTTCATAATGACAGATAGATATTCCAAGAATCACGTTGTTTGCTAGTGCTAGTCGATTTTAATTGTTCTCTCGTTCATTATGCACTACAGGCATATGATGTTTTTGGTTTGGCTGGTGTTTATCATTATTTGTATCACATTGGGTGTTTATAAGTCTCTGAGTAAGTTTGAACCACATAATTATTATTACTGTTCATATAATTTCATTTATTTTACCACTTATCTTATCGATTATTGACGTAGCGTGATAAGCAATTACCCAATATTTTTTGTTTTGCCCTTAACGACTGAAACGTCAATTCTACAATTTCTAGGTTATTCTTTTTTAACTGTTTTATAAACATAAACGAACTTACGATATTGAAAGGAAGTGGAACTAGTCTGATTCCCAGTGTGTCACAAACAACCATCTTAGGGAGATATAACAAATCTTATGACAAGAGAAATAATTATAATATATAAGATCCATCCTTACTTATAAATATAAAAGCGGAAGTAACTCTGTCTGTCTGTACCTTTTAATACCTTAACGTCATATGATGATATTTGGCACACAGATAGACCACGACGTGGTTCAGTATAAAAGGCGTAAAAGGACCCTAAACGAAGTCGAAAGGCAGCTGATGCTCTTCCTGCTATTGCGATATTTTTTTTGTTCTGGACCATTAACATGGGAATCTATATTTAAGGTCTAACTACCAACTATTTCACATTCCTTTTTCTAATACCAGTTTTTAATGTTGTAACTTTAAAATTAAGTTACATTGAGCGATACCGTAAAATGTGATTTCTAACACCAAAAGTAGGTTTTTTCCAGCAATATTTTTGAGCAGTGTTACTGCTACTGTAGAGTTAAATAAAAAAACTTACTTAGTTGGATGTACAGAATGCTTGGTTGACGGCTTCGTGAAAGCTCCGTTTAAAATCCTTATTATCATTTAGTACATACATCATTATCCAGGTATAACCGCGGGAAATAGCTAGTAATAAACAGGGTGTAAACGGACTCTTCACGAAGCCGTCACCCAAGCATTATGTACATCAAACTAAGTAACTTTACGCAAAAATGAGTGCTGGGTAACGACTTTTTTTTTAGGCCGAGAAATCCCGTTTTACTGTAGGACTCAATGTAACGCACTCAAAACATTGTGCTGATAGATAGATTGAATAGTAAGGGGGTCCTGGAGGTGTTTAAAGTAAAAATCTTACATTAAAAACATTTATTTAAAAAAAAAAACTTGTGAAAAAGTTGGAACTTTGACCTCCAATATCTCCGTAACTAGAAGGTTGCCAGGTATGGTGTAGAACAAAAAAATGATCGCAATGACGGGGACAACAAGTACCTTTCGGCTTCGTTAAGAGTCTGTTTACACCCTTTATGCTTGATGGGTCTGGAACTGGTTAACAATAAGGCACAAAAGCCTTTGTTTAGCATTGTAAGGATTCTTTAGGTATATGGTCCTATTATCGGTCATGGAGCGACAGTGACTCTCGAATAGTGGTCGCGACAGCCGCGGCCTTGGACCTGTAGTACTACTATTTTTCCTTTTGTCAGTTCAGAGTATTCTAGTATCTAGAGTATTGCCTTTGTAATCGATTCTGTAATCATTAACAGTGTGTACGTAATACTGTCTTGTACCCAATTCTGTACTTACCAACATGGGGATGGGTCAACAAATTTTAGATAACATTAGGGATTATCCTGATACTGGTTATGCAGGAATACCTTATTTTACTGCTAAAACTGGTGCTATTTGGTGTTTTTTCTTAATTTTTTTCGTATACTTTGTGCAGTTTACAGTGACAGGTATTGTGAGCATGTGTAAGTACCCAGTGTTTATTCCATTATTTTTAATTCCTTCTAATCAAAAATAGATGGCGTGTATTTAATTTTGTATATTTTGTTAAAAGCGATTGGTTCGGTCAAATTATCAACAACCAATCATATAAGTCGACGTAGCTTAATGTCCTGAATTAAATTGTTGAAAACACTTTGACGCGGCGCGAAATTTAAATTATCACTGAAGTGATAAGATTTGACTCATCGTTAAAGAAAAATATTACTTCATTAATCTCACAGTTACATCGACCCTGACTTTCAAATATATCGGTTGTTTGCCAGTGATAAAAATAAGTACACTTTCAAAAATGTATTATTTGTACGGATTTTTCTTTTGGATCGCAATTTTAATTCTGATGTTAACAGTTTCTGGGCTTTTGACCGGTAAGTAATCAGTATAAAGTTAGTTTTGAGTTCATTCTTCAATGATGAAGAACTCTAAATTGATATGATGGGGCAAGGAGACACCTGTAACCAAATAATAAAATCAATATATCGACTACGATGTCTATGATCAAGTTTTCAGTACCCCAGTTTCTAGAGAGCACTAATGGTTGGCCAAAATAGAGTTGCCCCACCTGGTTGTCAACTATATCCAATGTAGAACTTACAATCTCTTATTAATAATCACCTGAAGTTTCAACTGATAAGATTTCGCTTCATTGATAATGGTAAGTATGTTTGTCTTTGTGATATTGTAATTAGTCGTATTTTATCAGTGTGCGATTTTATTGTGTTTAAAAATGTCTCCCTCTGACCCCCATTTATTATTATGGTATGCGCTCATTGTAATGTGGGTGCTTTTCGTGTGCCTGTTTATTGCAGTACCTTCATTTAGAAACTGGAGTAAGTTTTTTTTTTTTTTAATTGTTTTTTTGTAATCTGGAGATATGCTGCGCCGACCCCAAATAAATGGGATAACGGCAGGAGAATGATAATGATTTCATTTTTATAATCTGACTAGTAACAACGTCAATTTTGACACTTAATATCGCCACATCTAAACCACGATCAACATCTGTCAGTGTCATAATCGCTGTAGAATATTGACACTGACACTGGCTCTTGAACGCCGTTTAATTCTTGAACGTGTTGACATTTGTTGGTGAAATCCTGACCGTGTATTTTGACCTGTTTAGTTGCAATACTCGTTCTTCCTTTATCAAATTTGTTCTCCAATGGGAAACTCTAATCTGTTGTTTCTAATCACTTTTTTTTTCGGATGGAAAATCATCAAATGACTTCTCCCGCTCTGGGCAGAGCGGAAGGGAGTGTCAGACTTGTACTGACTAAAACCCATCCATGTTCCTTCCTTGCCTTTTGTGTTCCAGGGCCGCGGTATCTCTTTCTAACAGTCCCGCAGCCCTGTTTCTAATCACCTTAAGTGTTAAGCGATAAGATTTCGTTTCATTGATAATCCAGATTATAAGTCTATTTAATTATCTTTTTATAATATTATAGGTACACCATTAGTCGTGTTGTTATCACAGAGTCATTTTATAGTGGATTTTGTTTAAAAAAAATGTATTATTCAAACTCTTCGACATGGTATCAACTATTTGTTTTAATGTTTTGGGTGTTATTTATCGCTATCTTGATTGGGATAACTGCATATAGGAAGTGGAGTAAGTCTTTTTTTTTTAATTTACTGTTTTAAATATATAATAAATAATACAGTAACAATGGTGATGTTTGCGTTCATTGTTCTTAAGGTCTCTTATTAACCGATATTCTTTCTTTCCTAGAATGAAAGAAACCTAAACTTACTTAAAAGTAGGAAAAACACCGGCTGATAAACAATTAGGACTTATCATGTGCGTTCAATTTCAACCTACAAATAACGGTTGGAATCTTTAAATTTAAAATGTAAATGATAAGATTTCGCTTCCGTTATCATTGCAAATTATGCTTTTATCAACATTCGACGCTTAATTCTAGTATTAGTTCCTTCTTTAGCTTTGAAGTAGAATTTGTGTAAAATTTTCCCTTAGAAAATGTATTTCGAACTGTTTATATTATTATCTTGGTTTGGGATTTTGCTTCTGTTTATATTCGCCTCAGCTTATGGACATTGGCGTAAGTATTTTTTGTTAAATTCTTTGTCATGCTTCTAAGCCTTGATTGATCGAAATTCTAAATTGTCGATCGATCGTTATGTACATAGATAGTAGACACACGGCAAATGATAAGATTTTGGAAGCTATCGCATTAATTATTAACTTTATCGCTTAGTTCCGAGTGCGTTGTTACCTAAGTACATACGTAGCTCGTAAAAAGTGAATTGTTTTCTTTATAAAATGCATGGTTTTGATATATTCCGGTTGGTGCTTCTTGTTATTTCTATATTTCTCTTACTATCTGTCGCCGTTTATAAATCAATCAGTAAGTTGAGTAAGTGAATGTTTTTTTTTGTCTCTACTTTGTTATTATTTTGTAGTATATAGACCTTTTGGATAGTCACCATAATAGGAACTAACGCCACCATCTTTCGTTATTTAATATATTTTCCACAGATAATATTACAAGTGACAGTGTCATACTAGCGCCAAAAAATACTTGGAGCATTGTATATAAATGAAGACATGCAGATCAAAGACTTTTCAGCATTAGTTAAATCTGGGATATAAACTACTTACTATTTTAACATATTTGAAAGCTTAGACGTGATGCCTTTGTTTATTAAAATTGTGATCTCTATCTGGAATGTTAAGCATGACTTAGTTCTGGCCATCAAAGATAGATGGCGTTGTCTCAAGGAACGTTAAGAGCCTTTTGCGCTTAGCTTTTAATTATTCTCTATGATAAGATAATAATCTGATAAGTTCTTATTGTTTTTTATTTTATCGAACAAACAAGCATTCAAATTAGTATCCGTTATAATAACAGTGAAGTGAGCAGTGTTCAGGAATATCTTTAGCCAAATATGTACGCCGAATACTATATATTTCAGATAGTGTTTTGGAGTTGTTTTATCCTCACTGTTGTATTTGTTGTGTATTTTCGATTGAAATGTAAGTTCTGTTATCAATGATAATAGCTTTTGTATATTTTTTAGGGTTCCGTACCCAAAGGTAAAACAGACCCTATTACTAAGCCTTTGCTGTCCTTCCGTCTGTCTGTCTGTCCGTCTGTCACCAGGCTGTATCTCATGAACCGTGATAGTTAGGCAGTTGAAATGTTCACAGATGATTTATTTCTGTTGCCGTTATAACAATAAATACTAAAAACAGGATAAAATAAATATTTAAGGGGGGCACCCATACAACAAACGTGATTTCTTTTGCGGTTTTTTGGCTCGATATAAATAACGGCAATAGGTAGACGCTTGAAATATTCACAGAATATTTAGTTGTATATTCACTTTCTAAAAAAATAAAAATAAAATAAATATTTAACGGGGTTCCCATACAACAGACATGATTTTTTTGCCGTTTTTATAGATAATGGTACTGAACCCTTCGTGCGCGAATCTGACTCGCACTTGGCCGGTTTTTATATTGACTGAGTCTCAGTAGCAGCTTGGGGTCTCGACGTATGCTCGATTGATGGTAGTAGTTCACCCTATTACATGGGACTTAAAAAACGTGACTGGTTAAATGTGGGTTGCTATTAGGTATACGTCTGCTAACCTAACCCTTCGAAGATTACAGGCGTGATGATTTGTAAATCAGGTTAGAGATAAAATCCAATTAATGAAAATCATTGCCACGTAAAACCGGTTTGAAACTAGATGGCGCTGTTCCAAATATAAGTGAAATGTTGACTCATCCCCAAACAATGCAGAAATAAATCCTGATTGGATTTCGATAATTTGATATCCGGTATTTTTTATCATAATTATAACCATAAATGTAATGAACTACTTTTTGATATATTACCGTGTGATAGGGACACCTATTACATTAATTTAAACGTAGCTGGCGAAATGTGGGTGTACTTTTAGGGTAAACCTTTGCCTAACCCTTCTGGGTTTACACTCTTTGCTAAGATTTAAAAAAAGTACCGTTCGTTTTGACGGAGCATCTTGAAACCGTGCGTTTTACTTTACATTACAGCACAAGTACGTAATGAGATACAATACGATATTGAAATTGGTGAAATAAGAGACCCTTTACGAGCAAATGTGTTATAAAACGTCGTATGACATACGTGCACTTTGATAATTACAGCCTCTGCTTTCTTATAGAGCGTGAGCGCGCGAGATATCGTTGAGATTATACATATGTGAGAACGATGTAGAAATACGTGCACGTTAAGAGCGTCCAGAGTAAAAGATTATATAAACAATTTAAAAACAAAGTAAGTAATTACAGTAAACCGTGGCAGCCTAGAGATGACCAGTCCCAATAAACATCTCTAAAACTGTAAGCGTTAGTTTCTTGCGACTTTTAAATGAATTTGAGAGACGCACTCAGTTCGCCTCTCAATTATTCTCACGTGCGGATGTGTCACAAGAGCTCCGCAAAGATCCTGAACTGCACAAAAGTCGTCCGCGCGACCAATTACGTAAGTTTAAAAAAAAAAAACAGAATTCGCATAACTTCCTGATTTAAATTGAACTGTATTTTATTATATTCTGTAATATATATGCGAACATATATGTATATATGAACATATGTGTATATATGTTATGTATTTTATTATATTGTGTATGTATTTGTTCCGTGTGATTCCCGCACGGAACAAATATTTGTATGGCCTACTGGTAGTTGTTCCGGGTCTTACTGTTTGTGTATGTGAGTTTAAATGTTTGTAAACGCACCCAAGATGGAGGAATTCTTAGTGTGGGGAAACGTCTTTAAAAATAATATATAATGAGCTATACAAATCAATACGTAGAGAAAAATAAATATTTTAAAGTTGATTAATTAGCTTATTATTATCATGATTTAGAAATTAACAGGCAGTAAACTGACGCAAAATCTCGAAACAATTACCTACCCTTTTTTTTACGGATGGGAAATCATCAAATGACTTCTCCCGCTCTGGGCAGAGCAGAAGGGAGTGTCAGACTTGTACTGACTAAAACCCATCCATGTTCCTTCCTTGCCCTTTGTGTTCCAGGGCCGCGGTATCTCTTTCAAACAGTCCCGCAGCCCTCGAACAGTCCTGCAGCCCTCCTCGATGCTCAATTATATATTTTACAAAATTTGTATGTTTCTACCATCGTCCTTGTGATATTGTATTTCTGTTTCAAGTTTTCCTGCATTTTAAATGCCATTAACTATGGTCATTTTATCAGTCCACACAGTCTAATGTCGTATTGAGTGTGATATAGTTGTTAATATTGATCGGTATATTAATAGCCAATTATCTAAGTAACTGTTAGTACCACGTTATATTTTTTATAAAATGACTAGAAACGCATGGAGTTTGATTGTGATTGGCGTCATAATAATATCAGTAACCCTTTTCTGGATTTGGTATTTATTACGTAAGTAAATCTATATTATTAATTTAGGCTGGCTTGAACTAACATCATCTTTATTATTCTCTCTGGTTTAATCCATATCCACATAATGCTGAGTAAATATCATCTATTGCACGACTGAAGACGCTTAGACTGGGTCTCCTGCACCAAACTTGTCATGATCCGCTCACCGCTAAATGTATTTAAAACAACGTTCTGTTTCTATCATTATCTTGAGAGTCATCGTTCTCCTGGCCTTATTTAATATCCCTATTTATTTGGGGTCGGCGCAGCAAATTTCCTTCCTCCATACTTTTTTATCACTAAAAGTGGCAGAGTAATGTTTAGCGTTATACTCGTACGAATTTAGATTTGAGGTGTTGTACTTCGTAGCACAAACATAAACGCATTCATTATAATAGTAATAAATTCCTTTTAATTTGTACTATTTTGTACTGCTAATTAGAAATTTCATACCTCTCTATTATCGTAGATATACAGGTCGTGTTCGCAAGATTCCTTCCCAGCACGACCACGCTACAATTCTAGTTGGCATTTATAACTTTAGATGGTAATGAAATCATTTTAATTTTTACTATTTTATACCACTAATTAGAAACTTTATACCTCTCAATTATCGTAGATAAAGATATACAGGACGTGCTGGCAAGATTACTTTCCAGCACGGCCACGCTAATATTCTAGCTGGCTTATAAGTTGGTGAAATGTGAGTATGCCTAAGAATTTTTACTCATTATTTACTCCTATTTCATTACTGGTAAATTGTCGTAAATTGTTAGAAAAGCAATAAAAGAAAAGAGAAGAAAGAAATACGATAATTGAGAGGTATAAAGTTTCTAATTAGTGGTATAAAATAGTAAAAATTAAAATGATTTTATTACCATCTCAAGTTATAAGGAATACGTTCATGGTCTTGCTACGAAGTACAACACGATTTGAAATGCAATAGGACCTTAGTCTTTGTCCTGATGGCCTTAAGTCATAAGCACCTGATCTCTGCAATAATGTGCTTTTTGTATGAGCTTGTCCAATACTTCCCGCATACAAGTTTTTGCCAGCCAGCCAGTGCTGGTGTCGTTTAAAAGATAGTTCAGCGTTGTCGCTAGGATGATAGCTTCTACTTTGTCATAAACTTTGCCACCATAACCTTATTTTCCAAATTCACTCTCTTCATGGTAGATTCTTAAACACTTCCCTATATTTTGGGTCTGATTGTTGCTATGTACGTCCTACCATGTGTTGGTTTCCTCATTACATTCTTCCTCGATTTGTTTTCCTGTTTCCTGTGGTTTTTTGGGATACTTGAACAAATAATTGGGATAGATTATCAATATTATCAAATACGGTTTATACACGGTTAGGCACGGTTTATCTGAGTGTCATAAAATGGTGTCCTCTGGTTGGTACGTGATTGTATTTCTTCTCATAGTATTAGTCTGTGTTGTGATTTGGCGTTACTGTTTGGAAGGTAAGTTTTTCAATGAATTTGTTGTAACTGTTGAATTGTTGTTTTTGACGGCACGGTTGGCGCAGTGTTCGATCCCCGCACGGAACAACTATTTGTATGGCCTACAGATAGTTGTTCCGGGTCTGGCTGTTTGTGTATGTGAGTTTAAATGTTTGTGAATGCACCCACGATACAGGAGAAATACCTAGTGTGGAGCAACGTTTTAAAAAAAAAAAAAATCCTGAGATTGCTTACATTCGTGGGCTACTTCCTACTAGTACCTCTTAGTGAAGTTGTTGTTCCGGGACAGTATTACCACTATACTTACTTTTACCAAAAATTAACGTTGCTATGTAGCCGGCTGTAGGCGCTGCTGCTAAGCCAGATACGGGACACATTATCAGTTTTATTTTTAAATATAAAATATTAATGTTAATTATAAACTGGGACTGCCTCGTTGGTATAGTGGTCGCATGCGCAGCTGCTAAGCACGAGGTCCTGGGTTCGATTCCCAGGTCGGCTAAAGTGTTATTGGGGTTTTCTATCAGTAGTTGCCACGGAGTCTAGATTTGTGCCCGGTTGATGGAATTCAGTTCGCCGACTTTGACATAACTTGTGAAATGTGTGTGTAGATACTCTTTTGTACACCTCTGCCTAACCCTTCGGGGATTACAGGTGTGATATTATGTAGTGTAGTAACTCGGACTAAATTTATTGTGTCTTGTGGGTTACTGCCCGATGGTTGATATCTTGCTGGTTTAATATAATCTTTCTGATTGCTCGATGAAGGATTTGCGTGACGTCAAGTCCGATACGTAGTTCGTATGTTTCCAGGTAGATGGCGCCACGACATATTTATTCTTCTCGATATTTAGGTAGTGCCTTAACAATCAATTTAGCTCATACACCCGAATTTGCTCTATACAATGTGTCCGGACATGGACTAGCGATATTCTAAATACTGAAATATAAACATTGATATATAAAAAAATATAAACTATTTTCAAGTACAAATACACTCAAAGCTTGGGTCCGATCCCGTTCCACTTCCTCGCTATGTGGCAGCTATTTTGTTTTTTTTTGTTGAAAATTCTCTATGCGTGTATAAAAAAAATCATTACTCTCAAAGTTTTGGTCATACTACCGTCTACATTACAAATCAATGTGTTCACATTTCCATAACTTTTGTAAAAGTAAAATAATACAATAAATAATAGGTAAGTTGTTATTTACTGCAAAAACACACCCAACAACTTTTTTTTATTTTTTACTAAATTATGGAAGCACCGGTGGAGAGCAGCGGTGGCCCAGAGGTAGCGACCCCGACTTACGAACAGTAAGTCGTGCGTTTGAACCCAGGCCGGCGCATTACTTTGTGTAATTTATTTCATCACCACTGCTCTCAAAAACGGTGAAGGAAAACATCGTGAGGAAACCGGCATGTCCTAGAACCAAAAATTCGAAGGCATGTGACATCTACCAATCCGCACTGGGCCCGCGTGGTGGATTATAGCCCATTCCCTCTCTTAGAGAGGAGGCCTGTGTCCCAGCAGTGGGAACATTTATAGGCTGATGATGATGATGATGATTGTATATGTTAGGTACTCTAACTTTTCCTTATTTTTATTTCATCATACTATTCATTGTTCTACGCAATTATTAGTTCCCTTTATTTCTAGTTTACCAATGTTTATTCAGTCATTCTTCAGTCTTCTGTGTGTTAGTTGGTCATATTTATTGAATAAATTGAATAATAGAATATTTCTACTATCTGTGATTCTTGTTTGCTATAACATGTTCAATAATATTCCAGACGAATTATTAGTGTTTTTTATACTGACTGGTATAATTTTATTATTCTTCTTTGGTTATCTTTTTGGTTCTGGTTTGCATCATATTGTAAGTATATTTTCTTTGATAAATTATTACAAGCCTATGTCGATACATACTTTGTAACTTTTCGAAAGTTAGTGAGGGTTTTAGTTACTCTTTCACGCAAAAACTTCTGAACGGATTTGGAAGAAATTTGGGCACACAGATAGTTTGTAACCTGGATAACACATAGGATAGGCTATTTATGTTGGTAGTATGATCCCGTGGGACAATTACCGAACTCCACGCGGGCGAAGCCGCAGACATGATCTAGTATTTTATATAACATCACGCCTGTAATCCCCTAAGGGTTAGGCAGAGGTGTACACATGCCAGCACATTAAGTTTGACACCCAACATAGCCATAACTACGCTACATACAATATAGAGAATCGTCGGAAAGGGACCAAACATCGTGGCAGACGCTATTTTTTACAAACTTACGCACCATCGTATCGTAAAATTGGTTAACCGTTTCAACTGTTTCTAAATACCGCTCGGCTGGGGTTTTTTTTTTTATTAGTTAATTCACCCCGTTTGACGGTATATGACGGCGCGATTGGCGCAGTGGCTGTCGCGGGTTCGATTCCCGCACGGAACAAATATTTGTATGGCCTACTGGTAGTTGTTCCGGGTCTTACTGTTTGTGTATGTGAGTTTAAATGTTTGTAAACGCACCCAAGATGGAGGAATTCTTAGTGTGGGGAAACGTCTTTAAAAATAATATATAATGAGCTATACAAATCAAAACGTAGAGAAAAATAAATATTTTAAAGTTGAATAATTAGCTCATTATTATCATGATTTAGAAATTAACAGGCAGTAAACTGACGCAAAATCTCGAAACAATTACCTACCCTTTTTTTTACGGATGGGAAATCATCAAATGACTTCTCCCGCTCTAGGCAGAGCAGAAGGGAGTGTCAGACTTGTACTGACTAAAACCCATCCATGTTCCTTCCTTGCCCTTTGTGTTCCAGGGCCTCGGTATCTCTTTCAAACAGTCCCGCAGCCCTCGAACAGTCCTGCAGCCCTCCTCTATGATCAATTATATATTTTACAAAATTTGTATGTTTCTACCATCGTCCTTGTGATATTGTATTTTTGTTTCAAGTTTTCCTGTATTTTAAATGCCATTAACTATGGTAATTTTATCAGTCCACACAGTCTAATGTCGTATTGAGTGTGATATAGTTGTTAATATTGATCGGTATATTAATAGCCAATTATCTAAGTAACTGTTAGTACCACGTTATATTTTTTATAAAATGACTAGAAACGCATGGAGTTTGATTGTGATTGGCGTCATAATAATATCAGTAACCCTTTTCTGGATTTGGTATTTATTACGTAAGTAAATCTATATTATTAATTTAGGCTGGCTTGAACTAACATCATCTTTATTATTCTCTCTGGTTTAATCCATATCCACATAATGCTGAGTAAATATCATCTATTGCACGACTGAAGACGCTTAGACTGGGTCTCCTGCACCAAACTTGTCATGATCCGCTCACCGCTAAATGTATTTAAAACAACGTTCTGTTTCTATCATTATCTTGAGAGTCATCGTTCTCCTGGCCTTATTTAATATCCCTATTTATTTGGGGTCGGCGCAGCAAATTTCCTTCCTCCATACTTTTTTATCACTAAAAGTGGCAGAGTAATGTTTAGCGTTATACTCGTACGAATTTAGATTTGAGGTGTTGTACTTCGTAGCACAAACATAAACGCATTCATTATAATAGTAATAAATTCCTTTTAATTTGTACTATTTTGTACTGCTAATTAGAAACTTTATACCTCTCAACTATCGTAGATAAAGATATACAGGACGTGCTGGCAAGAATCCTTTCGCTAATATTCTAGCTGACCTATAAGTTGGTGAAATGTGAGTATGCCTAAGAATTTTTACTCATTATTTACTCCTATTTCATTACTGGTAAATTGTCGTAAATTGTTAGAAAAGCAATAAAAGAAAAGAGAAGAAAGAAATACGATAATTGAGAGGTATAAAGTTTCTAATTAGTGGTATAAAATAGTAAAAATTAAAATGATTTTATTACCATCTCAAGTTGTAATGAATGCGTTCATGGTCGTGCTACGAAGTACAACACGATTTGAAATGTAATTGGACCTTAGTCTTTATCCTGATGGCCTTAAGTCATAAGCACCTGATCTGCGATAATGTGCTTTTTGTATGAGCTTGTCCAATACTTCCCGCATACAAGTTTTTGCCAGCCAGCCAGTACTGGTGTATTTTAAAAGATAGTTCAGCGTTGTCGCTAGGATGATAGCTTCTACTTTGTCATAAACTTTGCCACCATAACCTTATTTTCCAAATTCACTCTCTTCATGGTAGATTCTTAAACACTTCCCTATATTTTGGGTCTGATTGTTGCTATGTACGTCCTACCATGTGTTGGTTTCCTCATTACATTCTTCCTCGATTTGTTTTCCTGTTTTCTGTGGTTTTGTGGGATACTTGAACAAATAATTGGGATAGATTATCAATATTATCAAATACGGTTTATACACGGTTAGGCACGGTTTATCTGAGTGTCATAAAATGGTGTCCTCTGGTTGGTACGTGATTGTATTTCTTCTCATAGTATTAGTCTGTGTTGTGATTTGGCGTTACTGTTTGGAAGGTAAGTTTTTCAATGAATTTGTTGTAATTGTTGAATTGTTGTTTTTGACGGCACGGTTGGCGCAGTGTTCGATCCCCGCACGGAACAACTATTTGTATGGCCTACAGATAGTTGTTCCGGGTCTGGCTGTTTGTGTATGTGAGTTTAAATGTTTGTGAATGCACCCACGATACAGGAGAAATACCTAGTGTGGAGCAACGTTTTAAAAAAAAAAAAATCCTGAGATTGCTTACATTCGTGGGCTACTTCCTACTAGTACCTCTTAGTGAAGTTGTTGTTCCGGGACAGTATTACCACTATACTTACTTTTACCAAAAATTAACGTTGCTATGTAGCCGGCTGTAGGCGCTGCTGCTAAGCCAGATACGGGACACATTATCAGTTTTATTTTTAAATATAAAATATTAATGTTAATTATAAACTGGGACTGCCTCGTTGGTATAGTGGTCGCATGCGCAGCTGCTAAGCACGAGGTCCTGGGTTCGATTCCCAGGTCGGCTAAAGTGTTATTGGGGTTTTCTATCAGTAGTTGCCACGGAGTCTAGATTTGTGCCCGGTTGATGGAATTCAGTTCGCCGACTTTGACATAACTTGTGAAATGTGTGTGTAGATACTCTTTTGTACACCTCTGCCTAACCCTTCGGGGATTACAGGTGTGATATTATGTAGTGTAGTAACTCGGACTAAATTTATTGTCTCTTGTGGGTTACTGCCCGATGGTTGATATCTTGCTGGTTTAATATAATCTTTCTGATTGCTCGATGAAGGATTTGCGTGACGTCAAGTCCGATACGTAGTTCGTATGTTTCCAGGTAGATGGCGCCACGACATATTTATTCTTCTCGATATTTAGGTAGTGCCTTAACAATCAATTTAGCTCATACACCCGAATTTGCTCTATACAATGTGTCCGGACATGGACTAGCGATATTCTAAATACTGAAATATAAACATTGATATATAAAAAAAATATAAACTATTTTCAAGTACAAATACACTCAAAGCTTGGGTCCGATCCCGATCCAGTTCCTCGCTATGTGGCAGCTATTTTGTTTTTTTTGTTGAAAAATTCTCTATGCGTGTATAAAAAAAATCAATTACTCTCAAAGTTTTGGTCATACTACCGTCTACATTACAAATCAATGTGTTCACATTTCCATAACTTTTGTAAAAGTAAAATAATACAATAAATAATAGTTAACTACTGCAAAAACACACCCAACAACTTTTTTTTATTTTTTTACTAAATTATGGAAGCACCGGTGGAGAGCAGCCGTGGCCCAGAGGTAGCGACCCCGACTTACGAACAGTAAGTCGTGGGTTTGAACCCAGGCCGTCGCATTACTTTGTGTAATTTATTTCATCACCACTGCTCTCAAAAAACGGTGAAGAAAAACATCGTGAGGAAACCGGCATGTCCTAGAACCAAAACGACATGTGACATCTACCAATCCGCACTGGGCCCGCGTGGTGGATTATGAATAATTCCCTCTCATAGAGAGGAGGCCTGTGCCCAGCAGTGGGAACATTATAGGCTGATGTTGATGATGATGATGATGGAAGCACCATTAAATATTGTACACCTTATAGGTATGTTACAGCGATCCACTATATTGAATATTGACAAACAATAAATGAATTTGAATTTTTGAATTTGAATTTGGACAGATTTTTAGCTAAGCTACATTACAACATAAAATTTACAACTGTATGTCTAATATTTTAGAAGTTATTTTTGTTTGAACATAGCGTATGGGCAAGAACATAAGGCCATTGTGGAAAGTGGATCGGACCCAAGCTTCGCGTGTATTTATACTTGAAAATAGTTTATATTTAAGTATTTAGAATATCGCTAGTCGTTGTCCGGACACATTGTATATGTTAGGTACTCTAAGTTTTCCTTATTTTTTATTTCGTCATACTATTCATTGTTCTACGCAATTATTAGTTCCCAAATTTATTTCTAGTTTAGCAATGGTTATTCAGTCATTCTTCAGTCTTCTGTGTGTTAGTTGGTCATATTGATTGAATAAATTGAATAATAGAATATTTCTACTATCTGTGATTCTTGTTTGCTATAACATGTTCAATAATATTCCAGACGAATTATTAGTGTTTTTTATACTGACTGGTATAATTTTATTATTCTTCTTTGGTTATCTTTTTGGTTCTGGTTTGCATCATATTGTAAGTATATTTTCTTTGATAAATTATTACAAGCCTATGTCGATACATACTTTGTAACTTTTCGAAAGTTAGTGAGGGTTTTAGTTACTCTTTCACGCAAAAACTTCTGAACGGATTTGGAAGAAATTTGGGCACACAGATAGTTTGTAACCTGGATAACACATAGGATAGGCTATTTATGTTGGTAGTATGATCCCGTGGGACAATTACCGAACTCCACGCGGGCGAAGCCGCAGACATGATCTAGTATTTTATATAACATCACGCCTGTAATCCCCTAAGGGTTAGGCAGAGGTGTACACATGCCAGCACATTAAGTTTGACACCCAACATAGCCATAACTACGCTACATACAATATAGAGAATCGTCGGAAAGGGACCAAACATCGTGGCATCGGCCAATCACAGTGCGGTAGCGTTGAATGCTCTGCACTTACACAGACGCTATTTTTTTTTTACAAACTTACGCACCATCGTATCGTAAAATTGGTTAACCGTTTCAACTGTTTCTAAATACCGCTCGGCTGGGGTTTTTTTTTGATTAGTTAAATATTATAACAACTCAGGGTAGGTAATTGTGGACTGCGGGCTGCTCGAAAGAGATACCGCGGCCCTGGAACACAAAGGGCAAGGAAGGAACATGGATGGGTTTTAGTCAGTACAAGTCTGACACTCCCTTCCGCTCTGCCCAGAGCGGGAGAAGTCATTTGATGATTTCCCATCCGTAAAAAAAAGGGTAGGTAATTGTTTCGAGATTTTGCGTCAGTTTACTACCTGTTAATTTCTAAAACATGATAATAATGAGCTAATTAATCAACTTTAAAATATTTATTTTTCTCTACGTATTGATTTGTATAGCTCATTATATATGATTTTTAAAGACGTTTCCCCACACTAAGAATTTCTCCATCTTGGGTGCGTTTACAAACATTTAAACTCACATACACAAACAGTAAGACCCGGAACAACTACCAGTAGGCCATACAAATATTTGTTCCATGCGGGAATCGAACCCGCGACAGCCACTGCGCCAATCTCGCCGTCATATACCGTCAAACGGGGTGAATAGAGACAAAACTTTGAAAGGTATTTCAAAGTTGAATTGATATAATTACCAAGAAGTACTCTATTTTATTTATATAGTTATACTTAATTATGTAGAGACCTTGTCGGTAACATATAATATCAATTCAACGTAAAAATCCCTTTCAAAGTTTTGTCTCATTCACCCCGTTTAAACTTAAATAATTACCGGGTAAAACGGGGTGAATAGATCTATTCACCCCGTTTTACCCGGCAATTATTTAAGTTTAGTTGTTCCACTATTTTTTAAATAAATATAAAAAAAATTGTTAGATTTAGCTCCGATTTATTGACTAACATAATTTACAAATCTATGTTTTTACACAAAATAACACGTTTGAGTATTTCTCTATAAGTAGTAGTTAAGTTTTATTCACCATAGTTGATTATATGTAGCAAGTAGTCAATGTTTGTTCGGATGTTGGACAGACTATTCTTGGCTCACAAGACAACTTATAATTTTGCTAAAATATTGATAAGTTAAATAGATCTTTTTACACTTAAGACTGATTTCGCTTCCTGTCGGGTAATTTGAGAAACACATTGATGATGCATGCCATGAATGACTCTAGATTGGGCAACATGCATAAGTTTAAGTTCTATGAATTTGCTATTCATGAGGTAATAATCAACGCACGATTCGCAGCGTTCAACTTCTAATAGTTCGTAAAGCGAAGCTTGATGAGCGGCCGTATGTACGAGGAAAAAGTTTCATATCATGTTAGTCATTTTAGTTGTTTTACCTACTTTTGTTAAACTAGGAAAACAGAATCGGGATCATTCGGGGTGTCATCTTTTTGACAGTCAGTCGTTGACGTGTTATTATAGTTAAAGAGAATCGTTCGAATATTTTCTCTTCTCAGCATTACTGCCGTCATAAGGAAAAAGGGCACAACAAATTTTTTTTTTTCGAAATTGAGTTATATACGTATTCGGAATCAGAAAAAAAAGGCAATTCTGCCAGAATTTTTAACTCAATTTCGAAAAAAATGTTAGTTGTGCCCTTTTTCCTTATAACGGCAGATTAGTGACTCGTTGTTTTTGTGTAAAAATATGGTTGACCCTGTATTGTTGACGGTTTGGACACTGTTTACTCTCACTGTGTTATGTTGGCTCTATTTGATTTGGTGTATTTATTCAACATGTAAGTTATTCATTCAATTTTTAAAAGCCGTTGGCCTAAAGGCTTCACTAGGAATTTCTCTTGTATCGCTGTATCGTGGGTGCGTTTAAAAACATTTAAACTCACATACACAATCGGCCAGACGCGCAACAACTATCTGTAGGTCATACAAATATTTGTTCCGTACGGGGATTAAACCCACAACAAGTAGCACAGCAACCAATCGCTCAGCCACTGCGCCTAACGTCGACACGTCGGTTTACAAGAGACAGTCCTCCAGAACGCCTGCCATTCGCTCCCCATTGATACTGGTGTTATCATTGTCATTTAGCTTTTTCCTTGATTGCTCATTGTTTATATTTTTGAAGTTTTACTTCTTTCGGCGCGTTAGGGAAAAATGATGAGAGCAAATTTTTACGATGAGCGCGCACACCGTCACGAAAAACCAACACTATGAAGTTAGCTATTTTTACTTTACTTCTCCCAATGTTTGTTTACTTTCGTAGTGTCAGATATTGACAAGCCCAGGGTTATTATTTTTATCTCCTGCTGAAGCTAGGAGGTTAGGTTGTATAGGTAATTGATATTAGACCTTGTTATAAACTACTTTACTTTCGTTTATGTTCTTCGATCAATAATAGCACTTATGTTCTAGAAAAGTATAACTTCTAACGCGTGTACACACACACTTTTTTTTTAGCAGTAAAGTCACTACTGCCGCCATATCTATTTCCGCTACAAATCAGAGTAAAAGTGTTTAGACTTCAAAGTCACATATTGTGATCTTTTCGCCGTATCTTTGATTTGGTAATACATATGCGATGCCTCTTATATGACGGGTATCCATAGACGGTGATCATGTTGTAATAGAAGTTCCACTACCTTATTTTCCATTCATCATTATTCTCTTGGCTTTTCCAACTTTTTTGAAATTATCTTCCAGTCTAACCAGAAAGAACTGAATAACAGTTGGTACTTTTAATCTTTGCCATCTAATATCATTTTTATTCTAATGTTTAAATGCTGCAGTAAGATTTAGCTAAGATTTACAGCTTTTTACTAGAGCGTAACTGCTGTGAAGAGGTTTTATCAAAAACGTCTTGTTGTAGGCTTTCTCGGTTTAACCTACTCTTAAATTGGACGTAGTTAAGCAGAAAAGACTCAATCCACATTAAGTCACATGTGGATTGAGTTACAGACACCCATTGTGTACTCCGCAACAGTTTTATCCTCAATTTGATTTCCTCCTTCGTTATGACGTCATCTTCTTCCATTCACTGTCATGGCTTTAAGAGGTAGTTCTTCACGTTGATCGCCATTTATCGATAAGATAATTAGTATTATAATAGAAAGTCGCGGAATATTACGAGTTCTCACTATCTTCAGTGATTTGTCAACTTTTGACATTGCGTGTATTGTAATATGTTTAGCTAGTATTTGACCAATTACAATAGCCTTTTTTCTTTCTAAAATGAGTTACGGTTGGATATTCTTCTGGGCAGAGTTTTTAATCATGATATTGTTATATTTCGGGTTGTGTTGTTCATCACGTAAGTTATGTTTATCGTTTTTACCTACACTGTTATCTTATTTTCTAGCATCAACACAAACGAGGCTCTTTTTCAACTTTCACGGGGTTTTTCACGTTAAGTTAGCACAAAATGTTCCCGTACCTGATTTCTTTCCTCATTTTTTTTTTATTGTTAGCGAGTCCTGGTCTGGAACCTTTATATTGTTGTATCATCCTGGGCTCTCAATAGGAACAGCCCTCTACATATATATTTTTATGCCCGCGGCTGGATTTGAACAACTCCGCCTATATTGCGAGTGCGATCAGTATTGCAGTATTATTTTTTAGATAAGGCTTCAGCAACGTCAGAAAGAACGTCATCTACAGTCATTTATTTTGCGCGAGAAGATTCCAGGAAACCATCAAAATCAATTTAGTCATTCATTATTTAATAGAATTTCAGTATCAATTTCATCACCCAAGTATTATAATATTTATCTTTAGTATATAATTGCGCACTATCCTGTTGATTTATTTGTAGTACTTGAGTTTGTGTAAGGGTAGTGTCAGTTGTTCTGAGTGATAGAAAATGAATACCTTTAACAGTGAATATCTCTTGGCATTCTTTTGGGGGTTCATCTTTTACTTTCTAATTATTATTGTGATTGTGGTCAGAAGAAAGAGTGAGTATTTTTTTTGTCTCATGTTTTGTTTTTATTGAGCTTGTCTACGGATATCGGTATCTTCGACTAGGTTGACTTCAACTTGAGCCTTTAGCTTTAAGCTATTGAAATTGTAAAGCCTTAAGCTATGTCTTCTTCTTTTGGCTACCCCAGTGTCTCATATTAAATATTGTGGAGTGTACGGGGTTCTACACTATTAAATTAAACTCCTTTTTAGTTTAATCTGTACATATAAATAAAATTGGAGTGTCTGTTTGTAATATAAAAATAACCGCTTATTACTAAGTGCATATACACGGTACATATACCAAAATAACATTTTTTACAATTTTTGTCTGTCTGTCTGTTTGTTCCGGCTAATCTCTGAAATGGCTGGACCGATTTTGACGGGACTTTCACCGGCAGATAGCTGAAGTAACAAGGAGTAACTTAGGCTACTTTTATATTAGATAAATAATTAAGGTTCCGTGCATGGTTCATTGGTAAAAAAAAATCGATTTAAATAGTGGAAGTGCTTATAATAATGGGGATTTTTTTATAATAATTTCACGCGAACGAAGGTCGCGGGCACCAGCTAGTTCTTTATATTTTAATATTACAGCTAGTTTTTTATCTTTAAATCAATTAATACATATTTTCATCTTTATCGATATGTCTAGTCTGTCTTTTTGAAAATCAATCCTTTTTCCATTAAAATGTATTTACCTTATTAAGCTGCCAGTACCAATCAGCTGCCAGAACGATTTATCATCATAGAACTTCTACAGTACTTACTTCAGAACAGCACGATATATTTTGTCTTCCTAGACCTTTGCTCCAATTTCTGTCTTCTTCCTCGTTTTCTCTTCTATACTCTTGACAGAGTGAGCGTTATTATCATATCCGTCCAATTTCTTTAATATCACACAATCTATACATCATAGCATTAGTCTGGCTCACATCTCTCTTATTTAAATTCTTGTACCCGTCATTACCCCTGAATTCTAGGATTTTTAGCATTTCTTTAGCTTAAAAATCTAAAACAAAGATTAATGCAGATAAAAGAAAAGTCAAGGATATCTTTTCTGATAAGATTATCGATTTTATTGTCATTCATTTTATCGTTAATGTATATAATTAGTCAGTAATGTGTTGAAATATATCGTGTACACTGCCTCGTGATTGTATAGCAAAATGGCTTTAGATTATACTTATTTTTATATCGTGCTTAGCATTACTATTTTGGTAGTGATCCTCAAATTTGCAAGCTTATGCAGTAAGTCTTAATCTAGTGGTATCTTCTTCCTTTCTCAGTAATTTTACCTCTAATTTTCTGACTGACTTTTTTCAGACCACTGTAGTCTTTACTATCGTGGCAATAAAGTTGCTGTTCGATTGCGGCCGTCAGAAGTAAAATATGAAAGGACTGTATAGCCTTAACGCTGTCCAAAGTCTTTTCGCTCCGGCTATTGTTTTCGATTATATTCCTTACACTGTTATCAATAAACTTCATATTCGCTCTTTTGTTCTCTATTTGATATTCTTTTCTTGTTAGAAATTGACTAATACCCATATTAAACTAAAAGTTACAGTAGCTAGGTACAGTTCAATGTGTTGTCTTTTTCCTTAAAGTTTGTCAATTACATTCTTCCTCTTTGTTATTTCATTAATTCTGTCTATGGCTAGGATTCCCTTACCTTTCAAGTTTTCATTACTTGAGAGCGTCATATTTTATTTTCAAATTTTGCGACATTATTACTACGTCAAAAGTAATTATCGTTATCAAATGTGACCTAAACTATTGTATTGAGCCCGATTTTCCGCACATTAACCAAAGTGTAGGACTGTAGGTACATCATAAACATCAAAATACCTACCTAGATACATACTTGGATATTATCAAGACTCATAAATCTAAAAATTCTGGCACGTATATTTAAATCGATGATAACTCAAAAGATAAGTAGGAAAAACAATATCGCCTTAACGTAAACATTTTCATGGTCTCTAACACAAGGTAGTAAGGTTCAAGTTCCTTGTAGGTAACAACCGTCATGATACGGGTAGATATCACAAGCCGATCATCAGTCATATGAAATGACGTCTCTAAAACTGAAAATGAATTGGATAGAGTTTGTTTCAGTGATTCAAAGCATAGGAGTGCGATTCGTGAAATAATACAGATAGATAAATCTGATATATTTCGAGTAAAATGGCAAAAACTGAAATAATGTTTCTTAGACAACAAAAGTAGTTCGTGTGATTGTGAAAAACTATATGACATAATTCGTCTTGTTTTGGCTAACGAGATAGTAATTAAAAATCTCAAAACTTGCTAGTGTACATCATTTAGAGTGGAATAATTCTTGAATTTCTATAAAATTGAAATTCAATGAATTAATAAAACTATCTAATATCTTCATTGTGATAATTGCTTTTAATCGTTCAGTTAAAAGTAAATTAACCACAGAAGATAAAAACTAATCAAGACCCGACTACATAACTTCAGTAAAGAAGAAGAAAGTGACAAGACCAAAGATAAACAAAAGCAAAATAAAACGACCAACAAAAAAGAACCTTATCTTAAAAAAGACAAATAAGAAATTAGCAAAGATGGCGCCGAGCATGGATGAAGAGGATATGGGATCAAGCACTAGCAGTGTACCGCTAGCCCAAGTGATATACGTTTCGGTGCTGTTCACTGTCTTGATTATGAGCTTTGTCATAATGTGCCTGAAACTGGCTAAAATGGGTATTTGCGTTTTTACTACTTTATTACTGTGTCCTTATTGTCCTGCGAAGCCCTCTATACTTTCCAGCAAATTCTCTCGATGAAATTATGGCGACTAAGATCTTTGTTGGAAAAATCTGGCTAACCCTGTCATCTCCGTCCGCTCGTCGATTAACATCAAGAGGGTGATTATGAGAGGGTGATTTATCTTTAAACAATTGTTAAAACCTCTGCTTAGGCTATATTTTATGGTTTTGTTTTAATTTTTTTAAGCTTGAGAATAGTAACTTACTCATTGAACTCGAATTAAGCGACTCAAACCCGGATATTCATCATTTCCTGCCCTTATTTCAATTTATTTGGTTTTGCGCAGTATTTATTTTCATCCACATAGTCTTTATCAGTTTTCATCTCAGTTCTAGACACAGTTTCATAATCTAATAAGCAAAGATAAGCATAGCATCCGATTATTAAAAAAAATATATATATTTTCTTCAACACTTTTTCAACATCCTATCTTGAGGATAGATATTACAAATCTAGATTTTGATAAAAACCAACCATTTGAAGTAGCCAGTAGGCTGTTCTGAATTGGGCCCGGGACAGTTCGAAAGAGATAACACAAAGGGCAAGAAAGGAACATGGATGGGGTTTTAGTCACAAGTAGGTTTTAGTACAATTCTGACACTCCCTTCCGCTTTGCCTAGAGCGAGAGAAGTCATTTGAATATTTCGAAAAAAAACGGCATCATCATCATCATTTTCCATCATTTTCTTGCCCTTATCTCAATTTATTTGGAGTCGGCGCAGCATGTCTTCTACTTCCACACTTCTCTATTACTCGTCATCTCATCAGTCACACAGTCATCATCATTCATCGTTTCTTAGTCTTCCTATATAGCCATCGATATAATAATTTACACTCAAAACTGAATTCATCATCTCAATTTATTTAGGCGTAGACTTACTGACAACTTTAATACAGAATTTAATCTAAACTACAGTCTCTTAAAAACATTGCTTAACTTTAGCGATAGAACTGACATATCTGAGATGATATCTGCTATCAAAAGATACGTTCGATATAGTTCTAACACTACGACGATGTCTATCGAACGAAAAGTCATGAATTCGGTGTTAAAATGTGTCCAAAAACTTATTTTTCTGTGAATTAGCGAGAATATTAGTGTTCAGTGTTAAGTCATTCCAATAATTTGTTGATTCAAGTTACTTGCGAGTGGTATAGTGATCTTCGAGAACTCTAATTGTTTGTTTTACAAGTAATTTGGAAGATTCTCGAGTTTTTGATCAACTAGCAACTAATATCAGTGTAAAAGTTTCTTCAGAAGACATTTTTGATCATTTCAAAAGTACGATCAACGAAAATTGACAGAAAAAACTGATCAATAGGACATACATTTTTTTCTTTAAAGTGCGTAACGCAGCAGCAACCAAACAGTGAAAATTGTTGACCAATATTTGCGACCATACTTTTTACAACTGACGAAGAAACAAATCTTTGATCAAACATGGCACCTATATTCCCGAACGTGCATTTCTCCGAATATGGTGACTCATCTGAAGAGTATAATTACGAACCGAAGGACGAACATGAACCAGCCAGTTTGGGCGAGATGGCGTTCTGGTACATGATCATCCTGATCGGAATGCTCGTGATCTGGCTTTTCATGTTCTTCTGTTTAAGGATCATTGCTCTAAGTAAATTCCTTACTTTTATATAACTACGCATAAGATCCTGTTTTCTTTACTAAGAGAGCATAAAAGGGTGTGCAGCTACGGTAGATTAGATTGTGGTTTACTGATTGCGTACATTGCTATCCTAATCCCGCTTTGTCTTGTTTTCTTATAGTGATGGATTGAAATATTTGTTTCAAACAGAAAATCTTTACGTATCTCCGTCTTGATAGGTGATTAATTAGAAACTGGTTCTCTGTCCCTTTTATAATCACTAACTTGCAGCGATTACAGAAATTCATTATTGCATTACTTTGTGTATTTGTTTCTTAGTCAACAGCTTTCCCTTCAACAACCTTATTGGCAAATACTATGGAGTTTCTTGCCGGTTCTCCTCCATAGGAAACGACTAACCCGACCCGTGTAGCTTTTTCTTGACGTTTTATAAGTGCCCATGTAGGCTTATGTGAAATAAAACATTTTGATTTTGGTGTTGAATAATATTATTTACGTAGGTACCGGAATCCAAGTATTATTTTTTATGGCATACGCAAATGCGCGCCAATCAGCGTTAATGATTAATTCTGCGCGTCTTAGTGTGAACTGCAGGAAACATTTGAACACGACATTTCGAACGCACATTGCGGTCCGTGGAGACACATCCAGGACCACTCCTGTTTATTAACTGGAGGTATAGTTTCAAATACCTTAAGAATTTCTTCTATTTCATGACTGACGATGAAATTTTCTTCATTTCTTTCATGCTGTACACTTTACACGTTGTTAGTCTTTCTACAATAAATTGTAGACATCAGATGTTGTGTTCATGGCTATTTTGAAGAGTTCTGGTGTATTTTTTCCATCCGTTTTTTCCTTTTTAACAAAGACAGCCTTATCCCAGCACGTCTCATCTCCTCATTTCAACAACTTGCATTGCCTTCTTTACTTTGTCGTGCAAACAATTTTTTTCAAGCACCTGAAGTAATGTAGGTATTACGAATTTCTTCAAAAACCTTCGGGATGTGATAGTAAAAATATGTTACACTATGATCCTGACATTTCTTTATCTGCTTCTTCTCTTGTTGTCTCTTCACTATTAGGTATTAGCGAGCCAGCAAGCTGGTATCAAGTTAACTCTCATGGTACACCGAATGTACACTGACAAAAGAATCTTTGCTCATTACGACTTTATGCATTTTTCTTGTAGTGTCTTTGTGTATTAAATATCAAGAGATTAGTGGTTGCCTCAGGTGTATAATCTTTTTTTTAATACTTTCAGTTACAAATGTACCGGTTACTGTGACTCGGTTGTTTTTAATTAGTGATACACTTTCTTTTTATCTATTTAGTGCAGCATTAATCTATCGAGTTTTGTTAATTTATCGTATTTTAAATCTTAGTTTATGTTTTCCTTGTTGAAGTCGTTCGTCCGTACTTTATCTGAAGTAGGTACATTTTCGTCGGTTTATTGCATTTTTTTATCTTTAATGGATTAAATTGTTTTCCTAGTTCTGTCTGTATCTTCGTTTGTTGTGTCACGATGACTGAAAGTTTTTTTTGGTAAAATTGAACGTAATTTTAAGGTTCATTGATAGTGATCAACTATAATTTTATTAGAGAACTGAATAAAGATACTAGTAGATATTCATATCTGTATAAAATTTGTACTTATGAAGATTTATCTTCGTTCGGCTTAAACATATTTATAATTTTTCAGACTTATAGTCCTTATTACAATCGTAACTATCTTATTAATTTATAATCTTGTACACACGGTGACATTTCCAGTATAAAATGGCCTCGCTTTGTATAGATTTCCCGTACAATGAGAAATCCGCTTATAGTGGTTCTGTATAGCTTTATTGTGCGCACACACCTACTTTGTTGTAGGGAAACTGCTCTGATAAAAAACCCCGTAACACAGTTGTACATCCTTCCTACCTACTTATTACGTAAACAAAGATAGAATGCGGCAAATATCGAGTAAATTGCATTGGCAATTAAAATCGAATCAGTAATCAATAAGATAGCGTCATCGTCGCGTTAGTTATTTCGAGACCGTCTCAGTAATAACATCTAATACTTAAGTATCTTATAATAAAACATAGGGGGCATATAACCATAAATATTTCACTGTTAATCCAAGATAAAATCGATTTTGATAATATTTTATATCGTATCGATTATGTTATTCGGTTTCATTCGATTTTTTGTGCCCGTCGCGAGTGATATTTGCAGTGGAAAGTGACATGTTCTGTTATTTTTTAAGTGTAACAACAATCTATACTTCTTCAAATGCATCAAAAGCATCAAATCCTGTGAAAAGACTCAAATCTCACTAAACAAATTGAATTAAATCAAAATTAATTCAAAAATCTGTACCTGTCACCGACCGATGACATTAGTGTAGCAATAAGTCAAGTATTTAAAAGAACTGTGATTTGGAACTGTTATTTTTTACTTCTCAAAAATGGAATCTCTCAATTTTTCTTCGGTCGAATCTTTCGGATACGACAGCAGTGAGGACGTTGCGCCTGTACAGAATTATAACAGTTCCTTTGCCGATATCGTGTGGTCTGCCTTGAGTACTACGACGATATTCTTGATAATAATCTTCATTGTCACGTGTATCAGAGTTGTTATTATTGGTACGTTGTATATGTTGTTTTTCCTTATTAATTACTAGCTTTTGCCCGCGGCTTTGCTCGCGTTCATTTACAATTTAACAATCAAGTCGGGTTGTACTCTGCTTGTAATTCAATTCTGATTCGAAAGACATGTGGCGCCATCTATGAGTATTATAACGTTATTGTGGTTTTCCTCGGGAACATTACTTATTCCAGGTTGAAAGATATCCTATGTCCGTTTCTGTACATCTGACAATTTATATGCAAAATATCGGGATGACCGGTTCAGTGGCTTAGGCGTTTAAAGGTAACAAACAAACTTACTTTCGCATTTATAATATTATTATAAATAAGTAAGGAAAGGATTTATATGAGATCATGGTTGTTATATAAACCATCAGTAGCATGTGCAATGTTAGAAAAATTATCGAATTCAAGGCTATTTGCACTGATATCATCATCGTCAATGTCGAATAAATTGGGATAATGGTAGGCATTATTCCAATTTATTCGTTGTTGGCGCAGCATTCCTTCTCTTGTTGCCATACATTTTGTGTTTATATTTGGTCATTGGGGAAGATTTTTGTTTGAGCGTTTGTCTTTCCTTCAGAATTTAAGTTTTTCTTCAAATAGGCCGGTGATTACTATTTCAGTTAAAAGCTGAATTAAGGAGCATAGAGATGATTAGCCATATAAAAATAAGTATTATTTGCAGTTTATTCGAAAACCGTTAAAGACCTGGTTTTCATCTTGCACTGTAGTCTACAAGTGATTTTTTTTTCTTTTCTTTTGTATTTTTTTTTATTCAAATTTTACTGTGCCTTCAAATAAATATTTATTGTCTCCATAGCGTTTATCAAGACGAGTTCTAGCATCAACCTTTATATTCTAATACGTATTTCCGATTTCACGAATACAAGAAGATAACTAAATTAATGCCTAAATCAAAGCGATTTGGTAGATTTTCTACAGTGTAATTTACATAATTATCGCTTAAAGTTAGAAACATTACAGTAAGTACGCACGGCGACCAATTAAGATATGCAAAACCAATATAAGCAGATCTCTCATTGTATGGGAAATCTATACAAAGCGAGGTCATGTTACACTGGAAATGTATATCTTGATGTATCATCGTTTGTGTTAGTGTCAATTCTACCACATTAGCCCATAAACAATTAGGCGTCGTTTAATCAAACAAGGAATTAAAACAAAACCGTATTTACTTAACACAAGAATTGCAAAATAAAACCTTATCACACCAAATACATTTTGCATTAAAAGCTGTACCTACCTTAAGTAACATCTGATGTACCTATCTGATGCTTGCAGTAATCAGTCGGTAATCTCTTTCACTGGATATCGTATCTTTTTTTATTATCGGGGATCGAAATATCAGGCGATACTTTGGTACTATCAAAAATGATGCGCGAATTCTATGTATAAAGGTACTCATATAACATCACGTCCGTAAATACTCCGGTTAAGCAGAAGCCAGACTCTTAAGATGCGAGATGCCATTAAAAATAAAAACAAAATGAGTGCTGGGGCACATAGTAAAAGTGAAACTTCAACGGACAGAATTTAAAAAAAGAAAAAAAAAAATATATATATATTAAAAAAAAAACAAAATTATGTTAACAATAAATATATATGTAAAAAAACAATAAGTGTAAGTTAGAGATTTTTTTAAACAAAATAAAATCTTATTTTAAGCAATTTTTTAATCAATTCGAAACGATTGTTATTTAATTAGAAGGTATCTACTACGTTACGTTCATCTTATGATATTTTTTTATAACACCATGTATAGTAGCTGAGCTATTTTCGACATAATTTATTTTAAAGGATAAAATGTGTGGAAAAAACCCTAAAGTTAAATTCAGATATTGAACTGAGTAATTATTTTCCAACAATGACGGTCTATTACAGACTCGGAGATTCCATTGCTTACAAAAAAAATAATCATTTATTTACCACTTACCTACGTAAATATGATTATTTCTTTTGTCTTTTATCCTCGAACTAGTGTAATGTCCGTAGGCACTACGGAGTAGGAAACGCCCGTTACTTTGGCCGAAATTACGGGTTTCGTAATAACGAGGTTCGATAATATTTCAAACAAATTAAAAAAAAAAATGGTTGTCTGTAAAGTTGGTTTACAGACGATAGTTTATCGTGACAGCGTCATAAAATCAAGTGGAAGAGAGATAGATGCGGCGCAAGCGTATAATGAACGTAACGGGACAGTGAGCGTTACGGGACACTTTTTCGTGCATGCAGCCGGCGTTCATCGATTTATTAGACGATGTCACCCCAAAAAAAGGGATTTATCACACTCTGCCATCGCTATGTAAGCCTGCCCCAGTATTGTTTCTGGTCAATAAGAATTCACAACGTATTTGTGTTTGCCCAATCAGGCACCTTGAATTGACTTTTCTTTATTTCTTTTTAGTCAGCTTTCTGTCTAACCAGATTATTTTAAATGGAGCAACTGCCTGTGTGCCCTCCACGACCCAGTTACTTCTGGGTAATACGATACCAAGTTTTGCCAAGGGGGTGCTTTGATAAAACTAATTGTAAGACTCGCGGGTTTCCAGGGTTACGGGACTGTTCGAAAGAGATACCGAAGCCCTAAACACAAAGGGCAAGGAAGGCACATGGATGGGTTTTAGTCAGCACAAGTCTGACACTCCCTTCCGCTCTGCCCAGAGCGGGAGAAGTCATTTGATGATTTCCAATCCGAAAAAAAAAGACTAGGGTTTTTGACTACCCGTAACTACTGGTGATGATCTACGAATTACAGCCAGGATATTTATGCGACACCCTTCCACGGACTGACCTTGGCTAGCGTCGCTTAACTTTGAAGATCGATCGGTGTGACTACTATTATTGCTTGCCCAGTACTATTGTGTCTAATGGTGTATGTCTGTCTATTCCAGGGCAAAAAACGCGGAGTCCGCAGCAGAGGCGAATGTATGTGGGGTCTCGCGCGCGTCCTTCTCTGGCGCAGCAGGAGCCATCTATATACGTCAGCCCTTCCAATTTGCCACCCCCGCCCAAATATGGTGAGTACACACATACACACACACGACATTATATTTTTTTAACATCTTATCAAACATCACATCTGTAATCCCCGAAGGGTTAGACAGAGGTGTACCTTAAAAGAACACCCGAAATGTGTGTGTTAGGTACACTTCGTAGTCCTTGTAACTAACACCCACACTTTGCTAGTTATGTTTATGTCCCATATAATAGAGGGAAAACCTTTTACCATAACCCAGGCCAAAATACAGACTTCATAGCTGGTGCTGCAACAACATACCTGCTAAGGAGGTACACAATTTACCAGAGGCATTTAAAGTCAACTTTCAAAAAATATTTAGGCATATCACTATCATCAAGATCACTACATAGTATAAAACAAAGTTCCTGTTGTTTGTCTGTCCCTATGTATGCTTATTATAAAGGGTGTAAACAGACTCTTAACGAAGTCGAAAGGCACTTGTTCTCCCCATCATTGCTATCATTTTTTTGTTCTAGACCATACCTAGTTCTAGATATTGGGGGTCAAAGTTCCATCTTTTTTTTTCAAATACTTGTTTTTAATGTATTTTTTTTTACTTTAAACACCTCTAGGACCCCCTTAGTATTCAATCCATCCACCAGCATAATGTTTTGAGTGCTTTACATTGAGTCCTACCGTAAAATGTGATCTTTCAGCCCAAAAAAAAAAGTTGTTTCCCAGCATTAATTTTTGCGTAAAGTTACTTAGTTTGATGTACATAATGCTTGGTTGATGGCTTCGTGAAGAGTCTGTTTACACCCTGTAGATCTTTAAAACTACGCAACGGATTTTGATGTGGGTTTTAATAGATAGAGTGATTCAAGAGGAAGGTTTATGTCTACATTGCACCCGTGCGAAGCCGGGGCGGGTCGCTAGTTTTGTAATAAAGGGGGTACAAAATATGCCTATAGGAATCACGAAACAGAAATAAGGAAAGTTTGTAGAGTAGGTACTATTAATGGGTTTGTATTAACAAAGACCTACAACAAACAAAATGATATTAATTATTTGAAGTAATTAAGTTAGTTATAGTTTTCGAACCTAAACTAATGCCAATTATGTCAGAAATATTAAAAAGATTTGAGTTTAGAATCTGAACAGAAATAAAATTAACAATAACATACTCGCTGCTGAGCTCAGGCTTAATAACATAACATAACATCACGCCTTTCCCGAAGGGTTAGGCAAAGGTGTACCTAACAAGTACACCCACATTTCGCCAGTTATGTTTTAGTCCAATGTAATAGGGGGTGAGCCTATTGCCATCAACCGAGCACAAATCGAAACTCTATGGCTGCGCAGGACTTAATATTTGTGACAATCGCTTTTAACTGAAACGTTTAGAACAACTTTAATTTTTTTCTTTTATTTTATCAAACCTTTTGATGTACATTTTTTTAAAGATATAATATAATAGATATAGAACACATTTTGGCGGCAGTTAAAAAAGTTAAGTCCGATTTAATAGGAGTTAAGCCTATTTGCATCAACCGGGCAATAGTCTATACAATGCTATGATTTTATCAAAATGATACTCGTATATAAAACATCGAAGCAAATTACAACAATAATGTCCATATACATACAAACTATAAATCGTCACCTAAGAACAGGTGTTACATCAACAGGATATGAATAATATCCATACTTAGAGCATGCAAATGGATAAGTACTTCAAAGTACGAAGATACGCGTGTTGAGATACTCGAGTAATTTATAACAGAAATACTGAACAATATAAAATATTAGTGAACTGATCGATTCTCTTCCTCTCTTATAGAGGAGCCATGAACACCAGGCTTGCTTATGGTGAAAGTGCCGGGGTAGTCCGCGAAACTCAACATACCTAGCTAGTGTCAAGCTGTATGTTGAACAAAATTGAATGACTTTCAATGGGATTAAATGAACTTAAAGGGGTTGTATGACTTTAGTGATTATAACTCTGCAAAGCCGTATTTGTAACGAATCATAAAAAATATGATTCGTTACAAATACGGCTTTGCAGAGTTCATCAACAAACAATCTGACACTGACCTGCCAATTTGAATTTCATGGACTACACTAGCGTTTCCCCCTTTTAATCTATACTAATCTATACATATAATATTATAAAGAGGAAATAATATTATAAAGAGAAAATAATATTATAAAGAGAAAAGATTTGTATTTTTGTATACATGTAACGAATAAACTTAAAAACTACTGGACTGATTTGAAATTTTTTTTCAGTAATGGATAGCTACATTATCAGCAAGTAACATAGGCTATATTTTATCCTTTTACTCTCACGGGAACAGGAACTACGTGGGTAAAACCGCGTGACGTCCGCTAGTGTTCTTATAATTATGGCCAAGACATAACTCCACTTTTTTATCCTGAAAGAGTTATTTATGTAGTTTTGCCATTAGGAATTTTTCAGTAGCAGAAGCGGATTTGTTCCCGGTTGATGGCAATAGGCTCGCCCGGTTTTACATAAGACTTAAACATAACTGGTGACACACGGGTGTAATTTAGTTCCTTGGTGGATATTTCTTTTTTCGACAACCCTTTATTTTCGTATTCTCCAAGTGATTAGGTTATTGTCGCCGAAACTTTGCTTTCAGAAATAAAAATGTCCTTTCAAATATATATGCAACATCCCTATAAAAATTAGCAATTGTCATACATCACAAAAATTTCCTCCAATCTCTATTTCAGAATGCATAGCCCCGCCCAGCTACGAAGAGGTCGTGGGTGTCCACTACCCCAACTACGCAGTCCAGCCAATCACAACCCCGATCACCACAGCTTTAGCGCAGACCTCTACCGACGGTGCCGTAACCCGAACGGAGACCAGAAGTAACGATACCGATACCAGTACCGTTATCAGAACAGCCGATGAAACTATCGTTAACGTGCCTAGAGCCGTCGCAGCTAGCTCGTGATGATCACGCTATATCAATGTATCAAGTCTTCCAGTATCACTGGCAGGTCAAGGCTATGCATTTAAAATTTACTAGTCTGAAAGTTTTCGTGGTGTGATGAAAGGAATGTTTTGAAATGTTTTATGGAAGAAAGAATGTGTCTTTAAATAAAGACGATTTTGTAACGATGTAACGAGCTGATGTTAAATAAGTTATATTTAAAATAACGGTTTGTAAATAGCTGCTACTGTTATTTTGATAACGATTCTCGTTATTTGGTCCATGCTACTAGAAATAAAAAGTTTTTGTTTGTGTTAAAGTTTTATTTCTAGATCAGAAAGAGACCCAGGACCAAAATGTTACTTTGATAACGATGTATGTTATTGTATTTTTTATAGATTTTTACCAAAAATATTTCGTCTTTCCAGAGGACGCAAGACTGAGTGTGATTGGTAAAAAGATCACGAAAATTTATGTTATGCTTGTTTCAAATAATGATGGAGTTATTGAAACAGTATTTGATTGATCAAAATATTGATTGTTTAATCAAACATTTGTCATTTTGTGATTGGACAAAGTCGTTTGATGAGCAGTCAAATTAATTATATTAATTTATGTATATATTTTTGATGTACCTATAATAACGTTAAATATAAATTTAATTTAGAGTAAGGGACGTTTGCCTTTTATTTATACCTATATTATCCTATCATCTTAACTATCTTTACTATATACATATATAAATAATAATATTATAAATGCGAAAGTAAGTTTGTTTGTTTGTTTTTTACCTTTTCACGCCTAAACCACTGAGCCGATCATCCTGAAATGTTGTATATACGTGGGCAGATGTACAGAAACGGACATGGGGTACAAAAAAGTACTGTTCCCGAGGAAAACAACAATAACGTTCATAAGATAATAGACGGCACCACGCGTCTTCCGTATTTTGATTGAATTATATTACTACACAGGTAGAGCACAACCCGAATTGAATGTCAAATTATAAATCCTCGGAGGAGCTCAAGGCCGGGAAAGCCACGCTTGCCTTAGTTGCTCGGTGGGTGACCTGACATTACATATCGAGTTTCTCCCATGCTTTGGAAAGCTGTTTTACTATAGATTCGTTAGAGGTAGTCAGTCTCCCAAGTCTGACAACCAATTTTACCAAGGGTTATACCAGTACTAACTGGGTTGTGGAGGTCTGATAGGCAGTCGCTTCATGTAAAGTACTCGTTCAGCTGCATCTGGTAAGACTGGCAGCGGAACCAGTCGTTGTTGGGAAAAGGCTAGGAAGATGATGATGATGATCTACGGAACCCACAACACAAACTATCAAGGCATATTTTATAAAGAAAACGCATGAATGTTTTTTATACTATGGCAAAAGCAACAGGCGTTTTGCATGCAAAGCATCTACCTGCTTTTTCCAAATATTTTGGGGTCGGCTTCCAATCTAACCGGATGCAGATGAATACCAGTATTTTACATGGAGCGACTGCCTATCAGACCTCCTAAACCAGTTAGTAACTTAGGCATACTGTGACTTAGACAGCGATGAAAAGGTGGTGTTCAAATAATTATGTAAGAACTGTACAATATGTTGGAGGGCAGCTGTGGCCCAGCCCAGCGGTGCAGCGGTGGTCCAGAGGTGGCAGCTCTGACTTACGAGTCGTGGGTTCGAACCCAGGCAGCGCAGGCGTATTACTTTGTGCAATTAATTTCATCATTAATTTCATCAACACTGCTCTCAAAACGGTGAAGGAAAACATCGTGAGGAAACCGGCATTTCCAAGAACCAAAAATTCGAAGACATGTGACATCTACCAACCCGCACTAGGCTTGCGTGGTAGATTTTACCCGATTCCCTCTCATAGAAAGGAGGTCTGTGTCCCAGCAGTGGGAACATTATAGGCTGATTATGCTTATGCTGTACATGCTTTATATTACAGATTATAATATAAATATTACAAACTCCTTTAATAAGTTTCTATAAAAACCTCTTTTCAATGCGTCTGGCACTCAACAAATGTGAGCCAAGTCACTAATGACGTGTTAGCCTTTTAAGGGCCCAGTGATTGGAGCCGAGAAAAAAAGGAAGCTTATAGAAAAGGAAACTGAGACATAAATATGTATTGGTTCGACCTACATCAAAAACAATTAGGTCGAGAATGGCGGCAAGTTATGATCGGCGAAAAGGAAGGATTTCAGCAAAATTGCGCATTTATTCCTAGGGATCAATGGTGCTGTAACGTGCCCAGGTGGCAACAATACGGCAAGCCCATTAGGCAAGCAGACTGTTAAGAAACCCTTACACCATGAAGAGTAATAGGCTATGAGGGCAAGGCATAGTTTTTAGGTTTGTCTGAAAGTACCGCCGCTAAGCCAGTAGCCCAGTCATATCGGCCCTGAATTACATTGTAGGCCATGGATTCCAACTAAGGCTAATGACACAAAGTAATGTGCGTAACATTACTTTGTGTCATTTATTTCATCACCACTGCCCTCAAAACGGTGAAAGAAACCATCGTGAGGAAACCTGCACGTCTTAGAACAAAAACTTCGAAGACATGTGACATCTACCAGTATTCCTTGAAACCGTACACCCACATTTCGTTTCATTTGTTCCCTGTGCGGTGAGCATGCAGACACGAGGAGGTTCCTCTCTGTGAAGCACTGATCCGTTGCTTGGACCCTGGACCCATGGTCGGTGTGCCCTACCAACAAAAAGGGTACCTACACCTAAGTCCAACCAACTGTTCCCAGCCGCACGTAGGTGCAGCCAGCTAGAACTTAGATGTAACAGACACAGCGGCTTTTAGCCGTAACATACATAGTTACTTTTCGAACTTTACCCAAAAAACTTGGGTAATACTAAGTTTACCCGGGTAAATCTAGGTTTGCTTCGTCTTTTAGCATAAGCCGTAACATAATATAAAACGATGTAGTAATCCCGATAGCATTGATCACTTCCGGGCCGTATATAAATACAAAATTAATACGTCTTTATACATACCTCTATACAATATTAATCTTACAATCTAATTCTCATGTTATCAATGTAACATGACTAATTTAAGATGCAAGCAAATGTCAGCAATTGTTTAAGTAATTAGCGATCATTCTCACGTGGTCGTGTTACATAAGTGGGTTACGTAGCATAGAGTAGCGAATGCATGGAGTGATCAATAGAACAGCTTCGTAGGGTTAACGTTCACCAGCGCTTCGTTGGGTTCCATTCCCAGGTCGGCCAACGTGCTATTGGGTTTTTCCTTCAGAAATTATCAGGAAATAACAAAATTTGAGTGTACTATTTGGTTTTGTACAAGTACTTGGTTATGAAGTATGATTCAAAAGCTGTGGATAGATAGATAAATAGAAAATACTTCATTGCCCACCATAATTGCATTACAGCTGTTGTACAATAATAAATAATATTGCTTATTTTGATGCTATAAACAACAATAGAGGCCTTATCTTGTGATACTGAGCTTAGGATGAGGTCTAAAAAGCGAAGTTCTCAAGCAAAGTGCAGTACATTTCATACAAAATGAACTTATCGTTATAAAATTAATGTTGATTTTAGTATGGCACGCTTGAAGACAGTCGCTTGTATTTATGAAGCGCGACTGTGATAGTTATACATCGTTCATTCAGCATTTTTTTATTTTCTTCAATAGATTTTTGCTTTAGATATTGAACTCTTGTACAGCGACACAAAGTAATTGTCTACCAAATTGCTACGCTACGTCAAAAAACTGTATTATAGCCATTTCATTTAACCATGGAGGTATACAGGAACGTGTCCTTGCATACTCCTTACGTTTACTCCACATTCATACATCTAGTCATAAACGTACGCTTGTTGCGATTACTAATAACCCAACCAATACAAAATCCTTATGAGCACTCCATTGTTTCCTTACTCCGTGCAATGACAGTAATCGTTTCTGACATGTGAGTGTCGGTGAAGGCGACAACTGTCAATATGGATTAATGTTTCTGAAGGTGGTTTCAATTCTAACACTTGACATACATACATAAAATCACGCCTGCAATCCCCGAAGGATTAGAAAGAGGTTTATAGTACATCCACATTTTGCCAGTTATTTTTAAGTCTGGCACAAATCTAGATTCCATGGCTGCTACTAAGAATTTCTTGATGGAAAAATCCAATATCACTTGACCTTACTTACACGACCTGGGAATCGAGTCCAGAACCGAAAACTCAGTAGTTGCGCTTGCGACCACTAGACCAAAGAAGCAGTCCAACAATAAATTAATGGATATGTATTTCCTTCAACATCCTTCGTATTCTGATGATGAAATAAAGCAAAATTGAGAGAATTCTCCTCATCATAGACCAGGGTAGAAGCCTTTAAAGATAATAAAAAATGAAACAAAATAATAGTAGGATGAAACCCATTAGAAAAGGAGGAGAATATTATAAAAATGAAAGGAAAAATAATTTACGGGCGATCTGAGGTCGGGAAGGGGATGGGGGTGAGTTTTTAAGGGCAAAAAACGGTTTTTCTCGATTTCCGGCAAAACTAAAAGTCCTATGGAAAAAAGTCAAATGGCAAAGTTGTAGGTAATAAAAAGATCTAAAACTTTTGTACTTACACTTTTTTCACATAACCTCAAAATTTATGTGAAATATTCAAAAAACCAAGTTTTTGGTTTTTTATTTTTATCTTTTACAATTTTGTTTTTCTTTTCACGAAATTTGGTGAAAACTTACCTTTTTATGTCCCAAATACGCTGTAATATATTTGATTAGAAATATTTATTTTTTCACCTTATTTTGAATTAATATCGAAAAAGCACCTTAATTTTCAATCGAAAATTCACCCGTCAAAATATCAGTTTTTTTCAAAAAGTTGGTATGTTTTCTGTTCGTTAAAATCTCTACTTCCTGATGGTGATGCAAAACAGAATCATCCATACTGATAATCTGAAAAGACAAAATCGAATTAATAATGCCTTCACAATTTTATCGTGAGTAGGTATACCCCCATGAAAAATAATATAAAAAAATAAATGACAAAATGTATAAAAAAAATATTTTAAATATATTAAAAATCTATAAAAAATGTATAAATATATTAAAAAATATATTTTTAATAACTAACTTTTGGCCGATTTTCATATATATTTTATACATTTCAAATATATTTCAGATATATTCAAAATATATTTTTTTTATCTTTTTAGCTATGTTTTTTATGTCTTTTAAGATATATTTTGAATGTATCTAAAGTATATTTAAAATATATGAAATATATATGAAAATCGGCCAAAAGTTAGTTATTAAAAATATATTTTTTAATATATTTATACATTTTTTATATATTTAAAATATATTTTTTATACATTTTGTCATTTATTTTTTTATATTATTTTTCATGGGGGTATACCTACTCACGATAAAATTGTGAAGGCATTATTAATTCGATTTTGTCTTTTCAGATTATCAGTATGGATGAATCTGTTTTGCATTTTCTGAGAAGATTTACTATAGTAACATATATATTTTTTTTCACCATCGGGAAGTAGAGATTTTAACGAACAGAAAACATACCAACTTTTTGAAAAAAACTGATATTTTGACGGGTGAATTTTCGATTGATAATTAAGGTGCTTTTTCGATATTAATTCAAAATAAGGTGAAAAAATAAATATTTCTAATCAAATATATTACAGCGTATTTGGGACATAAAAAGGTAAGTTTTCACCAAATTTCGTGAAAAGAAAAACAAAATTGTAAAAGATAAAAATAAAAAACCAAAAACTTGGTTTTTTGAATATTTCACATAAATTTTGAGGTTATGTGAAAAAAGTGTAAGTACAAAAGTTTTAGATCTTTTTATTACCTACAACTTTGCCATTTGACTTTTTTCCATAGGACTTTTAGTTTTGCCGGAAATCGAGAAAAACCGTTTTTTGCCCTTAAAAACTCACCCCCATCCCCTTCCCGACCTCAGATCGCCCGTAAATTATTTTTCCTTTCATTTTTATAATATTCTCCTCCTTTTCTAATGGGTTTCATCCTACTATTATTTTTTTTCGTTTTAAAAATTATAGACCCTGGTCTATCATCCACAGCCCGACTTTACCCACGAGTATATTATCACTATCACTACATATTATAAAACAAAGTCCTCCGCCGCGTCTGTCTGTCTGTTCGCGATAAACTCAAAAACTACTGAACCGATTTTTATGCTGTTTTCACCAATGGATAGAGTGGTTCTCGAGGAAGGTTATAAAATTTCATGATTACTTTTGGTCGCGATAACCGACATCCACGCGGGCGAAGCCGCAAGCATCAGCTAGTTTTTTAATAAAATTGTCTTTGCTCTTAAATCCTCATCTTGAAAAGTATTGTGAAAAGATGTCAATGATGGTGTGACATAAATAAAAGACTGCATGTCCCCGCTCCGAGCACAGCAACCTTCACGCTACGCGCGAATGGAGCATGACGGTTTGAAAATGACCTGATCGTGGTCACACAGCGATCAACCGGAGGAACATCATGGTTGGTGGTGATAATTTATTATTTAAGTTTTTAACACAAAACAAGTGATAGATTCGTTATTCACAATGATGAACTACTTCCAATACTATAATAGTAAATTATCTCTCTATTCACATCAAATCTTCACGGTTTTGTACAGACCAAGATTCTGAGGTTTCTAATTAAAATGCCAATGAATGAAAAAAGGAGCTAGTGACTAAATAATAACGTTTGGGCACGGGTTGAAAAACAAAGTGAAGCACCGCTTGCCAAGGTTGATCCGTAGATGGGTGACTGCCGAGTTTACTTCGTTACTCGATTGGTCCCGGCTGTCATTTGTAGATATTTAACAGTCGTTACGAAGTAAGGAGCCCGACAATCTGACAACCACCACATTAGGTTTTTCCATCAGGAATTTCTCAGTGGCAGCCACGGAGTCTTGTCTTGAACCCGATTGATGGCAATAGGCTCGCCCCCTATTACATGGGACTTAAAACATAACTGGCGAAATGTGGGTGTACTATTAGGTACACCTCTGCGCTATGTTATGTTATGTTGTCGTTATAACGACCAAAGCAATAAACACTCACTTAAACATTTCATGTGTCCCTATTACGATTCGAAAGGTAGTAGATACAGCCCCGTGACAGAAGGATCAATCGGCGGAGCCTTAGTAATAGGGATGGCACCCTTAGGGTACGGAACACCAGAAAATACAAAAGTTCAAAAGGATTACTGACTGGCATCTATAAAATAATTATATCTCATCGAAATTATAATACTTACTCCGGATAAAAGTACTTAACTTAAATCGAATGTTGTCATTATTGTAATTATGTAAAACGAACTTTCGCGAACTTTTAATAATGTACTTAACTGATTTGAACTTCTGACCTTTCGATCGGTCGTCGTCACTTGATCCTTTGGACTATAAATTGTCGTTTTAAAGTTCACGGTTGAGTCGATCAAATTAGGGCACCATTATTTCACGTTACAATATCATTCACCAACTTCGCAAAATCTTACAATCATTTATTCATTGATCTCAACCTCATTGGTCTAGAGTTCACAACGGCTACTAGATTTGTGCCCAGTTGATGGCACTAGGCTCACCCCCCCTTTTATAAGGGACTTGAACGTAACTGGAGAAATATGGTTGTTCTATTAGGTATGCCTCTGCCTAACCCTTCAATGATTACATGCGTGGTGGTGGTTATCGAGAATATCTTAGTGACTATGTGGACTGAATAGCGAGTGCCGGTCCCGTTCAAAATATCTCGAATAAGCAGTAAGCGCCCTGTATAAGAGCATAGGCGACCTATGATGAAAAGAAAAAGCTGTTTAGCATACCTAAATAATTTTATTCAAATGATAATAATAAACAAATGTTACATTCTTCTTGTAACAATAGTACGGTTTTATACTCATACAAAATTTGTATCCTAAGTTTTCCTATGGCACACAACTCACATACACGCGCGTGCGCACACACACATACACGCACACTCACACAAGCACACACGCGCGCACAGTCATTAACATCAACGCATGCACTCACTCTGCAACAATACCGTTTATTTGGTTTTACCCGACTGACCCAGTAGGATTAGGTAGGATAGGAGGAAATGATTTTTCTATCATAGCAATAATTAGTTGTAGTAGGAATGTTTTATTCCATGAAATCTAATCAGATTTTGGATAATAAGACTACAGACACTAGGGTATTAATCATAGGCAGTGCCCAATTGTAGTTGCATCATGTTTTAAATTACGGATTGATGTGGCTAGCCCCATAAATATGAACTTAAATGTAACTGACAAACATGAACTAACAGTGTAGATTCTGAACCTACTTTGAGAATAGGTTTTTTTTATTTTTGCGCCTATTTTGATTTTTTTATTATTTGCCATGATCCACTTAATTAAACGTTTTTAAGATAATTTACCTGGCAATATTAAAATCAGAGTCTTCTGTCATACTTATGTCTATCTGCATAGCTATTCACAAAGGCTTTGATTCGATTTCGATTCGGCAAGTCATATGTCTATCTTTTTTTGGCATTACGAAAGCGAGCAAGATAGCCATACGACTTTTCGAATCGAAGAGTTTGTGAATAGCTATGCTGGTCCTGTCTTGTCAAATATTTCGGTTATTGTCGTGTGGTGGTTGCATATTGATTTGTTTTTAGTTATTTTTCTGTATTCTTATCCCATTATACTGTGCTTATTTTTGTCGAGTGGAATCGAGTTTTAAGAAATGCCAACACAGATGCAGTGGCATTTTTCATTTAAGAAACAAGTTGTTTGTCTTCAACGGTTGGGTCATGTCAGTTTTAATGTATGTACTCTTTCTGTATAATCAAATGGACTCAGTCAGACTTTGACACTCTAAAGAGAAGAGCCTGTTCGCCGGTTTACCGAAGAACGGATGCCTCACCCACGATCATCGGAGGCTCGAAGCTCTCGCTTGGAGATTGGATCAAGGGCCTGATTCAGAAGGCAGTACCTACTCCTCGATAGGGCTCGCATTGTGAGGAGGTTCCTAGATTATGAGCTACCGGTAGGTAGGTTCATGCACCCTGCTCCATGAAAATTGTTTTTTTGTTTAAATAGTTCTATGTTTTGTAATATTGAAAAATGAGAACTTTTTGTATAAAAAGATCAATAATCTAAAAATAAACGATGTCTTAGTAGTAATTTATACATGTAAAAATAAAGAAATGTACCTACTATGTCCATTGACTCATTTATTTATATTATTTTCCAAACAAGTAATCTCACATTAATTGTGACACTAGAAATAAAATGGAGTGCTCGCGACGATAACTGTACAAGGATATTTTGGCACGTGGCCAAAATCTAAACGAATTCTACTATCTTGCTTTATCAATTCATTTCACAAACAGCGCCAGCATCATTTGGGTGGCAAAAGATCCATGTAACACTGTCATACCTATCATTCCCGTACCCGACATTAGCAGATGACTTCAAGACTGACAGTTGACTAAAGCTCTAAGTATAATATATTATCCATTTGTGCCTATCCGTTTGTGCAAGGTTCTGGATGTAAATCAAAATGCAAAGGTTCACACGGCAGCAAACTACATACATATGACCAAAGCAATTGCTATGTTTTGTACGTCAAGTTCATATTTTGTTATTTTCTTCAACGAAAATCGTTTCCGTTAAATACAACATAAGCATAGCGTAAGCAAAATAGGCCACACAAGTTATTTTTTTTAATAAATGTTTTTAATGTAAGAATGGATAAATAATATCAGCCGCTCGGGTCGATCTTTAGGTTAAGCTATGCTTGCCTAGGTTGGTCTGTGGATGGGTGACCACCCATTACATACCGAGTTTCCTCCGTGCCTCGGAAAGCACGCCAAGCCGTTGGTCCCGGCTGTCATTTGAAGATCTTTGACAGTCGTTAAAGTAGTCAGTGGCCCAAAAAGTCTGACAACCAGTCTTACCAAGGGGTATCGTATTTCCCAGTAGTAACTGGGTGGTGGAGGAGATAGGCAGTCGCTCCATGTAAAATACTGGTATTCAGCTGCATCCGGTTAGACTGGAAGCCGACCCCAACATAATTGGGAAAAGGCTAGGCAGATGATGATTGATCATTTTTGGAACTATTAATTTCCGCCATCTTTGAATGTGTTCCACTGTTTACTACATAATATACTGTTTGGTCTCCTGTCATGGGGCCCTTTTAAACGGTTTCACTACTCTTTCAACAGCGTTTCCTAACGAAACCCGATACTTAAAAAATATGCTGTGATTAACTTATATCTTAATTTCACCGAGATCTATCTTTTGAGAGTATTTTTATGAATCAACGTGAACTATAAACATGGTCCCCAGATTGCTTGGAGTCATGCCATTCTTCTTTGTATACTGGTGCTGCAAGATGTTTCTTTTTATAATAATTTTTTGGACAAACTAGGCACAATAACATTGGCTATAATGAATAGGGGGTGGGTGCCGATATCTATAATTACAAGATTTTAAGTAATCTTAGCTTAGGTATTGGCTGCAACTCTAACAAACAACTTTAATTACCTAATGGCCTATTTTTATTGTAAACCATATTTTTTACTTGAAGATTCAAATAAACTATTTTATTTTATTTATTAAACTGCTGTGTCATGCATTGATCGGCAATGGTTGACAGGGAAGATTCTTTCAGGACGAACAAAAAATGTAATTAGGAATCAGTCAGAACATTGCATTGTGGCGCGATTTCTGTGATGACTAAATTTTTATTAGTAAACTGGTTACGGAATATGGAAACCGCCCCTAAGACGACCCACTGACCCAAACTCGAATTGTAAGGAAAAATGCAGCCAAATTTTATTCGGTTCAAACTCAGACCGAATAAAAAATCAAGACAAAGCACTGCGAACAATTCAGCGAAGCATGCGCAAAACCACGCCTCGCTCTGTGCATACACGCTCACACGCACACATTTAAATCAAACTACAATTAAACTACGCTCAAAAATTAAGCTCACAGTGCACACAACATGTATACGAAACCGGCTTCACATCACTGTTGACAGTGCTGTGTCTTAGTTTTTTATTTGGTCTGAGGGTTCAAACTTAACGTACAAATATTCCAAGAGGTACAGTTTCTAAGTTTAGATGTAACGTGGGGGTGACTTCTGAAAGTACTCGTCTCGTCGTCGCGTCGTCCTAGAACGAGTTCGCGGTGTAAACACGTCATTATAATACGTCGTGGTCTAATTTCATGTTGAAACTCCGAAAGCGAAATAAAAATCAACTGCATTTGGTGATGGGAAAAATAGTCATCAAATTTTACATGTCACGAGAAATAAATTTGGATATCATTTTTTTTTTAAATTAAGAATGTCAACTTGAAAACAAATAATGTCACAAACTTATTGGTTTGGGGAAATAGGACAAAACTGATAATTTTTGACGTAAAATTGACCTGGCAGATTCTGGCAGGAGACAATCATCGGACTCGAGAAAATCCTTTTACTCATCGTCATTCTTATCACTACGGGAAACTATAAATCGTCATAATCTAACTATTGACGCTATACCTTATTAGGAAAAGTAAATTATGACTCAATTATTAATTCTCACATAACTTTATCCGGTAACGCCAGTCAAAGTAAAACACGCGAACCAAACGCACGCGAAAATCGTTACCAAATGTGTGGTACGAAACAATATTATAAAGTGAGAATATCTTAGTGAAAAAAAAACACTAATTTTTAAAGTACGTAAAAATCGCAGTGAAAAAAATAACGCTCAGTTTTTGCTAGAATTTTTCAAGAACAGTATTTCTGAATATAACCCAGAAGCTCAACAGTTTATCTTTCAAATCATCAATTTATTTTTCTGATAGTGCTAAGTGTGATAAACCAGTGGTGATTTATTATCATTTTTGATGTGATAATCAGTGCTAATTTTAAATCGTGATTTTATTTTTTGGTAAGAAGTTAAACTACTGATTAAGGTAATTATTCGCTTTACATTTATCGTTGACATCTGTGTTTATTATTTGTATAAATAATATTAGTAGTTTTAAACGTGTTACGTTCAATTAGTATAGTACATAACATATTTACGCCTGTAATCCCCGGTTAGGCAGGGGTGTACAGACGCCAGCACATAAAGCTACCACAATCTGCAAAATTGATTTTCAAATTTATAAGTAAAGCATTTGGTTCAAGGTCAGGTTAGGTTCAACCTAATATAACACCTACATTTCACCAGTAACATATATACACCGTGATTTTTGAGTCGTCTGACATGGGTGGTCCACTCACTGTTTCCAACATAAAATACCTCTAGGCGTGTTTTTTTACCATTATTTAAGATAATAGGTACAAAGAAAAATAAATAATACCTACATTAGAATTATGAAACATTCTGTTAATAATGTTTACGTATCAAACAGTAGAACATACCTAACCATCGCACGAGTTGAGTAGATAGATCTTCGCTCGCAACAGAATGTTTCAACTACGTTATGCATCATAATATTGAATTTTTTTTTTCTTTTTTATCTCTTAAATACCATTTTTATGTTAAGAATGTATAGTAGTCATTGGAGACATGAAGTGGGCTGCCGTTGTCAGACAACTAAAAATTCACGGTGTATATGTATATGTACCATGTAATGGGGTGTGCCTCTACCTTAATTATTTAATCCGTCCATCCTAACTTATTGATATAGTCATGTGACAAGCTCGAAGTGGAAAAGTATTGAAATCGACGCCAAGCTTATTTTGCAGTTTCTATAATTAAATAATAACATATAGTACATAATAAATTTGTATAAAATCTCAAATAATAGGGTATGCCAGAGTATTATGACTATGAGTCATTTACACTAAATAAATACTCAATAAATACTTTTTGTATAACTGCCAAAATTGAAATAATTAACTAGGTAAAAAATAACAAAGACTTCCAAGGTTACTTTATAAACGTAAAAAGTTAGATAAGACGCAAAGGAATTAAAATAATGATTAAGAATATGATAGCTTCCTAAATTAATCTTATCATTTCGGATAATTTTTCAAACTCTTTTCATGATATGATCTAAATCTCCCGACCGGAAACACGCAGCTAAGGATCTAATTTTAGGATAATTACCCTTCTTTGATAGGGTAGTTAAAAGTAAATAGATACCTTTTAGCTGATAACAATGACAATAAGGATGATATCAATAAAGTACAATCACGTAGTGTCTGACCGGGACAGAATGTTAACGAACTCAACCGAAGTTAGTTACGAATACCGACTTTCGGTGGGGCCGAAACTTTAGTCAATAATTGGCCAAAACTAGATATGGCTGAAATCGCAACCGAACCAAGGGTCGGACTATAATAATCAGCCTATAAAATTCCCATTGCTGAGATACTAAGCGAGAGAGCGAGACATAATACCCCCCCCCCCCCCCCCCCGCTACACAAAAACACACACGGGCCCAGTGCGAATTGGTAGATGTGTCATGACATGTAGCCATAAATTTTGCCTGTCTTACACACACAAGTATGAAGAAGTACTTTGCCAACTTCAAATAAATTGAATTATAATTTCTGTAAGTCCCCTTAATAATAGCCAGCGTGAAAAAATACAGTTTGTAGTAGTAACAGTTAATGAACAAGTGAATGCGGAAGATTTGTTACACTTTTGCTTTCACCGGCTTGTTTTACTCTTTTAGTGCGTGTTGTGTACTGGCCCGAGCGTGAGCTGGCTTTGTACCCAATACTATGGATTTGAGTTACAACAGTTGCAGTAGGACTCCAAAAAATCAAAATCAATTATTTTATTTCACACAGGCACTTATAAAACGCTAAAAGAGGAGCACGGTCCGAGTTGAGCGTTTACCATGAGAAGAACCGGTAAGAAAACCCATGGTTCATCATCTTCCTGCCTTTGTCCCATTCTACTTGAGCTCTGCGCAACACGTTTTCTTCTTCCATTCTATCAGCCGTTATGGCATCATTTACTCCTATATCTTCCATATCATTTCTCACACAATCCATCTATCTTTTCTTTGACCTTCCTCTTCCTCTCCGTTCATCAAAATTCATGTCCACCAAGAAACCATGTCACCCAGAAACTCGACGGTTACTCTTTTAAAAATACTTTGGTTCACGACATTATGCTGCTGTAGTGATCTTAGCTCCACGAGAAACTTGTCACTAAAATAATAATAATATGAAACACGAAAACAAGATAAGGGGTTTGTGACTAAATAATGACAGGGTTTTTGGTTTCAGTTAAGCAAAGGTATTAATCGGCGTGGTAACCACAAGCCTTATAGCAGAACCCGGTTAAGCTAAGCCTGGGAATTTCATTCAAAATCTTGAATACGTTCATACAATTTATTATTTCATAAGACACGAAAGGACAACAAAGGGAAATGAATTCCCACGACTTTGTTAAAATCGTTTTATTGTATTTTGTTGAACGATGACCATTGCGTAAATATTTGCCAGCTCCGCTTAACGCTAAGCTCAGCGCAGCTTAACGTGCTTTGCGAGGCACGGAAGATACTCGGTATGTATTGGGTGGTCACCCATCCACGGACCAACCTAGGTAAGGAATATAACCACACCTTTCTGATACATGTTGTTTATTCATTGATGGATGTCATGTGATGCAGGATAATGTTTATAACGTGAGCAGGAATGTGTACACAGGGTTAGCAAAGAATGAAAATATGTTGGAATTATGTCAAAGATAATAGACAGGCAACTGACCACTGAGATGATGGCTTAAAGAAATGCATAAGAGAAAATGAGAGCTATGTAGATTACACAATATTATTAGAATAAGGACTGAGCAATGATGACGACTAAATTGAAAAACCTGTAATTGTTGTGACTCACAAACTGCACCTTTTACACACCATTACTAAACCTTGTGAGTTGCGAGTTTGAACCCAAGCAAGCACTTTACTTTGTCCAATTTTTTCAACCACCATTGAATTGAGCCGTGGAGATGAGATTGCCAGTCGCTCAATGAAAAATAATGGTATTCATCTGTATCTGGTAAGACTGGAAGCCGACCCCAAGAAAATTGGAAAAAAGCTAAACAAATGATGATGATGACGAATTTAAACACCACTACTCTTAAAACGGTAAAACAAAACATCGTGAAGAAACTGGTATGATGTTGTAAAACAAAAAAACAAAAATACGAAGACATGTTGTGTTCATCAATTCAAACTGGGCCTGACAGGAGGCTAACTTATTATCAAAGAAAAGAGGCCTGGGATCCACCAGTCAGTACTGAGTACATTATAGGCTGAAGTCGCTACCTATGCAAAAATCCATCAAGCACATAGAAATTAAGACTGAAGTGATGCCCCAAACACCACTTGTGGTTACACGCAACTAGGAGATTGTCGACCACAGATTCATAGTTTAAATCGTTGCAATTAAAACGACCTTTAACTACTTACTACCTCAACCGTTCAACAATTGTCGTTTAAAATTGTGTCAAAGCCGTTAAAATGTCTATAAACAAGTGATTATTGCCGCTCAAGTATCTAGCGAGCCTTGATAGTTCACAAGCGGAAACGGCATCAAATAAAAACCTAATCATGCTGTTTCAAATTAATTTGCTATTTCCTTCCTACTGCAAGCTAGCAACCACAAACTGGAAGAGTAAAGAAGGCTGGCCATTCCTCTGGAGTTGAGTTAAACTAAGGCATCAAACCTGCAATTCCCGAATTGTTACGCTGAGGTTTCCCAAATAGTACACCCACATTTCGCCAGATATGTTAAAGTCCCATGTAAGATGGAGCGAGGCTATATATTGCCATCAACGAGGCGCAAATCCAGACTCCGTGGCTGCTACTGAGAAACTCCTAATGGAAAAACCCAATAACACTTTCCCCGACTTGGAAATCGGACCCAGGACCTCATCCTCAGCAGTCGCGCTTTACACCGTTAGAACAGGAGGCAGATTTTCTTAAACAATCTCGAAATCAACCTACTGTATGGAGCTACTCACTGATAATAGTACAAATACAAACCAACAGTTTTTCCTGTTATTACAATCGATCAATATTAAATGTATGTTCTGCAATATTAATAACAGTGACGATGATGTATTTTTTTTAATGCCGGTATCTTAGACTAGTTTGATTAAAGTGTTTGTTAATAAAAACAATTAATGATTTAATGTAAGTCATTATTATTTAGTTATTTACCGTACTTGTAAATAATTACATAATAAAACATCACACCTATGTTTTCACGAACGGTTCGGTAGAGGTGTAGGTACCTTACCTATCATAGTCTACCCAAGTTTCACTAATTATGTTAAAGTATGGAATTTAAACATAACTGGCTGGGTAATAGGGCGAGCCTATTCCCCAACAGGCCACAAATCCTAACTACGGGCTGCTTAAGAGAAATTTCTAAAAACCAATAACACTAGCCCTATGCCCTGATCGGGAATAGAACTCAGTATCCCAAGCTCAGCTGTAACGCTTGCGACCACTAGATCAACGAGGCAGACAATTGTCTTGTAATCGGTAACGAAACCAATCTGTATGCGAATCATCTATGGATGTAATAAGTACACAATTGTCTATTCATTGCACGTCAAATATTGCTTCAAATAGTTTCTCAGCTGAATTCTATTAGATAGTGCTTATGTAGTTACACTGTGTGGGAGGCACCTGTTATTTTGAAATTAAGATATTGATCCAGATATTGTCTTGATGTACTACAGCGATCACTGACAGTCGATCGCTTTTCACCCTTATTAATTTTAGGCCTGAATTTTCAATTCGATTTTTGGTTGCTTTGAAGACAATACTGGACCTAAATAGTCGAGTCATTGAGTTGGCAAATGAGTAACGCCGCAGGTTGCTATCATCACACAAAATCAAAAAAACCGGCCAAGTGCGAGTTGGACTCGCGCATGAAGGGATCCGTACCATCGTAGTAGTAGCCCCCTTTACCTGTGGACGGTGAGTTAGCTAGCTCGCCGTCCGTCCGACTTTTGACGACAGGCCGTGTAGACGGCGCGTTCGTGTTCCACGCGCGCCTCAAAGAGATGTCAGCAAACAGGGAGGGGCCCGCAAGGGCCGAGGCCTGCCAGGGCTGCGGGACTGTTCGAAAGAGATACCGCGGCCCTGGAACACAAAGGGCAAGGAAGGAACATGGACGGGTTTTAGTCAGTACAAGTCTGACACTCTCTTCCGCTCCGCCCAGAGCGGGAGAAGTCATTTGATGATTTCCCATCCGAAAAAAAGGCCCCCTTTAAGTTTTAATTTATTTTTATAATAATTTGTTGTTAAAGCGGCAACAAAAATATATGTTCTGCGAAAATTTCAACTGGTAAATAGGTATTTCCGAAAAAAACCTCTTACTACATACAAACATACAAATTTTACCTCTTTACAATGCGACATGAAAACCGGAACAAATATCTAATTGAATTGGTTTTATATACCGTGTGTAACAGTTTAATGAATTCTATAGAAGTTGCTCTCAATAAATTGGTCGTCTTTCAAAAGTGTTTTGTATTGACAATGTTGGCCCAAATAGTTTGTTGAGTACTACAACAGCCACAATAGTTGGGCAAAGTTAACTGTAATATCAATGATAATAAAATTGTATGATAGAGGACCACAATCTGACTTAAATTAAAACCAAATATTTATAATACTAACTTTTGCCCCCGACCTTCGTTTGCACAAAATTATTATAAAAAAATAATACTTCCCTTTCTGAATAGAATTTAGCTATCCATTTCAAGGGTTTTCATTTTTTGCACCGAACCCTAATCCTTTTTCTTAAATGAAAGTTAGCCCAGGTTACTACTTATAACATCAGCTATCTGCCTATAAAAGTCCCGTCAAAATCGGTCCAGCTGTTTTGGTTACTAGCCTGAACAAACAGACAGACAAAAATGTTTGTCATAAGTACCGCATACGGGGCGGACAGTCTCAATCTGCTGTTCCCTACAAAAGTGCAATACCTACATGGTCAACACGTATAGAACAGCTGATTTGTTTTAATAACCGATGAAAAATTTCGATCTGGAGGGGCTCAGAATGATGTACTGAATGTCGAGTGGTCAAAAAAAAAGAAAATCCGCTTTACTGAAGTTGTTATGTACTAACTACCAATACTTATCGTGTATGAAAAAAACAACTGACGGTCTGCCTCGTTGGTCTAGAAGTCGTAAGCGAGCGAGCGATTTTTTGTACCGTTGAGGGTAATAAAAATGGAGTTAAACTGCATGATTATTCCCCCATTCGCGGGCTGCTGTCTATAATTTTCTGACCTGTGTCGAAGTTTCGTCAGTTTGAGTCATGATTTCAATTAGAATCGAATGTTGAACATGAGCTCCCTGGTTCATGTTTGGGCAAAGTGCTATTGGGTTTTTCCATTAGGAATTTCTCAGTAGCAGCCACGGAGTCTAGATTTGTGCCCGGTTGATGGCAATAGTCTCGCCCCCTATTAGATGGGACTTAAACATAACTGGCGAAATGTGGGTGTACTATTTGGTATACCTCTGCCTAACCCTTCGGGGATTACAGGCGTGAAGTTATGTATGTATGCATTCAGTAAATAGCTGTTATTTAAAATTACAAAGAGACAATTCAATTTTATTTGTTGGTATAGATAGATGTATGTACTTAAAGATAAAGATATGGATCTTAATTCTCTGTTTCCTTCACAGGACATTAATAAACACACACTAACAACATAATTACACCTTGTTTTCGCATTAGATCTTGAAACGCCATTTTATTAATTGGTCCAGACGTTCTAATCTAGAGATGGCGAACCAATGCACGCGTGCCATTGTTGGCACGCAACACAATATTTTGAGCAAGCCACTGATCAAAATCGTTTGCATGTTAGTTTAAAATATCTAGGTTCACCATAATTATTTTCTACTAAAAGTCTTAGTTACCGACGTAGCCCGAAGAATTGCCAAACTTAAGTGGCAGTGGGCAGGGCACATTGCTCGCAGAACGGATGGCCGATGGGGCCGTAAAGTTCTGGAGTGGCGACCGCGAACCGGAAAACGTTGCGTTGGAAGGCCTCCCACTAGGTGGACCGATGACCTGATGAAGGTTGCAGGGATCCGCTGGATGCGAGTCGCATGGGACCGGTCAATGTGGCGACACTTGGGGGAGGCCTATGTCCAGCAGTGGACGTCTATTGGCTGAAATGATGATGATGATGATGATGAAAAGTCTTATAAGAAGTTACAGCCCTAATATATGTTATTTATCATCTAATCTGCAACAACGGAAGTCACACAAATAATGTTACCTACTTTAATTTAAAATACCCACGCGTAAACATTTATTTAGTGCAAAATGTATATTTGGTAGTAAATTCAGATTGATTGATTGATTTGATGGCACGTCTATGGCCTCATTAAACATTTATTTTAAAAGTATGGCACGTTGATCCATAAAGGTTCGCCACCCCTGTTCTTATCTAAATACGACCGTTATATACCTCACTAGTACACAAAGCTATGTACTTTACTTATTTAATAATTTATTATATTCGCCTTACACGCAATCTGCACCAATTATGTGTAACGGACTGCAGGGCATTAAATAAAAACAACTTTAAATATGCTACCAAGCACAGCAAATATCAATCTTATCGTATGAACATAGAGATGATATTGACCGACGTACATTACTTGGTAGTTTTTAATCAGTTACCACGTTATCTCGACACTAGCAAAAGTAATATTGAACCTTAAAACCCTCAGCTTAAAGTCTTTACTGCATGCAGGATGTAAAATGGTTGATCTTAACGAGCTGCAATCAGATCATGTTTAGAAAGATATAAGGTGAGAAGGAGGATATGGATAAATATGTATTAATTATCGAAGGTAGGCTTTAATATAATGTTCTAGGTTGTCACAATTGGGGCAGGGTCTCTAGCGAGTAAGGATAACTCCATGTTTGTATGTATGTGTGGCTTTAAAAATGTTGAACCGATTTTGATGAACGTAAATTGAAATTCATTTTTGATTGCTAACCTAAGTATTGATGTTATTTGCTAGATATGCTATCGATAGACAAATAAGGCAAATATGGATTTATACAAAGTATAGACCTCCCCCCTGGTCACCAAACCTATGTATCTGTGGGTAGCTAAAAATTGCCGCCCAAAAGATGTGCCAATTAGATTCATTGATGCTTAGCATATTGGACAATAACGGTCTTCTGATATAAATCATAGTTTATACAGCACTGGATGTTTAAACCCAATGAAAACAGTCAGTTTACCGATTAGATACTGATAGCAATTAATTATTAATAGTAATTATACAAATATAGGATCCTACGGGGATTGCTTAACACACTTAAAAAGACAATGACACACATTATAAACGGTTTAACGACATTCATTGCGTCATTTACTTTGACGACCGAACGAATTAAAAAAAAATGGGTTTAATTACTGGCGAAATATGGATTTGCTATTTGGTAAACCTCTGCTTAACCCTCCAGGAATACAGACATAATGTTATAGTTTCTTACAATGATATTATAAGTAAAAAGGTAAACCTTTTTACTTATAATATCATTGGTTTCTTATCACTTTTTCAAACATAATTATGGAGTAAATTGGTGAAGAATTTCTTACAAATCCATCAGATTGTTATTATAGTGAGTAACGCAATTGGGGTGCTGAAATATGATTCATTCTATCAGATAAAAAGCTCATACAAATATTCCACCATTGCCATTATTATGGCGCAATACCGTATCAAGAACACCATGGGATGATACCGTCTCAGGTAGAAAGTTGAGACCTTTTAAAAGACAATAGGATTTTTTGCTGGGTTTACCCAACTAACAATGTCTGAGAAGACACACTCAATTTTTATCGTAGAATAATAATATGTGGGTCTGACAATGGAACAGTTTCCGTTTGGGGAAACCCCTAAGCAAGTTCCAACACAAAGGCAAAAACGTATTTATAGTTTAACGCTTAGATTTGTCGAAGTATTCCCATTTGAGCACCGATTTCAAGAGCACCAAAGATATTCCCTTTTGAGCAAAGGAAATGTCTTTGGTCTAAGCATTGGTGCTTTTGAAATCGGTGCTCAAATGGGAATACTTCGCTATGTCGATCCAGGAGAAGGCCAGGAGAATGGCTTATCCCAATTTATTAAGAGTGGTCGCAGCATATCTTCTCCTAAACTTCTTTATTACTTCCCTTCTCAGTAGTCCTCTATCATTTCTCTGGTCTTCCGATCTTTCTTGTGACAAATAGGTTTTTCAAGGAATTATTCGTTTATGAGTTATCAGAAAAGTTGAATATCCTGAACGCCGTAGATTCCTTACAATCAGCAGTTTATGGTAGAGTGATAGAGAATGTCAAAAAAATAATAATTAAAGTTAGATATCTCAAAAACAACCCAGTTTGGACCCTTAGTTATCCAGTTCAAGATTGTTGCAAATTAAGTCTTGTATCACCTATTCCAAGGAATGCACCCTAACACGAATAGGATAGTAGGTATACTGTATACGTTCAGAATTACCTTGGGAATTATAGGCGCATAAAGGATGTAAACAGACTCGTAAAGAAGCCGAAAAGCACTTGTTCTATACGTGATTGCGATCATTTTTTTGTTCTATATTCTAGACCATACCCTGGGAAGCTTCTAGTTACGGAGATATTGGGTGTCAAAGTTCCAACTTTTTCACAAGTTTTTTTTTTTTAAATACATGTGTTAATGTAAAATTTTTACTTTAAATACCTCCAGCACCCCCTTCCTATTCAATCCATCCACCAGCACAATGTTTTGAGTGCGTTACATTGAGTCCTACAGTAAAATGTGATTTTTCACCCAAAAAATAAAAGTCGTTTCCCAGCACTAATTTTTGCGTAAAGTTACTTAGTTTGATGTACATAATGCTTGGTTGACGGCTTCGTGAAGAGTCTGTTTACACTCTGTATAATATCATAATTATGATATGAGTTATCATTCACTATCGATACAAATGTCTTCGCTGTCACCATACAGTACCATTGCCCCACACTGATCGCAGAGTTCCTCACATACCGGCATGGTGAGGCAATCCCATTCGGAAAGGGAGCACAATGAGAGCGCGCGTGTGGACGGCATCCTTTCTCTTTCCATAGCTCGCCCTTCCATGTTTCTTACGTAAGGTGGTCGGTAAACCTGTTTTTTATGCTCGGTTTAGGTACTCTACTATCACGCCTATTTTATTTCACGAAGGGTCTGGCAGAGGTGTACCTATTAGTACACCCACATTTTGTTAATTATTTTGAAGTCACATGAAATAGGGGCAAGCCTGTTACTATAAACCGGGCACAAAAACAAACTCCGCGGCTGCTTCTGAGAAATTTCTAAGGGAAAAACCCGAGACTTCACATTCTTCAGGATTCCAGAACTTCAGGCTCGGCAGTCGCTCTTACGACTTCTAGGCTAACGAGGTAGTCAGTCAGTTGTGTTTTTTCATACACGATAAGTATTGAATAGTTAATATATAACAAATTCAGCAGAGAAGAATTTCATTTGAGGGTGATTTTTGAGGGCTGTCTGACTGTTGGGCTGCGGGACTGTTCGAAAGAGATACCGCGGCCCTGGAACACAAAGGGCAAGGAAGGAACATGGATGGGTTTTAGTCGGTACAAGTCTGACACTCCCTTCCGCTTCGCCCAGAGCGGGAGAAGTCATTTGAAGATTTCCCATCCGAAAAAAAAAAGAAATGATTTTTGAACTCCATAAATATTAATCACCATCATGATGGCCCAGTTATTGACACTGAACTTTTGGATGATTTAAACAAGGTCGCACGCGCTATTGTACAGACCTCAGCACATCCAGCTACTACAATCTGTCCAAATTCTTTAAAAGATTTTCAACTTTATAGCTTGAGCATTAGGTTCAAGGTTGATTGGGAAAATTTGACAGTTTTGGTCGGCTTGATTTGCTGACGTCTGTTCCGCCCAACTTACCGTAAGTGCTTGTTCAATGATACCTACTAACCTTGATCTTACTCATACAATAGAGCAGCAAAGAAATGGTTCGCATACAAAAAGTTGTATGGAGTATTCTTTTGTTTGATTCGTCAATTGTTGTTCTTTCTGGTTCTTGTCATCAAGTTTAGTTAGGATTCATATAGCTTGGCTCAAAGTAGGTACCTACTTCAAGTTCAATTTTTAATAACTTTGCTTCCACAAAAGTTGTCATCACATGATATGTGATTAATATATCAATCAAATATTATGTGAACTTCTTTGATATAAAGGGTGTAAACAGACTCTTAACGAAGCCGAAAGGCACTTGTTTTTCCCGTCATTGCGATCATTTTTTTGTCATACCTGGGAACCTTCTAGTTACGGAGATATTGGGGGTCAAAGAACATTTTCACACCTTTTTTTTTAAATACATGTTTCTAATGTAAGATTTTTACTTTAAGCACCTCCAGGACCCCCTTACTATTCAATACATCCATCAGCACAATGTTTTGGGTGCGTTACATTGAGTCCTACCGTTAAACGTGATTTTTCACTCCGAAAAAAAAAGTCAGTATCATGATCCCGTGGGACAATTATTGAACTCGGCGCGGGCAAAGCCGCGAACATAAGCTATGTAATGTTATAAATGTGAAAATATCTCTGTTTGTTACCTTTTGACTTTAAACGAAGAACATTACATTTGGATGAAAGGCATAAATTGGTTTGATTAGACCACATTCATTTTTCCCGGTAGTGTATTTCCGTGGTTTTCCGACCGTTTCCAAACCGCGGGCACAAAATGTATTAAATTATATACATATTTATTGTGAGGCCAATTTTTCCTTTTGAATCTTTTGAACATTTGGCTCTCCACAGTAATTTGGGACAACTGATGTCATGCCTATTATCTGAGTTTTCCGGCAATTGATGCTATTTTACTGTCTATTTTAAGTTTTGCCACCCCACAAAAAACAATGTTTATACGATAAATTGCTATGCAACGCAGTATCAAATATATAGCCTTATTCCTCGAAATGTAATTAAAACTGTCAAAAAATACATTCAATTCCACATATAGCGACTTTTTTTGCGACAAAGTCGTCCATCTAAAGGGTGTAAAAAGACTCTTCACGAAGCCGAAAGGCACTTGTTCTGCCCGTCATTGCGATCATTTATTTGTTCTATGTAGATCATACCTGCGAACCTTAGGAGATATTGGGGGTCAAAGTTCTAACTTTTTTACATTGTGTTACATTGAGTCATACCGTAAAACGTGATTGTTAACCCCAAAAAGAATATTATATCCTTATATCATCTGCAATTAGTCATATCAACTCAATTGATCGTCAGATGTTACGGGGTATAGAAGACCAACATTACATTTAACTTTATTTGAATGAATATAAGGTTCAAAATATTGACACGAAAAATTACTTTTCAGTCAACAGACTTTAGATCGTATATTTAGCAAGTTAAATTTGTAATTTTTTAGACTGTTGAATCCCAATAGGATAATTAACAGACCGGCACGCGGTCACTAGAATGTAAAGAAAACACGAATTTTACGAATCCCTTCCGTTTTGTTACATGTTTTTATAAGTAGAATACTACCAGACGTCACGCGGTTTCACCCGCGTAGTTCCCGTTGCTATGGGAGTACGGGGATAAAATATAGCCTATGTTACCTACTCGCCGATAATATACCTATCCATTGCTGAGAATTTTTCAAATCGGTCCAGTAGTTTTTAAGTTTATTCTTTACATACAAAAATACAATTTTTTCCTCTTTATATTATTATATTATGAGTATTAGTATAGATCTAATTTATTCTGTTTCTTAGTCATTACAATGACATGAAAACAATGCTTCGCCATTGCGAAGTATTGTTTCAGAGGAACTCGTGACTGAATAATAACAGCTTCACGGGTAAATCTTCAAGGTCAAGCAGCACTTGCCAAGGTCCGTTCATGGATGAGTGCCCATCATTACATACCGAGTTTTCTCTGTGTCTCGAAATGCACGTTAAGTCCATGGTCCCGGCTGTCATTTGTAAGTCTTTGACAGTCGTTACAGGTAGACAGTGGCCCGAAAGTCTGACAACCAGTCTTATCAAGGGGTATCGTATTACTAACTGGGTTGTGGAGGTCAGATAAGCAGTCGCTCCATGTAAAATACTGATTTCAGCGGCTTCCAGTCAAGGAAGTCAGCGGAAAAGACAACCACCGTTGACGCGGACCTGTGGACGGTGAGTAATGGGCTAGCTCGCCGTCCGGCCGTCTTTTGACGACAGGCCGTGTAGACGGCGCGTTCGTGTTCCACGCGCGCCTCAAAAAGATGTCAGCAAACAGGGAGGGGCCCCCAAGGGCCGATGAATGCCAGGGCTGCGGGACTGTTCGAAAGAGATACCGCGGCCCTGGAACACAAAGGGCAAGGAAAGAACATGGATGGGTTTTAGTCAGTACAAGTCTGACACTCCCTTCCGCTCTGCCCAGAGCGGGAGAAGTCATTTGATGATTTCCCATCCGAAAAGCAAAAAGCGGAAAAGACAAGGTAGATAATGACTGAATGTATGAATGAGTTGTTTTATGGTCTCTTGTAGTTTATTAATTTTTTCTTCATAATCTTTCCTCTTCAGTTAAAAAATCGAAGATTACTTAGAACTTGATGATTATATTGAGATGACTTCATGAAAGCTGAAGAGCTTTCATGAAGTCATCTTAATATAATCATGGATTTTAAGTTGAATCAGCTAGATTGTCAGTATGTTATGCGATTTGATAGACTTTATCTGTTCCTCGAATACGATCACGACAGGTACTCCTTTCTGGCAAACCCTCGATAGTAGATAATAGTTTAGCCCTTCCCCAAATAAGTTGGGGTCGGCTTCCAGTCAAACTGGATGCAGGTTTAAATCTGTTTATTACATGGAGCGAGGGCGACTGTGTATCTGACCTTCACAACCCAGGTAGTACTTACTTGGTAATAGGACGCCCTTTGGTAGTTAATTGACACTCAGTACAGGAAGTCAGTGACCCGAAAATCTAACAGTCTTACAAAGGGGTATCGTATTACCCAGTACTAACTGGGATGGCACTACCCAGCAGTGGCGAAGGTTTCATAGAACTCGATTCCTACCGGTTTCCCTTTGGAAATGGCACAGTCAGTATTCTTTGAACAAATGATATACAAGGTGTAAACAGACTCTTCACGAAGCCGTCAACTAAGTAACTTTCAGCAAAAATTAGTGCTGGGAAAATATTTTTTTTTTGGGCTGAATATTCACGTTTTACAGTAGAAATCAATTTAACGCACACAAAACATTGTGCTGATGGATGGATTGAATAGTACGGGGGTCCTGGAGGTGTTTTAAGTAAAAATCTTACATTCATCATCTGCCTAGCCTTTTCCCAACTATGTTGGGGTCGGCTTCCAGTCTAACCGGATGCAGCTGAATACCAGTATTTTACATGGAGCGACTGCCTATCTGACCTCCACAACCCAGTTAGTACTGGGTAATACGATAGCCCTTGGTTAGACTGGTTGTCAGACTTATTGGGCCACTGACTACCTAACGACTGTCAAAGATCTTCAAATGACAGCCGGGACCAACGGCTTAACGTGCTTTCCGAGGCACGGAGGAAACTCGGTAGGTAATGGGTGGTCACCCATCCACAGACCAACCTAGGCAAGCATAGCTTAACCTAAAGATCGACCCGAGCGGCTGATATTATTTAGCCATTCTTACATTAAAAACATTTATTTAAAAAAAAAAACTTGTGAAAAAGTTGGAACTTTGACCCTCAATATCTCCGTAACTAGAAGGTTCCCAGGTATGACCTAGGACAAAAAAATGATGGCAATGACGGGGAGAACAAGTGCCTTTCGGCTTCGTTAAGAGTCTGTTTAGACCCTTTATACTCCGGCTTTCCTCTTACAAAAATTGACCCTTCGCTACTGCTACCCAGCACTGACTAACCCATGTAAATTACTGGTATTAAGCTGCATCTGGTTAGACTGAAAGCCGACTCCAAAATAGCTGGGGAAAGGTTGCCAGATGATGATGAATAGACACCCTTTGGTAAGACTGTTTGTCAGTTTTACGGGCTTCTGACTACCCACTAAGACTGAAAAATATCTTCGAATGATAGCCAGGACCAACTTGGAGGCACAGAGAGGTTATAATGATCACCCATCCAAAAACTGACTACGTAGCTTAACCTTGAAGATCGACCCATACGGCTGTTTTTATAAATCACTATTACGTGTGAGGTCATCCACCCTTTTCATTTATGACGATAGCATAAAAAATGACGTTAACAGGAAAACCTTTCGTACTAAGAAACCGGTCCAGCCCTAAATCTTGCGTCAGATTTGACCATAGGTTGTATGGGGAAAGCCTACGTGTCGGTAGATGGCTATGCTACGAACAGACTATAGAATACGTCACTATCATTAGAAACCGGTGTCCAATGCTGATCGTTACGTCACTGTTCATAAAATTGCGTTGGTAATGCAAGTCATGAGCGGGAGCGGGTGGCGGTGTGGGATGAATGTTCGGGATTTCCTGGGTACCTTATTTTTGTTTTTTGTTTCAATAGCCTTGTATATCCCCTGGGTACCTTAGCAGGGAAAATTGAGCGCTGGGTAGGTTAAAGTGATAGTATTATCATAAATACTAATACCTAAGTTGTGTGTATAGTAACATAAATGGACTTTGTCTGAAATACAAGATTTTCATTTATTTAATTTTACAGGTTCAGAATCGTATGAGATTTTTTGTGTCAAATATTTTCTTACTTGTTTTTTTAGAGTTTAGGCTTTTTCATGAATTAGGAACTTGTAAAATACAAAAAGCTTTTAGAAATCAAACAAATAAAAATTTCTACAAGTTATGTAAAGATTTCGGGTTTTAAACTTATTGTTACTTAATATATTTCAAGATGCGGTTTTAACAGAAAACAGTCAAAAATACAATAGGCATCTCACTCTAGATATTACATAGATAGCGTTACATCTAAATATAGGCCAAGTGAAGCTCGTCTGCTCTTGAAGTAGGTAGTATTATTACCAAAACAATCGACATTCACTGCCACTGACATTGTGAGAAAAACATGTAAATGACCAATTATCAGAGTGCATTAGCACGTAGGTGTAAAATATTTTTACACGGTCGAGATCAATTTTATTGCTTCTATGACGAATTACTTGCTTCAATGTTACATGGTAACTTGACATTGAATGTAGCGTGTAACTTATTGTTGAAAGAATATTATATCTCTTATGTGTTTGTTAGGATAGTTATTGTGGACTTGTGAAAATAATGTACTGAACCATATTCGGAGATATTGTGAGGGATGGAAGTGTGTACTAACTGGAAAATAAATCAAATCAAATAAATTTAATTAAGAACATTATTAGTTTTGGAATTTTAGTAACCGACTCCTCAAAATAAAGCAGAAGGTTAATGTATTCAGTAGGCATCTTTTTTTTCATGTTTCTATGTACACCGTTGTCTCCGTGTTTACTGGTCCACTTTAGGTGATTCTCATTTGTAGAGGACGTTTCCGCGGTTATCCCACATAAATTTTAATTAATTCGTTTTATTTGGGTAGTTTATAAACTATCTTCATTAATAAGTATTTTTTCTTCGTCTATGTTGATAATCTCCTTATTACTTCTAGTTATAATGTAATATTAATACTTAACAAGGATGGTTGAGAGCTACTACAACTAAAAAGGATAAAATAAAACACGTTTGGAAAAAAAACGACTTAGTTCATTTTTATTTGAATTTGAAAGTTATTACCGATTTTTTTACGATCTTATGCCGTAATTTCATAAAATTGCGGAAAACCAACTGGTTTCCATACCATGAATCACCCAACAATCTAGCAACTCCAACTTAATCACGACAAACAATACCCATAATTATTTACGACGCACTTCTTCTGTCTCAATCATAATGACCTATAAATTAAGGACACTTCATACAAACATCTCAGCTGATATCGACTGAATCATAACTGTCAGTGAGGTCAACACATTGTCACATGCACAGCCATAGTTATGTCACAACATAGATAGAAACAGGAGGTCGGCTATACCACCATCGGCCTAGACTGTTCACAACTATGTTGGGGCGTAGGTACAGTCTAACCAGCTGAAAAGAAAGAAAAAATATATATTTAGACTGAGACACATAACATTTATTTATTTATTTATTGTTTAAACAATTACTTGCCGCACTTACAGTTAGCACCAAAGCGTGCAGTAAGCCAACAGCATAGCGTACTAGCTAATTAACATATTCTATAAGATACGCACAGGAGATTCACGGAATAATAAAATAAAAATAAAAATGCTTACCTTACTATGCTGCGCTGAATCGGCTCAGTTCAATAAAAAAAAATGGTTGTCTGTAAAGTCAGTTTACGGACGATAATTTTACGTGATAACGTCATAAGAAAACATTGATGAAAAATTGCATACTTTTATGAATTGATTTGAATTATTATCACTGATTTATCATTATTTTGTATTATACATAGATGCGTCACAAGCCGAACGCTTAGGCCGATCGTACATCTCTATCGCTTGTTCCGCGCTCTCGCTTGCACACTCGGCACAGGCGGAACGTGACACTTTTTCGTGTGTGCAGCCGGCGTTCATCAATTTATAAGACGACATCATGTCAAAAACTCGCTCCGTTCGAGCGTAAACGCACGTAAACATAGACACACTTCACGTACAGCGTGTGCAAGCGCACTCGCGGCTGTCACTGTTAGTGATTGCTGTACGTACACGTCAATGTGTACTACATGCGCCTATTACTCTTCACTGGTCGTTTGGAGTAGACCTTCTATCGGTTTTGAGGCAATGTGCTATAAATCATACAGCGGATCGCATTTCTGATGTGCATTGATATACGTTATATTGATATTCATCCTGTACGTTGTTAGAAATACGTCAATCTTAAGTAAATTGTAAAATCATGATTATTTTTGATGAAAAATATTGAGTATCTATCGAAGTTTTGTCAAGAAAAAATCATCAGCATCTTTTATTTTGATTTAAACAAAACGTTTCAAATAGATTCTATAACTACGATACCTACGAGTTCTTTTCCAAATAATTTTATAAATAAATTAGTTGGCCTTTAAAATTCATAATACTAAATCATCCTCACTGAATCCACAAAAACACAAATTTACTCATCTTATTACCTACGTAATTTTTAGTCGCCTTTTACCCGCTACCGCCCATACCTAACACCACCCGCTACCCGTCAATGAATCACGTTTGGTTGGTAGTACGCTCACCGCGCCAGTTTCACTACGACACCAGGCCAACGTACCCGCGACGTAAGATAGTGACCAAAACACTCTGAGATCGAACCCGACGAGAATACGCGCGTATTTGTGATCGAAATTGAAACAGTATATACCGTATGTATTTATGATTAAAACTGAACGAGTGTACTGTACTTATTTTGTAATCAAAACTAAACCAAAATACGAACTGATTAATTATCAAAACTGAACAAAAACATACGTATTTGTTATTAAATCTGAAGGAGTAAACAGTATTTGTGATCAAGTGTTTTTTGTGAGTGTGGAAAGAAAGAAAAAAAGATTTTTATTCATAGTGCGTGTGTAGAAAGTTTGAGGAAATCAGTTTAAAGGTAAGTTTTTGTTATATTTCTTTATTCTAGCTACTCACGTGTAGGCAATCTGTTTATTTTGTTTTTGTTGGGTTGTTGGTAACGTAATTTCGTAATGGGTTAACCAATTACATATTATGTACTTCATGTACATAGTAGTACATTTAAATACAAAGTTCAATGTAGGTTAACAAAAAATCTCGTTGCTGTTTTTTGTCTATTGATTAAAACACTGTATAAAGCGTATATTGTTTTACACGTCAATGACATACCTAGGTATGTGATGAAATAAATAGTAGGTATAGAATTTATCGTAACTTCCTAATAGTTAGTTAGGTTCAATCTTACTACTATTATATGCAGAGGATGGGTGGTTCAATGTTTGTTACTTTTTCACGCAAATACTACTAATCGGATTTGGAAGTCATTTGGCACACAGATAGTTTATAACCTGGATTATCACATGGTACACTTTTAATTCTTGTAGTACGATCCCGTAGAACCATTACCGAACTCCACAGGGACGAAGCCGCGGGCATAAGATATTAAACCATTAAGTCTTAGGTGAATGTTTGATCTCCAAGATTTACTATAATTATATAAATTATATATGATAATTTCATCTTCTTTTCTTAAAAACCGATCAAAATGATTAGCCAAAATAAAAGGGCAGAAAGCTACATTATTCGTGGGTGCTATAGACTGTGATTATAAAGGGTGTAAACAGACTCTTAACGAAGCCGAAAGGCACTTGTTCTCCCCGTTACACAGTGGAACGAATGTATGGGAGCGGTTGGACGTAGACATGTCCGAAAAAAAAGAGTAAAATTATGCCAAACTAATGATGCCATCTTATTCGATTACTTAATGCCTTCATAACTTGTGGTGATGAATTTCTTCATAACTCCCATATTTCGGGAGTAATTTGAGAAAATGTGAAATTTTACTATGAAAATGAGTGTATCGAGCTCTCTCCCTCCTGATTCCGGGCTTGTTTCAAGTAGCGGTCTCTAATATCATAATGCTAATACTAAGAGCTATATTTAATACTAAGACACATAGTGCGACAAATGTGCACTTTCTGGGATAAAGAGTGATGTTTATTTTATAACACAATTTTTTTATTTTTTGTTTATTTTGTTGATTAAAACCGTTTTTCTAAAGGTTTACCTTATTACAATAACATTTCTGAGCAGCCAATTAGAGAAGATATAAGCTAATTAGGATATATAATTAGGGACTTAAGGTTTACATATAAAACTGATGCACTAATGATTACTGATAAGAACATTGCTATTATTTAATTACTAAATGGCTCTTAATACACTAATTTAGCATGCATCATTTACTAATTATCACAATAACTAATTACCTTGCAATATTTAACAAAGGATACCTGGGATACCTGGATTTTATATAAATAGGTCACTATTAGTAACTTTAAAATCAGTGTTGATTTACACCTCGTTGTATCCAAGCTAATCTCGCAATGTATTTTCCAAATTTTAATACAAATCTTGATATTCACGTTGCTTTATGCGCACGCGCACATAAAGATTTACGCGACTTTAACTATTTGTTCAATGTTTTAAAAGATAACAGTTGTGTTCAGTTATGTGAAAGTGCTGAAACAAGTTTAAAAGACTGGTGTCGTCGATTTTGCTACCGCATTTATGCAAAATGGACACAGTCTGGAAGAAGCACAGATAAGTTTCGGAAGAAACATGAGATTTGGCTACAGGCTGCAATTCAATGGCCGGAATTACAGAATGAAAATATGGAACCTTCTACAGAAAATATAAGTGACGTCATCGAGCCCATAATTTCTCCTGCTAAATCTGATGCTTCAACTTGTACACATCCTAGTCCTCGTAAATCTTTTGAGGACCTTAGTAACCGGCAAAAAAGAAGACGCACTGAAGATAGTCTTTCATGCAGCAGTAGCAGCGCTGAAATTATGTTTTCGGCCGAAAGGGCGCTTCAAAAGGCAGGACAAAGCGATACAGCTTATGTTATGAAATACTTGACGGAGAATCCAGAAGAGGCCTCAAAAATCAAAGCCTTCATTGAAGGTAAATCAATTCAGGTACGGGAAATATCCCCTTTGAAGGCATTGGCTCTTTATGTATCGATGAACTTATCGAAATGGCGCTATAACACTCTTCGGGATTTCAACACTCAAGAAGGAGCTCTTCAATACCCGAGTTACTACATGTTGGTTAAAGAAAAAATTAAGTGCTATCCGGCCAAAGAAGATCTCACAGTTACAGAGAGCTCTGCAAAAATCAAATTACAAGCCTTGATGGATTTAACCTCAAGAAGACTTATTAGGTCGTTAGAAACCCCTGTTGATCCCAATCAACAGCTCGTATTGACCAGCAAATGGGGTTTTGACGGATCATCTAGCCAAAGCATTTATCATCAAAGGACGAGTGAAGATGAGCAAATCGATCTTGCTAGTAATTTTATGATTAGTCTTGTACCACTGCGGCTCGTCTCAAAAGGTGTAACAATTTGGGAAAACGAGCGACCATCTTCCACTTCATTTTGCCGGCCAATATTGTTTAAGTTTATAAAGGAAACCAAAGAAAATGTGCAGAGAGAGATGGCTGAAATCGAAGCAGAGATTGAAGCCTTAACTCCATCCACCATCACTGATGGAATTAGTGTCAAACACCAACTGCTGTTGACAATGATTGATGGTAAAATTCATTCCATTATATCCGATACAGCAGCTTCAGTGTGTGACATATGCAAGGCTTGTCCTAAAGAAATGAATAATTTAGAGTTAATCAAAGATAAACACGCAAACGAGGACATGTATAAATATAGCTTAAGCACCCTTCACGCTTGGATTCGCTCAATGGAATGCTTATTACACATTTCCTACAAATTAGACATAAAATCATGGCAAGTAAGGGGTGATATAGCAAAAAGGCAAGTTGATGACAGGAAGAAAAGAGTTCAAGAGGCTGTAAGAAGAGAAACGGGCTTACTTCTCGATGTTGTGAAACAAGGCAGTGGATCCACCAACAATGGCAACTCGGCAAGGAGATTTTTTGAAAACTACACTAAATCTGCTGAACTGACCGGAATAGATGCTATGCTTTTAAGAAAAATCTGTGTGATCTTGCAGTGTATTTCATCAGGAGAGAAGATCAACGTAACTAAATTCCGAGAGTTCTGCTTTGATACTGCTAAGCTTTACGTGGAGTTATACCCATGGTATTATATGCCTTCTTCACTTCATAAAATTTTAATGCATGGGCCAGACATAGTTCAGAACATGTCAATTGTGCCCATTGGTTTTCTATCCGAAGAGGCATCTGAGGCTAGAAATAAAGATTTTAGAAAATATAGAGACACAATCTTTTACTGTCTTCTGATCCACTTGTTACAAGTATCCGTCCAAAAGGAAATAAGTTTGTAAAAAAATCTTCTTTTAAGGAATTTTATGAGCTTACGGATTCTGAGAAAAGTGATATCGAATTTGTTAACATAAATGATTTAGCGGACATCGATTCTGAATTTGAATTAATTGATGATGATGATGATGACGAAGATAATTAAATGATGTTATTGTTTTAAAATGTGTAACTTAGTAAATTAGAGCTTACATCTTAATTATTTATTGTACTTTTAATGAAACTAGGTAATTTATTATCAACTTACTTAAAAGTCATACTCTCATCAGTTCTTGTGAATATTTTTGTTAATATATATTTCTGTATATATATAATATATTTATAGACCTCTTAATAAGTCTGTCTGCGGTTTAAAGTAAATACAAATGGGGAAAAAACGTTTTTTTTTTTTAATTTTCATTTCCTTTTATCCCAGAAAGTGCACATTTGGCGCACTATGTGTCTTAGTATTAAATATAGCTCTTAGTAATAGCATTACGATATTAGAGACCGGTACTTGAAACAAGCCCGGAATCAGGAGGGAGAGAGCTCGATACACTCATTTTCATAGTAAAATTTCACATTTTCTCAAATTACTCCCGAAATATGGGAGTTATGAAGAAATTCATCACCACAATTTATGAAGGCATTAAGTAATCGAATAAGATGGCATCATTAGTTTGTCATAATTTTACTCTTATTTTTCGGACATGTCTACGTCCAACCGCTCCCATACATTCGTTCCACTGTGCGTTATTGCGATTTTTTTTTCGTTTTACACCATACCTGGGAACCTTCTAGTTACGGAGATATTAGGGGTCAAAGTTCAAACTTTTTCACAAGTTTTTTTTTTTTAATACATGTTTTTAATGTAAGATTTTTACTTTAAACACCTCCAATACTTACTATTCAATCCATCCATCAGCACAATGTTTTGAGTGTGTTACATTAAGTCCTACGGTAAAACGTGTCGACTTTTCAGCCCAAAAAAAATATCGTTTCCCAGCACTAATTTTTGCGCCAAGTTACTCAGTTTGATGTTCATAATACTTGGTTGACGGCTTCGTGAAGAGTCTGTTTACACCCTGTATATATAACACGCTTATTATCGAGCTATCAATTTCTGCGGAAGAAGTCGCGGGCGAAGTGCTAGTATTTAATAAACTTATTATTTACTTTACTACTATAGTTTGTTTGTTTTTTAGTAAATAAACTGTTGTGTGTGTTCATGACTTTGTAATTAGCAGAATGTTATGTCAATAACTCAATAATGAAATTAGTCAATAGTATGAATCTGAGAAATTACTTAGTAATTTCTTGTGACTAAGATCTTAAACATACATACATACATAACATTACGCCTGTAATCCCCGAAGGGTTAGGCAGCGGTGTTCCTAATAGTACACTCACATTTTGCCAGTTATGTTTGAGTCCCGTGTAATAGGCGAGCCTATTGCCATCAACCGGACACAAATCCGGACTCCATGACTGCTACTGAGAAATTCCTAATAGAAAACCTAATAACACTGCCCGACCCGGGAATCGAACCCAGGACGAAGAACGACGGACAAGACGAAACGGACGGACGGCAAAGATCTTGAAGTATTGAGAATAATCTGGATCACACTTACATTGAGTGATTCGGCATGAGAAACATCTTCTGATACTGAGTAGAGATTAAGAATGAACGGCAACTAACAATTAATTATTATTTCATTGACATAATTACCTCGCTTAGCCAACAAATTACCAACACAGTACTTATATACGTACATTACAAGTTCCCACAGTTCGTGGCTAAATAATAACAGCCGGTCGGGTCGATCTTGCCTAGGTTTGTCCGTGGATGGGTGACCGCCCAATACATACCGAGTTTCCTCCGTGCCTCAGAAAGCAAGTTCCATACTGGTATTCAGCTGCACCCGGTTAGACTGGAAGCCGACCCCAATATAGTTAGGAAAAGGCTAGGCTGGTGATGATTGCAAGTTCTCGCAGCTGGGACACCGGTCTCTGAAAGTGTCAGTCGTCCCATATAATTATTAGTACCTGGACGAACTAAAATATAAAAAAAATATTTCTAAAAATGAAACCTAGCTAGATCGATTTATCGCCCCCAAAACCCCCTGCATAGTACTAAAATTTCATGAAAATCGTTGGAGCCGTTTTCGAGGTTCAGATTATATATACAACGTGTAACGGAAAGGGTATATATAGCCGAAAGGGGTCACACAACTCTTCATTCTGAACCACTTTCGTTCTACGACGAAAGTGTTACGAGTACATAGATAGATATATAGATAACATACACCTAAACAACATAATTATTGTTAAACACTTTAATTTTTTTTATAATATTTATCAGGGCCTGGGTTCGATTACCGGGTTGGGTTTAGTGTTATTAGGGGTTTTTCATTAAGAATTTCACAATAACAGCCTAGTTTGAATTCGTAATAGCTTGATGACAACAGGCTCGCCCCTAACAACATGGGACTTAAAACGTAACTGGCGTAATATGTGTGTACTATAAGTATGTACACCTCTGTCTGTCCCTTCCAGACGTTAGGTAAGTGGCCATAAAAAAAAAGTCTGACAAGCAGTCTAACCAAGGGATATCGTATTACCCTGCAGTACTAATTCTCTTTGACATAGCACCATATTCTATGCAAATTCGTCAAAACACCTCGGTTTGAGCATGTATTCATGTATGCACCTTTGTCCAACCGTTTCTCAGAAACCACTGAACCGTATTAAATGTGACAAAACAGTTATTATTGCTCTCCTATTGTTCATTTTCTTTCTTATGAAAGGCATGACATTGGGCTCTTGTTAGTTTCCACACAAATACTAAGCATGAAGCTTTAAAATACGTGATTTAGTTGGTAATCAGGTAAACGTCGAGTTATGTCGGTAGACAAAAATAAACACAAGCTTAAAAAAATTGGAATCGTGTTTTTTTTGGTTTTTATCTTTAAAAAGGAATTATAATACCTACATTGAGGAAATCTACAAAAACAAGACAAACTGGATAGAAGGCAGCACATAAATCTACCCAAAACCAGTATAAAAGGAACTATCATTGCTATGTGCCAGTAAAAATGCTAGCTTATCTTATACTGGTTTAGTAAGGTTGATATGCTGCCGTCTGTACATATTTTGGTTCTGCGTAAAAAAACTAGTCGGAAATGTTGAGGTTAACTATACTATACACTAGAATATTATACGGTATAGAGTTAAAGTATATAAGTTTGTATGTAGGGGGTTATCTCTGGAACTCCTGATCCGAATCTGAAAATGCTTACACAAATGGGAAGCTGCACTATTCCAGAGTGACATAGGCGGACTCGCGCACAAAGGGTTCCGTACCATAAACCGAAAAAAAACACTTTTCCTGTATTGGGAGCCGCCTTTAATCATTAAATAATGTATATTTTTATTATTTGTTGTTATAGCGGCAACAGAAATACATAATTTGTAAAAATTTTTTAAATGCAGTAATGACCGATTATTCACTGTTTAAAGAAAATCAACACATTATTTCCATTTACTTTCATGATTGTGATAAGATTTGTATTGTTTTTGATAAATTTAGAAGTCAAATGCCAAGCATTAATTATTCACTGTCTAATTATTTGATAATCCGTAAATAACTGATATCGTTTTAAAATCTTTACATCCGTTTATGACGTATGTGTTTAATAATGTATCTTAAATCCTTTTACATAAGTTTCAGTTTACAAATGTCCTACAAATGTTTATTGCCTCGTTGTCCTAGTGGTCACAAACGGTACTTCTGAGCATGAGGTTCAGGGTTCCATTCCCAGGTTGTGGCCAGGTTGTGGTTGTGTTTTTAGATTTTTCGATGAGGAATTTCTCAGTAGCGGCCTGGACAATGATGATGGCAATGGGTTTGCTCATAATGAAATGCGGGCTTCAGGGACAGGTATGTTGATAAATTAAACTGATAATAAATGTTTACTTGAATGAACACTATTCAAAATAAATGTTTAAATATACATGTACATCACTCGATCACGCTACAACCACAACGGCTGAACTGATTTACCGTACCTATTAATTTGGCCAAAATATATAATTTTTCCGTGAGTATTTACCGGAAAAACCATCTAAGTAAGGCGACATTAACCAACTTTACGCTCAGTTGGGCGATTAAAGCTAACTATCTATGTACCGAACTTATTAAAATTAGTGCAGTAATTTAAACCATGGCCATGACAACATACAAAACAGACATAGATTCAATTTGGCATTTATATCTAATATGTACAGTACAGTTGATAGGCGTATATTTTGACAGAGCGTTCAATGAGAACATATTAACATAACATCACGCTTGTTATTCCCGATGGCTATCACCAGTTATGTATAATAGGAGGTGAGCCTATTGCCATCAACCAGGCACAAATTAAAACACCTTGGCTGCTATTGAAAAAATTCTAATGAAAAACCTAATAACACTTTGCCCGACCTAGCAATCTAACCCAAGACCTCATGTTCAGCGTCCGCACTTGCGACCACTATACCAACGAGGCAGTCACAGTTTCTAATTAACATAAATATTTTACAGACAGCGGATGATAGCTTTCAATGAGGACACAGTCATCATCAACAGCCTATAATGTTCCCACTGCTGGGACACAGGCCTCCTCTCTATGTGAGGACATAGTAATGTGACGAAATTATCATGACATTCGGAGCAGATCACATGATATATAATGCGTATCCATGGTCGGTGGGCATACGGAAATAGTGGCGGATTATTGTATAGGTTAGGCTATAGAGATGTAAATTGAAAAAAAACAAAATGTTTTTTTTTCACAATCTTGATAAAAAACATGAAAAAAATCTTGGCACCCTTGTTTTTTTTTCTACAATTGGTTTTTTTTTCAGAAAAACTTAAACACTTTAAATAACTAAAGTGGAATAAAATACTAAATTTGATTGTTTTGTTTTTATTCAAGTCAAATTATGATTAAATCAATGGGTAATTATTATTATGAACTTAAAAAATACTTAATGTGTTACAATCATTATGAAACAGTATTAACAAAAAACAAATGGTATTTTCTTATTGAACGAAAAAAATAATAATATCAACTCATATACGGCGGTTATCGCCTGACCATATTTTTATTTTCCTACTCATGAAAAAAAACCTACTCCAGAAAAAAAACTGTTTTTTTTTCATATTTTTTTTAAACGTTTTTTTTCATCTCAGAAAAAATACCGTTCTTTTACAACTCTAGGTACCTACTCGTTATGTAGGCACTAACTGTAACAACTATATTTCTGTTCGTCATTCATTTATTTATTTTAAATTAACTCAAACTCAAAAGTATTTATTTCAATTAGACCATTACAGGCACTTCTGAATGTCAGAAAAACAAAGAAGGCTAAGCTACAGTCACAGACACAAGGCATAATAACTTGTGAAGGTAGTGTAGTTTCACACTCCCACTCCACACTCCCACTGCCCATTCCAAAGCGTAGATCTCTATGGAGAAGAATGGGCAAGAAACTCCATGGACACTCTTTTCAATCAAAGAATAGAACGGCCCAAGCCAATAACACTAGAGTAGTAGAGTAGAGTGGGGACTCCTTTATCCGCACCTTTATCCTGGCTAACATAGCCAGCCTAACTCCGCCCAGAAGCAGAGAAGCTTCCTGGGAGCTTCACAGGCTTCGCGGAGCGACCTCACTGTTCCGAGGATTTGTGCACGTTGGGTGGCCACGGCCTCGCATTCCAGGATGACGTGGGCGGCTGATTCCTCGGCGTCAAAACATCTTCTACAGAGAGGGCTGTCCGTGATGCCTAGGTAGAAAAGATGTTTGTTTAGGTGGCAATGGCCCGTGATTGTCCCTATCATTATTTTAAGGTTAGTTTTATTGAGGTTAAGCAATCGTTTGGTTAGTCTCGGATTAAGGCACGGCATGGCCATTTTTGACTGCCTACAGTCTGATACCCGTGACCATCGGTTGTTGTGGAGATCCGTTGATCTCTGGCGTATCCATGTACGAAATTGCGAGAAAGGCAGGGAGAGCAGTGGGTACGGGCCCAGCACTGCCATCTCGGAACCTCTCTTCGCAAGCTCGTCCGCGGCGTTATTGCCCAAGGATCCACTGTGCCCTCTGATCCACTGGAGTGTAATTCGGTTTGTTAACGAAATACTCTCCAGGGCTAGGTGACACTCTAGAATTAATTTATTGTTCGTCTGTCTGTTTTCTAGGGCTTTGAGCACAGCGAGACTGTTCGGTACAATCCTGCCAATAACTTCTCCCAAAAATTCAAACATTCTGACAGTATCACCTTCCATTTATCCGAAAACATATCAAGATTCCCTTTGGGTACGCAACCCTAAAAAATAATGCATTAAATCTTTCATACAAACCTTTTCCTGAAAATTACGAGCATAACAAAAATATTGACCGAGCTGTCCGCAAGCGAATGCTCCAACATAAATTTAAAAATTGATTTATATTTATTAGAAGATTAGATTAATTAAATTCTTGTTCCGTCTCAATAAAATCTATATGACTGCCTCGTAAGTGTAGTGGTTGCAAGCGCTACTGATGAGCATGAAGTCTTGGGTTCGATCCTCCGGTCTTGCAATTCTTTCCCAGCAATAATTTTTTCGTAAAGTTATGTAAATCTAAAAAAATAATATGATTAATCATCAACATGACAAAAAAAAAACTTAAAATTTGTGGAAAATGAATCAGTTGTTCTATTTGTTCAGTCGACACAGCTGGTATATTTTCTTTAACCATGTATTTAACTGATCAATCAAACGGTATATTTAGCTGAAATGTATCTTTCGAGGTCTATTAAATAAAGTAGCTAAGTTTCTGTAGTATTATTAAGTTCGTAAAGTAAGTTTGTTTGTTTTTTACCTTTTCACGCCTACAACACTGAACCGCTCATCCTGAAATTTTGCATATACGTTATTAGGTATACAACTACGGACATAGGGTACCTTTCATCCCGAAAAAAGTACTGTTCCCGAGGAAAGCAACCATAACGATGCATACAACTCTGCCATGCCATGGGAGTATTTAAGTCAGTCTCTATCTTTCCTTATTTTGTGTGAGTCATCAAAAAAACCACTTATAAGAACTGCTGTTCATTAGTCTGGCTAAAACTCGAGAACGGCTGAACCGATTTGAATAATTCTTTTTTTGTTTTATTCGTCCGAATACAGGGAAGGTTTAAAAACAAAAAAAAAATAGGTAAGTACCTACAAACCTACATACCTACCCGGTAGGTAGGTTTGTAGGTAGGTAGTGTAGGGTAAGTAGTGTAGGGTATGTAGGGTAGGTAGTATAGGGTAAGTAGTGTAGGGTATGTAGGGTAGGGTAGGTAGGGTAGGTAGGGTAGATAGGGTAGGTAGGGTAGGTAGGGTAGGTAGGGTAGGTAGGGTAGGTAGGGTAGGTAGGGTAGGTAGGGTAGGTAGGGTAGGTAGGGTAGGTAGGGTAGGTAGGGTAGGTAGGGTAGGTAGGGTAGGTAGGGTAGGTAGGGTAGGTAGGGTAGGTAGGGTAGGTAGGGTAGGTAGGGTAGGTAGGGTAGGTAGGGTAGGTAGGGTAGGTAGGGTAGGTAGGGTAGGTAGGGTAGGTAGGGTAGGTAGGGTAGGTAGGGTAGGTAGGGTAGGTAGGTAGGGTAGTGTATTGTAGGGTAGGTAGGGTAAGGTAGGTAGGTAGTAGGTCAATTCGAATTTAATATTCATGGTTTACAGGACAACGTCTGTCGGGTCAGCTAGTAAGTACATAAATTTACATGATTATCAGAAATATACTTTCATTATAACAAGTCGCTTAAAACCAGGTTTGTTTATACTTACTTAGGACAAAATCGTTATCTATTTGCAACTGCCAACTGGTTGCTGTCTAACGTGTCAAAGTGACAATCGTAATTATTTATTAATAGGAGAACTAACAGCTTTAACAGGTGGATAACAATTATTGTATTATTATGTAACATAGGGCCAATTACAGGTTCTTACGAGTAAAAACAGGAAACACCAGCCGAGTGCAGGCCGACTCGCGAATGAAGGGGTTCGTATCATCGTAGTAAAAGATCCCCCTTTAATTATCAATTTATTTTTGTTGCGTTGTAGCGGCAACAGAAACACAAATTCTGTGAAAATTTCAACTGTCTACCTATAACAAATCTACCCGCGTCCAAACGGACGGACTGACAGCGGAGGCTTATAGGGTCCTGTTGGTTACCCTTTGGGAACGGAACCCTAAAGACTGTGCCTAGTAACAATCTTAGAATCACTAAGCCTTGTAAAGACACACTCTGTCTCTGACATTTCTCCTGATACTCTTTCATCATTATCATCATCATTCACACGGGCTGCGGACTTCTCCCACTGCTGGGCATAGGCCTCTCTTTGCTTGTGCCAAGCTCCACGCTCTTGTGCCAGCCTCATCCAGGATATTCCTGCAATGGCAACAATGTCGTCTGCCCATCTCGCTGCCGGACGACCAACAACCGACTGATACTCTTTACCTACTTCTATATGTATACTAATATTATAAAGAGGAAAGATTTGTATTTTTGTTTGTAACGAATATACTTAAAAACTACTGGACCGATTTGAAAAATTATTTCAACAATGGATAGCTACACTATCAGCGAGTAACATAGGCTATATTTTAACCCCGTACTCCCACGGAAACGGGAAATACGCTGGTGAAACCGGGTGACATCCGCTAGTAAATGATAAATGCGAAAGTTTGTGATGATGGATGGGAAGAAGTTTGTTACTCCTTCAAGCAAAACGTTTTGAACAGATTTTCATGAAATTTGACACCCGAGTAGTTTATAACCTGGATCACATAAGACTTTTATCCCAGTAGTACTACAATTTAGTAGGACAATTACCGAACTAAACACGGGCCAAGCCGCGGGTAGAAGCTAGTTTCACCATATTATCTTTAAAATCTCCATACCGTGTGTTATTATTTACTTGAGTCACTTAAAGATAAACGCGTACATTATCAGTAAGATACGGTCATTATTACAAGTAGGAAGCTGTTAACTAGGATTTTCCTACGATTACTGTTTAGGGGAACAACTATCAGCTTTTGAAATCCCCAAGAATATTGTCACGTGATCAAAATACTTATAATTATGTAGTTTGGTTAGTATGTTTTTTTTTCGTTGCTGAGTCAGCCGTATTGCTACATATTCAAGCCCAGAAAAAATACAGTATATAGTCAAATGTATAAGTAAAAGACTTATGCATTTTTTTTTCTAAAAATAATCCAGAATCTTGAAAAAAAAAAGATTCTGTCGGCACTCCCGGAGTGGATGGGTTTTTTTTTGTTGTAGTTTTTTGTATCCAAAATCCTTTGTATTGTGGTAACAGTTTTGCTAGGGTGACTAATATGTACTACTACTACTAGGTGCAGCTCTTCCTAACCCATCGGGGATTACAGGCGTGATGTTATGTTGCCAACCTATCATCATTATTACACCCATATCAGTGTAATATCGAACATCGGATACAACAAAATTGCATCCACTATCTCTCGATAAATCCGATCCGAATAATCGATACATTTCTACCTCCGCAATGATTCAGGATTTCCTCGGTCCCTTACAATGTTGTGAATGACGTATACAAGTACGGTCAACTGCACATCGAAGTAACACTTGATAGAAGTAAGAAAGCCGTACCGCTAAGAAATATAGGAGAAATTGGGACGTTGTACATACGGTTGACTGTATCTATACGTAAGAAACCTGTAAGTGAACTGTTCAAGGTCGGTCGGTGACATTTGGCCGAGAGGAAGTAGCATGTTAGGCTGACCGCAAGCCTAACCCCTTAGCCACAAGCTGCACGCTCGAGCGACACGCGTGTTGCGACACCGACTGCGGAGAAAACAAATAAAAGAGTTACTTAGGGCATGCAGCATGCCATATCTCACCGCGACGTGACGGTACTTACGCCCGATTTACATTGAACAAACACTTGACAGTGTTTAACAAAGTAGCTAAGTATAGTGAGCAAGGACAGTTGTGAAAACCGATCGGAGAGTAGTGAGTCTACTTGGTTTATAGTATAGTATATTTTGATATTAAAGTAAGTACAGTGGCGACTGGTACCAAGACAGTGACTGTTAACTCGTTACTGTCCGCTCGGTTACGACCACTGTCTTTAATCCTTCTCTTACAACTTGCGCAATGTAAATCGGCATTACGCAAATGTTCAAAATTCTAGAGGCCTCCAAGCTGTAACAGGAAGTAGAGCCATCATGCGGGGCCAGTGCAATCGTCCGCATGCTGGCCAGCATTCTGATCAAAATACGTAGGTTGCGAACAAATTGTGGACTTGCTGCGGACACCGGACTTTGTCAGATACTTTATTATCATTACCTGTCTAAGTCTGTGGTCGTAGTCCGGTTCATAACCAAACATAAATTAAAAACATTGTTAACGCAGACTTACACGATTTCTCGCATTGTCATACTTAAATTTATCCTCTTCGTGAACTTGTCCCATATAACTTCCTCACACCATCCATCTCTTCTTTGGTCTCTCCCTCTCCATCCACCAACACACATAAATTAAACTCAAAATTGTCCTTTTAAATAGGCCGTTGAGAAAAATAACTTCAGTACTTTACGACATTCGCACAAAATGTTAACGACACCCACAATTGTTTTTGTAGGGTGATTATTACGAGAGTTATTACTTCGGAGAAGGCAAGAAATTAAGTGGAAGAAATGTATGTTATTTTAATTTGATTACCGTTGATTGATGAAATGGACCAATTCGAGGCGAATTACTGCTGGTATTTTGACAAGATTTTTTGTACCGTTGAGGGTAATAAAAATGGAGTTAAACTGCATGATTAATCCCCCATTCGCGGGCTGCTGTCTATAATTTTCTGACCTGTGTCGAAGTTTCGTCAGTTTGAGTCATGATTTCAATTAGAATCGAATGTTGAACATGAGCTCCCTGGTTCATGTTTGGGCAAAGTATTATTGTGTTTCTCCATCAGAAATTTCTCAGTAGCAGCCACAGAGTCTGGATTTGTGCCCGGTTGATAGCAATAGGCTCGCCCCCTATTCAATGGGACTTAAACATAACAGGCGAAATGTGGGAGTACCTACTATTAGATACACCTCTGCCTAACCCTTCGGGGATTACAGGCGTGTTATTATCGCTCTTGTAACAGCCTGGCCAGATAAGTGGAGAAAGCGGCGTCTGCGCAGAATAAATGTACCAGTTACCTTATAGCTTGGCGGCTACTTTCCCGACATAGTGGATATAAATAGAAACACGTTGGAACATGGCGCCAAGTGCATTTTATTTGAAACCGATCTGGCTTCAATATTTTGTAACAAAAGGCTGACTTCTTTATCGTGTGGTTAGTGCCTAACCTGGTGTCAGAGTTTTTATGCCACCCATGGGCTTCTGATTTGACTTTACATGTTGTTGAGAAACCCACATTTCGTCATTTATGTATAAGTGGCTTGTAATAGAAGGCAAGCTTAATAGCCATTAACCAGGCGCAAAGCTAGACTTCTTAGCTGCTGGGAAATTCCTGATTGAAGATCAAGGACCTTAAGCTTCGCAATAGTGCTTGCGACTACCTATAGACCAACGAGGCAATTCATCATCATCATCATCATTTTAGCCGAAAGACGTCCACTGCCGGACATAAGACTCCCCTAAAGAGGGGTTTTGCCATAATCGCCACGCTTGGCAGGTGGGTTGGCGATCGCAGCACGGTTGTTACAAAGGCACAGAACGCTGCTGCCCTTTTTCTGGTAAGTCCCTAGTCGCCTCTTACGACGCCCACGGGGAGATATGGAATGGTGCTATTCTTTACGTCCGACACCATACAGTACGAGGCAATTCAGTGAGCTTGAAATATTAATTGTGATTGCTTTTTAAGAGACCACGTTAGCAACAATGTTTCAGGTTCAGATGCTGTTTCAATTCGGATGTCAGTCGATATAATCTTGAAGAAGACCATTTTGTACAGACAAGCCTCTTTGTTTACTTTCTTTTTTCTTTATTTTCAATATAGGCTCTTCCCTGGCGGTAATTCATTATGGAGGCTCATTGTAGTACGGGTTCATGGATGTCACTTGTCTTCTAATTATTGGTTCTAAAACATGGCGGTTTCCTCACGATGTTTTCCTTCACTGTTTTGAAAGCAGTGACGATGAAATAAAATGACACAAAGTATGTGCCTTGGGAGACTGTTGAGCTTCCACTGCTCTATCGATAGAAGAGAGAGAATAATTCATCATCATTTGCTTGCCTTTTCCGTAATCTGTTGGGGCCGGCTTCCAGACTAACTGGATGCAGCTGAATTTGTTGCAAATCTGGCAAGACGGCCTTATATACCAAAAGCATTTTTAGTATGGCACCGCGTATATACAATCACTTACCAAAGTCTATACTGGAAACTCCATCCATCAATGAATTTAAAAAGAAATTAAAAAGATTCTTGTTATTGAAATGTTATAGTATGCAGGATTATTTAACAGAGGATGTAAGGACATATAGTTTTTAGAAATATTGTTATTGATGTGACCTGTGATTAATGCACTGTTATTATATTGAATTATCTATTATTAATATTTTATTACATTTTATTTTTTATTTACAATTTTGACATTCTTAATTTTTCTAGTGACATTATTATTAAAATTTGCTAATGTTTCATTATTCAGTATTTGCCATGTCATTATATTTGCAAGTGTTTTGTATAACTTGAGATTTGCATGCCTCAAGGAGTAATATGGTTGAACTAAACTATATATTTTTTAACAGCTTTATGTATCACCCATATTAGCAAACAAATTATTTTGTATTTGTATTTTTGTATTTCTGAATACCAGTACTTTACATGGAGCGACCGCCTATCTGACCTCCACAACCCACTTAGTACAAGGTTATTCGATACCCTTTGGTAAGGCTGGTAGTCCGACTTTCGGGCCACCTGTAACGACTGCCAAACTGTGTGGAAGATCTAGATTATAACAGCTGGAACCATCATCATCTCATCTTGTGCTTTTCGAGGCACGGAGCTCTCGCGCTCTCGTTATGAAATGTGTGTTGTCCCATCTACAGACAATCCTCGGCAAGCGTAGCTTAACCTTCGGTCTGTTAAAATTTACCCACGAGCCCAAAGTTACTTGTCAGTACGCCGTTATATTTAATTATGTTTTCTCTCACAGTACTTATTCATGTGTTAACCATGTCATCGAGTAATGAATAACCACGGTCAAGGGCGTGACATTCTTGGCAGCGCCACAAAGGACTCAGGACTTCTTACTCAGTGTCTTTAAAATAACACTGAGTCATTCCAGCAGTATGTTTTTGTATGACTGTCCCTTTGTACTGCGACAATATTACTGCAGTACTAGCTATTGAAGTCATTTCTAACCATCATGGTCGGAAATTATATCACGGTTTTTTTTTTCTATATTATAGTCTATGTCTAGTCTGTGTGTCTTTGATACTCGGGGATAAGGTAGCTCCCGCAAGGAAAACAATTTTCGGAATCGGATCAATAGTCCCAAAGATTCTTACTAACATTACCTCTTTATAATATTAGTATACAAAAGTATAGGCTACATATTTATCACTCCACGTGCACATGTGGCGCCATCTTTGCCATCACATATAAACTAAACTGAATTATGCTACATCGCTACATTAAAGTTATCTGCGCCATTAACATTATTTATATAGAAAAAGCTCGACAACATCCGTCTGGTCAAAGGATTTTCCCTTTTTCATGGATACCTTTTAAACCTGAATACAGGGAAGCTTCAAAGTTTTCCTTTGTATAGTATAGTTCAAAACTTGCTTTTCCATTTTTGACAACAATTCCCAGACAATAGAAACTTTACTAGGGTTTAAACCTATATAATTGGATGGACATGGAAATAGCTGCGGCCAGCCTGGACTGTGCGATGGTCCATATAATATTATGTAGGAAAGTGATTTTATAAAGGATTATTGCAATGCGGCATGACCCGCCTAACAATTATAAATGTTAGTCTCTACTTTGATCCATACATTGGTGTGATACTTACACAAGGAGAAAAGTGCGTCGTATTCCTTCTTTTGCTACAGATATTATTACTATTTCGTCTTTTCGTTCCAAGTCAGCCGTAGCTAAAACAATCTCTTCATATAAGGGTTCATGGACGGCTCAGATCTAGAGTGTGTATGCGGCATGTCTCCACAGACAATGGCCCACCTTCCACTCGCACTTGACGGTCTTATTTTTTTTTTTTTTTTTTCTTTATTTTTTTTTTTTAAATGTCCGACGATCTTATGTCTGCATCAGCGAGCGGAGTTCGAATTGCTGAATTTTGGGCCAAATATATTAAATGAAAAGCCATCGACACGCTAAGACGAAGACTTCGTTTTAGTTTTATTTTGTGGGTCTCATCTTTTCGTTCAAAACTTAGTTTCCCTCAATTTGGGTACGTTATGATTCACCCAAAAACGAGACGTTAAGGTCACCGACCATTCTGTCTCATAATTGATCACTTTAATCTCTTCTTATGTGTTATTTTCGGAAACATCGTAATTCGGAAATCTCTTAATTCTGTTGAGGTCTTCCGTTTTGCCTTTGTGTGGGAACTTGTGTGATCATCAACTTCTATGTTGTAGGCTGTTAATAGTTTTATGACTTTTATGATGTTGCCACATTGGTCTAGTGGTCGCAAATGCTACTGCCGAGTATGATGTCCTGGATTCGATTCAGGTAAGGCCTTAACTGGGAATGGTGCTTAAATGGGTTTTCAGTAGCAGCTGTTTCAGTCCCATGTAATAGTAGGCAAGCCTTTTGCCATCTACCGGGCATAGATCCAGACTCTGTGGCTGCTATTGAGAAACTCCTAATGGAAAAATTGAATACCACTTCGCCCGACCTGGGAATCGAACTCAAAACAAAAATATACGGGGTGCAAGGGACATCGACGCGAAAGTGGTTACCACATATTCAGTAGGTACATCATTCTGAGCCCCGCCACATAGAAATTTTTCATCAGTTATTTAAAAAAAGAGCTGTTTCCTACAAAAGGGCAATACGTACACGGTCAAAATGTATGGAACAGCTGGTTTTTTTCTATGTGGGTGGGCTCAGAATGATATACTGAGAACGTGGTAACCATTTTCACGTCGGTGTCCCTTTCACCCCCTATGTACTATCTTCAATTGTCTATTTGCCAATTTACTTTCTATATCCTATAAGCCATCTTTGCTTACTGTATGCATTACCTGATCTAATCTACAATCTCTATCAAGGTAATTTGATACTATCTTGTTTGCTAACTATCTTTTATATCTTTGTCGTGAGTGATAAATAAAACAATTGAGATTTGATTGCATCGCGATCATTGTCTTTGAAACTATTTATGCAGCTTAAGTCATGAATAGGTTACTAATTGCTTTTATTGTAGTGTGTTAAGTAATTAAAATATCGTTCCAATATTTTTATTGCTGTAGATATCAAGAATACTGCTACATCTTTTAAAAAGCGGGCCAGTCTTGTTAGCCTTTTAGCCACATTTATCCACTATTAGCCAATATGAGAAGCTCGTGGCTAAATAATAACAGACGCTCGGGTCCATCTTTAGGTCAAGCCGCGTTTACTAGGTTGGTTCGTGGATGGGCGACCACCCATTACATACCGAGTTTCTTCCGTGCCACGGCAAGCACGTTAAGATCTTGGTCCCGGCTGTCATTTGTAGATTTTTGACAGTCGTTACAAGTAGTCAGTGGCCTGAAAGTCTGACAACCAGTCTTACCAAGGGGTATTACCCAGGAATAAGTGGGTTGTATAGGTCAGATAGGCAGTCGCTACATGTAAAATATTGGTATTCAGCTGCATCCGGTTAGACTGTAAGCCGACTCCAACATAGTTGGGAAAAGGTAGGCAGATCTTTCGTATAATACTAGCTATGCCCCGCGGTTTCACCCACGTTTCTCGTTCTCCTTGTCTCCTAAGCAGGCTAGGCAGAGAGCTAGTACGATCATAGCGATGTTTCACTTCTCTGTCAATCATACCCACTCATTCACTGGTACGGGTATAAAGTTATTAGTTTGTTTTTATAACTTCGTTTAAAAATATTATATCCTTACTATTATTAACGCGAAAGTTTGTATACACGGATGTTTCTTACTCTCACGCAAAAACTACTGAACGGATTTGGATGAAATTTGCTAGCTATATATAAGCTAGTATTTAATAAACAAATATACTTCTCACCTATATTCTTATACTTCCTCACACACATTGCCTTTAAGATTAACGATACTGTCATTGGTACACTTCTTCTTTATGTGTCTCCCTTTAAGATCAACTAACTATACAATGTTATGTTGTACAAGATGTAAAGTTTGTATGTTTGTAAATTTTTATTCTTCGGAACTACTCAAATGAAATGAAAATTTGGTAGAATTGGAGTACATAATTATAGACGGTCGAGTTTTATTACAGTTGTTCACAAAATTCGCTAAAACTAGCATGCAAAATCAAGGAATACATGAATACAAGATAATAAGTAAATAAAAACATTTATTAGGTTAAACTAATTATATACATTAATAATTAAAAACTATTAAACTAAAATAAATAAACTAACAACAAACTATAAAACGGCATCGAAAAACTCCTCCTCAACGCTGTCAGCTGGTAATGTTCCCAAGAGACTGGCGGCGTTGCCACGTTGTATGGCAACACTTAGCCTCTGACCAAGGTAAAAGCCAGCCCTTGGGTCACGGGAAGCGTCAACTAGGCGTTTCGAAATTTCATTAAATAGGCTATGAGCACTCGGACCCCACGGCCCCAGAGTTTCAACCCCAAACGGCTCGAAAATATAGTTACCACAAAGATTTCTATATAGAAACCTTTGTGGTAACCTGGCGTAAATATTTACGCCGCTTGAGGTTCTCTGCAGCCGCAGCGACAGCACCAGCACAGCACGATGAGCTTGGAAGATGGGATGGCGCAAGAGTATCGACGCATGTTGCGTCCCACACTAAAGGCCTACCCATCTTTCAAGGAAACAAAGACATGCCGTCCGGTCTCTTGCCATCGTCGCGTGCCAAGCCATTGGGTTCTAAAACAGCTGGGACGCCAACGGTGACAAGAGCTCGTCGGATGATGTCGTTTATATTAGCGTGCCGTGCAAAACGGCCCGCACTTGGGCTGCATGACAGGCCGTGGTGAACGAGGTTGTTTACAGCTTCACCGCAGTGACAGCGATGAGAAGAACAGCAATAAGTAAATTTAATATAATTGGTATGTTATAATAACAACCAAAAACCACATACATTTATTTTTAGGCTACTTAGGCCCATAGATATGTACCTAACAGACTAACACACATATAATATAATACAAATAAAAAGGAATAAGGATGAACTCTCTCTTTTCCTTATAATAATAAGGATGTCAAGAATAGGAATGTCAATAACAAGAATGTCAGTAACTTTTCAATGAATTAATAATAGGAAAATGTCAACGTGAACCTACTACTCTCTTACTGATCCGATTCTGCAAATTATTTCACTAATGCGTAGCTGTATTATCACTGAGTGTCGAAGGCTATATTTAAAATGTTCCCGTAGGATAATTAACGACTAAAATGAGACCAAAGCCGCAGGCAAAACCTAGTTGGCAATAAAGTCTATCCATCATCACTTGTAGCGCAATATATCATTCCTATCTAGTATTAATCTTGAACGTTCAGATAGCGTAATATTTTTAGCTCGCTATCTCTTCGTCGATACCATCAGTTTCAAGTGTCAGGTACGAAGCTATCAAGGTTGTATATGTAAGTCGGAATATCTTAGCGCTATGTCAATATCGGTGTCAGCAGCATTTGTAGTTGGTAAGGCTTCTGTCAGTAGTAAATCTTGTTGTTTCACTGAAATGTAGTTTTGACTTGCTGGGTGAGATGGACGGTGTTGAATTACCATGAAAATTTATGGTTAACACTTTTGATTTTTTTTTAAACCTACCATCGTTGCGCATGTGTTCCACAAATGGTTAGGCAAACCGTGTATTAAAAACGTTATATTAAAAAAAAACCGGCCAAATGCGAGTTGGACTCGCGCACCTAGGGTTCCGTATAAACTTATAGGTATTTTGTTATTAAACTTAAATTTTTGGGGTTTTCAGACATTTTCCTTTAAATGTGCTGTAAGACATTGCTTCTTGCCAAAGTTCGTGATTCTAGGTCACCGGGAACTACCATATAGGTTTTCGACCTAAAACCTATAGGGTACTTCCGGTTGGCCTGGAATTGTCAATTTTGGTTAAAAGTAAGGTCTTATAGCACAAGCATAGGGAAAATTCCGAAAAATAAAAGAAGTTCAAAATTATGGTAAATTTAGGTACTTACAAGTTTTCGCGAAAATCGAAATTTCCCCATATCTTTTTATCGTGTTGACTCAGGACCTTGATTTTTATACACCTAATAGGGACTATAGACCTTAGTATCTGGTGTAACTTTCAATTTGCTAGGTCGACCCGGTTATGAAAAAATCGGTGGTGACACACGGTCAGACGGACAAGAGAGTGATCTTATAAAGGTTCCTTTTTTTACCTTTTGAGGTACGGAACCCTGAAAAAAAATTAAATGTAGGTGAAAACTGAAAAGGTAAAGCTCCTCTGCTTTACCATTATTTGAATAAAGGTGAACTACTTTTAGGGAACCAGTAAATATTTGTAACCAGTTTTACTCGCAGCAACTGGGTTGTCGAAGTCAGATAGGCAGTCGCTCCATGTAAAATACTGGTATTCAGCTGTATCCGGTTAGACTGGAAGCCGACACCAACATAATTCGGAAAATGCAGGCAGATGATGAGTATATCAGATTCATTATGACGTCTCGGACTGACTCGTTGGTCGAATGGCTGCTGAGCATGAGGTCCTGGGTTCGATTCCCGGGTCGGGCAAATTGTTATTGGGGTTTTCCATCAGGAATTTTCTCAGTAGCAGCCACGGACTCCAGATTTTTCCCAGTTGATGGCAATTGGCTCACCCCCTATTACATGGGACTTAAACATAACTAACAAAATGTGGGTGTACTATAATAGGGTACACTTCTGCCTAACCCTTCGGAGTTTACAGGCGTGATGTTGTGTGTTATTTGTCGAAGTAGGGGAAATTCTTATCTAACTAAGTCTTAGTCTTGACAGCTTGTATTCTAACTAGATCCGTAATGTTAGCTGATTATCTTGCTAATGTATGTCACGGTTTGCGGCGAGCATACAATACACATGGTAATAATGAGATATATTACAAGTTATTGTGCTTTTTATATGGAAGTGTGTTTTGTGTTATATGGGAGTGTGTGTGTGTGTGTATCTGCTCTAGATATATGGAAGGTGTGATAATGATGTTGTAGGGGTCTTGAGAGAACGCGTGCTGACTTTGTGAGTAGACTTGTATGCAGAAGTTATGATCTATAAGTGTTTTGCCACGACTGTTTTGTTGAGTGTCAGACATCTTGGTTGGATAATTGACCGTAGTTCTGTCAGAATATTGTACCAACCCATATGAAAATTTTCCGAAGAAATCTAAATTATGTTGGACAGTAAACGCTTCTAGGTTCTAAGAATACGTTTTGGATGAGTCTAATCACCAACATCATCATTTCAGCCGAAAGACGTCCACTGTTGGACATAGGCCTCCCCCAAGTGTTCCAACGCAAACGAGTCTAATTTTACTTAATAGTACTATACCACATTTAGAATATTAGATTAGTGTGACGTATTCGACTACAATGAGAGATTGTGGGTTGGTTCACTATGGTAGAACTAGCAATTGTGATTGTAAGATTGAATGTCCTTAACATAACATCATTTAATATAATATCACGCCTGTAATCCCCGAAGGGTTAGGCTGAGCTGGACCTCCTAAGAGGTGTACAGTCCTTGAGTTATGGCATAACCTAGTTTAATTTGCTTTTGCAAATTTAAATAGCCACTCAAATTCATATTTTTTTAATGAATGATCAACAGATGCAAAAACTACAACACAAAATATTTCAATAACAATTTACAATATTTTGTGTGTTATTAAATGATCAGTCATCATATACTCAACGACCTGATGCCGAAATCTTTAGATGGCCACAATCAACCCATTATGGGTCTCTGAGTGACCTCTAAAATGGACATGAAGTTACATTTGCACATCATTATTGGTGATTATACCTATGTATTATATAAACGGAAGTTATTTACATTCTGATCTGATGCTAAGTGTATGGGCGTTGTCATGTTGTGATTAGATAGTGGCTGTTTGCTTGTTTGCAGTGCTATAGAAACCAGATGGTACTGGTAGTATAACCAGCCTGTAATGTTCCCACCTTAAAGGTATTGTGCTTGTGTAAGAAACAGCAGATTTTTGAACTGAAAACTTCGTTGTGCACTTTTTGGGATGGGTAAAAACTGTTAAACTCTCGTAAGATCGAATTGGCAGCGCAGGGCGCTTGCGCGAGTGTGCGTGTAGTTTAAGCTTGATGGCGTTGTTTTCAAGGCACGGCAGCGACATCTTTCGTTCTTGCAGAAAGCTATTGAAATTTCTGATATTTAAGCTAGATGGTGTTGTTTCAAGTTTTCACATCTGCCGGCACTCGCGGAGTGCAACCCGTTTTTTTTATAAATCACCGTTGAAAAATTTTCATGTGGGAGTGGGGTTCAGAATGGTGTTTTAAATATGTGGTAAGCGTTTGTACGTCCATGTCCCTTCCATCCTTATATTATGAAGAGGACATGTTGTATCGACCCCAAACAAAATGGGATAACGACAAGATAATGACGCTGACTTACAGTATGCTTGACCTAGGGCAACTGTAGCTCCTGAATCTGGAAATCCGGTCATGCAAAGTGATATTAGGTTTTTTTTTCGGAGTTTGAAATTGTGACCGGTTGATGTCAATAGGCTCGCTCCCTATTACATGAGACTTAAAAGTAACTGGCGAAATATGGGTGTAATATAAAAGTCCACCTTTGCTTAACCCTTCGAGGATCAAGACATGTTGTTATGTTATGTTATGTTTATGCATGTTTCTGCTACCCAACGCCCACCAGACATTCTACCCATTATTACACTAGTCCCATAAGGTGCCTAACCTTTTCGATCAAATGATCACAGAAGTGTGCCAGGCCTCATTAGAATACAATGGCATCGTTATAGTGCGGTATTTACAACAATCTGTTCTCCTTACAGATTAATATTGTGAGAACTATATACATAATGGAGGGGTTCGTGGCCAAATAATAACAGCCGCATCGGTCTTCAAGGTTAAGCAACTCTTGCCAAGGTCGGTTCCTGGACCATCTATCATCATCATCTGCCTAGCCTTTTCCCAACTGTGTTGAAGTCGGCTTCCAGTCTAACCGGATACAGCTGCAAAACCAGTATTTTACATGTAGCGACTGCCTATCTGACCGTATTTAGTACAGAAGACTAAGACTGGTTGTCAGACTTTTTGGGTCACTGACTACCTGTAACGATTGTCAAAGATATACAAATGACAGCAGGGACCAACGGCTTAACGTGCTTTCCGAGGCACGGAGGAAACTCGGTATGTAGGGGTGGTCACCCATCCACAGACCAACCTAGGCAAGCACGGCTTAACCTAAAGATCAGCCTGAGCGGCTGTTATAATTTTGCCACGAGCTGGACCATCTATAACGAAAGAAAAATAAATAATATCTATAAAGAGCCCTTCGTGTCTCGGAAAGCACGATAAGCTGTTGGTCCCGGCTCTCATTTGTAGATCTTTGACAGTCGTTACGGGTAGTCAAAGGTCCGTAAGTCTGACAATCGGTCTACTAATGTGTAACGTGTTGTCTAGAGCTTGCGGAGGTCAGACAGGCAGTCGTTCCATGCAAAATACTTGATTGACTGGAAACTCTGATTTATTTCTGGATTGTGATTATCAGTGAGTTATGCAATTGGGTTGCTGTACCCACGATCAATTGCCCGTAGGTGCATACATCTTGTTTTGAACCACATTTTGATTTGAATATTTTGTTTGTATCTCAGTTTTAAATCACTAAATGTCACTGAGGTCACCAGATTCCTTTTATTCGAAGTCACTAACCAAACTAGTAACGCAAGTGATTTGTTTGTTTTTCTTTATTTTGGGCGATGACTTTTGTAGCAGTTTCAAGTTAATCGGATTGCTAAAACGTTGTCGACCCATAACTACAATTCCCCTTGTTGGTCCAGTAGTCGCACGCGCTAAGCATGACGTCCTGGGGTCGATTCCCGGGTCGGGCAAAGTGTTACTAGGTTTTTCCATCAGGAAATTCTCAGTAACAACTTCAGGATTCTACATTTAGGCCCTGATAATGACAAGAGGCTCGCAGTAGCGAAGGGTATTTTTTTGTAAGAGGAAAGCCGGAGAACATATCTTTAATGCGATTTTATTATTTGTCTTTAGAATACTGACTGTGCCATTTTGAAAGGGAATCCGGTAGGAATCAAGTTGTATGGAAACTTCGCCACTGCAGGCTCGCCAAAAAATTTTTTTTTTTTGTTAGCCTATTCTGTCCCACTGCTGGGCAAAGGCCTCCCCCATTCTCTTCCAACTTTCCCGGTCATGTCTGGTCCATCTGGCATGAACGAGTCCAAATCGTCACGCCAGCGATTCTTGGGCCCGCCTCGGTGACGATGACCGTCTTCAGGCACCCACTGTGTGGCGATTTTGGCCCACCTGTCCTGACCCATTCTGGAAATGTGACCCGCCCAGTCCCAATTTAACCTCGCAGACTTATCGCCAACATCGGCGATGCCTGTCTTGGAGCGTATTGTGGTGTTGCGTATTCGATCTGTGATTTTGATGCACAAAATACTACGCTCCATCGCTCTTTGGCAAACCTTGAGTTTGGACTTCTCCCTCAATACTCGCGCACAATATGGGACTTAAAAACATAATTAGAGAAATGTGAACATATTACCAGGTTAACCTCTGGCTAACATATCGGGGCTTACAGACGTGATTTTATGTTTTCTATTGGCATATACTTCGTTCTTATCTGTACCGCGTGTGAACGAAATTCATTCCAAGTTTGGTACATTCCATGCTGCACCTTCGTATTTGGCCGTACTACCTAGTATATTCTTCTATCTTAATCATACTCTTCTCTTGTTCCAGGAATGCAGTGTTCTGTAGGAGTGACGTCATAGCACGAGCCTCCATGACCAGCGTCACCATCAGAACGTGCGGACACTATGTGAACACCTCAAGATGCTGCTCAAACTGTGCAAGTCATGCCAGTAGTAAGTACACTTCATTACTTAACTATCTTTTTCCCGCGGTTTCGCTGGAGTTGTGGTTGGAAGTTACCGGGAACCTGATGATGTAGCTTCCTATAGCTCTTGGCTAAATAATAACAGCCACTCGGGCTGATCTTCAGGTTAAGCAGCGCTTCCCTAGGTTGTTCCGTGGATGGGTGACCACCATGGAAAGCACGTTAAACCTTTGGTCCCGGCTGGTATTTGTAGATCTGTGACAGTCGTTACAGGTAGTCAGTGGCCCGAAAGTTTGACAACCATTCTTACCAAGGGGTATTATTGTATTACCCTGTCCTAACTGGGTTTTTTAAAATACTGGTATTCAGCTGCAGCCTGTTAGATTGGAAGCCGACCCCAACATAGTTTGGAAAAGGCAGATGAATTAACTTCTTGTTAGTTAAAGAATTTTCAAAATGCGGATTAGCGAGGTGGCATGTTCTAGAACCAAAATATCGAAGACATACGACATCTGTCAACCCGCACTAGGTCCGCGTGGTGGAAGGAACGTGGGGCTGATTATGGAGATTTAAAATTGTGGTTTATGATGTGAAGGCAAAGAGTAAACCTGAATTTATTATGGTGAGAAATAGGAGTTGACATGAATCAATGATCGCCTTGATAGTTCAAAAAACTTCTAAGACAGTAAATATATAAACCAACGAACGCCTCGCCGCCACGAGCTAAACGTAGTTAATAATAACGGCAATTAAAGCAATCAAGTGTAATTAGCCCATCATCTGTTATAAGGAAATTCAATCATCTATAAATAGGTGAAAACAATCACTGATGGCGTCTACAAGGTTTTCACTACAATTTGCTCAGTTTCATCCCGTTGGTCTAGTGGTTACAAGCGCTATTGCTGAATTTGAGGTCCCGTGTTCGATGCCTAGTTCGAGCAAAGCGATTTGTACATATTTCTACAAATGAGAATTACACACGTTTTTGCGGCAGCGTATGTTCCTTCAATACCTTTTTAACTTCTAGAAAGCCGGCAGGCAGGTAGGCCTGCCAAGTCAAAGGTCGGAATCTCGAGTCCAAGACATGCAGACACGCACCTCTGATTTTTCTGATTCATGTGCATATTATAATTATCACTTGCTTCGGTGAAGGAAAACATCGTGAGAAAACCAGCATGCTTGAGAGATATTTTCGACGGCTTGTAAAGCCAAGTCAGAGGCCCATGGGCGGCATAAGAACTCTGACACCAGGTTAGGCACTAACCACACGATAAAGAAGAAGAACTTGTAGAATGGCACTTCTTCCAGGTTTCCTTTGCCAAATTAATAAGACTTTACAATAGTTCTTGTTGGTGTAGTGGTCGCAAGCGCGACTGCTGAGCATGAGCTCTTGCTTTCGATTCCCACGTCGGGCAAAGTTGTATTAGATTTTTCCACCAGGAATTTCCCATTCCCGGAGTTTAGGTTTGTGTCTGGTTGAAAGGCATTAAGCTCGGCCCTAATAACGGGCGAAATATGGGTGTACGCACGACAGCTGATCAAGCTTTACAAAAACATTTTATGCGGATCTCTAATTGTATAGAAAATAAATACAAAGCGAGGCCACGTTATACTGGAAATATAGCTATATAGCTTGATGTGCCGCTGTCTGTACGGGGATTGCAGACGCGTCTTTCATCTAGTTATAATAATTCACCCCAGCATCTAAAACTCACAAATAATCACGCAACAGAAACACCTCCAGTCGTGATAATGTCACTCAGTGTCAAGATAATGCTTCAACCGACGCATATAGACTCCTTGCTACACTGCTGTGTTCGTAATGTAATTTAAATATTAGTGTAGTTTTCAAATTCAAACTTAGAGCGTTTCTTTCAAATATACCTACTTTCAATTGTCAAAAACAAAACAATGAAGCTACAATCTTCCAAAAAGGCATAATAAATCTGAAAGTACTGTAGTTGCCCATTCCAAAACGTAGATCTCTATGGAGAAGAATGGACTAGAAACTTCATGGAAACTGTTTGAATAAAAAAATGTTAGTGAAAACCCTTTCGAGTGAGCCCAGGATCGAGTGAGTGGTTGTGTGTTACTTCGTTTTTTTGTGTTAATGAAGTGTGTTACAGTTTATGGATTGAATGAAGTGTGTCAACAGTGTTTAAGAAAGAAAACATTATCTACGTATATTCTATTCAGAAATTAAAGGTGAGAATTAACAGTTTTCTGGTAATACTGACGTTTTTCTCCTAAACGTTGATGCAGACAGTCATAAACATAACATCTTCATGCTTGAATCCCCGAAGGGTTAGGCAGAGGTGCGCTATTAGGAAATAGCACTCCCAACGTTCGCCAGTCATTTTTAGGGTTCCGTACCCAAAGGGTAAATACGGGACCCTATTACTAAGACTTCGCTGTCTGTCCGTCCGTCTGTCTGTCACCAGGCTCTATCTCATGAACCGTGATAGCTAGACAGTTGAAATTTTCACTGATGATGTATTTCTGTTGCCGCTATAACAACAAATAATAAAAATATAAATAATTTAATATTTAAATGGGGCTCCCATACAAGAAACGTTTTTTTTTTCGGTTTATGATACAGAACCCTTCGTGCGCGAGTCCGATTCGCACTTGGCCAGTTTAAGTCTCATGTAAATTCTGGATGTAGACTCTGGGGCTGAGAAATTCCTGATAGAAAAACCCAATAAACACTTTGCCCGACCCGGGAATCGAGCCCGGGACTTCATACTCAGCAGTCGCGCTCGAGAGCTGCTACTCCTGCAGCGCAATAATATTAAAGCATTCATTAACTGCCGCCATAAAGTGGTAACTGGACTCGAGGTTTCTTTAACAAAAACATAACGGAAACTTTTAAAACAACTTCCGAGAACTGTGAAGTGTGTACAGACGCCAGCAGGTCAAGCTACTACAATCTGTCAAATTTCTTTAATAGATTTTCAACTTTATCACGACAGTATTAGGTTCAAGGTTGATTGGGAAAATTTAACAGTTTCGGGTAGCTTGATGTGCTGGCTTATGTATACTTACCTCTATTATGCTTTTTTTTTCATTGTTCAGGAATCAGTTCTTTTGTTCACCCAAGACGGAAAAGTCGCGTCTTTAAACGTAATTTGAAGTATTTAAAATAATCAGTCTAGAATATTCCCAGTGCTGTGATATCGGCCTCCTCTCCGATACAGTGAGTACAGTGAGTTTGTCTTTAAACATTATTACTAATCTACACTAATATTTTAAAGAGATACAATTTGTACGTTTCGATGTACGGGGTCATCTTCGAAACGATTCATCCGATTCCGATAATTCTTTCCTAATGAGAAGCTTAATAATCCCCGAGTGTCGTACGCTATATTTACGACGTTCCTGTGGGATCAGTTTCGACCATAACGCGAGTGAATCTGCGGGAAAAAGCTAGTAGTTAATACAATTTGTAATGTATAGATCTGTAAACATAACATAACATCATCCCCGTAATCCCCGTAAGGTTAGGCAGAGGTGTATGTATATATGGAATGTGTATAGCCCCATGTAATAGGGGGCGAGACTATTGCCATCAATCGCTGAGAAATTTCTGATGGAAAAACACAATAACACTTGCTTTGTTTTTTTTTCATCTGTAATGTGACTAAATATAAGTGTTGTGTGTGTGAGTTTGTGTAACCTTAACTCGTAAACAAGTGAGTCGAGTTCGATGAAATGGATCATGAATCACTATGATATTTTAGTATATCAGATGGTTATCAATGTCGTTGCATTACTCGTTATTTCTCCGTAAATTGTAGAGTGAGGCTTTCGTGTATTTCCAAGTTTTAAATTACTTTAACTATTTTTTTAAAATACTTTTACTTTCTTTTTAATTTTTTTTTTTTTTACCTTATATTTTTACTATTAGACTTGTTCACTTTGTATCTTGTCAGCAAACAGGGAGGGGCCCGCAAGGGCCGATGCCTGCCAGGGCTGCAGGACTGTTCGAAAGAGATACCGCGGCCCTGGAACACAAAGGGCAAGGAAGGAACATGGATGGGTTTTAGTCAGTACAAGTCTGACACTCCCTTCCGCTCTGCCCGGAGCGGGAGAAGTCAATTGATGATTACACATCCGAAAAAAAAAAGGAACCAAGGATTCACTGTGGTCTGAAATGCTCATTTTTAATGAAAATTGATTTTGTGAACCCTAAATGTGTTTTTTCCCAAACAAAAATGTATTATTTATTACTATTTAGTAAAATTAACGCTATTGAACGTTATACGCGTTTTCACCAGTAGCCCCTAAAATTAGTCTCGTAAAACGCAAATACGACGATATTGTCTAATACCTAGCGACATAGTAATGTCTCCGCCTGAAACCAGTGTCCTCATAATGTTATTTTACCATTGATTTTGCAGTACAGTGGACCTTTGTGCTCGTTGACATAAGGTTTATGGTAGAAGTAAAATAATTGTGGAAGTTCTTATAACTTACCATGTTAGATATTTCATATACTACATGGACATGTTACGTTTACCTTATGATGCTAAATCTGCAACATTCGCCGCTGAACAGGTAACTAAGTGTAAGGGACACCGATGTTAAAATGGTTACCATATATTCAGTACATCGTTCTGAACCTTTCCGAAACTATCTTAACTTAATATTATAAAGAGGAAAGATTTGATTTTTTGTTTGTTTGTTAAGATTTAAGTCAAAAACTACTGGATAGATTTCAAAAAGCAGCAAATAACCTAAGCTATATTTTATTTCCGTATTCTCACGGGAACGGGAATACGCGGGTGAAAGCGCTGCTAGTCGCTAATAAAAAAAAACATTTGTCTTCGAATTTTTGGTTCTAGAACATGCCGCTTTCCTCACCATGTTTTACATGACCGTTTTGAGGGTATTTGTGAGGAAATAATTAACGAAAATTGTCGGGGTTTGAACCCTCGACGACCCAATCGTGAGTCGGAGCCGTTACCATTTAGCCATACCTGCACCCTAAAGCCTGTACGATCGATCTTATGTATACCTACTCAGAAGTAATATTGGTATCCTGTTGTCCACAGCTGTCTGGAGACGATGTACTGGAACTGTTGCGAGGAGAGGTTCTGTTTCGACAAGAAGATCGCGACTTACAAGTAAGTATGAAGAATTTATCTTTTCTCATTTTAAACAATACATTGAACAGCAAAATAATAGTATATAGGGCCTGTTTCAACACCTACGATTAGGTTCCCGGTAACTTGTATTGTATTGAATTGTTTTGTGTTCTATAACGGGCTGGTGTCCACAACTCCACGTCTAATGCGCGTATTTTGCTTACTTAGCAGATAATTTTATACAAATTCTGTTCCATTTTTGAATTTATTCGGTAAGTCAGCACTTACTTAAGTAAGCACTTACTTTAATTTCAAAAATGGAACGATCATTATATTCGGACATCGACTATTTGTGAAATAGGCTTTTAAACTTTTAATTTTACCACCATTAAATTTATACCATCTTCATTTAGCCTAGCCTTTTCCCAGCTATGTTAGGGTCGCCTTCCAGTCTAACCGGATGCAGCTGAATACATATCTGAATTCTGACCTCCACAACCCAGTTAGTACTGGGTAGTACAACAACATCTCTCATTTTAAATCTCTTCCCAACGATGTCCACGTCCCGATGTAATGACATGTATTGTGACAACCTTGCATTGGGACTGACAATCGTTTGACGTCACAGGTCGTGTTGTCGCGATTACTTGACTGATGGCGATCACTGATAACATAGATGACTGATAATGGACGTCACACTGCTGACAGTGACCTTGGTGTATTTCTGTTGTGTGGGTTATACATGCAGTACATTGTGTAGGTCTGTGATGGGTGTTAAATATCTGATCATTTCTATAGTTAAGGCGGTTGCGTCAGGGTAGCTCGCGAAATTCCAATTTTCTTACGTTTTTTGCAATTTGCAGGTCAGTGTCAGGTTGAGCTGATAATGACCTGCAAATTGCAAAAAACGTAAGCAAATTTGAATTTCGCGGGCTACCCTGACGCAACCACCTTAAAGAAAACTTACCGTTTGTGGGCTCGCACCCAGGCAGGCTCTACTCTGTGTAATCTATTTCAAATACAAAATACAAATATTTTTATTTGTTGAACATAGGTAGGTTAGGTACAGATGTTGTAATTATTAATGAACACTATGTCGAGCCGTCATAGGCGTACAAATATTCTTTTGATCCAAACATCGAAAGAAAATTAAAAAAAGACTTGTATTATTATCACCCATAGACTAGTATTATTATACAATCGCCACTAGTCTCATAAAAGAAGATGTAGTGAAAAAAATAAAAAACAAGTATGCTTAGATGGTTTGGTCATGTGGAGAGGATGAGTGAAAGGCGACTAACAAAAGGTATTTACAAGGCAGATGTGAGTGGAAACGCCGGGAGGTAGTCTCTGCTATGCTGTAATTACGATAAAGTCATCCATTGGAACACGGAGAACCTTCTCATACAACACTGATATCTTTATAAAAAAAAAAAAAACGAAAAAGAAATCATTAACAAATAATAAATAATTTTTTTCTCGTCTTATTAATATGAGCCTGTATGTTTGTTCTAATGAACAAACATATGAACAAACTATTTATATAGCGAGGAATTTGCTTCGTTTACTTTTTATTTATTTGTGTACTAATTTAATATTTATTTAAACTGATAACTTAAATGTCTGCCATTTTAAGGGGTCCGTACCTCAAAAGGTAAAAAAGAAACCCTTGTAAGATTACTCACCTGTCCGTCTGTCTGTCTGTCCGTGTGTCACCACCGATTTTCTCAGGAACGGGAGGACCTAGCAAGTTGAAATTTATACCAGATACTGAGGTCTATAATTCCTATTAGGTGTAGAAATATCAAGGTCCTGAGTCAACACGATAAAAAGACATGGGAAAATTTAGATTTTCGCGAAAACTTGTTAGAAATTTTCTCTTTAATTGTGAGCTCACACGTAAGGCATACCTGTCATAGTTTTACGGAGAATTATAATACCTAAGTTATTGTTTTACAATACCTAGTTATGGCATCGTTGCTGGCATAAATGTGTTTATGTAATTTATACAAGCACTTTATTGTTATTCGTATTAGTATTACTTCAAGATCATAAAATAAATGGAAATAAGATAGATACCTAAAGACCTACAAAACATCGCGCCTGTAATCCCCGAAGGATTAGGCAGAGGTGTACCTAATAGTACACCCACATTTATCGCCAGTTATGTTAGAGTCTTATGTTAGGGGGCGGCCTCCGTGGTTGCCACTGAAAATTTCCTGATGGAAAAACCCATTAACAATTTTCCCAACTTGGGAATCTAATCTAGGACCCCATGCTCTGAAGTCGTGACTGCAACCACTAGGCCACCGAGGTAGTCGTATTTATAAAAATTGTTTAATAATCGTAGATTCGATTCCAAAATTGATCGTTTAGAAAAATTTGATTTTGATTAGAAGTTAAAACCTATCTACCTGTCGTACTGTATAGATCAGAATGCTGAGCTGTGATGAAGATGGATGAAATACTGTTACTAGCTGGGTATGGGATAAATTAATTACCACCGATTAATCAACAAATAACTTTAATAAACACAAAACACTTAAAACTCAATTACAAAAACACTATTGATCACTAGACACTTAAATATCGTACTTCTAGTTCACTTCGATTCGCTTCGTTGTGTAACCAAAATTAGACTGACTGCCCCCGCAAACATGACGGCTAGTTATAGGTCGACCGATCCTTCTCGAACCTTCTCACAGAGACACAATGGAACATCATCCTTCTAGAAACTTCGACATCTTTCTCAAATGTTCTAGACAGTTCCATAGTGAATACTGTCCTTCGAGAAGGTTCCACAACTCTCTCGAATCTTCAAGAAATTTCTATACTAGAACATTCTAAATTCGAGTCGTCTTTGACAGTTCAGTATTAGATCATTCGAGACTCGCATGTAATCTAGAATTTTCACGTAAAGTAACCGACGTAACAATACGATTGCATGTAGTGGAGATGAGATAGATGTGTGGATAAATATTAAAAAGAGAGCAAATTTTGAGGGTTTGTATGTATGTGGAAAGTAATATCCAGAACCTTGGCACCTAATAGAATATTATGTTTACGAGATCTAATACTCGGTACTGAATACAACTCTTTGTGCATCTTCAATTAGTCGTTGGAAACATCAAACGTCTGACATACCTACAGTTACATTCTAACCATTAAAATATAATTGACACAGACATGATATCTTCCATGTATCATCATCTTAAATAACAAGTAATTTATCCGCATATTAAAATCGTGTAGTAAAATCACACAATTACTACCTTTTACCTACTCGTCGACAAGTGCATCATCATCAGCCCAGCCTTTTCCCAACTATGTTGGGGTCGGCTTCCAGTCTAACCTGATGCTGCTAAATACCAGTACTTTACATGGAACGACAGCCTATCTCGTCGACAAGTGCATTAGATTAAAATCAGTAATTTAAACGGAAAAAAACTTCAGCTCTGTGGACAGAAAGCCGACAAGCGTATCCAGTTGGGTTGGGTCGCGTTTGCAAAAATTCTTCAATATTATCCCTCAATGTTGCAAGACTAAGGTCTTCAACTAGCCCTGCCTAAAATACGGTGCCAAAATGTTGATACTGCAGTTCGGATGGTCAAATTCAAGGTCGCTCATCGCAAGCTGTGCTAGGAGTTTTTTTAAAGGATGCCATTCGAAATTAAACTATCGGAAAAAGAACTTAAGGTTGGAGTAAGCAGGGCTGCGGTACTGTTGGGCTGCGGGACTGTTCGAAAGAGAACACAAAGGGCAAGGAAGGCACACGCATGGGTTTTAGTCAGTACAAGTCTGACACTCCCTTCCGCTCTGCCCAGAGCGGGAGAAGTCATTTGACGACTTCCCATCCGAAAAAAAAATGTGAGAGTAAGCAAGCTGGAGTAGCTGTGGGCTGCGCAGGTTGAAATAATCGAGCCCTGGAGTGGACGCCACTTATTGGCAAGCAGAGCTTAGAACGTCCCCTAGCAAGATGAAACGGCGGCTGAGTCAGACTGGATCCAGCAGGCCGAAGATAGGTGTTGAAGCACAATTTGGGAGAGGTCGGAGTCTAGCAGTGAACTCAGATGGCCAGAATTGATCGATTGATTAAAAAAGAAAAGTCTTGTGTCACTGACTAACTCAGCAACGCCCTAGAGTTCTAATAATAATATTATGAATATGTCTTCGAATTATTGATCTCGACCATACCGGTTACCTTACAATGTATGCCTTAACCAATTTAATAATATTTTGAGTTTGATGTTTTTATGCCTAAATTAGTCATCGACCCGGAACCATTTCACTTGGTTCTTCTCCGTCGTTGTGATTGATAATTACATGGATGAAGTGGTACCTATACATACCATGTCATTTCAAACACTGTTTTAAGGTTTAAAATTAAACTGTCTCTTTATGGGGTATCTTCCGTGGTTGTTGCTCAATAACTCTGTTTAGTTTTGTATGTGGTCCCAAAATACTATTCAAAAATAATTTAAATTGTATTAAAAGCAGAATCCTGGACCGCAGTCCCGGTTCCAAAAGCCCCATGACCCAAAATAATGACCAATCACGGTAGATATGCCTTAAGTGACAGTATAAGTTTACCATATGATTTCGCGTATATTACCGAGAGGTTAGGCCATTACCAGCAGCTATATCAGCTGGTAATGGCCTAACGTCTCGCTAACCTATGGCCTAACCTAACAGCTATATCAGCGGCTGATTGGACAGAATTTAAGAAGAAAAAGAAGGCAGATATTTGATAGCAGTGCCAAGGGGCCAACAATATGACAAGCCCCTGGGGCAAGCAGAGTGTGCAGAAACCTAAACATCATGAAAAATAGTAGGTTTTAAGGGAAGACCAGGTGTTAGACTCGTATGAAAGTACCGCCACTATCAGAAAGGTACATCGACAAACTATCTCCTAAATATGGCACATGACTGTGCACCTTTCAAGTATGGTATTTGCCTCATTCGTCTAGTGGTCGCAATAGCGATTGCTGAGCATGAGGTCCTGGGTTCGATTAGGTCTAGGAATAGGTCTTGGATCGGGCAAATTATTATTGTGTTTTTCTTTAAGCAATTTCTCAGTAGCTGTCACGCTGTTTGCCTTTTTACTCAGTTGATGGCAATAGGCTCGCCTCCTATTACATAGGACTTTATAATAACTGGCGAAATGTAGGTGTACTATTAAGTACCTACACCTTTGTTTAACCCTTTGGGGATTAGAGGCGTGATGTTATGTTATGTTTGATTGTCAAGTAAAGCATGCACGTTTCCCTAATGAACATAGTAAAAGATATGTAAATAGCATTGTCAACTGTCGTATTATAACGTAAATCATTACCTAAGCGTGTTTGAACAGGAAAATCGTGTAAAAACAAACGTCAACAATAATATAGTTGTCACACAAGTGCGATAAGAGTGGGTTTACACGCAGATATTTAATATTTTTGAGATAATGTTACAGATTTGTATGGATTGATTTCATTTGACATAAATGACCTGAAACAGATAAACAGTTATGTTCTAAATTGGGTTATGTAGAAATTTGAATTTGAAAACTGACTTAATTTCTTCAAAACATGTATCCTTTTTAGAATTTTCAAAATCCTTTCTTTGTGCTACACACTGATTGCTCATCTGATCTGTCTAGCCTTTAACCAAATATGGTGGAGTCGGTTTCCAGTCTTACCGGATGCAACTGAAAACCTGCATTTCACATGGAGCGACTGCCTATCTGACCTCCACAACCTAGTTAGTACTGGGTAATACGATACCTTTTGTTAAGAATGGTTATCAAACTTTCGGGCCGCGGACGACTGTCCGAGGCAAGGCGGGAACTCAATATGTAATGGATGGTCACCCATCTACGTACCGACCTTGGCAAGCGCTGCTTAACCTAGATGAACTGGTGTGTCTATTAGTATTTAACTACGAGTTCCTCCTATATACACTCCTGCTATTTTTCGAATTTAGGTATTGCCTGGGTATTTTTTATTTCTAAAATTTTAGGTACCTATTATTTATTATTCCTTTATTCATTTTTATTACTTATTATTTACATTTTTACTTATAAATATTTTTAGTAACTAAAATTATATAAAAAAAACATTTAAAAATATAAAAAATAGTAGCCCATCGGTATCGGGAACAGGGTCCAAGCTACCAGCGGCCAGGGCTCCAGAGAGAGAAACCGTCCTTCACAATAAATCTCCAGTAGTCATTCGTCATCATAACTTCATCCATAATTGCACAGACGAAACCTTCGGTTTCCCCAAAGAGGTCCCCGGAACGTAGCCAGGCTACGGACGCTGAAAGGTCTACATCGGGCCCATGCAGGGCCCGGAAAAAGTGTCCGTGTAGCTCCTTTAGGTACCTATATCATTAGTATGTACAACAAACAATAATAGTGAGAAAAAACTAAGAGAAGGAATTACTGTGTTTCTAATATTCAGTTGCAGTGAAACTTTCATGAAATTCATACATTTTTCACGTCGACTGTTCCTACAACCGAGACGGAATAACTGTGTCTTGTTAAAATCAATAATGATGATCATTTTAATTACTTTAATGAATCTGTGCGAAAACTAAGCATGAGAATGGCATGAAAACACAAGTCCATGTTTATGTGTGTTTGTAAGACGAATAGTACTGATTCGAGTTTACACTGACAAAAAGTTACAGTTAACAAAGTGTGCAAGAATGTATGTGTATGTATGTGTATGTATAATCATAAAACATAACTTTACCTCGGTTTTCCCCAAATGGTTAGGTAGTGTCCTTTAATAAATACACCCGCCCTAATATTGCCTTCAACCAGGCACAAATCCAGACTTCATGGTTGCTGCTGATAAATTCCTAATGGAAAAACCCTGATAACACATTGCCCGACCTGTGAATCAAACCCAGGACCTCATGCTCAGCAGTCGCACTTGCGACCACTAGACCTACAAGCCAGTCTGATCAGATATTGATGAAAAGCAGAAAATATTTTCGCTACCAATTTTGGAAGCGTACATGTCAATTCAAAATATTTTGTTAACGTGAATCTGCTGATATTAGCTGGCAACCTTGCCCACCTCATTACTCTCTCATTGTTTTCATGCATTCCAATTTCCCATGGCATTGCAGTACATGTATTCAGAAGTACAAAGCTCTTAAAGCGATTTCACCAAAATCACTGAAGCATCCTAACTAATATCTCCTTTGTATCTCCTTTCCAGACTAGAAGAAGATGCAACCCACACAAACGGCTACGTCAACAATGGAGCCAGCCTCGAGAGCGTTGTTACCGTGCAACCGGTCAACAACAACCACCTGCCACCTCGAGCCATCACAGGCAGAGAGACCAACGAGGTCCCCTTGCATGCTGACAAGCTGTATGAGGTGAGATATTATGATAGATCGACACCAACTCCCTGACACCACCGACACAGACACTGTTGCCTGACACTCGTGATACCGACATCTGACACGCAACACCAACATTGTCATCTGTCTTGATCTCTTTTCTGTTGTCCCATCGTCCTATGAGAGCGAAAGAAAAAGTGCACCTGATTTCCGCACTCACTCGTGCACTATAATATCTCCTGCTTCGAAGGCAAGGCCCTGCTGAGATTGGCCCCTTTGACCGAAATGTGGGACAGTCTATACTATGTTTAATGATTTTATAATAATTTACCAGTATTATCAACTAAAATCTTGCGATTTCAAAAAAAAAAAATAACGTTTTCTTTCTCTACTTGCAGGTTTTCTCTAAATCTCTGATATTCAGAGACGACCACGAGTTAAAAGCAAAAACGGTGAGCACTAACTCACTGGACGAATTGGAGACAAAATCCGAACCTGACTACCATTCAGACAGGCCTAATAGGACCAAGGTATACTTCGAAGACGAAATCAATTCACCAGTCACTGACTTCGAAATCATGTTCCAAGATGAACTGCTTGCTAGCCACGACATGTTCAAGATTGACGAGGAAGAAGAAAGTGACCGACAAAGCCAAGATACTGAAGAAGGACTCACTATGAATGTAGTATCAATTAAGAAACAAGACGTTATCAAACCCAGTACCATTACTCTTAAAGACGAAACTAAAATCACAACTTTAAGTCCTATATACAAGTATGATCCTGTATCTTCTATGGCTTTACCATCTGCGATTTCACTACCAAGAGTGGAGAGTGTGAAAGGAATTTTAAGGGTAAGATCAGACAATGAATCCCCCAGGAGTAACAGTCCTAGGCCTTTTGATAGAGTGGACAGTAGTAGCAGATTATCGAGACCCATGTCCAGGGTAGATAGCTTGAAGAACATGGATCCTAACACATTGAATAAGGTCTTAGCAAGGGTACCGCATCGAAGCGCATCCTTCTTGAATATTCCAGAACATTTGATGCCACAAAAACCACCGTTAGTCAAGAGCAAATCAATGGTGGGAGTAATGTCAGCAACGCAAGAGTTGAAGATAAGTCAACTGCCAGACACTCCTATAATAAAAAGTAACAATCTCCCAAGATTCTTTGCTGATAGTCCATCGTTGCCGGAATACAAAGGAGACACAAGCTTACAGAGTATAAAGCAGCAAGCAGCATTGATGTACCAGGAAGACTACAGCATGCCAAGGTATTACGGCCCCATGTCAAAGTCTACGGAACAGTTGCCGGTTCACGAGAGCAAGTCGATGCCGGATCTGAGGAATCCAATGACCAGTTCTGGAAAAGTTAGCAAGCGTTTAGTGAAGCTCCGCAGTAGGTTAAAGCCTTTGGTGATAAAGAAGAATTCTAATGAGAAATTGTAATTTTTAAGCTGAAAACAGTGCCTTTGTAAGATTTTCTTGTTATTTTAAATGAGATTTGGTTGTGTGTAAGTCTGTTGCCATTTTATTCAGAAATGGATGATTTGATGTAGACTAAGACATTTTAGGCCTTGAAGCAGGTTCTTGAAAAGGTTGTATAGATTTTTAAAAGATTCGCAGTATTTGTCGGTTTCTTTACGGAAAAAACCTTAGGTAATTGGATGTTTTGTCATCTTGCAAAAAAGTGACTTGAAATTAAATCCAAGAACAAACAGTTTTAATATTCGCTCAAGGTTTTAATCACATTTAGTTTATTTTTAAACTACTCGTCACCATCACTATTTTTAGACAAAGACGTATTTATTATTGTGTTCGAAACTTAGATCAAGTTTTGGATTGTTCTTTATTGTGTGTTCCTTATCATTTACTGTACTTATTTATCTTTTGTCATCTTTATCTTTGACCAGTGATTTTCTTTAACTATATTTCTAAGCAAATTACCAAAATAACTTAATTTATAAATGTTGCTCAGAACAATTTGTGATTTAAATTAATATTACAATCCTACCTATTATTATAAGTACTTAATATTATGATCTAGTCATTGCATCACATTATTATGGCGAAACACCAACTATTGGGAAACTTGTGTTATGTAAAAATAGTGAAGTACCTAAGTTGTTTGACCACATGTTAATGAAATTTGGTAAAATATACTGAGGTTCTTGAGTCAAGACCAGTTAAAATCATCATCTGCCTCGTTTTTTCCCAACTATGTTGGGGTCAGCTTCCAGTCTAACCAGATACAGCTGAATACCAGCATTTTATATGCAGCAACTTCTATTTGACGGCTTATTCCCAGGCGCTCCATAATTCTATTCCCGGCGGCTCCAAATTTAAAAAAAAAAAAAAATATTTTATTATTTAACCAATAAAATTATGGAGCTGTTGGGAATCAATGTTTGGAGAACAATAGATTTGGAGCTGTTGGGAATAAGCCTATTTGACCTCTACCACCAGTTAAAATATAAAAATTAAATAAGTTTCTGTGTTTCGCCCCTAAAACGTAGATTTTCGAACAAAATAACTACTAAGATCTGTATAATATTCATTGTTAAAAATAACTTGATACTTAACCTTGTACATATTTATAGTTATGAAGTTCCCAAATAAAGTGAATATGAAGAAATCTGGATTTATTTTAATTTCCCTGTTCGTTTTTCCTTTGGAGAACACGCTTTAGGGACGTTTGCAGGTAGATCCAGTTAAGTGGTTTTTTTTCAAACAGGTTTTCTAGTCATGTCGGGGCATTCAATTTTTGAAATTTTTCCTTCAAAACTTACTTTACGTAGGGCAGAAGAAAAGTCTTTTTCAGTTTTCCTAGAATACTAGCACAAAAAAAATGGCTCACTATAATAATACCATTTTTTTTGTTCATTTATCCTCGAGACGACGCAGTTGAAGTCTGGTATTGTGAGCAGTTAGACCAGACTTCAAAGACATTGGCCCGCCTTGCGTCGTGCTCCGCGTCTGCTTGCACTTGCACTTGACGAACTAGTGAGTACATGACCCTGTTAGGGCGCAGCAAGATAACTTAAAACTAATAATATTGCAGTGTCTATTTAGATCATAAGAAACTTAAGAACATTAAATATATTATATTAATGAAACTTATATCTAGCTTTATACATAAAAAAAACTATATTAAAATTAACACATACATACATTTGAACTCTATTTTAACATTTTATCATCTATAAATTCTTCGATACTGTAGTAACATTTTTCTAAAAGCAATAACTATACCCTAGCTTTAAATACACATAGTGTTCTCGTGGACCGTATATTTTCAGGTAATTTGTTGTATATTTGTATGCTTCGATATTCTGGGCTATTTTTGTACATTTGTAGTCTAGGTGCTGGTAGAATTAACTTAGTTTTGCGGCGCTCATTCTTGTCAAAATTAAATAGTTTCATGTTTTTTTTTTTAACAAAAGTGGCTATTTCTAATATTTAAATGGAGGGCAGAGTTAGTATTTTTTCTTTTATAAAGGTTTGCAGCTATCTCTAGGTTTTATTTGAAATAATATTCGCATGCATTTCTTTTGTGCAATAAATAAGTCATTAGCATCTACACTGTGTCCCCACATGATGATACCGTAGCGTAGCCACGCATAGGCATATGCGTAGTATGCAGACTGGGCACAGTGAGTTTTAGTATTCGATTTGAGCACACTAAGTCCATTTTATCCATTTTTTATTATTTATATATTATATATTTTTTATTACAGTCTTACCAAGGGGTATCGTATTTCCCAGTAGTAACTGGGTTGTGGAGGTCAGATAGGCAGTCGCTCCATGTAAAATACTGGTATTCAGCTGCATCCGGTTAGACTGGAAGCCGACCCCAACATAGTTGGGAAAAGGCTAGGCAGATGATGATATATTTTTTATTCCATTTTATCGGAAAAGTTTGGGACGCTCCAGTAATAGCATTTTGAGGGTTGTCTGTTGCAACCAAGCAAACCTTATATTTGTGCACTGGATTTCTGTTCACCTAAGCGGGAACAAAAACTGACGAAATAATGAAAAGACTATGCGTACCTATGCATACCTTCATGATTTAATTTTTGAATGGTTTTTGTTTATTTCTTTTCTGTTTAAAAACAGATTATTTGATTCGTCTCTATTTATTATTTAGTTGTTTACGGATATTTTACCTGAAATAAAACACAATATTATATGTCTGTATTTTTATCTGCATCAGCAAGTGGTGGTCACGTATCCGAATTTTCGGCCAAATGTTTGAATTTTTTGCCAGAGATTTGAAGAGGAAGACTGGTTACTTACGAGTATATACAGGTAGCACGTTCATTTCTGACCCAGCACGCGGGCGAAGCTGAGGGCAAGACGTACTTTTAGATACTTCTTCTTAGCGTGTCCATAGCAACAATATATATAGAGTCAAAAATATGGCGACGTGTTTGGCACTTTTAGTTGCGTCCATCAGCTCCTGTATCGTATAACAGGACAGGCAGGATACAATATTAAGTGTCCCATTTGTGGAACAACACCACATTTACACTCCAAGGCTCTCCACCTGTACAGGTTTGGTTTGCTTCGGCCAACGTGTGTCCGGAGTCTATTAAAAGACTTACAGATCAGCGATGACAGCTCGTGTTTAGCAGAAAGAATCTCAGCAAGTGGCACAAATATGTTGGGTAAAGAAAACTTTCTCACCATAGCTTAAATCTTTCTTTAGAACGTTCGCGGGTGAGCGGGGCGGCACACTTACCTTTTGAACGCGTATAAAGGCACGCGCGTGCCCTCCACGCCAAACTACAATTTCACAGCAAATACCTACAAAAATAATAGGATTCCAAAACTGTTTAATTGTTTATTTCATGTTATAGTGCACCACATTTTTGTCACATATTTGTGTCGTTGGCGTGTATGCGGTGCGGTGCGGTGCCCTGAAGGGCACGCGCTTGCTTGTCACGTATTTGTGACAATGGCGTTCAAAGCAAGTCTAGGATGTATTAAGGATTATAGAAGGTGCTCTGTAGTTTCTGCCTATCCCATAGGGAAACTTCTGTAAACAAAAAACGAACAAGTGTTCCGTCGTTCAAAAAAAAAAGTTTCTTATATGAGAACTTAAATTTTATTATTTGATGTTAAAGCGGCCACAATCATACACACTATGATCATTTCAAGTGTTTAACTATTAAGGTTAAAAAAATTCAACCCTGTGACAGACGGAGAGACAGCGCAGCCTTAGTAATAGGGTCCCGTTGGTACACTGGGTACGGAACCCTAAAAATAAAACCATTGTATAAAAAAGCGCACGGTTTATTATTATTACACTATCTCATACAATTTCCGTTTATATTATTAGGTAAATTTCAACAATAAAACTTTATTAAAATCTTAAGACCCTACAGTAGAACGCTTCTATTCAAACTGAAACTATACTAATATACACCTAAACTTCATTACAGTAGAGTTTAAAATTACTTTATCAAGGCGAATCTTAGACGACAGGGAAAAAGGGTTATAACTAAATAAGTACTGAAAAGAGTTAGTTATATCACTCTAAAGTTAGATCATTTACAATAATTGTAAGGAGTTTATATTATTTTTATAATAATGAAGATCACAAATTTCTACTTACGTCTAAGGGAATACTATTAAGATTGGTATATAAAAAAGCATAACACAGTAGGATTGCCAATAAAAACGTCCCAATTTCACACCGGAATTTTAAAACCTTTTTTAAAAATTATAAAAGGAGGCTAGATTTTTTAAAATACCTGGTGAATCAGATTTGAAATGGGAACGTCTGGAAGCACCTTAAGTTGGACTTATTTTATCTGTGGAAATTTGTAAATATCCTTCAAATTCGTATTGTTTAAGAACATTGTTTATGTTAGCTGTAAGTTTCCCGAATAGTATAAAATTAATAATAATATTCACAAAAAGGAGATTCCTTTTCAATTCGCATTTTTTTTTATAGTTTAGTTTTCACCAGACTTAATTTATTTTAATAAATGCTGCATTACTGAGTGTTGAAAAACCTGGTTCATTCTCTCAGGTGTCAACTAAAATGTTATAAAATTATGTTGTGGCACAGATTCATGTTGTTGTGGAAAGCATTAAAAGTATAAAAAATCTATTTATACAAGATTTAGCTACAAGTGAGGCCGTACTACAAGAATCTAAATGGTTCTAGCACCACATGACCAAAATTTGCAATTTCAACATTCATTGCTTATTTTGTATACATTATAATCAATTTTAGCAGTTACTCAACAGTTGATGTACTTCAAAAAATTGTATTTGGTCTTGGCTGCTAGAACCGTAATTAAAAATTGATTATTTTTAGGCTAACAGTACGTTTTTTTTCTAAATAATTACATAATTATTAAAAGGGAAAAGACTTTATACACTTTACAATGTTTTAGAATTATGCTACGCAATCCATTTATTATTTAAATGCATTATTTTAAATTTATATAAAAAGTTGCAAGTTTTGCATTTTCCATAATAGTTTCGTTTATAAATTAGCTATCAGCGAAGTTCAAATAGTTACGAAATTGTATTTTTTTTACATAACTTTATTTTTGAACACCGTCACCTATTTTTATTTCATATAATTATGTTACCACCTTGTTTATGTGCACCTGTTTTTATGTTTTTATTTTATATAATTTGCTTAATTAGCTTAAAACAATTATAATTTTTGTTTCATCGATATTGTTTTTATAGTAACTTCGTTTTCCTTTCAAGTATTTGGGACGGTGTTCCATAAATCTTATTTAATAAACTCTTACATCGAAATGGAACTAAGTTTTAGGAATTTATTTATACCATCCTAGGAAATAATCCCATTAAGTTACATTTCAATGCAGAGCTTGTATGTATAGAAAATCGTTATATATAATTTATATTATATAAAGGATCTTCACGTCAAACTTAAGCCAGGACGCGTAAAGCCAAAACATGGTAGTACCAGCGTTCCTAAGTTGGAACTTTTGGATTTAGTTAGCCCATTCCAAAACGCAGAACTCTATGGAGAAAAAGAGTAAGCTACTCCTTGGACACTCTTTTAAATCGAGACTCTACAAAATGGTCTAAAATACAATCTGTCATGTACAATATTTTTTGTTTCCTAAAGCCTTCTTTGATCTTTACATACCTTCTACTTTAATTGACAGTACATTGGCTTTTCTTCTTAACTCAGTTAAATAATTGATGACAAGTCCTGCCTTTTGTCTGACGTGTACTTAAGGCCCGAGCTCCACCAGAGCTGAGAGGAGCGGAGTAGAGGGATGCGCAAGATTCGACCAATCCCAGGAAAAACGAGAGAAGCTATGTAGATTTTAACCAATGTGATTGGTCGGTTTCCGCACGTCTCCGAACCGCTCGTCTTTGCTTTGGTGGAATCTGGGCATAAGCTCTTGCCACACAAACACCTTTACAATACAAGGTCAAAATTAATTACGTACGTAACGCTGTATGTGTGCTACGCGTTCGCTGTTAATGTAACAAGAGCTTTATTTCCTCGGTGCTAAGTGCTTATTAGCTTTACTAGTGCTATTTCGGTACTTAAAGTACTATAGGACACTAGCTTCTAGCGATGATAGTGGAGAAGCCTACGCTAAAAGGCAACTTACACATCTATGGGATACGACTACATTTTAGTGTACTTTTTTATTATGCTATAATGTGTATCGTCTGGTGTGTTCTTAAATTATTGCAAAACGTGGGACTTATAGCATTTTGGGGTTTATAAAAAGAAATAAATTTAAAAGTTGTCTATTCGATTTGAAAATATGAGTGGTTAATAATAGCAATATTTATTTTCTATAGGCTACTGAATATCTAGGTTTTAATTCAGAACAATTTACTTCAAATTACAAAATGAATTGTCACAATTATAAAAAAAAAAACAAATGGTAACGTTCCTCTTCTAAGTGGTAAATCCTAATATTTCAAAATTCTAATCTACTTGTACTGATTCAAGGTGTACTGTAAAACTGTAAATCTAAAATACTGAGGCTTTCTTTAAGCTACAAACCAAGGGTTTTATCGGCCTTAGCAAATCATTCTAAATCTCAAAATCATCTTAGACTAAACAAAACTAAAGCCCACTTAAACCACACTAAAACTCTAAATGCACCTGAAACATAATTCTATCTCTGTCATATTCGAACGATTGGCTGAAATAGAACGATGTTTTAAATTTGTTTACAGGTACATTAATAAAATTTAGTGTTTTTGGTGCAAGTGGACCTAAACGTAAAACTTTAATGGCAAATATTTTTGATCTTAACTTTTTACAAAATAGAATTAAATTGATCTTCTACAACAAAACTGTAAATAAAATGTTTTAGTAGTGTTTAAACTAATAATATAGTGCAATGCTACAGCGAAAAATTAATAATAAAGGCTTGTACCAATAAACTATTTCATATACAGCAGAATCTTATAGCTGTCGAAATATTAAAGTAATCACAAACTCATTAGATGAAACTTGTACCACAAATCACAAAGCAAGTTTAACGCTAAACGAATTTAATACATTAATTTGTTTGAAGAAGACAGAGTGAAGTATAAAGTACGAAACATAACATCTCGCCTACTATCCCCGAAGGTTAGGTTTAACTCACGTTCAGTGTTAAATATGTTTAACGATTTGTGGTGCCAGTGGACTTTGTAAATTGAAATAATTTTTCAACACAAACCTTTAATTATTTTTGCAATCGGTATGCCACAAATGTATCGAATGAGTGTAATTTATTGTCTAATCACTTATCAACACCTGATGTTAACTACTGAGTAACTAGGTAAGTATTATATTATTTGGCCTAGATTTTATTCTAAGTTATTATCCGATATGTTTGCAGAACAAAATTCCTTACACCCCTTACCTTTCCCTTACCTTTTGTAGGCAAAGTTCAACCCGCAGGGCCATTTTTTTTGGTCCTTCGAGCCGGATTTTCTAAGCATATTTTTGGATGGAAGATAAATTTTCAAACATATTTATTTTATTCTGGTCTGCAAACTATCGCACCTATACTAGTTATTCTAGTTTTGGTGTCACAGTTTACTAAAATAAACTATGTATTATAGCGGTCGGTGTATATGTAGGTGTTATACAATATTCGAGTACTAACTTATACAATTATTGATTCGAGTAATCTCATTTTTCAACAGATAAATTCATCAGAAATGACGTTATCTAAACAAACAGTAATCCTACCTATGACATAATATAAGTGATTTGTTTCTAAAAATATGAAAAACATGTGACAAACAATATTTTACAAAGGACCAATTGATTGGTCCTTCGCTAAAAAAAGCAACAATTGAAAAATGCATTCCATTTCGTTCCTGTCCACAATCCTTTCGATGTATCTTCCTATCTCTTTGGCTAGGTCTTACACATCCCAATATTAAAGTCCTTAGTCTTTAAGGCTTTACTACCGTGATTTTCAAAATATTCCCTTTCAGATTCATATTTACAGCACCTTCATCTTCTATATTTTCCTCGTCTTCAATTACTTAGACGAATAAAAACTCAACACTTCCAATAGTCAGTATGACAAACTTTCATCACAATATTTAGAGTCCTTAGAATTTTGGTCTTCTTCCATGACACCAAAACTTGTCCTACGCTACGTTTACCTAACTGTCTTGAACCGCTTGACCTTGATGGTAGCCTTGTTGGCGCAGAGCTTGAGCGCGGTCGCACAACCCAGCAGGTCTAATGACGACACATCCTTGCCGTCCACGGCCACCAGGAAGTCTCCGCGCTGGATGCGACCGTCCATGTCTGCTGGAGTGCCAGGGAGCTAGAATGGAGAAGATTTAGGTTAGGTTTTATTTCAAATGCATCTTTTGACAGTTGACTTAAGACTTCAAATGTACATCATCTTGTTTTTCCTAGAGTTTTAGCTGGGAATCAGTTAAATCAGCTTTATAAAATGAGATGAAGCTCATCATTCAGTTGCAAGACGGTCACAGCTGGTCATATTGTCCCGAACCATAGCCATAACGACCAATTCTGTGCTTCTCGCAGGCACCAGATATCCATAAGTTTTAGCAGACCATGGACCTGGCAGTTATGTTAACCACTTTCTCACAGTCGCACCTTAATCTTATTCTCAGTAGGTCTAAATTTGGTACAGTCAGTGTCCTGCAGTTCTTGACCCAACAACCCGTCCTCTGTTTTGTTTACACATTTTTGGCCCACAAAAGGGATGAATGAAAGGCAACGTGTTGTGGAGATGAGAAAGCTAATGGGTGTGGTAGCCTACTATATAACTCGAATGGATAGAATAAGAAATTAGTAATTAAGAGAAGTGAGAATGTGGTAACGGTGACTGAAAATTTTAGTAATCAGTTATCATGGTATGGACAAGTGATGCAGAGGTCATGAGGAAAGATTCCATTCCCCGAGAACATGCACATTAGTTCTTTATACTCTTATAAGTAAGGGAAAACCAAAGAAACGATTGATAAAAAAAGAACAAAGGTATGGTGAAAGATGATATGGTTATAAAGGAGCTGACTCATGAGATGATGACTGAAAAGAAGTTTGTAAAAAGACATGCTGCGCCGACTTTAAGCAAATTTGGATAACGGCAGGAGTCTGATGATGAGTCAGGTAATGCAGGGCACCAACCGTATGTAACGACAGATACAAGAAGATCGCTAGCACCATCTATGACACAACTAATGAACTCACAAGTTGTCCGATGTAGACCCCGGGCGCCAGGTCGGGCGCGACGCACGTGAGCCCGAGCGCCTTGCCCGCCTTGCGGCTCAGGTCTATCTCCACCTCCTCGTACTTCAGCGGCTCCGGACGGTGCACTGTCAGCTTTAGCTAGAAGAGATACGGAGAGAGTTAATTGGCTAGTTCGAGGTGATTTACAAATGGATTTTTGATTATGGATTTTGAAACCGAATAGCATTTAATGTTATGCAAATTATACCAAACCGCTTGGGTCAAGTAGCTCAGGAGGTCTTGTCTCCATGGAGGGGCGAATGTCATGTATAGGTTTGTGTGCATGATCATTTTCACCTTTTTTGCATGTCCATATTTAAGTGGGAGGGTGGTGCTGCAGCCTGCATCCAAGCCTGGATCTTTTTCGATGAGTAAACACTAAATATTTTAAGCTTAGAAAACACATCAGGACTAGGAAGCACTGTCCAATTCCGAAATGCCCCAAAACTACAGGTTTCGTGCTTATAGAGTAGACTCCCTGGACCAGGTAGTAAACATGAGACGAGACGATGCTGGTTCCCTACAGCGCTTATAGGTCTACGTTGTTTGCTTCAACTGGATGAAGTTGACGTACCTTAGCAGTTTTCTGCTTGATGGTAAGACAGACTCTTTCGTGCGCCATCTCCTTGGTGATGGCTATGCCATTGCACTCCAGGATCTGGTCTCCGGGCTTCAGTCGACCGTCTTTCGCGATCGCGCCGTTCTTGTAGATGTCTAGGATGATTGCTGCCGCTCCCTGGAATAAACAGTTTAGAAGATCATGAATTCATGATTTGTTCGCTCATAAACTCACTCAATAATAGCCATTGAAGAAAGGCTTCTAAATCACCTGCTTGTACTGTTTTTTTAGTTACGAGGGCAGAAATTAATGTCTGATAGGTTCAATATTGTTGAAATAGGGCCAAGGCCAGGGTTGCCATTGGATTGGTTAATTTCATTGGCTAACCAATGGTTTTCGCAAGTAGTAATGTTTTTTTCCTGTCCAGCATTGATTCACAGCTTCATGAAGGTCGTGTTGCGTGGATGTGACGCATATTTACCTCTCAACTTGCTCTTTTGGGTCTGTGTGCTAAATCTCTTCTTTATCGACCGCTATTTAAAATTTAAACGGGAACAATTCACCCTGAACAATGTGTTATATATTTTGTGGATATCACAATGGCATTGGTTCCACTACTGTATCAACATGAAGTTTAAATAAATATTGGAGTTTCATTGGTGTAAGAGAAAGGTTGCAGTACTCACATTGATGAGTGTATCGCTCCCGCCCAGCAGCAGTACGCCGAGCGGCTGGCTGGCGGTCGCGATCTCTATGACGGTGTCCGCGTTGGGCGACACCGGCGCTGTGGCCGGGTCCGGTGGGGGCTCCACTGGGGGGAGGTAAGTAAAAGTAGTAGACTGCCTGGTGACATGATGGAAGAAATACACGCGTCGAGCTAAACTTAGTAGTTATGGGACAAGGGACAACAACATCCATTTATTTTCAGGCAATTTTGGCCCATACATAACCTTACAGAGTAACATAACAACATAAAACAACAGCACGGATCGATCTGCAAGGTGAAGCAACGTTTGCTGAGTTGCAACCGCGTATCATTTACATACCAAAATCTCTCCGTAGCTCGAAAAGCACGGTGATCCAAGCAGCTGATCTCGGATGTCGGTAGAAGGTATATCAGCCAGTGGGTAGCCAGAACCGAACACCAAGTGTGACTACCAGTGCGCTAAGTACATAGTATCGTGTAACCGAACATCTGGCATGTGGAAGTCGGATATGCAGTTGCACCTTAAAACGAACTGATTTTCAGTTGTTGAGATTTAAAGCACCTTAGTATCGAAAGAGGGTGAGCCTATTGCACATTAACCGAGCATAAAGTAAGACTCCGAGCTTTTAACCAGAATTTGAGACTGCGGCCTTTTGGCGTGAAGTAAAAATCAACCTTAAGCTATATAAACTCTACACTCTTTCAACAGGTGTAAGTCATGGAGTCTGTGGTCTGTGGGCTAGCTGTGAGAGGTTCGTTGACATTCCTCCTGGCTGTGAGGCAAATCAAACCTTACGCCAATGTGATAAAGTCTACATACCTTTGACAGGTGAGGGTGTGGGTCTTGGAGTCTGCGGTCTACTGGCTGCGAGAGCGTCATTAGCATTCCTGCTGGCAGGTCGAGACGCGCCTCCGGGTGCTGATGGTCCACCTGGAAGTAGGAGAGAGAAGTTTGAGGAGCTGTTAAACACGAATAACAAAACGCTTGCAATCCCCCAAGGGTTAGACAGAGGTGTCACCCACATTTCAACAGTTATGTTTAAGTCCCAAATAAAAGAGGGTGAGTCTATTGCCATCAACCGGGCACAAATCCTGCTTCCGAGGTTGATACTGAGAAATTCTTGATAAAAACATCTATCACAGTTTGCTCGACCCAGGCATTGAACCCAGAACCACCAGGAACCAGGACGCTTGCAACCAAGAGCACCAACAAATCAAAAAGGCTGCCCAATCTGAAGCGTAGATCTCCATGGAGAACATAGAGAAGAGCGGTAACTGACCAGGTCCCGGGGTGCCGGGCGCGGCGCTCTCGTCGCTGGGGTCCTTCAGGTTGGGGGTGCAGGCCGTGAGCACCACCACGCCCTCCGTCTGCTTGAGCTTGGCGGCCGCCTGGGGAGGGAGGGGGGGGGGGGGGGGAGGTTAGCTGATGGAAATGTAAGCTCCAACTGCCGTAGTTTTTCTGCATAGGTATGTTTATTAGATTGTGTCAGATACATTACTAGTTGGTTCACCGGTGAATTTACGAGTAATTATCGATATTTAAGAAGAAGAGGACCTACTATGTAATTTTGACGTCCAAGATTCATTATCAACGAAATTTAAAAAGATATTGCAATTTGTGCTTGTTTTCATTTAGCTGTTTGATTTCTCGTCGAAATCCAGTCGTGTTTGCGACGCGTGAAAAATAAAATATTTAATTAGGGTTGTAATTAGAAGTGGAAGACTTTGACTATGCTTTGTTTCGAAATGTAGTAGTCTTGTAGTGAACATTTATTTAATTTAATACCCTATAATAGGTACTTACTGCATCATAACTGCAGTTTAGTAAGGAGTCTCTATTTACAGCTAACAACATGTCACCGATCTGCAGTCCTCCCTGAAATCAGAAAAAAAAAACGTTGTCTTAATTGATCATCCAATATATCTGTGTCGATTGTACGAGTATCTGAGGCCCAAATCTTTCCTATCTCATCATCATCATCTGCCTAGCCTTTTCCCAACTATGTTGGGGTCGGCTTCCAGTCTAACCGGATGCAGCTGAATACCAGTATTTTACATGGAGCGACTGCCTATCTGACCTCCACAACCCAGTTACTACTGGGAAATACGATACCCCTTGGTAAAACTGGTTGTCAGACTTTTTGGGCCACTGACTACTTTAACGACTGTCAAAGATCTTCAAATGACAGCCGGGACCAACGGCTTAACGTGCTTTCGTGTGGTCACCCATCCACAGACCAACCTAGGCGAGCACAGCTTAACCTAAAGATCGACCCGAGCGGCTGTTATTGTTTAGCCACGAGCTCCTCCTATCTTTCCTATCTACGGTCTTGTATTAAGTATTAAGGACAATATAAAAGATTTAGCTCGTGGCGAAAAAATAACAGCCGCACGGGTCGATCTTCTAGGTTAAGCAGCCCTTGCCAAGGTCGGTCCATGGATGGGTAACTATCCAGTACATACCATCGTGCCTCGGAAAGCACATTAAGCCGTTGGTTGTCATTTGTAGATTTTTGGCAGTCGTAACAGGTAGTCAGTGGCCCCGAAAGACTGACAAACAGTCTTACTAAGGTGTATCGCATTACCCAGTACTAACTGGGTTGTGGAGGCCAGATAGTCGTTCCATTTAATATCGCATGGTATTCAGCTGCATTCAGTTAGACTGGAAACCGACGCAAACATAGTTAGGAAAAGGTGACACAGATGATGAGGAGGTTATGCCGGGTACACATTGGTGTAACATAACGTGAAATGTAACACGAATGAGCCGTCCAGACTTATGCAATGTAACCCAACGATAAGGCGAATTTGTTTCATTGCGTGTTACATTTCGTAAGTCTGTACATGGCTTTATATACAGGGTGTAAACAGACAGTTCATGAAGCAACCAAGCATTATGTACATCAAACTAAGTAACTTTACGCAAAAATTTGTGCTGAGAAACGACTTTTTTTTTAGGGCTGAAAAATCACGTTTTACGGTAGGAAAAAAAAATCTTACATTAAAAACATGATGTATTAAAAAAAATAACTTATGAAAAAGTTGGAACTTTGACTCCAAATATCTCCGTAACTAGAAGGTTGCCAGGTGTGGTCTAGAAAAAAAAATACAGCAATGACGGGGAAAACAAGTGCCTTTCGGCTTTGTTAAGTCTTTTTACACCCTTTATAGCTTTTTGGCTCGAATCGGTCCCACATATTATATGTTAATGACGAAAAGGTATAGTCATTTAAAAACGATTTTGACGGAAACAAAACCAGAAAACAGTACCAATTGACAACGTATTGTAATGTTGAAGATCCTTCTTAGTCATAGTTAATTTTAAATTTTTAGTAATTTACCTGTAGTCTTCAGTTAGTTATTACATTAATATTATTAGTGATTTGAATAGCTGCGGGTTTTTTGTCTGCTATTGTTACTATGTGGTTTACGTAGTGACTTAATAAGTATAATTACAATAGAGGTATTAGGTATGTACTCTTTATTTACTCGAGGAGGATAATTTTATTAACAGCAGATTTTTATTTTTGGTTTTGATAATCACGCATTGGTGCTTCAGATTTGTGTCTTTGTAGAAACCTAACTACACATCATACATTCTTATTTCCAATTGATGTTATTTTCATTACTACAAATATATTATCAACTGTATATTATTGCAAATAAATTTGATTTCAGAATGACGAGTAACAAAGTAATTTTTTTTTCTCAATTGTGTCGCAAACGAATCTTTATGCATAGGTAGGTTTTAAAGTTATTTTTCCTAAAACTCTTAGATATTTTGTTTACGTGTTTAGAAATTATTCTGCTCGTTGGAAACCAAGTAATTTTGTCAGACCTTATCACCATTTGTTAAGACTACTTATCGCACAACAAACTAGTCAATAGTATCCACCGACCTGTTCAGCGGCACTGCCTTCCTGCAGGTCTGACACGAAGATCCCCCGCCCCGCCTCCGTGTGACGACCCTCGATGATCATGATACCCAGACCGGATGGACCCTGGAACATTCAGCATTGGGTATATTAGACTAGTATTAAAAAAAAAAAGAAAAAGGATATTGTCTCGATGATGTCTCGCTACAAATGCAGACTTCTTCTCTACTGCCCCTGAGAGATGTTCAAAGTTCAGCCACAATTCCTTTTTGACCTCCCGCGAAGTAGGGAATCGACATCCATAATTCCACTTACTATCTAAAGATTACCTAGAGATTTAGTAAAATGTAACGGCAAAAAATCACTTTTAATTGCCAAAAATAGTAAATGATCACCAAAATTAGATCCCCATTTTAGCGTGAAATTAGAACCAAAAACCCCCAGAAATTGAACTGTTATGCTCTTGCATCCGAGTCGAGGGAGACCCAGTCGACGGAGCCCCGCTTCGAAGGGCTCCTACTTCTGAATGGTTTATTAAAAAATAACCACAAAGAGTATAATATCCTTTTTAACCTAATTTATCCGTGTCGGGGTGCCCCAAATTGGCCTAGGTAAAACTAGTTTGTCGTCAACCACCTCATTAAAATGGCCATTTACTAAATTTGGTGATCAATTGATGGTTATTTTAGGTGGTCATTATATTTATCCCCAAAACTATTTCATTGCAAGATGGACGACTGGAAAACTCGAAATTGGAATGCGGAGGAAAACGTGTTGCCCCGCAGCTTGGGCGAGGCCTATGTCCGACAATGGACTACCGCAGACTGACTTTATTGAAGAGTGCTGGTGAGTAACTGTTCTGGCTCTACGGAGAAGAGGTCTTGCTGTAGCTAGTATCAAAGTACTTTTGCATTAAATATGGTATCATCTATTGTAGTAACAACTAAGGAGGAGGTCGTGGCTAAATAATAACAGCCGCTCGGGTCGTCTGCAGGTTAAGCGGCGCTTGCCTAGGTGGGTCCGTGGATGATTGAGCACTCATTACATACGGAGTTTCCTCCATGCCTCGGGTAAGCACGTTAAACCGTTGATCTCGGCCATCATTAGTAGATATTTGACAGTCGTTGCAGGTAGTCAGTGATCCGAAAGTCTCATAACCAGTCCTACCATATCGTAATATACAGTGCTAACTGGGTTGTGGACGTTAGATATTATGCGGTCGCTCCATGTAAAATACAGGTATTCAGATGCATCCGTTTAGACTAGAAGCCATGCTAGAGCCAACATAGTTGGGAAAAGGCTAGGCAAATGATGATGGTTAGAATCAATAGTTATTAGAAGTGTTCTCACCTTCTTGATGGTGATGTCTCTGACTCCCTTGTAGCCAGCAAATCGGTCCTCCGACGACTGAAACAAACAATTACATCTATTTAGTTAAATGATAATATTTAGTTTCACCCAACTTAGATTCCAACCAATGGAGAAATAAGAAAGATGAAGATAATTATGTTTGCTTGGGATTAGGGCAGGAGAATGTTGATATTTAGTTTCACCTGTGTGTAACATGGATGGTTGTATACAAGGAAGTTATAGTGTAAACGGAACGTGCCGATGTTTAAACAACTGTTTACACCTAAATATACAGCATGATACGAGTCATAGACGCGCAAACGTCGTTCTAAAGAAAAAATATGTTTATTTCATACATAATTGCAACACCTAATGAGAATTCCTGTTCCGAAACACCAAAAACTCAGTGTCGAACCCAAGATTGTACGCTCAGTAGTTGCGCTTGCGGTCACTAGACCACCGAGGGAGTGCCCTTATCTTTTAGTAACTTTATTGATTTTTTTAGAGATGGTGCAAGTAGGAGTGCCCGTACAAGCTGTCAATTTAAAGCTGCAATTGGAAAGTCTAGACCCTAATGTTTTAGATGAAGTTTGATTCGATTCGAATTGATGCTGCTTTATGAGTAGGTAGTTTAGGTAGGTATGCAAGAGTGTATTATTAGTAACCAGTCGTGTTCCCCACTACGTTTTCCTGTATAGTATGAAATTAAAATTAAATAGTAGTTGTACCAACTAATACAATGTGCCTACCCAAGTGAAACTGCTAAAACAAACTTTAGAGGTAATAAATAACATTATTAATATGATCGTCCCGCTCTTGCTTCGTGAGGTATTTGCGGCTTGACAAAACATCGAGATTTTTAAATTCTGTTTGTTTAAAATTAATATATCATACATAAATAAATTATCCAGAATAAAAGCTAAAAATTATGGCGAAAACCACATCAGAATCCATTGCGTGGTTTCGAAGTACTAAGCGGCACACAGTCAAACACCAAAAACGTTTATATTTATGTACTAACTTTTGCTCGCGATTATAAAATCTATCCTATAAACTAACTAAGGCCATGATCTATCCATATGCTAAATTTCATAGAAATCTTTTCAACCGTTAAAGCATGCAAGCGTGTCAAACAAACTCAATTTCACAATTATGATATAAGTTGGATCATCGGATCATCATTCTCTGACCCTTATCCCAATTTATTTGGGGTCGGCGCAGCATGTCTTCTTCTTCCATACTTTTATGTTACTCGTCATCTCATCAGTCACCTCCTTTCTAGCCATATCAACCTTCACACAGTCCATCTATCGTTTCTTTGGTCTTCCTCTACTCTTAGAGCCATCCACATTCATACTCAAAACTTTCCTCGCGATGTTTTTCTCATTCCTCCACATCACATGCCCATACACGCTTTTAACGGCACGGTCGGCGCAGTGGCTGATCGCTTGACTGCTGCGCTGCGCGTCGCGGGTTCGATCCCCGCACGGTACAATTATTTGTATGGCCTACAGATAGTTGTTCCGGGTCTGGCTGTTAGTGTATGCTGTGTATGTGAGTTGAAATGTTTGTGAACGCACCCACGATATTCCTTGTGGGCAACGTTTTAAATTATACACTTCTTTTCAGTCGCCGGCGCCACTTGTAAACTTCCTCTTTTTACATTAGTTAGGATAGACATACAAAATACACATTATTCATACTGTTAGCCCGTGAATGTTCAATATATAATAATTTATCAAGCTGTTAACGTGATCATGTATCACTGCTACATATTCGAGTGGGTTATCTCTACATAATGTATGCTCTTTCGAGGAAATACATTTAATAAACTATAAATATTTTGAATTTAAGGCACAAAGTTATTTCAACTGTCTTTAAGGTTGATATTGCATTGGCAAACATCGATTGAGTGTTGACTTTCAAAGAAGAAATGCCTCAAGTACCGTATGTCAGGCATCTTATTCTAATGAACCTCCGTTTCAGACCTGGCCAGGTCAATGTCAAAATGTAAGTAGTCGAATCCTTCAAGCCGGAGCACAGCAGAGCTGATAGGCAGCAGTAAAGGTATAACATAGCATCACGCCTGTTATCCCCGAAGGCTTAGGTAGAGGTGTACCTAATATTATACTCACATTTCGCCAATTATGTAGTCCCATTTTGTAGGGGGCAAGCCTATTTCCGGGTTAACTTGGTACAAATCCAGACTCCAGCTACTTAGAAATTCCTGATGGAAAAACCAAATTACAATTTGCCCGACCCGTTAATCGGACCCAGGACATCATGTTCAGTAGGCGCGGTTGCGACCACTAGACCAACGAGGCACTAAAAGTGTGGTAGTAGACATCACGCCCCCAGACGAGCTCTGTCACAAAGAGCTAAACTATTCCACTTAAACAAATATGACTAATACTACACTACTAAAAAATGTGTGAAGTTGCAGCGTAAACTGAACTTGTTATGAAGGTTTTTAAAGTTGTTTATCCAAAAACACATTTGTTAACATGACTGCCTCGTTGGTCAAGTTGTCACAAGCGCGACTGCTGAGCATGAGGTCCTGGGTTCGATTCCCAGGTCGGGCAAAGTGCTATTGGGTTTTTCCATCAGGAATTTCTCAGTAGCAGCCACGGAGGCAGGATTTGTGGTTGATGGCAATAGGCTCGCCCCCTATTACATGGGACTTAATCATAACTGGTGCAAAGTAGTTGTACTATTAGGTACACCTCTGCCTAACCCTACAGGGATTACAGGCGTGATGTTACATTTGTTAACATTTTTAGGAACCTGCTGCTACAATGGTCTGGCCTCGCACACACAAAACAACTTGAAAAGCAGCTGTTTCTCTCCGACGCAACACATCGCAAATTAACGAACGAATCTCGACGGTTTGCGCATAAATTACGCATAAATAATGTTTTTATTAACACGTTTATATAACAGTGTGTCTGTGAGTCATGCTCGCGGGGAGAGGTCAGAAGTACCACTTCACTTGATAACACAATCACATCATTATGTTCATTATAAAATTGCATAACATAAATATCATCAGGGCTGTTGTCTCCGAAGGGTTAGGCTGGGGTGGCCCGCAAGGGCCGATGCCTGCCAGGGCTGCGGGACTGTTCGAAAGAGATACCGCGGCCTTGGAACACAAAGGGCAATGAAGGAACATGGATGGGTTTTAGTCAGTACAAGTCTGACACTCCCTTCCGCTTTGCCCAGAGCGAGAGAAGTCATTTGATGATTTCCTATCCGTCGGTGACTTTGTTTGTTTCATTGTCATTTTTTGTCACCGACTTCCGAAAGTAATTTAAAAAAAAGGTATTTTAGTTTTTTTTTTGTGTTTTTTTGGAAGTCGGTTTTTTTTCGCAGAAAGTTTTTTATTTTACCCTTTTTAGTAGTAGACTTTTTAGCATACCACACAAATTCTAATCATGAATTAATTTTTATATTGTCACCAGAACTTTAAGGAAGTAATCGTCAAGACGGATCAAACGAGTCCAAACTCGATGGGGTTGTCGTTTTATAGCGGAGTTCTTAAGGCGACCTTACAGCTCCATCACCAGACCCTGGATACTATCTAAAGACAAACTACTCATTAAGACGAGTCAAACGAGCCCAAACTCGATGCGGTTACGTCGTTTTATCACGGAGAACCTATAGCTACCTTCAAGCTCCATCATCAGACCCAGGATACCATCTATAGACAAACTACTCATTTAGACGAATCAAACGAGCCCAAAGTTGATGCGGTTACGTCGTTTTATCATGGAGATCCTATGGCCACCTTCCAGCTTCATCATCAGACCCTGGATAACATCTAGAGACAAAGTACTCGTCAAGACGAATCATACGAGCCCAAATTCGATGGGGTTATGTCGTTTCATAACGGAGTTCCTAAGGCCGCCGTCCAGCTCCATCATCAGATCAGCTCCATGTCATCGATAAAACGACTATCACGCGATATACATAAGCGTGCAAATTTTTAATTCAATCGGAAATCAGGAAGTGTGTCAAATTAAACATGCAAGACTTCAGGCGTCGTCGCGTGATATAGCAATTAACGTGAAAACATACCAAATTACTGAACCGATTTTGATGAAATTTGTATGGGAGCAATCGGGAAGTATATCCTTTCACATAAAAGAAGAATTTTTGAAATCGGTTAAGAAACGACGGAGATATGTGGTAACAAACACACAACCGAATTGAGAACCTCCTCCTTTTTGAAGAAAGTCGGTTAAAAAAAAGGGTTAGGCTGGGGTGTAACTATCTATTGTACAGACGCCCAAGTTACTAGAATCTGTCAAATTTATTTAATGGATTATCAACTTTATCGCCAAAGGGTTAGTTTCAAGCTTGATTGGGAAATTTTGACAGTTTCGGGTAGTTTGATGTGCTGAGTTTGACGTGTCTGTACATCCACCATTCACCAATTAAGTTTGAGGTCCATGTAAAACAGGCCGAGCCTACTATCAAATGTCATTATTTCTTGTACCTGTTTGTGGTACTTATCTCACCAAAATCTTTGTCAAGTATCAATTTTACATTGCAACTAAAAATTATAAGACACACATAGACGAAGAAGAAAAAATGCATATTATACAGGACAACTCATAAACTTCCCAAGCAAACTCAGTATAATTTATGTGGGACCACTGCGAAAGTTTTCTCTAACAAATGCAAAAAGAATCACGTAAATCGGATCAGTAATCACGGAGTAATCGGTAGACACCGTGCGCCTGCGGCGTCATTTTCGTTCGTTTGTCAGTATTGCCATTTTTTTCTCTCTTGGCATAGACAAGCACTATTACATAAATATTTTAAAGACTCCCTTTTTGTTTTTATTAGTTTATTTTTGTTTTATTTTTAGTTTATTTTAATTTTAGTTATTTTGTTTCTGTTTTTTCTGTAAACGTGGCGTCACCAATGGGCCCTGTCAGAATACCAGCGCTGTGACATTTGTCTTAAATGTTACAGCACCATGCTGAGATAGTGGCCTTTTGGTTTCGCACGGGACTAATTTAAATATTTATATAATTATGTCCTAATTTTAAGTGTATCTCATGTGTCCTGTTGTGAAACCAATAAATACTTTTTCTTTCTTTCTTTCTATAAATACTTAAAAAACCGGCCAAGTGGAGTTGGACTCGCGCTCCGAGTGTTCCGTATAAAATTGTAGGAATTTTAACTACATATTTGCTCAGTCTCCTGAACGCACTCGGCAAAATCTACGAGAGACTTATTTAAAAGCGACTCAAGGATTACGCCGAAGCCTAACGAGCAATTCGGCTTCAGGACCGAACACTCATGCATTCAGCAGGTTCACCGCATCGTCGAACATTTGAGCGCTGGCTTCCAGCGCGGAGCGATGACAGGTGTTTTGTACTTCGACATAGCGAAAGCCTTCGACAAAGTCTGGCACAACGGCTTGCTGTACAAGCTGTACCAACTGGGCGTGCCGGATCGTCTCGTGCTCATCTTACGAGACTTTCTGTCGGATCGCACCTTCCGCTATCGCATCGGAGACGCTCGTAACCGCGCTTCCTTCGCGATTGGTAGACTCCACTTTTTGCTCATGGCAAAAAGTAAACTATCTCTTAGGTGTAAATTGCGCCTTTATACCGCGGTGATCCGTCCCATCATGACGCGCATTCGCTCACGCCAGTCCAAAGTACCTTTATAAAATGCAAGTTCTCCAAAACCGATTCCTACGTAAAGTCACGGGAGCCCCTTATTATGTCCGCAATGATCGTCTGCACATTGATCTTAGATTGCCCACTATCCAGCAGTTCATGAAACGCCTCGCCAAGCGCTTCTTCGATTCTGCTGTTAGGCACCGTAACCCCCTGATCGCATCGGCCGCCCGATACGAGCCCTCGCGTATTAGTCAGATCCGCCGCCCGAGGCACACTCTCGTTGACCCCGACGACGACATCACCCTCCTCCAGGAGAGCAGTAGGGAAACCAGCACGCTCACAAAACACAGACGCCGTTATCCGTCATTCCGTCCTCGCCGACGAGGCCCGTCGCGAAACCCCGGTACACGCCCTCCCCGACCCTTGCTCGAGCCAGCCCGCGCAGCTGAGCCTGTAGACTTAAATCAGCCCCTAAATAATATCACTCAGATCCAGCCTGTCCCTTTGCTGTCCTCTCCCAGCGACGCCCTGAGCCGAGGTCCGTACCCCACAGGGGGTGCTCTTAGTGCGTAGTCGCTTAGTTTGTAGTTTAGTTTGTAAGTTGCTCTGGCTGGAGGCCTTAATTTCGAGGCATCCACAGAAAAGCCCGGTTAAGCAGTCGACCCTAGGGAGGTTTCCCTAGGTTGAATTGCGAGATGCCACTCATAAATAAAAAAATAAAAAAACTACATATTTGCGGTTTTCAGATTTTTCCTTTACATATGCTGTAGGACATTGCTTCTTGCCAAATTGTGTGATTACCTAACCTAACCCAACCCTATACGGTACTTCCGGTTGGCCTAAAGTTGTTAATTTTGGTTAAAAGCAAAGTCTTACAGCAGAAGTAAAGGGAAAAGTCCAAAAAATAAAAGTACTATAATGACCATTTTCTGTACGAGTACTTATAAATTAATTAATGAAGAAATTAAGAACTGAACTGATGGTATTTATTATACCTTCTGTACTCTCCTGCACAGTGGCCAAACGTTCAGTTCCGGGTTATATTCCCGTCGCGGTAATGCTTTGTTTTTGTGTAAAACGCTCGAGTTTGCGATACATGTGTAGAGCAGAATCCAGTTATGATTTGTTACATCGCGAGAATTTGAAGGTTACTTATTGACATTGTTCTATCAAAGATATTGCGGAAGATACGCAGTGAATAGGTAATCTTTTGAAGACAGTTACGACTTGATTGTAAGATAGTGGATGTGTCTTTATTTATCTTTTACTGCAGTATAATTTTATCACGGAATGTGTGATTTATCAAGTTATCTTTTTGAGCCCTTTCTTGTGCTTCAAAAAGAGTGAGAGGAATTTATGCTTTGCCTAGAAATATTTGGCCAAACTAACGGTAAAGTAGAAATCCATATTTACAACTATCTTTTCTTAATTATAATATTCTGGTGAGAGCAGCGGGGGCCCAGTGCTAGCGACCCTGACTTACGAACAGTAAGTCGTGGGTTCCAACCCAGGCAGGCGCATTACTTTCTGTAATTTATTTCATCACCACTGCTCTCAAAAATGGTGAAGGAAAACATCGTGAGGAAACCGGCATGTCCTAGAACCAAAAATTCGAAGACATGTGACATCGAGCAATCCGCATTGGGCCCGCGTGGTGGATTATTGCCCATTCCCTCCCATAGAGAGGAGACCTGTGTCCCAGCAGTGGGAACATTATAGGCTGATGATGATGATGATGATAATATTCCGGTCGTTGAAAAAAATTAATGTGGGTGTACTATTAGGTACACTTAATACTGCTTACCCCTTCGGAGATTAAATACAGGCGTGATGTTATGTTATGTCTAAGTACTTCTACTGGTGGAATCACGTACAAATTGTCTACGGTACTTAGGAGACGTTCAGAATCTTTCCACAAAATCTATTCACATCTTCCAATACAAAGATAGGTCAGTCTGCCAGTCATTGATATATGACAATGTTACTATGTTAGGTACAAGAGTAAATATGTACTTACATAAAATATTTTATCAAAGAGCGGTAAAATCAATCACAACATGTAATGATTAGTTTAATCCAGAAAAGCTTTTTTTTACAATAACTTCTACAGTTACTTCAGAAAAAATGTGCGCTTCAGTAATCTTCGTGATTCTGAATTGGTACAAACGCCACAAGGCAGTTTCTGTTCTGAAAAGTTCTTTGGAATTTTATAGTTTGGTTTTTAATTTTGTAAATATGTTAAAATCAGAGGATAGTATATCCGGGGCTGCGGGACTGTTCGAAAGAGATACCGCGGCCCTGGAACACAAGAGCAAGGAAGGAACATGGGTTTTAGTCAGTACAAGTCTGATACTCCCTTCCGCTCTGCCTAGAGCGGGAAAAGTCATTTGATGATTTCCCATCCGAAAAAAAAAAGAAATGAGGATAGCACATCTATTGTTATTAGCTCTTTCATAGATTTGATCATTGCGGGATCGTATTTTCGAAGTAAAACGACGTTTGCCGAAGTGTATTATTTTTCTAGTAGGTTTGTACCTTCTCTGTAGTTAATACTACATCAAAACAACGTATCTAGTTAATTAATATTATATCTTAAAGCGATGCAAATAGATTGATACATAAATAATCAAGTCATTGCTAAATATATATAATTTGGTACGCCAAAATGTATACGAAGTGGTCATTAAAACATAATTATTTAAATCCATAAGCTTCGTTATTTTCATAATCCTCTCTAATACGTTTTATAAGATCTTTAGACGATAAAATATAAAAACATCAACTGATTCTTACGAGATGTCTAAGATATTTTTATTTCGCGGACATTGGGCGTTTTCACATTAGGCGAAAACGATTACGACACGACATCGTATGACTGGTAGTTTTTTTTTATCCTACGGTGTCGAAACGACACTAACCAACAGCTTGTATGCGGTATGCCACCAAGTAGTCTCGCGTTCCGACAGCAACTTCATCCGCCGAAAATGTATGAAACTACTAGTCCCACGATGTCGTGTCGGTATCGTAATCGCCTCATATTAAAACGCCCATTAGAGTGGGTTACGCGTATACTTAGTTTTAAATTTATTCTGCCAAAAAAAAATGAAAATTTCTTTAGCGGCGTTGTGCACTTTTTGGGATGAGTAAAAACTGTTAAACTCGCGTCAGATCGTCAGATTGAATTGGCGGCGCAGGGCGCTTGCGCGAGTTTGCGTGTAATATAAGCTAGATGGCGTTGTTACAAGTTTTCACTTCTGCTGGCACTCCCAGAGTGCAACCCGTTGTTTTTTTTACCTTTTTTTTGGGTAACTGTTAAGTTCCATCCCAAAAAGTAAAATAAAAATATAAGTATTTATCTTAACGGTAATAATGCCGGTGGTGGTAATGCTGATGTGGAAGTGGTGGTGTGGTTGGTGCTAATGTCTAAATTGGTTTTGTATTTTGGCTAACTAAATAAGTTTTAATTTAATTCCAACAATAGGAATTTGTAGTATTTATTAAAATATTATTTTTAAAGTTTATACAATCATGGTTTTAAGCTTAAAATGTCGCGAGAAAAGTCTTGTGTAGGTACTTACTTATCTGAATGTCTAATTAGTTGGGAAGATCATAGGTACGATGAAAGTATGAAAGATGACAATGATTTGGTTAGAAAAGAATCGATAATAGTAACTTAGATAACGACTATTCGAGAAGTATAGAAGAGCAAGAAATGTTGCACCCATCCCAAATAAATTGGAATAGGTTAGAGGAAAATGGAACCTATCCCATTTTCATGAGGTTCGAAGTTGAATGCCAATGGAATGGATGGCATCTAGCAGGCATCAGATATGCTGACATAGATGTGCATAGACCCGCTAATCCTAAGATATAGGAGTCTAAAGGACGTATGCAGACTACCTACCATGTCTATACATACTACATACAAATAAATAAAATAGAAGTGTTTGTTTGTTACATCAAAATAATAGCTTTTTACTGAATACATTTGAAAGTATATACATTTATTTTAGTTTTTGACTGTCTGTCATTTTGTCTGTTTGTCCCGGCTAATCTTCGAAAAGTCTGGACCGATTTTGACGGGACTTTAACTGACAGATAACTGATGTTATAACAAATAATTTAGGCTTTTATTTTAGAAAAATAATTAGGGTTCCGTGCAAAAAAATTAAAACCCTTAAAATTGGTAACAAAATCCGATTCAAAAAGGGGAAGTAATATTTTTTTAATTATCTCACGCGAACGAGGGTTGTGGGCAACACCTAGCAGACAGTAAACGTATACAGAATGCCACAAAAATAGTACCTACCCAAGGGTTAACATTGTGCTGATGGATTCATTGGGGTCATGGATCTATTTAAAGTCATAACATATAAGTACATGAAAAACTTGACAAAAAGTTGTAACTTAGAGTTCCAATATCTCCGAGACTAGAAGGTTCCCAGAACAAAAAAATGTCGCAATGATGGGGAAAACAAGTGTCTTTCGGCTTCGTAAAGGGCCTTTTACTTTTGCAACAAAAATATCACAACTGCAATTCCTAGCCTTGTCCTAATTTGAGTACATAATACTTTAGTCCTTATTCTATACATAAATGTTGTATATACTAACAATAGAAGACACTGCACGCATCACACGCATGTCCCGTACCACATAGGTCCATTTAAGTACATAATGTACGAGGGGAGAGTACCTATGTACGTCAGCGTATGGTAAATACGGGCCGCTGTGCTTAGTGTTATCATGGTAATAGGAGGCTGTTATCATCCTATATTTGTGCTTGTTTCAGAGGGTTATAGTAAAATGTAATGGAGATATTTTATACAGGAGAATTATTTCCTTTGTAAAGTTTTTCTGCTACTTCTTTTGGCCGACAGGGCAGCGTTTTGGGGGACAAAAAGTCCTGATTAACGGCCTAACTTGCATAAATGATTTTTATATTGTTTTACGAGTTAAGACTCGAGAGGCTTAGAGGGGAAATTACTTCTCCCGCTCTGGGCAGAGCGGAAGGGAGGGTCAGACTTGTACTGACTAAAACCCATCCACATTCCTTCCTTGCCCTTTGTGTTCCAGGGCCGCGGTTTCGAACAGTCCCGCAGCCCTGGAGCAGTCAGCCTTGGTGTACAGACAGCAGCACATCAAGGTACTACAATCTGTCAGTTTTGTTTTAATAGATTTTCAACTTTATCTCTAAAGCATTAGGTTCAATGTTGATTGGGATTTGTCTTAGTTTCGGGTAGCTTGAGGTACTGGCGTCTGTACAACTATTGGCTTATCCGGGAATTTTGAAATCGTTTCAATTGTTACGTAAAACATGCAAAAATCTATCTATATCATGACAATATTTAGCATTGGCTATAGGTACTACAAAGCCATACAATGATATCATAATACATAATGTCAGGAACCAATTAACCATTAACTAAATTATTTTGTTATAAATGTGTGATGTTCTATAAAAAAAACATACCTACATTTTAACACCTTTTATAATATCAAATAGCGCGAGTTATTTTATTGACCACGTTGTAAAACCACCTCATTACATGCTATATTCATTTTAAATTTTATATTTTATTTAGAACAAATATAAATATAGTCTTTAGTCTTGTATTGCGTTTGCTTCTGTTTTTATCACTTTTTATACTCGTGTATCCTTTTCCCAGTCGGTAAAAGCCTTTTTTTACGTGTGGCAATCCTTATGGATGTCCTCCACCGTGGGCCGGGCGAAGGACTACCTGTAATTAGACCCCTGGCTAAAACCACAAGGTGTTTGACCCGGAACTTCTGGCTGAGGTGTGGGGATACAATTTTGCATCCTCCACAATTGCCTCAGTAGAGTTGGCAAACCTTAGTTGTTTTATTTTACTTTTATTAAAAAAACGCGTTAAACTCACCTTCCTTTTCTTGAATGACAGCGTCCGCCGCCATATTGTCCTGAGGAACGTGGAGGGTATGCAGTATTGCTCCGACAGGGGGCGCCGTGAGCGCACTTCAGTCATCACAGTCATCACTTTGTTACCTCATCACTCTGTGGTAGACCGTAAAGTCGCACTTTTCGTTGCACGTGGTAAAGACTCACTTTTCGTAACAGTTGGTAAAGTTGCACTTTTTGTAGCACACTGTATAGTCCCACTCTTTATGGCAGTTTGTAAAGTTACACTTTTTGAAACAGTTGTTGGAAGCGCGCTTTTTGTTTGAGACAATAATAATATAGTCGCACTTATAATGGCAGTTGGCAACGCCACTCTTTTTGCAAGATGATAAAATTTACACTTTTTGGCACTCGTTATTTTAGATAGCTTGTTTTCCCACTTTGTATTTCTACGGTAGCTTTGAGAGATACTATACAGTTTATATTTGTGCTTGTATTAATGCTATTAAATCAATAAGGAAAATTTGTTAAAGTAGCTTTGAATTCATTCTGCTAAACCTGATTCTATCATCCGAGAATCAAGTGTAGATATACCTATTCAACTACTTGTGAGAAAATAAATAAATACATAGAAGGTCGAGAATTTTAAGACTAATTTTCATTATGGAATCTCCACATGAGTATATAGCAAAAAAAAAAATGTGTGCGTGTAACCTTTACGCGCGATTGAAGTAAAACTTCTTTTTCTTTTAATTTACTTATTTTAAAAGTAATAAATAAACAAGTATATTTAGAGATTTTCAAAAAAATCTGAGTTACTCCCTAGTCGCGCCTAAAGAAGTTTTACTTCAAAAACTTTGACTTTGACTTTATTTGCCTGAAATATGGTGTTTTATAGATTTTATAACACAAACATAGTTCTTTCGCCTACTAAAAACGGCATGCAAATAATGCGAGGAAATGAATTAAAATTTTCAAAATCAATGATGCACACAAACAACAATATTTTTTCTCGCGTTGATGAGTTCATTTGTTTTTTTTCAATAAACTGCTTTCTATTTGCAAGCCAATTCGATATTTAAATAAAACCTTTGATAAGTTGGCTCCTTGGTTGCCATGCTTTTGAGTATAAGATCGTTCCATTTTTAAATATAGTAAGCGTTACTTCCGTCAGAAAAAAAATCTGAGTTACTCCCTAGTCGCGCCTAAAGAAGTTTTACTTCAATTATTATATTAGACTTTGAATTTGGTCTTACTTAAAATGTCTTACGTAAGGATAATATTAAAGTTAGTATACAAAATAATTTTAAAACTTAAGACGATGCTGGTAACACTTTGACTTTAAACTGGCCAAACTCCGTATAAAAAAAAAAATATGTGTGTGTACCAGAGTACACAGGTAAGAAGTGAAACTTCTTTACGACATATCATTTTTCTACTATTTGCAACTTGACGAAATTTTTTTCCGTATTAAATTAAAGCTATTTTATTATTATAGACATGCATAAATTAATGAGTAACTTATTTTATCATTGTTCTTATTATAATATCATTGCTATTGTTGTATTTCATCAATAATGATACATTATATTCTTTACGTCACTATACTAAACTTTGATAAAAAAGCAACATGGCGTGTAACCGAAAAACGTGACGATACGTCAAAAAAAATTCTCCCATACGTCGATAAAGAAGTTTCACTTCAAAAAAACCGACTGCATAAAATGTAAAACAAAAAGATACATACAAAAATAAGTAGAACCTAAAGGGAATTCAAAACGCGAACCTATTCGCAAATTGATTGAAAAAAGAACACTTCTGACTGCATGGCAGGATGTAAGAAGTTTTTTTTTCACTCATTTATTAGAATCTATTTTTTGCACTCATATATTAAAATCCATTCAGACCTCAGAATGCTTCGAGTATATACAGAATCTCAAATAGACGCAAACATCGACTGATATTCGTGAAAATACAACCCTATCTTTGCCGTCGTGGAGTCGGGTAAAAATTCGGATCGATATCTAGCATCTAAGTTTTAGACAATATAAAGGGTGTAAAAAAGAAGAAGCCGAAAGGCACTTGTTCTTTCCGTCATTGCGATCATTTTTTTGTTCTAGACCATACCTGGGAACCTTCTAGTTACAGAGATATTGGGGGTCAAAGTTCCAACTTTTTCATAAGTTTTTTTTTTTTTAAATACATGTTTTTAATGTAAGATTTTTACTTTAAATACCTCCAGGACCCCCTTACTATTCAATTCATCCATCAGCACAATGTTTTGAGTGCGTTACATTGAGTCCAACTGTAAAACGTGATTTTTCAGCCCCAAAAAAAAAGTCGTTTCCCAGCACTAATTTTTGCGTAAAGTTACTTAGTTTGATGTACATAATGCTTGGTTGACGGCTTCGTGAAGAGTCTGTTTACACCCTGTAGGTATTGTGACCTGACCTAGCTTATCACGGAGTCTGAACATAATAATAGATCAACTTTACTGGTTTTGTTACCAACGCGGTGCTTACTGGAACCAATCCTTCATTTTAAAGAATCTATACAAAATTTGAGGCCAACAGATGTTTGTTCCGAGTAATGTTTCTAGTGATTTATGTTGAAAGATTTATAGCATAGCGGCTAACATAGCGCGGTAACAGATAAAAGGTTGGCTATCAAGATAACATTGATCTTGCATTCATCTTCTGTGGCTGATTCAGATGCCTATTCGTGAAGTGTTGGGAAGGCAGTCATAGCGAAAGATTAACTGTTGCCCGCGACTATTGTTCGATCAAAATTATTTTAAAAAATAATATTTCCCCTTTTGAAGCGCAATTTATTACTAATTTGAAGGGTTTTATTTTTTTGCACGGATTATTTTTCTAAAATACTTACTATATTATATATTATTGTATTATACCGGGTGTAAACAGACTCTTCACGAAGCCGTTAACCAAGCATTATGTACATCAAACTAAGTAACTTTACGCAAAAATTAGTGCTGGGAAACAACTTTTTTTTTTGGGCTGAAATATCACGTTTTACGGTAGGTCTCAATTTACCGCACTCAAAACATTGTGGTGATGGATGGATTTAATAGTAAGGGGATCCTGTAGGTGTTTAAAGTAAAAATCCTACTTTAAAAACATGTATTTAAAAAAAAACTTGTGAAAAAGTCGGAACTTTGACCCCCAATAAGTATCTCCGTAACTAGAAAGCTATGGTCTAGAACAAAAAAATGATCGCAATGACGGGGAGAACAAGTACCTTTCGGCTTCGTTAAGAGTCTGTTTACACCCTTTATATCATATATTATATTTATATTTTTATATATTTTATATCATAAAGCTGAAGAGTTTGTTTGTTTGTTTGGTTGAACGCGCTAATCTCACGAACTGCTGGTTCGAATCGAAAAAATCTTTTAGTATTGGATAGCACATAACATCACGCTACGACCAATAGGAGCGGAGCATCAATGAAAAATGTCTCTCTCTTAAGTATGTGACGCAGACAAAGTTGCGCGGGTCAGCTAGTGCGAGAATAAATCCCCAAATAACTATAAAGATAAAAACTAAAACATATCCTTTATCAATCGGCACAGTACCCAAACAGGCTGGATTACGTAGCACTGAATAAAACATTCTTATCTAAGCCTACCCACAGAGGAAGCGGCCGCCTACGCGGTGTCGCCGTGTGTAACCCGCGATAACACTGGTCCACTCTCTGATAACTCAGAACAAATAAAGCTTGAAGCCCACATAATCCAGAGATCATTTTAATTCAAGGCTGTTAATGTGTAATGCATTGTTTTTATGTGGTTATTACCAGTTTGGAATTTTCCTAATGCAGGACTATTGTTATTCCAGGGCTGCGGGACTGTTCGGAAGAGATACCGCGGCCGTGGAACACAAAGAGCAAGAAAGGAACATGGATGGGTTTTAGTCAGTACAAGTCTGACACTCCCTTCCGCTCTGCCCAGAGCGGGAGAAGTCGTTTGATGATTTCAGGACTATTGATATTAAGAAAGAAAGTCTTCAGAAAGATGCGTGCGTGTATGAGCAGATGTATGAACGTGGACGAGGCGGAAGGAGTATGTGAGGATCGCAGCGGGTGGCGTTCTGCAGTTTCTGCCAGGAAAAAGGCGTGGGTTTAAGTAGAAAGAAAGAAGTCAGCGTCACCTCATCGAAAGTTTGATTTTCTTCTGCAAAGATGAGGCGCTTGATGAAAATGCCATAAAAATTGGTAATCATCATCAGCTTATAATGTTCCCACTGCTGGGACACAGGCCTCTCTATGAGAGGGAATGGGCTATATAATCCAACACGCGGGCCCAGTGCGGATTGGTAGATGTCACATGCCTTCGAATTTTTGGTTCTAGGACATGCCGGTTTCCTCACGATGTTTTCCTTCACCGTTTGTGAGAGCAGTGGCGATGAAATAAATAACACAAAGTAATGCGCCTTCCTGGATTCGAACCCACGACTTACTGTTCGTAAGTCAGGGTCACTACCACCGCTGCTCTCCTGGTAAAGGACACTTTAACAAACCAAAATGTAGGGTCCCCATAACCGCTAAGACCGAGCACCGAGGGGGTCTTGGTAGGAATTAGATGGTCACCTATTCATGGACCAATCTCGGCAAGCGTAGCCTAACAACCAGAAAGCTTGCACTGGGGCCACGTGGTGGATTACAGCTTACAGCCCACTCCCTCAGATAGATGCCTATGTTTCAGCTGTGGGAACATTATACGCACTGGGTTTTCCCCATCAGTATCCTATGACGTCACTTAATATCGCCCGTATACAGGTTCTATTAAAACTGCCTACCTATCATGAGATGGATGTTATAAAAACTCGAGCTACAATGTAGCTCTTTATAGCAAGTAGCAGCTACAATGATCACAGATTGCTTTGTTTTGTTATTTCTTAATTAGCCATTGTGATTTTTTAAGTTAAGGAGATATTAATAAAACTGCTCTTTGGAACCCTGGCTGGAGGTCTTACACTCAACTCAATGTACCCACAAGATAGCCCGGTTAAGCAGACGACAACCTTGGTTTACATGCGAGATGCCATTCACAAAAAAAGCTTGTAAAGTGGTGAAAAGTAACCAGTAGTGGTTGGTAGATGCATAATTTTGAATAGAGAAATCCCCACCAAGTCACAGTTAAATCTATTACTTCAATGGCAGGCCATGGCTTTAAAATGTATCGGGATGAATGGGCCCGAGTCTTCACCCAATGGATGCACGAAGTCAGGCGCTGTCACTGAGTCTAGTAAACGCTGTGACCTTGAGGTATTTGTGGGAGATAGGCTGGAGAGGACCGCACATGGAGAGGATTTGATGGCTATGGAGGGAACTGTGCCCATTAACATCATCATTGTACCATGTACTGCTGAGTAGAGGCCTCCTCACTTTTGTGCTAGTCTTTCCTGTTCTGTGCGAGTCTCAAGTTCTCAACCAGGTTTTCTGGTGAAACCAAGTTTTTGAAGTAAAAACTTCTTTAGCATCGTTGTTATTTGAAAGTTGATGAAACGAAGAAGCGACAGTAAAAAGAGACAGACACATAAATTCATAAGATTTAACGTGGGGGAAAATGATATAGGAAGCATTGTACAGTGTTTATCTTGAAGCCAATATTTTTGAAGGTTTCACTTCTACCACGTGTGAATTGTTTTTTGGGCATTTAATCGACAAAACTAGATAACCAATGTCCTGTGGGTCAGAAATAGGTGTGTGATGGTACTCACAAGTACTACTTCATCCAACTCGTGAAAGGTTCCCTACCCACTGATTTTAAATCAGGCGCCACAGGTATCTATGTGTAATATAAATATTTACTGTGTACATAACAATTAGTTCAATATAGTTAATGCTCCCACGATGTAAAGCGATATAGTAATCAATACTAGTCATGCTGATATCATTACTAACAATATGCACTGACGCTGCCTCGATTTTGCAGAGGAATTTGGATTTTTGTGGGGAGAGTAGGGGAAAGAAGACCACAGAAACGATGAATGGACTAATAGAAAAGTATGGAGCTCGTAGCTAATTAATAGAAGCTCAACGGGTCAATCTACAAGGTAAGCCGCACTTGCCAAGGTTGATCCATGGATGGGTGATCATCCATTACATACTGAGTTTCCTCTATGCCTCGCAAAGCATATTAAACCGTTGTTCCTCGCTTTTCTTGTATAGATCTTTGCCAGTCGTTACAGGAAAGTGAGTGGCCTGAAAGTCTGACAACCAGTCATACCAAGGGATATCGTATTAACTAGTTCTAACTAGGTTATGGAAGTCAGATAGGCAGTCGCTCTATGTAAAAAAATCGTATTCAGCTGCATCCGGTTAGACTGGAAGCCGACCCAAACATAGTTGGGAAAAGGCTGGGCAGATGATGATGAGAGAAATCCAGCCAATTTAATTAGGATGAGAGCAGGAAAATGATGACTGCCTAGGGTTTTTCGGGAAATAAATATTTTACTGATTAGCTTTTTTTTTTAATTTTAGCCCAATTAAAATACATAACATTTAAATATTTTGCCACCGAATTTATCCTGTAAAGTTCCTATTTATATCAAAACATTTCTGTGTAATCATACTAATATCACTTGACTACTGGTGAAAATCACAAAATTATCATGAAACAAAGAAACCTATGGAAGTGTAAAACACTCACCACTCACTCACACACCCCAACAAAACCACACACAACACACATGCCACAAACACCTATCGCACTCTTCATTAACACTCACCCACACACCTATTCACCACATTAACTCAACGTTTCTACTATTCGTCTTCTACTGTTTATATTCTTATTGTTTTATTTTTTGTTTTTATTATTAATTAAATAATCTATTTTTTTTTGCATGGAACATCATTCCATTCTGTGTTTGGAGAAGGGCGCTGTTAACTGCGCTAGTTTATACTTTTGCAGCTATCATTGTTTTACTTTTTTTGTACTTATTCTTGTGTTTTTGTGCCAAAATAAACTTTTATTTTTTAATTATTTTAACTGATGCCCACGACTTTGCCCGCGTGGATGTCGTGTAATGAAGAAGAAATTATATACTAAAACCTTCCTCGAGAACCACTCTATCCATTGGTGAAAACAGCAAAATAATCGGGGCAGTAGTTTTTGAGTTTATTGCGAACAGACAGACAGACGCGGCAGAGGACTTTGTAATATGTAGTGATGATAGCGATGGAACGTAAGTTTTCACAGAAAATACCATTTTATTAATTAGTCTAAATTTGATTAGGAACCTACAACAGTATTAAAAACCTCTTTTCATTTTGAGAAAAAGCTAGAATTGATTACAAATCTTGGACAGTGCATGTTGATCAACTGAGAACATCCAATCTATTTTTTCAAGATGTTTTTGTCTACTAAAAGTCAAAGGTGCCACTGATTAGACTTAAAAATGCAAAAAAACGTGAAATGTCACCTTTGCGTTTGTTTGTGTGCTTTTTTTCCGAGAAGTCTGATAGAAAACATCGACCACTACTAGTTAAAAAAAAAAAGTGTGTGTGTACTTATGTACACGCGTTAGAAGTTATACTTCTTTTGCGTAACAAGATAAAAATCTTTTTAAAAATTTTATCTGTCGCCTTATCTCAATATACACCCTGAAGTTAGCTTGGTGTCAGACTGCTGGAGCTCCTAGCTCCAGCGGTAGATTAAAAATAATAACCTAGGCTTGTCAATATCTGACACTAAGCTAACTTCAGGGTGTATGTTGACTAGCTAACTTCAGGATGTAACTTTTTCGTGTCGGTATGCGCGCGCATCCTAAAAAATTACTCTCATCATTTTTCCCTAGCGCGCCAAAAGAAGTATAACTTCAAAAATGTGATGTTTGTAAACCAAGGTAATAGGTAAATATGAGGTGTGGAAAGAACCTTGCCCTCGAGCATTGTGTATATCAAACCTAGTAACATTGAGCAGAGAAATTACTTTTATTTTTGACTCAATACATTGTGTGTAGATGCACGCATTTACAGGGACCATGGGTGTATTTAAGATTTAGTAAAAACATTTAAAACTTTTATTCGTAAGTTAAAAGTTGGAACGCTGACTTTCAATATCTCTATAACCAGAAGTTCCCAGGTATGGTCCAGAATAAAAAAAAATCTCAATCGGGAGAAGAAGTGACTTTTGGCTTCGTTCAGCTTTTTTGTACACCCGTTATAATGTATCAGATAACTACTAGAAGAAATATGGCAGCTTCAAAACTTAGTCCTTTTTTTTTCTGATGGGAAATAGTCAAATGACTTCTCCCGCTCTGGGCAGAGCGGAAGGGAGTGTCAGACTTGTACTGACTAAAACCCATCCATGTTCGTTCCTTGCCCTTTGTGTTCCAAGGCCGCGGTATCTCTTTCGAACAGTCCCGCAGTACTGACAGGCATCGGCCCTTGCCTCTTCCTGTTTGCTGACATCTCTTGGAGGCGCGCGTGGAACACGAACGCACCGTCTACAAGGCCTGTCGTCAAAAGACGGACGGACGGCTAGCCCATTACTCACTGTCCACAGGTCCAAACATTTGGCCCTTACGCCCGGATCAGCACAGAAAGACCAATTTTATTCATGAAAGCGACCTCCTAAAGCAGATTTAATAAATGATTCTGAAAGATGAAAATATTCTGAAATTCCGTTTTGGAGCTCATAAAACCGTTAGATATATGTTTAAGATACAATAATTATATGGAATGGTGTTAAAGTAAACTGACACAGATGTGGAGAATATATTTTGACCATAGTTGCTAATCATGCGAAGTGATTCATACCTATTAATAGGTTGACCTCATCACATCATGGGGATTTTTGGCGAGAATTGAAAAATAATCAAGTTCGTGTTTTTGTGGTCCTTGGAGTCTCGTTCCATAAATAGCAGGCTACTTTAGGCTAATAATGTTTTTTAATCTTTTAGATTTAGAATTTTACTTAATTATAAAAATTGCAGCCTTACAGTGTATGATGTACCAAAACATTTATTTAAAGTTCTTATTATGTACCTACTTAATTTTTGTTTTCGTGTTTATTGTTATAAAATTTATACTATTTTTGCATGCCTAACAGGTCGAATGTACCGTTTATTACCCGTGGTTCGACCGCGTAGTCCTACTAGTAGGACCAAGGGTATTTTTCTTTTCGGTGGTTCTATCAATCGGACCATCTTTATAAAATGATCACATTGTATTGGCACTAGATCTACTGGCCGAGTAGGCCTAACATAAAACATATTTTAGTCCGTGGTACGATGATAAATATTAACTACAATCGTCTTTTAGCGACCAAAAGTACTAGGCTAGCATAAATTCAAGTCAAAGTCAAAGTTTTTTATTTGGTAAACATAGGTGTAAAACGTGATTATATAAAACTAGCTGACCCGTGCCCACTTCGTTGGGCATAATGTTCAAAAATATATATCTTTCATAGTTAAGGCAGCGTTCGTAAGAAACGTTTTCATTCGAATGTTTTTTCGCCGATTCACTTTGCAAAACGGACTACCATGTAAAAGCCTTTTTATTTTTCGATAGTCATAGTGGCCACCTGACCGCCGTGATCGGCGTTTCAGCGTCGATAAACTGGGTACCCATCTTCTCCGGTTTGGGTATCAGTGACAAAACGGCGTGGGTATTTTTTTGAGCAAATACCATTTTTCATACACGGCGACGTTGGATTTTGTTCTCCACACGGCCCGTGTACCATGTTCTTTGTCACAATATCAAACAACGCCGGATCATTATCTTTATCGGGTAACTCTGCAACTATAATCTTGTCAATTTCGTCCGGTTGTATTTTATTTTCTAGCCAAATCAACATGTGACAATGTGGTAAACCTCGCTTCTGCCACTCGACACTGACCATGTGACATTTGACTTTTCCGAAAACTTCATCTTTTGTAAATATAGTTTAATAAGTTTCTTCTCTTTTAGATGAAAGACCCTTGCTATTATGTCGTGTCGGTCGAAAGATCGCTGTCCAGTAAAAAGTTCTTGCTTTATTTCTTCCCACTCGGGGTTGCAAGTGAAGGTAACAAATAAGTCAGGCCTTCCGTAATTTCGCACGTATGTCATAGCGTCTTGGGTTTTTTCGTGCATATAACACGGCGAGCCAGTGAAAGATGAGGGCAAGATAACGTGTTGACCAATATTTGCAGCATTTACATTAGCATCTCTATTTAAAGCATCTCTTAATGTAAAGTATTGAAACGATTCTCTATGATCATAAGTCTGTGTGCATAGAACTGCATACAGGAAACTGTTTTGTTTTGTGCGGAACCTTGTTGTTGTATAGTCAGATAATAGCCATCATCTCCTTTCACAAACATTAAAGGATATTGCAGGGGGTCGTAAGCGCGGTGCAATTCGGAAACTCTTTTTAGCTGGCCATCTTTACAATGTAATACTATATCACGGGGTCCTTTGTCTTCATCTACTAACAGTACTGCAACTTCGTTTGTGGTAGGAGAGTTGTATCTTCCTCGATGTTGATTTTGTGGTGTACGATCGGCGTGAATTATTAATTTTAAATTGTCGGAGGAGTTGCTTTGTAAATTGTACTTGAAACTGCGTATGTATTCGTTTTGGCTATTTAATACGGTCTGTAACTCATTGATCAAATCGGTGTTTAAAGTGGGGCTTATGTTTGATCGCAAAGAAAGTTGGTCCGCATCAGAAATGAAATATATTTGTAAAAATTTCGAAATTTGACCTGTTGAAGGAAGAAGACTACCAATTAAATGATAAACCTGACCTTCTATCTTAAAAGTAGGCATAAAATTTCCTTCACGAATTTCTTTAGCACCGAACGATGTCATTTGAAATAGTGTGTTATATTTCCGTATATTTTTTAAAAAATGCGTAGATTGTGGATGAGCATTTGTCAAGAGACTTTTTATAGGCTCTGGTGGCTCTTCAATGTTAGGAAGAATCACTTTACCTGCAGCACAACACATACCATTCGGTTCATCGCTCCATTTTTTTGCAAAACACTTAGGACAGGTTTTACTCATTGCTCCAATTGTTACTACTCTCTGCTTAGCGTAATCGATGTTTGGATCATAATTGAAAGCTGATCTATTACTGTGTGGTGTACTTCGACTGCGTATTCTAGATGTTTGTTGTCTTTGTGTCGCAGTAGTGAGCCTTTGCGAACGTTCAGTGCTTGACTCCCTAGCACGAATTACCGCCATATTTTGACTATTGTTAGCAAGTCGCAGAGATCTTTCGGCGCTGTTCTCCCTAGCACGACTTTCGGAAGTAATCGCTCGTTGGCTGGTAAGCCGCTGGGAACGCTCTATGCTCGACTCCCTATCACGTGTATCTGCCATATACTCTCTAGAGTAAGCCAGTCGCTGAGACCTTTCGGTGCTAGACTCTCTATTACGCGCTCGCGATCTATATTCTGTCTCATTCGCAAGGCGCTGTTCATACTCAGAGGACGTCTCTCCGAGTCTATGTCGAGACAGTTGAGATTTTCTTTTAGGCATATTGACAGAAGTTATGATTTCAAAATAACAACCTAACCTAACCTAATTGCAAAAAACTAAATACCTATAACCTAAATTAATATCTACATGAAACTAACTTAATACCTATAACCTAAATTAATATCTACACGAAACAAACTTAATACCTACCTATAACCTAAATTAATATCTACATGAAACTAACTTAATACCTATAACCTAATTTAATATCTAGGTACATGAAACAAACTTAATGCCTATCTATAACCTAAATTAAATGAAAACGATATAAACATAAAAGATTTTTTTTTTAATGTACCGAAAATAAAATTAATGAATGTCGAAAGTGTGTTACGAAAAATTCAATTTTGGGGACGAACGCTGCGTAAAGAGCCGACCGCGCGAATGAGCCGCGCGGGTACCTACCTCTCAGATGTAAAAGGAAGGTCACGCCTCCTTCTTCCGAAGTGAGCACGAACGCGAACCGAAATAAGCCGAAACCATCGCGCGCCGCTGCCGCGCTGCTGTGGCCTTCACGTATAACGATGAGTTTTTCTCCGATTCTCTTTACAAAACGGACTACCACGTAAAAACCTTTTAATTTTTCGGTTTTTTATATAGCCTATGACACTCAGCGATAATGTGGCTTTCTATTAGTGAAAGAATTTTTAAAATCGGTGCAGTAGATTCCGAGATTACCCCTGACAATTTAACAAACACACAAACTTTACCTCTTTATAATATTAGTATAGATGTAAAAGGACTCTCTTAGCATTTTAAAACCTGATCAAATAATACCTACATTCTTTGCAAATAAAGCATTCTATTCTATTCTATCCATCCTATCATGTTTTGACACCGGACTGGAATCATCTATCTGAGCATTCTTGGATAAGAACTTGCAAGATAAACTTATAATGTCACTTAGGGGATATCTTCCGTGATACTGTGAGTATGTTTTGCCGTGACTTAGTGTCGAGTTCCAGAAGTGCGCGTAGCAAAAGACGATAAAAGAGGGTACACAGAGTTGTCCTAACAAGTGATTTCCATCCACCCACATTCTCCACTCAACCCGCGATCATGGCGCTCGCAACAACGTCGAAATATCGGGAGCTCAAAATAAGTAACTATCACGAGAGATATCCCGTAAGCGACAATAAAGGGTGTAAACAGACTCTTAATGAAGCCGAAAGGCACTTTTCTCCCCATCAATGCGAACATTTTTTTGTTCTAGACTATACCTGGGAACCTTCTAGTTACGGAGATATTGGGGGTCAAAGTTCCAACTTTTTCACAAGTTTTTTTTTAAATACATGTTTTTTGACTGCCTCGTTGGTCGAGTGGTTGACTGCCTCGTTGGTCGAGTGGTCGCAAGCGCGACTGCTGAGCATGAGGTCCTGGGTTCGATTCCCAGGTCGGGCAAAGAGCTATTGGGTTTTCCATCAGGAATTTCTCAGTAGTAGCCACGGAGTCTGGATTTGTGCCCGGTTGATGGCAATAGGCTCGCCCCCTATTACATGGGACTTAAAACATAACTGGCGAAATGTGGGTGTACTATTAGGTACACCTCTGTCTAACCCTACGGGGATTACAGGCGTGATGTTATGTTATGTTTATGTTATGTTTTTAATGTAAGATTTTTACTTGAAACACCTCCAGGACCCCCTTACTATTCAATCCATCTATCAGCACAATGTTTCGAGTGCGTTACATTGAGTCCTACTGTAAAACGTAATTTTTCTTCCCAAAAAAAAAAGTCGTTTCCCAGCACTAATTTTTGCGTAAAGTTACTTAGTTTGATGTACATAATGCTTGGCTGACGGCTTCGTGAAGAGTCTGTTTACACCCTGTATAAGTGTAGTTGTAAACGTGAAGCTTAAAACAGTGTTTGAACTTGCAGGATTTACAAACTGAAGTAAGAGTTCCGACAATGTATGTGGGAGTAGACGAGACCAAAGGTGGACACCGTGTATCGGCTAAATGGGACGCTAATAAGACTGAAAGATGAAACAGACTGCATGCAGAAGACTGGGAGCTGAATTTTGTGGCGCAGATTAGATGAGGGCTATGTCTACTAACAGGGATTCGAGAAGATTGAAGATCATCTAAGGCGGCACTGGTTAACAGTGAAATCACCCTCAACCTAGCGAATCTCTTACATAAAAGAGGTCTCTGTCCCAGCAGTGGGAACATTATAGGCTGATTGAACGGTGCTAAGCAGAGAGCGGCCATTGTGCTGTTCAATAAAATAAATAAAAATAAAATCCATTTATTTCAGGTTCTCCCATATTAGTCACAAGTTACAAAACACGAAAAAAAAATGTAGTGCAATGCTACTTCTTTTTAACTGACTTAAAAAAGGAAGAGGACTTTTTGATGTAAGTTCATCGATTTTACCGTCAATTATGAATCGATTTTAAGGTTTTTATTACTTTTCAAACTTCTTTTTTTTTTAATAAAAAGATCGTGCTAAAATGTTTTTTCTTTACGATACGGCGTTCTCCTACAGTGAATTGACTTCACCTTATTGAAATGTACCTGAAACGACTCTTGGCTTACGATAAGACTAATTATTCTACCGCGGTAAGCAAAAAGGCGGTTCTGAAAAAATAAGCCTTACTAGACCTTTACTGCGTTTCTTGCCGAATGCTTATTTTTTGCTTTTTTTTAGATGTGCCCTTTTACACACGGCAGTAATTGTTGTTGTATAGTTATGTCCTGTACAACGTGGGACTTAAAACTGGCGAAGTGCGAGTCGGACTCGCGCACGAAGGGATCCGTAGCATAAACCGCAAAAAAAGACCTTTCCGGCATAGCTAAAGGGGGCTCCCATACAAGAAGCTCGTACCATAAACCGAAAAAAAACACGTTCTGTTTCTTGTATGGGGGCTCCCCTTTAATTATTAAACAATTTATTTTATTGAACCGTGATATACAGCCTGGTGACAGACAGTCAGACGGACGGACAGCGGACTCTTAGTAATAGGGTCCCGTTTTTACCCTTTCGGTACGGAATCCTAAAAACGTAACTAGCGAAATGTAGGTATTACTGTTACTAGACACCTCTACTCTACCCTTTGGGGTTTACAGGCGTGAAGTTATGTTGTGTACTGTTGTTATATTAAGTTCAAACAACTTTAACGCTATTTTGGAACAAACATTTGTCTGTATGGCGTTAATGTTTTTTTGTATACTACTTATATTATTTTGACAATTCTGAATTCATAATAATTCTATGTATACTTATTAATAAGTAAGTAGGTATCTAAATACCACTTAACCTTAGGTTTTGTACTATTTTTAGCATAATTTGCATTTTACAGTCGTCAGATAACTTCCAGTTTTTATTTTTAGTTTGATCTGGATTGACAAGACCAGGCAAGTCTAGAACTGACTCAAATCAAAAGTTACTTTTTAAGATATGTATTTATTTTTTATTAAAAATGATATCACCGGATTCTTTGTATAGTTTATTACTTATAGGTTGAGAAAAACCCGCGGCGCGCGGCGGCACAAGTTTATATTCAAAGTACCTATTTGTAAAACAAATTAAAAGAAAAAAAACTAGTTACTAATTATCCATGTTTAAGTTATATACTCGATACTCAACTTAATGAGTATATTTGCTAATTAAAATATATCAGTTACAAAATCGTCACTAAACCAACAATGTTTGCAGGATAAAGTTGAAAAACCTAATAATAACCCTATCTCTATGTATTTATTTATATTGATTACATGTGAACACAAAATCCTCTAGTTCGCTATAGTTTACCTGTTAAATTGCACTGTTTTAAATAAAAACTCATTTACGCATCACTCAATTTAAGTAAATATGCCACTTTACTTTTTCACTAAATAACTTCAACACTAAAGGCCCGTCAACAAGTATTTATTTTAATTTCTTTTTTAGTTTTAATCACTAAAACCGGAACGCAGTACTTCGTCTCCGAAATCGTACTAAATACTAACAGTGTTTTCAATATGACACTGCTAAAATGCCAGATAATACATTTAGTATACACCCACATGCAAATACCGTAACTCTACTAAACAATTCATTGGAAATTCAATCATATTTCTCACGTCATAAAGTTTACATAGCCTTTGTTTCCGAGTTCAACTTGCGTCATTCTCGAATCGGTACAAAAGATAAACACTGAAAAATGTAACAGGCAATCGATAATAAATTTTATACGCAATATATTAGAGTTTATATTTGTCCGCGGGAGGCACTTAGGAAAACGCTTCGAAAATCTCCGGGGGCATGTAATCCGTGAGTGCGAGAGAGATGGAATATGTCGACAAGGTCAGCTCCATAACACATAATAATATTAAGTTTGAGCATTATTTCTCATATATTAAAGACTGGTTTTATATAATATTATGTAAATTGTCTTCATAAATAAATGAGATTTTTTCGATTCCCGATGTTTTTTGGTGCAGAACGAAAGAGTTATTTTTTACATAACTTGTATATAATGTGGTACTGCATAGTTTAGCAACGACACGTTTTTCAAACACGTGGTTGAATGCTTAAAGAGAAAACATGAGATATTATTGAATCAGCTGTTTATTTACATAGTATTATTAATTTCTTGTATTGAATAAACTATCAGCTATATCTTATAATGGGTTTCGTAAAAGTGTATTAGGTAATTAGTTAATTATGTAAACAAAAACAACACAACAGAAGTCTCATACACCTTGTTCAAGCGGTTATTGAGTCATCAATCTGTTGTTCAGGTGCAACTACCTCGTTGGTTCAGTGGTCACAAGCACGACTGCTGAGCATGATAATATCCTGGGTTTAATTCCTTGGTCAGGCAAAGTGTTATAGGGTTTTTATGACGAAATCTCAGAAGCAGCCAAGAATATTGAGGTTGAGGGCGATAGGCTCGCCCTCTTTTATATCGGACTAAGACATAACTGGCCAAATTTGGCTGTACATAATAGTACAACGGAGGAAATCTGATCATCACTAAACTCATTTTTGCTTGCACTCACAACATGAAGCGCTCTCTAGCCGGGCGGAGCGACTCCGCATGATTCAAGCGATTTTGTTTTTTAAATGATCAGTCCGAAAAGGCCGTGACTGTTCACCTCTGCCTTATTCTCCAGAGATTCCAAGCGTGATGTTATGTATGTTAAAATCCGTTGTTTAGGTTACCCCAGCCGGTGTTTTTGTTTTATGATTGTAACCTTTATTTGCCGGATCAAAGGACCAAAAAATAATTTAAATAAATGAGTTAAGTTTTTTATCACTCGCCAAATTACTTTGCCTTTGGCCATGATGTTTAAACTTTAAATCGATGTCTGTCAACTACCCGGTCTTTGATTTTTTTCAAAACAGACTTTTTCCCTGAATATTCAGAAACGCTGTGTCATGATATTGAACCAATAGTACTTAAGAATATACAAGGATAGCATCCACAAGTCATCATCATCATTAATCATTCTCTTACCGGATCCCAATTCATTCGGGGTCGGTGCAGCATGTCTTCTTCTTCCATACTTCTCTATTACTCATCATCTCAGCAGTCACGTCCTTTCTAGCCATATCCTTCACACAGTCCATCTATCGTTTAGACAGAATCAATAAGTGAGAAATATTTAGTCGGTTTAAAAAAGAATACCGGGGCTTTAGAATCATATACTATATTCATGATTCAGCACATAACATCACGCCTGTAATCCCCGAAGGGTTAGGTAGAAGTAAACCTAATAGTACCCCGACATTTCGCCAGTTATGTACGTGTATGTGTGTGTAGTAGTGTGTTTTGTTATGTTGTGTGTTGTAATTGTGTTTCGTCAGTTTTGTATATGTGTGTTATTCATGATTCTGGTTCGGATTTATATCGATATAATTGACACCGTACACCGATCTTACTGGTCCTGATCTTCAGAAAGGTCAGCAGCGCAATATTCGCTCCCGGCGTCCGTGTACGACCAGATGTATGAACAGGGACGAGATGAAAGGAGTATGTAAGGATCGTAGCAGGTGGCGTTCTGTTTCTGCCTACCCCTATGAGGGAAAGGGGAGAGTTTTTCACTAGTTCCAGGTATGGTATCAATAGCTATGATCCAAGATGATTGAAATAAAGGAATTTAATTAATAACTGGCGAAATGTGGGTGTACTATTAGGTACACCTCTGCATAACCCTACGGGGATTACAGGCGTGATATTATGTTATGTTATTCTAAATGTGAAAGTTTGTGAGGATGGATGAATGGATGTTTGTAGCTCGTCCACAACTACTACTGACCGGATTTTAATAAAATCTAGCACACAGATGGTATATAACAAGGGTTAATACGTACTTAAATTATTTTTTATCCCCGTAGTACGATCTCGTGGACGAAGCCGCAGGCATAAGCTAGTATTATATTTAATCTCTACATAGTATAAAACAAAGTCTTTTCTCGCTGTCTGTCCCTATGTATGCTTAGATCTTTATAACTACGCAACGAATTTTCCTGCGGGTTTTTTTAGGGTATTTCTAGAGGAAGTTTTATATCTACGTTGCACCCGTGCGAAGCCGGGGCGGGTCGCGAGTATTAAGATAAAACAATTACTCTTATCTTCCTATCTCTAGAACATTGTAAGGTAAATAAGGCGATGTTTGGTCGCCGCCACATAGTCACGCACGCTTCTTAAGGATGTTATGTGTTTTTACCAAGTTCGAAGTGGAACCATAAAAACAATATAAAAGGATTTGAAAGTATGTTTTGTCTTATTTATATGGACTGGCTTACCAAAGAAAAAGATGGGTGGACTGTGTGAGGAATGGTATGAAGAATAAACCAGCCAAGTGCGAGTTGGACTCGCGCACTGAGGGTTCCGTATAAACTTGTAGGAATTTTGTTATTTAACTATATATTTGCGGTTTTCAGATTTTTTCCTTTACATGTGCTGTAAGACATTGCTCCTTGCCTTTCGTGATTCTAGGTCAGCGGGAGCTATCATATAGGTTTTCGACCTAAAACCTATAGGGTACTTCTGGTTGACCTAGAATAGTCAATTTTGGGTAAAATGAAGGTCTTACAGCATAAGTAAAGGGAAAATTATAAAAAAAAAAAGTTAAAAATTAAGGTAAACTATGGTACTTACATCTTTTCGCGAAAATCTAAATTTGCCCATATCTTGTTATCGTGTTGACTCAGAACCTTGATTTTTATAGGAGCTATAGACCTCAGTATCTAGTTTAAATTTCAACTTGCTAAGTCCACCCGTTCCTGAGAAAATCGTTGGTGACACACGAACAAACAGACAGACAGTCAGACGGACAGACGGACAAGAGAGTGATCCGTACCGATCCGTATCGTACATAAGTACGGAACTTTAAAAACTAGAAAAAAAATTGAAACTTTGACCCCCAATACCTCCGTAACTAGAAGCTTCACAGGTCTGGTCTAGATCTAGAACAAATGATCGAAATGACGCGAAGTGTAGAACAAGAGCCTTTCGGCTTCGTTAAGCGTACTTTTACACCCATTATGCCCCGTTTATTAGTCGAGTAAACATTATGTACATAAAATCCAGTAGAATCTTAGTGCGTTGCATGTAATTACTGTACATTAGTTACACATTCAGCCCACCAGCTAACAAAGACAGGAAAATCATGTAGTTTACTAACACATAACATTGTAACTATCTGATGTTTACCACGTATACCATTACTTGTGAGTGTATCAATAAATATAATTGTAGTAGTGTGTTGTTAAAGGTTATATTGTCACCTGCAGGGAACAGCAATCTGTATGACAATAGTTATAAAACCACAACAGGTAGAGTGGAAGAAAATGCCCCAGGCATTAAGTATATTTTTGTACAGTGTTTTTTTGAAGTGAAACCTTCCTTAGCGGCTTTGTGCACTTTTTGGTATGGCTAAAAACTGTTAAACTTGCGTCAGATCGTCAGATCGAATCGGCGGCGCAGGGCGCTTGCGCGAGTGTGCGTAAGCTAGATGGCGTTATTTTCAGTTTTTTCTACGGCAGCGTCATCTTTCGTTCTCGCAGAAAGCTATTAAAATTTCTGATATTTATGCTAGGTGGCGTTGTTTCAAGTTTTCACTTCTGTCGGCACTCCCGGAGTGCAAACCGTTGTTTTTTTTTATATTGTAGGTATAAAGTTTTAATAAACAAATAGTTTTATAGAGTTTAGTATTACATAGGTGTACCCAGATTTCGGCCTAAGGTAAGAATCTCCTGTATTTCTAATGGTCAAGCGCGACTGTTGAGCGCGAGGTCTTGGGTTCGATTCACAGGTGGGGCAAAGTCTTATTGGGTTTTGCCATCAGGGATTTCTCAGAGGCGACTACGGAGTCTGGATTTACCGAGTCCAACTGTCCATGTCTTTCCTTTAATTTCACCTTGTTAGCAAGTAACCATTTCTTAGAAAGCTGGAAAAACTCACCTCTTCTTCTAAGGCGACAGGGAACTGCGCAGGAGTTAGTGGTTTAACAGCTACGTCCTCTAACGCAGACTTCCGCCTGAAAATAAAATAAATACATTAATTATAGATAACTTTATATACATGGATCTTTGTCTACTGAATTTTAGTCAGCTTGTTTTCTTAAAAAGAAAACATCATGAGCAATTAACACTATGTATAACCTTGAAGTAGCCATAAGGCAGCGCGGCACACCTCGTAAAAGATGGCGGGATGGTGGTCGTTGACCACTGTCTACATTCAGAATAGAATAGAAATTGCCCAGCAGTGAGATGATGCAGACTAACATGATTATTTTTCTTACGATGTTAAAATTTAAGCCATCGTAAAATGTAAAAACATATCTATGTATAAAGGGTGTAAAAAGAATTTTAAGCCGAAAGGCACTTGTTCTCCCCGTCATTGCGATATTTTTTTTGTTGTAGACCATATCTGAGAACGTGCTAGTTACGGAGATATTGGGGGTCAAAGTTCCGACTTATTCAGAAGCTTTTTTTTTTAAATACATTTTTGTAATGTAAGATTTTTACATTAAACACCTCCAGGACCCTCTTACTATTCATTCAATCCATCCATCAGCACAATGTTTTGAGTGCGTTACATTGAGTCCTACTGTAAAATATGATTTTTCACCCCAAAAAAATAGTTGTTTCTCAGCAATATATTTTTTGCGTAAAGTTACTTAGTTTAATGTACATAATGCTTGGCGGCTTTAACGGCTTCGTGAAGAGTCTGTTTACACCCTGTATATTATGGAATAACAAAGGTGTTAAATGTTCCAACCACTGCTGTATAAAATGAGCCCCTTCATCCATCTCTCCGTGTGAAGCTACCTTACTTTTTTTCGAATAACGATTCATTTGTTTGCCGGTCGTCGTAAGTTACGTTAGGAACGGAACAAAAATCCAGACAACGCCATTATTTCTACATTATCTGCTACGCAGCGTTTTTTGCTGATTATATCCGGGCCAACGATCTTAAGGCAAAGGTGAATGTACTAAATATTATGAGTTATTCGCTGCCTCAACACGATGTAAGGTCCCGTTCACGGCCTAGGGCGATACGACGTGCGTCAAGAGATACGCGCGCGAGTTACGTGTTTGCTTCGCGTCGCTCCACAAGTAGCGTTGCGGTGTGTCGTGGTATGCTCTTAAAGCGGCACTTCAAAAAGTATTACAGCAATATAGTACAAAAAGAACTATAGGGTCATCTATGACACTTAAGGATAACTAACGTCAAAATTATAAATCGCGCAGTTAAAGTTATTACAACTGTCGGGCAGTAGCTCACCAGATACATCACCCATCTGGTCGGAGGATGCTCCCTTTTCTATGGGGGATGAAGAACTTTACACCCTGTTCTTCATACCCTTAAACTCTAATCAACTTCTTTCGTCGTTCTCGTAACACGCGTGTTGCGTGATCGTGCAGGTCGTGGCGTGGTCAAAGTACCTTTGGCTACTCATGTAAGTATTTTAAACTTCCATTGGTGTTTTCACTTTCCAATGATTTATATTTATAATAACCGCCATATGGTTTCACCTGGCGAAGTGCTGATTCATTGAATCCCGTGGGTGTTGTAAAATCAATGGGTTATTAGACAGGAGTTAGGAGAAATGGGCAGAAGTACTTCTACAGTTTGAAGAATTGGATGAAAACAATTCGTAGGAACATTGTAGAATGTGTTCTCTACCGGGAAGCAAATAGTGGAGTTGAATTTATTTGGACACTGGTAATCTTTAGAAGTGGGTAGAAACTATAAACCGGCAACTGCTTCTAAAACTTTGAGCATTCTTTTATATGTTACTAGCTATTGCCCGCGGCTTCGCTCACATTGCGATCGGAAATTATAGCACGTGTACATTTCAAATATAGCCTATGACACTCGAAGTGTACCGCTCAGAGTAGTAGAGTTGCAGTGTAAGTGAGTTGACGAAAACCACAGACTTCACGATCCTTAGCTTATTGAAAAGTTGCACGAAGTTATGTTGGATGCTAATCCGCGGTTTATTCGCTAAGGTAGCTGTAATTGGTCAACTAACGTTTAAGATTTTAAAATAATTATAAAATTAATTACAGTCGCGGCGACAGCAAATTGCTTGCTTGTACGTGAACTGTACATGGGGATAATGAAGCGTATCATTAGCGAAAGATTTTTTTAAATTTGATTATTAGTTCCAAAGATTACCCACTACATCGAAAGACACAAACTTAACTTCTTTATAATATATAGATTCTTGAAATTTCGGTCTAGAATATTCGTTTTTCTAACGCCTCAACGGACAAGTTTTAGGTCGTGAGATGAACACTGTACTTTATTTCATCTTCCGTGCTCTCAAAACGGTGAATATTGCACAGGGAGAAGGCCTCTGTCCTTGCGGTGGAAACATGTGTGCAATTCACACGTGGTAGAAAAGAAACCTTCAAAAATGTTGGCTTCAAGACGCACTGTAAAACGCTGCCTAACTCATTTTCTCCCACGTTAAATCTTGTGAATTTATGTGTCCGTCTCTTTTTATTGTCGGTTTTTCGTTTTATCGTCTTTCAAATCACAACGATGCTAAAGAAGTTTTCACTTCAAAATTATTTTTACTAAAAACTCATTGCTGTTGCTGGTTCATAGACGCTTCCAGCAGATTGAAAATTAATTTATCCCCCTGTTTGCCATCCCAGTACACACATAAAGTGACCCTAGATTACCGCAAATCGACTTTGATTTGACCCTCACCTCACACATCTGCTGTTCCTCTAATGCTCAAGAGGTATGAAGATAAATAGAGCCATCAAGTGACAACAGTTAAAGGCTCGAGATGGCTCGAATTGGGGCGACCGGATAATAAATATGAATCGCTTTGTGGACACAGAAGTTATAGTTCTAGAAGTGGCTTCGAGACGTTACCAAGAAGGAAAGGCAAAGGGGGAAATGTAAAATGATAAAATTATGTCATGATATAGAATTCACATCAGACATCAAATGCGGTTTTGATCTCCGCATAATCGTTATTAGTAATAATCGATCGAGTGTAGCTTGTGAGTCATACTGTAAGCAGAATCCATGTAATATTGTATAATGTATGCGAATAAAAAATCGATTTGAAATTGTAATTTGGTACTAAGAAACTTTATGAGTCAACAAAAAGCAATCCTATGATGGTTCGCGCAGTGGCTGCGTGTTACGGGTTCGATTCTGGGGTCGGTTACCAGTCTAACCGGATGTGACGAAATACCATTATTTCACATGGAATTCAGTACAGGGTAGCACGAGACCCCTTGGTAAGAGTGGTTGTCAAACTTTCGGACCACTACCCTGATACCTGAAAATACCTGTAACAACTTTCGAAAATCTACTAATGACAGCCGGGACCAACGCCTTAGCCAGCTTTCCGCGGCTCGGAGGAAGCTCGGTATATAGTGGTCACCCATCCAACCACCACCACCTAAGCGCATGATAGCATGATAGAATTTAGCCACGAGCTCCTCCGTGAATGTATATATGAAATCCATTTCAAGTTCTGTCTGTTCATCTTACAATTTGACAATCACTTCTAGTCATGTCACATCTGTGTAAAGGGAGGTTAGAGCATCCTTTGTTAGTTTAATGTGCCCTTTACTCCCTCAGTATAGTATATCTATTGTGTCTCACTGTTGGTTGTCTGATCACGAATCGATCTTTGTATGTAGCTACCTATCAGTAGTAGGTAGCTATGGGCCTGAACTAATGAGTCCATACTCGAGAAGCTCAACATCACCAAACGATTTTCCTCTATCTGCTTGGAGCATGCCCTCAGATTTTTCGAATATAAAGGGTGTAAACAGACTCTTATCGAAGCCGAAAGGCACTTGTTCTCCCCGTCTTTGCGATCATTTTTTTGTGTTAGACCATACCTGGGAACCTTCTAGTTACGGAGATATTGGGGGTCAAAATTCCAATGTTTTTTTTCCACAAGTTTTTTTTTTAAATACATGTTTTTAATGTAAGATTTTTACTTTAAACACCTCCAGCCCCCCCCCCCAGTTTGATGTACATAATGCTTGGTTGACGGCTACGTGAAGAGTCTGTTTACACCCTGTATTATCTGGACGCCTAGGCATTGCCTGGAAAGGCTTATGATACTCGGCTGGGTAGAAGGTAAACGCGCGCAAGGTGGAGCACCGCGACTATTAGGTATTAGTACACCCACATTTTGCCAGTTATGTTTAAGCCCCATGTAAATAGACAAAAAGATCATTAATGAAAACCAAGCCATTTAATTCAAAGTCACTTAGGCAGAGGTGTACCTGGTACACCGACATTTCGCCAGTTATGGTACAATACAGGGCGAGCCTGTTGCCATCAACCGGACACAAATCCAGACTCCGTGGCTAGTACTAAGAAATTCCTGATGGAAAAACCCAATAACACTTTGCCCGACCTAGGAATCGAACCCAGATTCAGATTCAGATTTATTTATTTGCCATCAATGTAGGTACAAGTTTAAGATGATACAAATAGCTGAAGGTTACCGCTACATTCTACCTTACGGCATGCAAATTCATAAAAACTAATAGATTACATACAAAATATTATTATAAATTAACAACTAACGTGTCATTCTAATTAACATTAACAAACATAAAAAAGGAAATAAAATAATAAAAATAATCAAATAGTCAATTGCACTTAAATAACTCTTGTCAATAAAATGAATTTCATTATCTTGGAATTATAATTAAGTGAAATATTATTTTACAAACATAATGTCATTTACAAATTTTATTGTCAAATTTCTTTATCATTTAAAAAGTCATTGATACAATAATAACATTTATCCAATAATAATGCTGTAAGCTTAGATTTAAATGTTCGAAACCCAGGACCTCATGCTCAGCAGTCTCGCTTGCGGGTACTAGACCAACGAGGCAGTCCAAGACATGCTGCACTTCATCTCAATTTATTCGATAGAAAGGCAATGATAGTTCAATTTCCAACGATATTAAAAAGGCTAAGACATGTTTATCCCCAGATACATCATTGAAAGCTTCCACCTTCCACTTAAGCGTCTGTCTGTTGTGTTATATCCTGAGATTATAAATCAAATATGAAACAAACAATGCTTCACAGTCTATTCCGATAGCTCTCCGATAGATCTCTCTGCCTGGTGCTACGTTAAACATTGTTCAAGAATTAATGTGCATCTTAGGTTGTCTGCACGTCAGTCTAACATTCCAAAGCATTTAAAGGGAAACTAGCTGATGCCCGCGGCTTCGCCCGCGTGGATGTCGGTTATCGCGACCAAAAGTACTTAATCATGAAATTTTGGTACGTTCCCGCAACTCATGAGAACCCATTTCACCCATTTTTTTAAGTATTAAAATGGATATAGGATGTAATCCTTAAGAGATAGACGTATGCCATCGCGGACTTTTCTGTAGACCTTTATAAGATACACAATTCCACCATACATCATTTTGTTATATCTCAAAGGGTTTAGGCAGCGTTTTCGTTGAAAGCTCCCAGACGGATCATTTTTTTCCGACACCTCTAACAAAAATCATTATATTTTAGCCAATATATACGAAAACTTGACGCATTATATACTAAAACCTTCCTCGAGAACCACTCAATCCATTGGTGAAAACAGCATGAAAATCGGTGTTTGAGTTTTTGAGTTTATCGCGAACAGATAGACAGACAGATGGACAGACGCGGCGGAGGAATTTGTTTTATAATATGTAGTGATAGTGATGTCAGGATCATGGCAGATGATGTTTTGCAGTTTATGTCTACCTTCATGGGAGGAAGGCGTGAGTTTTTTTTTAAACGTTGCCTCACACCAGGAATTTCTCCTGTATCGTGGGTACCGTGCGATTACAAACATTTAAACTCACATACACAAACAGCGGTAGAGGTCAATCGTCGAATCCGACTCGGCTGGGCAGCGTTCGAGAAGTTGCGTGGTACCTTCTCATCCAACTTACCGCAGTGTCTCAAGACGAAAGACTATGACCAGTGTGTGTTGCCAGTGATTACATACGGGACCGAAACGTGGTCGCTCACAATGGGCCTAATTAGAAAGCTTAAAGTCACCCAAAGGGCAATGGAGAGGGCTATGCTCGGAGTTTCCTTGCGTGATCGAATCAGAAATGAGGACATCCGCAAGACAACCAAGGTTACCGACGTAGTCCGAAGAATTGCAAAACTTAAGTGGCAGTGGGCAGGGCACATTGCTCGCAGAACGGATGGCCGATGGGGCCGTAAAGTTCTGGAGTGGCGACCGCGAACCGGAAGACGTTGCGTTGGAAGGCCTCCCACTAGGTGGACCGATGACCTGATGAAGGTTGCAGGGATCCGCTGGATGCGAGTCGCACGGGACCGGTCAATGTGGCGACACTTGGGGGAGGCCTATGTCCAACAGTGGACGTCTTTTGGCTGAAATGATGATGATGATGATGATGACACAAACAGCCAGACCCGGAACAACTACCTGTAGGCCAAACAAATATTTTTTCCGCGCCAAAATCAAACCCGCGACACAGTGCAGCAGCCACTCCGCCAACCATGTCGTGTGTGTGTGTGATATCGTCTATGTGTATATATATATGTATCAGCCTATTCATTTCCGTTTGCTACGACACACGCCTCCTCTCTAAGTGAAGGTGTGGGCCGTAATCCTCCACACGAGCTCAGTGTGAATGGATGGCCGTCACACATCTTCGACTTATTTTTGTTCTAGGACATATCGATTTCCTCGAGATTTTTCTGTCATCATACCTTTTGAGAACTTTATCATTACACTGCTCTCAAACCCGTACAAAGTAAAGTTATGCTGTTCTACATTGTCCTACTACAGCATATACAACCTATGTCTGTATAAAGGGTATAAAAAAATAAAAAAAAACTTTTTTGAAAAAAATAAAACCAACTTCAAAAACACAAAAAAGTGAAAAAGACTGACTTTTGTTTGATTCATTCAATTTTTTTGTCACCGATTTCTGAAGGTAAAGTTATTTTTCACTTTTTTGTGTTTTTGCAGTTGGTTTTATTTTTTGCAAAAAAGTTTTTTTATTTTTCCATTTTTAGTTGTAATATCCTGTACAAATATGTGCTATGCATTTATTTTCCATTGTTAACAATAAATTGTATGGTAATAGTTAAGCCTATTACCATAAAATGTATAACTTCAATAAAATGGAACTCAACATACCTAACTGTCGAAATCTGGGTGTAATGTTCACCTGTGTACATACTAAGAGCATACAGGCGTTATGTTATGTTAAGATATTGTGTAAACAACAAACATCCAAGCGATTGCAGCAATCACGGCAGATTTGCTGTCAATTATTGAAGAGTTCCTTTGTTTAAATCCGAAGATCATTATTAGATCTTCACCAAATTTCAACGGGACCACCGCAAAATAAAATACTTCCAACCAAAATAAGAATCGTCAAAATCCGTTCACAATTGGCGAAGATATCGCTGAAGTGGGTGTACTGTACATATCTGCATACCCCTTCAGAGCATACAGGCGTGATGTTACGTTATGAAATTGCAGCAATTACGGCACATTTGCCGTGTATTATTGAAGAGTTCCACTGTAAATCTCCGACCACCGCGAAATAATACTCTTCCAAACAAAAAAAGGATTATTGAAATCGGTTAACAATTGGCGAAGAAAACATACACAAAAAAAAAAAAATTTGGTCGACTTGATAACCTCCTCCTTTTTTGAAGTCGGTTAAAAACACTCTTAACGAAGCTGAAAAGTACTTGTTCTCCCCTTCATTTCGATCATTTTTTGTTCTAAACCATCTAGTTCTAGGGCGTCCGGCACTGGTCCAGTCCATGGTCCGGAGCGAGAGAGAATAGGACGCCGTCACCTTCTTCTGCGAAGCAGTTATGCTAGCGAAGGAGGTGGCGGACCGTGAGAGGGAGAGAGCCTCTCGTCCCAGCCGCCGCAGGAGACGCCCCAGGCGTCGGGTGTTACGTGGTGACTTCCGGCCACCGTAGACGCGGACCTGTGGACGGTGAGTCTTTTGACGGCAGGCCGTGTAGACGGCGCGTTCGTATTCCACGCGCGCTTCAAAGAGATGTCAGCAAACAGGGAGAGGCCCGCAAGGGCCGATACCTGCCAGGGCAGCGGGACTGTTCGAAAGAGATACCGCGGCCCTGGAACACAAAGGGCAAGGAAGGAACATGGATGAGTTTTAGTCAGTACAAGTCTGACACTCCCTTCTGCTCTCCCCAGAGCGGGAGAAGTCATTTGATGATTTCCCATGCGTAAAAAAAAAACCTTTTTTTTAATTAGTCTGTTACAGGCACTTTTGAAAGTCAAAAACAAAAGGATTGAGTTACACTCCGGGAGGTCACAAGGCATAATAACTTGTGAAAGTACTATAGTTGCCCATTCCAAAGCTTTAGTTTGTACTGTGTAAAACGATACACCTTGGTAAGAAGGACTTTGTCTATTGCCTGCCCATCATGCCAGGCACAAAAGAATTACAAAAATATAGCTCAAGGTATCGCTTTTGAAAGCATTGTCGTCACCTACGCCTATATTTTTCTTTACATAGAACTACTCTATTGATCTATAAATAGCCACCATTGAGCCGTTTTTAACGATATCTATATCAGTGCCTATTACACGTAATGGTATGTATTGTCATAACAATGAATGAAACCTAAAAATACACTCAATGACACCTTTGGGTCGCCGTGCCGTGGGCATAAATAAATAATTTATTATTCCAAAAATAAAGTGTTTTGTTAATAGAACTTAAATTAAATTAGTGGTTTGTAGGGGGGGGGGGGGGGTCAGTCGCCTCTCGAGCTGGTCTAAGTTGGCAGTCAGAAGTACCCAACCCGTTTAGATGCGGAAAAATTGCAGCATCCATAAATGAAGACCACACGACTGAAGTAAAACTTAAACAAATACCGAACAATCGTGTGTCAAATTCAAAAACGTAACCCTGTTTTTTTTATCTTCTCGTAAGAAAAACCAGCACTTAGGAGTCGACCAATATACGTCATGATCATACTAAATCGTTATGAACATCAAAAATACATAGTTAGAACAAACTTAGATAATTATAACACGTAACCAATTTTAGTTTTTCTAATGAAATTTCTTAGTAACGAGGATTTGTGTTCGATTTTTATGCACCGCCTGCCAAAATGCGTGGCCAATCAAGGATATAATGTACTAAAAGTACAGTTGCCAACCTCTTCGGAGCTAAAGAATAAGTTATGGCGTTTGCATCCTTACCTCAGCAAGATGATCTTGAAGACAGGTCCGACCAACCCCTTGATGATAGCAGAGGCGTTGAGATGACACCTTCCGTGGAGCACGATACCGTTGACCTGCAACAAAGGGATGATTAGTATGATGTGACGTCACAGAACAGAATAAAGTAAATACTAGAGTTGATGGAAGGAGGAATTCAGGATAGCTGGCTTGCGGAAGAGAAGATTCATAACTCGCATTGAATTAGATAGATAGATTCGCAATAACTTCAGTTTATTCGTCATCATGGTGCAACAAATTATGTCCCACTGTTGCTTAAATATCGGGAATTCAAAACAAATAGTAAACATGGTGAATATCCCGTTTTCAGTGTTCAAGATGGGGAAGATTCATGTTGCGCTGCCTGAAACACCAAGATTGAAACAATAGGATAAAACAGCAACAATTATGAAGATATTTTTGTAAGGTGAAGGAGTTTCGCATTTACTGAGTTGTGGATATCAGATAGCTACTCGTATGTAAAATACTAGAATTTTGCTGCATCCGGTAAGATTGGAAGCCGACCTCAACATACATGCTTGGGAAACAATTACGCTGATGATCATCATGGGGTCGGCTTCCAGTTTTACCGGATGCAGCTGAATATCAGTATTTTACATGCAGCGACTGCCTATCTGACCTTCACAACCCAGTTAGTAATGGGTAATACGATACCCTTTGGTAAGACTGGTTGTCAGACTTTTTTGGTCACATTTAGGCTGATGATGAAGAGCCTTAATAGGGTTTATTAACACTCAGCTCATTGAATGAGTCCCGTCACTTCGTGGTTTGGCACATAGCCTTGGGACATCTAGTTGTCAATCAAGAAATCAGATTTCATAATGTTTCTTCTCGGGTGATTCTTTAGTATCACTCCGGAGAGATAATTTAATAGTATCTACTAAAGCGACAAACGTAGTCTGGGAAATCATCACGGGAGTTGCGATTGGACGCCAAACAAGCCCTTCTATGCGGGCTGCGGGCTGTTCGAAAAAGATACCGCGGCTCTGGAACACAAAGGGCAAGGAAGGAACATGGATGGGTTTTAGTCAGTACAAGTCTAACACCGGGAGAAGTCATTTGATTATTTCCTATCCGTAAAAAAAAAGCCCTTCTGTGCCATTTGTTGTGACACCCCCCGGTGGCATTAAAACCCTACACTTACACATCAACCAACTTATTTGTGCAGACGGAAAAACTCAGAACTAAATGAAATGTACCAAGTTTGACATATCGATGCATTGTTTCTTGACAAGAACCGCCATCTTGAACTGCACACTTCAAGTGGTCATACTGTACACCTTCACTCGTGGTAGCCCACGTGCTCACTGTCACGCGCCATTGACCACAGCTTGATGACCCGTTAAACAGTCACGTGACGAATAAATGTGATTCCCGTACATTACATTTACATACTCATATATTTTACATGGCAGGAAGTTTACATTGCAAACAAGAACGACATATCATTTGAATACATTACAATATTGACACTTCGATTTTAATGGAGACTGTCAGTTGTTTTAGAATTATTTGCATGGGAATGATTGCTATTATGATATTTGTAGGCGCAAAACAAACTGTATTGAAAATAAACAAACTCATTATCAGCTGTACCTAACTCTTTATAAAAAAAACTGGCCAAGTGCGAGTCGGACTAGCGCCAGAAGGGTTCCGTACCATTATCTATACTGTATTAGACAAAAACAGCAAAAAAGTCACGTTTGTTGTACGGGGGCCCCCCTTAAATATTTATTTTATTTTAATTTAATTATTTATTTTTCAAGTGAATGTTTATTTATTTTATTGTGAATATTTACAACAAGCGTCTACCTGTCGCAGCTATTAATATCGAGAAAAAAACGACAAAAACTCACGTTTGTTGTATGGGAGCCCCCCTTTAATATTTATTTTATTCTGTTTTTAGCATTTGTTGTTACAGTGGCAACTAAAATACATCATCTGTGAAAATTTCAACTATCTAGCCATCACAGTTCATGAGATACAGCCTGATGACAGGCGGACAGACAGCGGAGTAATAGGTCTCCCGTTATACCCTTTGGGTACCGAACCCTAAAAAAAAACATATCCCGTGGCTCTCAGTAATAGTGTCGCTTTCCATATTGTTTTAAATTGGATGAGAGGTTCCAGAAAGTTCAGAAACTATCCTAGGTATATCCAAACTTACAAACTTTACGTCGTTCAATAATTAAAGTAGATTATCTCCACCTCTGACTTTTTTGACAAACGATACAATTCGCAATCATAATGTTACCTAAACAAATTATCTAACAAACTTGTATAAAATGAATTGAAATGCAGGCAACATAAACGTAGTGCCTACTCAGAACTGTATAGCAATAACACTTAAAACGTAATATTGCTATTACCAAATTGTTAGGCGTGTTTTAGTCAGAATTATCTAATAAATGTTCATCCACCAGCTAATCTGCTTATGTTTTAGTAGTTCCAGCCTAAGACATCATTCAAATTGTACATTCATGCACAAATTGAACGCCTTGGAACCTACTCCAGTTTTGGCTTATACCAGTAGGATTTTCAACTCCAAGCTCAGCATTGTAAGTTGAAAATCTAACATCGCCGGTTTTATTTAAGCACTTATTCAGATGAAGCCTGGATTCAGTCAAACGGGCATAAAATCTTTGACTAAAATGTGAACAGATAGTGGCAATAGTACAGTGGTGGCCGACGAGTAACATAACATCACGCCTGTAATTCCCGAAGGAATCGGCTGAGGTGTACCTAATAGTTCACCCACATTTCACCAGTTTTGTTGAACTCCCATGTAATAGGGGGCGAGCCTATTGCCATCAACCGGGTACAAATCTATACTGAGATATTCCTGATGAAAAAGACCCAATCATAATTTACCCGACCCGGGAAGCTATACCATGACCTCATGCTCAGTAGTCGCGACTACTGAGCATGAGGTCATGGTATAGCTTCCATGGTATAACTTACTCATAGGTTGATCATCGGTTTAGCGGTCCCAATCGCGATTGGGACCGCTAAACCGATGATCAACCTATGAGTAAGTTTCAAGTTTTGAACGAACGTCCTTTTTACGTCTTCTCATTCTACATCTCAACCTTCAACATCAACCAGGTTCATTTTTCATACAATCCATCAATAATCACTTTGGTTTTACCTACCTAACCATTCCTGAATAGTGTACCTACCTCATGATCATTTGTTTATGCCCAGCCTTTTCGTGACTACATGGGGGTCGGCTTCCAGTCTAACCGGATGCACCTGAATAGCAGTATTTTACGTTGGGCGACGGTAAGACTAATGTATTGTAGACTGGATAAAGACTATAAAGTATGTTAAGATGAAATGTGGGAGGTCTTTTTCCATACAAACGCTGTCGCCTGTTTTCGTTCTGGTTTATAATTTTAAAGCTATGATTCTTTACAGTTAAATAAATATCAACCGGTTCTATGTTCCTATGTTTTCCTTTTTGAAGATACATAATCTGTATAAGCACTAGAACCTTTACAAAATGTTCAAAATTACCTATTTAGATCGCCTGTCAACAAAGGCCTAGTGTACAAAGAAGAAAGGCATCCAGCCACGCAATCTGGGGACTACACTTGCAGCTCACGTACATTCGTAAATATACTCTCAAAATATAGGTCTCGGTCAAATTAAGATAAAAGGTAATCACAGCATATTTTTTTAATATTGGATTTGGCTAGAATAACATAATTCATAACCGTAATTGTCACGTGGGCAAAATCAGAACTAACGTCGCCATCTTATTTTTTCAATACATTTCTCAAATGTTTACCAACAGCGCTCTCCGGTCAACCTCATTGGAGCGTCAAAAGATCCATAAAACACTGTAGCATAGACAAATAGACAACTATGTCAGCTGTAATGTCATTTAAAAATATTTTCATTATTAATGAATCCAATATACCTTATATTTTATTACAAGTACGTAGAAATTATGGAATGTCTAGGTATTTAGCTTGCGGAGTCCGCACTTGGACATCCCATCACATTTTCTTAAGATTTTTGTTGGCTTATTCTTTAATGGCGCAATTACACTAGTCGTCGCAATACTTACAAACTTACAATTGCGAAAAATCAAACAATAATGCTTTACGAATTTGTCCGAAGACGGGCGTACTCGACCGCGTACATTTACACATAGTCGTTTGACGAATTCCATAGGTAATTGAATTCGGGCGAACGATCTTGTGTAATAATTGGACAAGTCAAAAATGAAACATTAATTACGAAGTTGAATAAAACATTTATTTTAAGAAGCATAACATTATAATCTTGATAGAACTTCTTCAAATAACAAAGTGGCTGGCGGCGCATCATCGGCATGAGCATATTCACCATACGATGCTCCTCACACATACTAGCAGCAACCCAGTGGCATTGTTTTAGCCTCTAATATTTCTGCACACCTCAAGTGTACATTTCTCGTGTTTCACCACGAAACAATAAGACTGGTAAATAAATAATATGCAAAACTATTCAAAACAAAACAACATATTAAGATTTTTATTGATCAAAACAGAGAACTGACAATATTTATGACAATTATGACATCTTCTGTTTTGATAGATGACATAGCTCTTAAATGTTGCCATTTAAGGTAAATTCTCCTAAAAAGGTTACGTACGTACTTTACGTTTTTAATAACAGCAGTCACTAATTAGTAATTTATTTTAAAACAAAAATTCCAGGATGACGACACGGGTCTATTTAAGTACTGTCAAATTGTAAATGTCTTCGACAAGGTGCGTATAGTCGTCTTAAACGAGAACTACCATAATCTAGGTTCAATTAAAAAATACGAAAGGATTAAGTCATTACGTTGTTTACCATACCTACCCACATATCAAATACCTAAATCAAACAACGTCTATGGAGCAAGGACGTGAGAATGCATGCTACCCTCTTTTATGAACGACTTACCGCCGGAAATCTGCGATTGAATAGATGCGAAAAATTGCTCGAAGATCCTGAAGAGATACTTTCTAGGTTGTGGTACAGTCTAGGAAGTGTCTTTTTAGTACCTATAATTCCTATAGTTTTGTACTTTTCTACAGTTGTAAATATGTCTATAAATCATTTTGTGGCACCGAGTTGCCGTGTCTGGCATACCACTGTTAAACCCACGATATGGTTTGTGTGGTATGTTTTACGTCTTCTAAATTTTGTAACTGTATGTTTTGATTAATAAAAGATAAAAAAAAATAAATAATAATAAATCGTCGTCATTTTTATTGTTGTTTTACTATAAATATTGGTTTAAATATAAAGGTTTTTTCAATAGATCATTAATAAAAGTGAAAGCAGACTTTTTTTACAAATACATACTAGCAAATTGGAAAACGACTAATAAGTGAAAAATTAAACCAGTTCTTTGACAATGACGTCTGTCAGCGGCGTCAACACAAAAATGAAAAATTCCCAAAACAATGAATGAGATGATTGAATAACCAAATGATTACGAGGGCTGCTTCCCGACGCGCACGCATACCATCCCCGGACTCGTCGCTCAGCTCCGCCTCGCCGCCGCCAGATCCCGGATCACCGGCAGCGGCAGTCGCGTCGAGCTCGAGCGACGAATATTTCTCTCCGCCGACGTCGCCAACACCTGTGCGTCGGCAGGGGAGAGGCCGACCACCGAAGAGCTTGGGACTTAGGGGCCATCCGGCCCCAAGTCGGGTCCCCGCTGCCGGTGGTTGTGTGCAGCGCATGAAATGGACTCAGTCAATAAATGAGAACGTCATGCGCGCATACTATGGGTCTACAGAGGGGGGAACTAACCTCACTGCGTACCGTGTTAGGATGCTGTCTATGTTTCAGGATCTTGAACCAACCGTCAACGTCTCGGCCCAACGACTGTCGGATCAGGTGCGGGTCATCCAACGCAATCACATGTTGGACGATGCCGCACTTGATAGGCTGCGCTCAGAGGTACTGAGCAACCGTATCATCTTGACTCAACCACCAACGCTTACAGCGCCAGCTATTCCAATCCCACTGCGTTTTAGTCCTGCAGTTCAAGAGCAAGATGATAGGGTTGCCACGGTAAGTAGCCAGTGCAACGACCGATTGAGGAGCGCTCTGGGAGATGCGCTTCGCGGATATCGATTCAATCCTACCGAACTTAGGCCCCGATTACCACGGTTACCCATGCATAAGAAAAATAGGGCGCTGGTGTGTGCCTTGGACTCGCAACTCAAGAGTATATTCGAGAGTAGCGAGGACCTCGTTGATACACACTCGATCCTGTACTGTGGGGCTGTTGCGGCATGTCGTTTAGCTAATGTCAGGTTTCCAAATTGTGACGTAGCTACTCGACCAAGACCAGCCGTACCAGCCTGGCAGCGCAGGATCGAGCGCCGTATCGACGGGCCCAGGGTACTCATCGGCAAACTATACTGCTTCAGGGAGGGCAATACTCGACCACGTGTGATGCGCTTTGTGAGGCGGGCATTCTCGGGGACTGGACTCAGCCCTCAAGAATACATGTCCCGTGTCACAGAGCGCATTGACTTCCTGAAGCAGAAAGTTTATGCATGGGCGAACCGTATTCGGCGGTATAAGCGGCGGGTTGATCGGTACTCGCAGAATCGCATGTTCCAGAGCGATGAAAGGTGGGTATACAGAGCTTGGGAGCGAACCGAGCAAAATATGACAGACGTGTGCCGCCCAGATGATGCCGCCACGAGTTCTTTCTGGCGCAGCATCTGGTCGGTGCCCGTCTGTCATACTGAGGCTGACTGGATGCGTGATATCGAGCGAGTGTGTGAACCTATACCAGAAATGGAGCCAGTTTTGGTTACACCATTAGACGTAGCCAGAGCAGTTCGTCCGTTACCGAACTGGAAGTCACCGGGACCGGACGGACTGCATAACTTCTGGCTCAAATGGCTTAGTAGTTCACACACTTGCCTGGCATCCCAATTCCAGTCATCCTTAGAGTCTGGGTTTCTACCACAGTTTCTAACAACAGGCGTTACCCACCTGCTCCATAAGTCAGGTAGTCCCGCGGAACCCAAGAATTATAGACGATCACGTGTTTGTCGACGGTCTATAAACTTCTTACATCCATTTTGAGAGCGAAAATTAATACACACATTGACAAAAACTTCATTATGTCTGCTTCTCAAAATGGATGTAGGAATGGATCCCGCGGTACTAAGGAGCTACTCCTCATCGACATGGCCATTAGCCAACAGGTTCGTCGCTCTCGCAAGGATCTGGCGACATGCTGGATAGATTATAAGAAGGCCTATGACTCGGTGCCACATACATGGCTCATGAGGGTGCTGGAGTTGTACAAGATAGATGCAACTCTACGCGCCTTCCTTGAGTCGTGTATGGGGCAATGGAAGACGGTCCTTCGATATCCAGGATGTCGACAGATCCAGGGGAACGATGAGCCTGTATGGATTAAACGGGGAATATTCCAGGGCGACAGTCTGAGTCCACTTTGGTTCTGTCTAGCCCTGAATCCTCTGAGCACATTGCTGGAGGATTCAGGTCTAGGCTACCGTTTGAGAAGAGATGGTCAGGTCATATCTCACCTGCTTTACATGGATGATCTGAAACTCTTTGCCCCCAACAAATTGCGTCTGATGGAGTTACTGAGAGTAACTGAAACTTTTAGTAGCGCCATCAGGATGGAATTTGGTGTGGACAAATGTGCAGTCATGTATGTAAAGCGAGGGGAGATTATGGCATCCGAGGGAATTCAGCTCTCGGATTCCATACACCTGAGATCCCTCTCCTCAGCCGAAAGCTATAAGTATTTGGGTATGTCGGAAGCGTTGGGCATTAATGTGACTGACATGAAGCAATCGTTGAGGGAGCGCTTCTTTGGACGCCTGAAGAAGGTATTAAATAGCCTTCTTTCAGGTGGGAACAAGGTGCGCGCCTTCAACGGTTGGGTCATGCCGGTTTTAATGTACTCTTTCGGCATACTCAAATGGACTCAGACGGAACTCGATACCCTGGACAGGAGAGTCCGTACACTGCTGACGGCAAACCGGATGCATCACCCACGATCATCAGTGATGAGACTGTACATCCCGCGGAAGTGCGGAGGTCGAGGCTTTTTAAATGCGAAGACCCTCCACAACCGTGAGGTGTGCAGTCTCAGAGAATATTTTTTAGAAACCGATGTGGGTATGCACCGAGATGTGGTCGCAGTGGACAAGGGACTGACCCCGCTGTCCATGGCTAAAGAGAACTGGCGCAAACCTGTAGTACTTACTACTGTGTAATGACCGCAAGGAAGTATGGCAAGGCAAGGAGCTTCACGGGCGCTTCTACCGGGCTCTTCATGGGCCCGATGTAGATTTTCTAGCGTCCGTGTCCTGGCTACGTTTCGGTGACCTCTTTGGGGAAACTGAAGGTTTTGTCTGTGCGATTATGGACGAAGTTATGTTGACGAACAACTACCGGAAATATATTATGAAGGACGGGACGGTTGACGTGTGTCGGGCATGCCACCGTCCGGGTGAGTCCATTAGACATATATTATTATTTCTGGTTGTTCTCGTCTGGCTAACGGCGAGTACTTGCACAGGCACAACCAAGTAGCCAGGATTATTCACCAGCAACTTGCCTTGAAATATAAACTTGTGGAATCTGAGGTACCATACTACAAGTATGTGCCCGACCCAGTTCTCGAGAAAGACCATGTCACACTGTACTGGGATCGGTCTATCATTACAGACAGGACTATTGTCGCCAATAAACCTGACATAGTGGTGATAGACCGATCAGCGCGCCGCGTAATGATAATCGATGTCACCATCCCGCATGACGAGAACCTCGTGAAAGCTGAGAAAGAGAAACAAATAAAATATCTCGACTTGGCACATGAGGTTGTCGACATGTGGAATGTGAGCTCGGCTATCATTGTGCCGATTGTCGTAACGGCCAATGGCCTTATGGCTAAGAGCCTCGACGACCATCTTTCGAGGCTCTCCTTAGGCAGTTGGATCAAGGGCCTGATTCAGAAGGCAGTACTCCTCGATACGGCTCACATTGTGAGGAGGTTCCTGTCTCGGCGGACAGCTATTTTTTATATTTTTAAATGTTTTTATATGGATTTTTTAAGAAATATTTAAAAATGTAAAAAAATGTGTATATATAAATGAATAAACGGAATAATAATAACATGATTATTTAGTAACATAAAACATGCTGCGAATCGAATGTTTCTAATGATAGGAGGAGTTTTACCCGGGAGAAAACAGATAGGCTAACGTAGCAATGTAAACGGCTTCTCTTGTAATACTAGGAAGCAAACGTTCCTTGATACTCACTATTACTACCAGAAAATCCTGCTATTTAGATATTATTATAGAAATAGAAATTCCATATTCCTTTGACTATGGTAACTCCATTGCTTCCGTCACTGATTCTACGTTTCGATGTTGCAAATGATTGCGTTTAGATGTTCAGATTTAGTAAAATAATTGTTTCTTCTATTTTTACTTTGTGCGGAATAATAAAAAAAGATATTACATGAAAAGGAAACCCCGTAATTGCATCATATAATGTGCATACTTTCATTGATGAACGCTTCTGAAATTGGGTGAGCAACAATACCAATCTTCTTTGAAAAACTATTTTGACAGTTTTTTCAAATACCTACCGCGTTTCCTCTTAATAATCTTCAATTTTCGTACTTCGCGAACCTTCCATAGAATATTTTCATGATATTATTTGTCCGATAGCCCTTTGCGATAACATATTCGTATTGTTAGTGTGTTCATTCTTCTGAACCGTGAGATTGAACAAACGATGTTTACAGCGGAATCCTTTATAGGTATTGTGTATGTTAATACAAGCCCGGACCTTTGGTTCCACTTGTAAAATGTGAAAGAAGGCGTGTAATAAGGTACATGGAGAACCTTCAGTATTGTCTGGCCCATTATCATTTATCTCCGAAAATTGGGACTATCTGATGATCCTCCTCCTTGTTGATAAAAACATAACGCCGCCTTGTATTTGTCCTCGCGCAATTGGGTAAAAAATAGGATGCTATTGATGGATTCATAAAGTAATACTGTTCTGTATAGTAGGCAGAAGCCATCGTTTAATCAACAGATATTTCACAAAAATTAAGATAACATAATATCACGCCTGTAATACCCGAAGAGTTAGATAGACGTGTACCTAATAGTAATTCGCCAGTTATGTTTAAATCCTATGTAATAGGGGGCGAGCCTATTGCCATTAACCGAGCAAATCGACTCCGTGGCTGCTACTGAGAAAATGCTGATGGAAAAAACCCAGTTTTGTCCGACCTGGGAATCCAACCTAAGAGCTTCTGTCAGCAGTCACGCTTGCGACACCTAGACCAACGCGATACTTCAGTATGTTTAATAGTGTGTCCTTTATTACTCGAAAATCACTAACATTAGTGATGGGAAATATCGTGAGGGAAGCTTGGATGTTTTAAGTCTGATTGTCAACCCGCCTTGAGCAAGTGTGGAGATCAATGCTCTTGTCTTGTCTGTCAAAGAAAATACTAGCTTATGCCCGCGCCTTCGCCCGTGTGAAGTTTTATAATTGTTCCACAGGATCATACTACCGGGATAAAAAGATCTATTTATTAATTCTGGTTATAAACTATCTGTGTGCAAAATTTCATCCGAATCCGTTCAGTAGTTTTTGCATGAAAGAGTAATAAACATCCATACAACGATCCTCACACACTTTCGCATTTATAATATTAGTAGAGGATCTATGCAAAATCAAAATATTTTATTTCACAAAGGCCTAGCTGGGCACTCTAAAAAACGTCGACAGAAAGGTGCACGGTTCGGGTTGGTCGTTTCCTATGGAGAAGAACCGGCAAGAAACTCCATGGTTACTCTTTTCAAATCATTTGGTGTTACAATATTATCGTGTTACAGCGTTAGTACTTAAGTATGTGGGAACAGCGTAGGCCTGACAATAAGTCGCTGCGTGTTACACAATAAATGTTATACAGAGAAAAAAAGTTAACAAAAGTAAATAAGCATCTGGGAATCTACAAAGTCTAAAAAATCGAAGAAAAAGCCACTGTACTTCTTCGTGTCTTGTTGAAGGAGTATCTTATCTAACCCAATGTCATTGACCCCGATCTCATCCGACCTTCCTCACAAACTCACAGAAACCCGACACAACCGGAGTTAGAACAAGCGAAACTGAGTTGATTCACTTTCGGTTCGCGTGCTCGATGGAGGTAATGTTTCAATCGCAACACGCGTTACTTTGGAACAATTTCCATCTTGTTGCGGGCGAAGGTGCGGGGTTTGTGATGAACGGAGCGGAGGCGGGGGCGACTGTCAAAAATTTACGGAGGAGAGCCGCGGAAATTATGAAATGGATTATGTAAAATATGAATTGGTAGAATTAAGTAATCGATTCCAACAAAGCGAGGAAATGGCTAAGCATCTAATGATGATACGAGAAAGGAAGAGTTCAGTATATTATTGAGATGAAGGCTGATAGAGATACAAAAGAAGACCTAAAAGACAAGAGTATAAGAAATAGTTTTAATGCAGAATCCCCTCAGCCGGAAATAGATGAAGTCAGTAGGTGTGGGGCAAAACAAAGACTCATTCTATCAGGGACAACAGTGATGGCAAACTTATGTCAATTTGGTTGAAAATCGTAGTAGAAATATGAAACGTTTTCAAAGCGTTTCCATTTGTCTAAGCTTGTATTGGCATTACAAAAAGTACTACAGCAACATAATACAATAAAAATACAGCGCCATCTATGATACAGATGAATAACCATCATCAAAATACAGCGCCATCTATGATACAGATGAATAACCAACATCAACATTCTTAATCGTGCTATTAATGTTATCAGCGACATAAGGACATATCGAAAAAACCCGACAACAATTACAGTCGGGCCACCCAGACACAACCCCCGTCTGGTCGGAGAATCATCTCTTTTCTAAGGGAGATAAAGAACTGTACACCCTGTTCTACCCCTTCATAAGCTCTCAAATGAAATAGTTTCTGTGAGTTAAATTGAATTAAGCACTAACAATACTAACATAGCATATAATCACAATCTGTTACTAACCACTAACAACTTATGGACTGATATAGGTCTGAAATAAAGATATTTTTTTTTAAATCTAATACCTCAAACTTTAATATTTCACCTATTTCCCATTTTAAAACTTTTACACCAAAAAAACCTATCCTTTATTTCTCTTTTCGCTCCGCTATCGTCTCCGCTCGTCTCAGCTCTCACCCCACGCTGGCTCGCTGCCAGTCTCGCACAAACAACACACGAGCCGCTAATTTATGCAAATATATCAACAGCCGTGTTGCCGCGTACTTCATCATGATTCGCCTTCTAATTGTCGACTCGGGTTGATGAATTCACTCTTCTTATTCTAAACTGAGGATTCGGGGGTTGGGCTGCGGGACTGTTAGAAAGAGATATCGCGGCCCTGGAACACAAAGAGCAAGGAAGGAACATGGATGGGTTTTAGTCAGCACAAGACTGACACTCCCTTCCGCCGCCCAGAGCGAGAGGAGTCATTAAAATTTGATGATTTCCCATCCGAAAAAAAGCTTTTGGGGATTGTTTTACGTTGGTAACAGATGTTTAAAAGGCTCGCCGCTTAATACATGGGACTTAAACATGACTGGCGAAATGTGGGTGTTCTATAAGGTACCCCTCTGCCTAACCCTTTTGGGATTATAGGCATGATGTTGTGTTTAGGATACGTAGCTTTCATTCACGAGGATGACAAATGCTCACATGAGGCCGAATCACTAATCGCGTTTTAATAAATCGTTGCTGTTAAATACCACACAGTGGGCTAATTCACGTAACTAAAGAAGTGCGGTTGCTGTGCAATTGCAGTTAAGTTTCGATCAAAACAACGCTTTACGTATTCTCTACCGCTTTCAGACACGCTCGCGTCAAGTTCGCGTCACGCGAGCGCAATAACGGCATTCTACTGTTGCGCGTCTTTGGTGCGTGCTTCGGAACGCAACATGATCGGTATTCTACTATTTGTTTGACGTCTCAAAATGACAGCTTCGATCAACGTGCAGTTTCGGTATTATTTTAATATTATTATAACGTCATATTCATTGAAATGTAATCGATTCTATTAGATTATTTAGTGAGTAATATTTTTTGGTTGTCGTACAGTTGACGTGCAATTCACGTGCAACTTACGTAGTTCAAAGATTACATGAATACCGTATAACACTAAAACTTGAACTTAACTGCAACTGCACTACAACTTCATCGGCGCGTCATAAAATTACGTGAATTAGCCTTCAGATCCCTCACAAAGATTATTGAGGAAATTATTTTAAACACCCTTCAAATTAATTCTTTGTCGTTTGGTTAGTACCTAATCTGGTGGTTTTATGCCGCCCGAAGCTTCTGACTTGGCTTTACATGCCGTCGAAAAATATCTCTCAAGCATGCTGGTTTCCTAACGATGTTTTCCTTCACCGATGCAAATGATAATTAAACTATACGCACATGAATCTGAAAAACGTCCTTCTGGGTTCGAACTCGAGACCTATGACTTGTCACTGCTGTTACCCTTCAAATAGGAAGAAAGGTCTGGTTAGAAAATAACTCTAACATTAACAAAGATGCGAGACAGTTTATGTAACATCAAGCGGCTGGTCGATCATCAGGAATCAACCATATTGTAATGGACATCGTTTAGGTCTTTATAGGATCTCTTACAGCTGCAATTGTGTAAGCTCCTGCGATTTCCTAGTTCATTTCACCAACAGACGTTACTTCAACTACTGTCTTAAATAAAAGTGCCCGGTTGGATTTTTGATCTTCGGCTCAGCGCTGACACTTAAAAACCATTTTATCTAGGCATTGATTTCAAATCAAAATTTTTAATGCAGTAGTGAATTGGGTCATTTTGAGCAAAATATTGTTATGAACCTAAAAATACCATATTGTAATGGACATCGTTTAGGTCTTTATAGGATCTCTTACAGCTGCAATTGTGTAAGCTCCTGCGATTTCCTAGTTCGTTTCACCTACAGACGTTACTTCAACTACTGTCTTAAATAAAAGTGCCCGGGTGGATTTTTGATCCTCAGCTCAGCGCTGACACTTAAAAACCTTTTTATCTAGGCATTGATTTCAAATCAAAATTTTTAATGCAGTAGTGAATTGGGTCATTTTGAGCAAAATAAAGGATGACAAAACACGTTTAACGAAGCCGAGAAGCTGTTGTCCTTTCTGTCATTGCGATATATTTTTTGTTCTGGACCATACCTGGGAACCTTCCAGTTACGGAGATTTTAAGTCAAAGTTCCAAGTTTTTCACGTTTTTTTTTTAAAATTTATATTATAAATATTATAAGTTGACATGTGCATCCTGCCCGTCTTAACCTACGGTGCACAAAGTTGGTCACTTACTGAACAACAGAAGTCTTAACTCAAGATTTGCCCGCGGGCAATGGAGCGCAACATAATAGGTGTTAAGCGGACAGATCGCGTAAGAAACACTACGCTGCGCTCCATTACTCAAGTTGCAGATGTTGGAGAAAAAAACAGCCAAGCTGAAGTGGGAGTGGGCTGGCCACGTAGCACGAATGCGCCCGGAGAGATGGAAAAGGGGAGGCCTTTGCCCAGCAGTGGGACAATCAACAAGGCTAATAAAAAAAAATATAAGTTTACATAAGTCCATGATCCTGTATTATCAATGCATCTATCAGCACAATGTTTTGAGTGCGTTACATTGAGCGCTAGCGGAAACCATGATTTTTCACACAAAAAGCCGTTTCCCAGTAGTAATTGTAACTAAGTTTGATGTAAGAACGCTTGGTTGCCTGTATTATTCCTACATGTATCCCACAGTACAAAGATACACGTCAAAATATCTATCAATTGCCGAAACTGCCGATATCTGGGCTATAACTGTATCTATTGTGGGCATTATAACAGACAGCATCGCATCTGGACACGATGTGGAATGCGGGGCAATCGGATTGAATCGGTGTATAAATATTATGAGGGGAACGGCGGTGAGCAATTGGATGTGAATCGATGCTAGAATGGAATCCACTGCAAGGTTATAGGTTAGAGACGCTCAAAACGGTGAAAGACATCATCGTGAATCAACCGTCATAATACGCAGTGACTTATTGTCAGGCCTACGCTGTTCCCCCATACTTAAGTACCTACTAATGCTGTAACATGATAATATTGCCTATGTGAAATAAAATACTTTGATTTTGATTTTGGTTTTGAACCCATATGCCTTAGAAACTTTCAAAAACGTGAGGTATTTACTAACTAGCATGTGTCGGAATATGGCCGACCCTTCTCATATTGACTAGACCTGAATCCCAGCCATGGGAAATATTAAATAGGCCTACGCTTGGCCGCAAATCGCCTGATGTAATGCGTTGAATGGTGATGTGACCTAGGGTGATCGCTTGCCTAGAAGAAACCGACTCACGCGAACTCTGAATAGATCCAGTTTATAATAATCAGGGAATAGAAAAGCTGGTAGTGAATTAATATACTTTTGAAAGACATGAAGATTGTGCGAATCTCTGCAGCTTGAGAATGGAAGACAATAAAGCTCATTGAAGGTTGTCTTCAAGATCAGGGCTGCGGGACTATTCGAAATAGATACCTCGGCCCTGGAACACAAAGGGCAAGGAAGGAACATTGTTGGGTTTTAGTCAGTACAAGTCTGACACTCCCTTCCGCTCTGCACTGAGCGGGAGAAGTCATTTGAAGATTTCCCACCCGAAAAAAAAGAAAGGTTGTATTGAAATGTATGAATGATTTATTTCCCAAATGAAAGCTATTAACCCATAAATAATCAGTTAATCCTTATGTTGATGTGACGAGTAATAGAGAAAGAAGTATGGAAGAAGAAGACATACTGCACGGACCCCAAATAAATTAGAATAAGAGCGGGAGAATAATGATAATATCCCCAACTAAACCTCTCTTTACCGATCAACAAAACAGTAGAGTAGATGTCTTTCTCCGGGTCATACATTATATATTTAAGATAAATCGTCTGCCCGAGCAGTTGGAGGAGGGCCAACGCGGTATGTAAAGCAAGACGGGTGACACTATGACACGCTCGTTTGTTTTCGGGTCGAGCTCACGATAACTGACAGATGCTGACAGGATAGGTCTACTCAAATCTGTGTGGTTCTTTCTTCCAAAGGCCATCTCAGACACCAATCTGCATAGTCCTCATGTGAGTAAACCAAGATTATGTCTGGACTTTAAAAGAGACTATGACCTCTGAGTTTGTTTCGGCTGTTTCTTCTCAGAGTAGTCAGGTACGAAACACCGGGCCCATCTAGCTTTAAAAAACATGACGTGTAAAAGTGTTTGTAAAAACCTATTGGTTTGCAAAATAAACATCATTTATCATTTCTTCAATTTTTGAAGGGTTAAGATAAGTAATTATACCAAAGGTTCGCAAAAAACTGGTAATTTTTAAATAGGTAATTTGGCAATGGTTCTTGTTCCACTGTTTGGAACGTTCAGAAATAAATGACAGGCTTTGATCACCGTGCTGGATCTCGTGGCTTAATAATAAAAGTCAAAGTCAACCGACTTATTTCAATTAGACTATTAAAAGGCTCTTTTGAACGTCAAACTTTAAAGCAAAGGAAGATAATATAATAGAATTGATTCTACACCCATTCGCATAGTTCAATCTTCAAGGTTTTAAGCCTGTGCTTCCCAGATCGGTCCGGGAAGTGAACTTAATTCTACAATATCTTTCAAACGTTTTGTCTGTTTAAGTTGTTTCGGTTCAGGCCCTGTACGATCCGAAGAAAATTATGAACAGCCCCTTGTTAGTTTTTGGCCTTTTTAGGGCTCCGTACCTAAAGGGTAAAACCCGCTGTCCGCTGTCTATCCGTCTGTCACCACGCTGTATCTCATGAACCATGATAGATAGACAGTTGACATTTTTACAGATGATGTATTTCTATTGCCGCTATAACAACAAATACTAAAAACAGAATAAAATGAATATTTAAGGGGGACTCCCATACAACAAATGTGATTTTTTGCCGTTTTTTGCCCGATATTAATAACGGCGACAGGTAGACGCTTGAAATATTCACAGAATATTTAGTTATATGTATATTCACTTTAAAAATAAAATATGAAATTAAAATAAAATAAATATTTAAAGGGGACTCCCATACAACAAACGTGATTTTTTGCCGTTTTTGTCTTATGTTGTATTGATTATTGTACGGAACCCTTCGTGCGCGAGTCCGACTAGCACTTGCCCAGTTTTTGAAAACTTAAAGTGGGTCCCCGCCCGAAGGGTGCCGGTTGGAAACTTTTCGTAGTATAACTTTAACGTCCGCTCATCACGCCCTACCTAATCAGCTATCAAGTTTTCACGCTGAATATCCTTGTAAGAAACCTCTAGGTTCCCAACATTATGCTACCCATACTTACTATCAATTAATTTTATATTATAATATTATAAATGCGGAAGTAACTCCGTTTGTTTGTTTGTTACCTTTTCACGTCTAAACAGCTTATTCGATCATAATGAAATTTAGCAAGGAGATAGATTATATCCTAGGGAAGGATATAGACTATTTTTTTCTCACACATTTACATTAAAACTCTACGCAAAGGAAGTCGAGGGCAACAGCTAGTTAATTATTAATGCTTACCTTTAAACCTAACACCCTAATTCAGAGAAAACCCAAAACTTCCAAAGACACGCAACTTTCTAAAGTTTTCGTTTTAATGTTGGCCTTTTTATACCTACGAAAGGTCGAGTATCATTTTAAATTGTTCTTAAGGAAACATCTAGAGTATTTTACAGCAATCTTAGTTATTCCACAGCCGTCCCGTGAATCTGAGTGTCAAATTATACAAGTTCTATTGATCTGCTTCAACTTGGTAACGTGTGTTGAATACTTAAAACTTTTAGTTCTATCTATATAATATTGTTATATTAGCTCAAAGCGGCCACCAGTTTGGAAAGGGCGTGATTTGGATTTCCGTTTCCGTTCTCTTAGGAACTGTGATATCATAATTTTCTCTCATCATCTGCCTAGCCTTTTCCCAACTATGTTGGGGTCGGCTTCCAGTCTAACCGGATGCAGCTGAATACCAGTATTTTGCATGGAGCGACTGCCTATCTGACCTCCACAACCCAGTTGGTACTGGGAAATACGATACCACTTGGTAAGACTGGTTGTCAGACTTTTTTGGGCCACTGACTACTTTAACGACTGTCAAAGATCTACAAATGACAGCTGGGACCAACGGCTTAACGTGCTTTCCGAGGCACGGAGGAAACTCGGTATATAATGGGTGGTCACCCATCCACAGACCGACCTAGGCAAGCACGGCTTAACCTAAAGATCGACCCGAGCGGCTGTTATTATTTAGCCACGAACTCCTCATCAATCATAATTTTCTCTCGTGAAAGGATTTTTCGGAAAGTTTCAGTATAAGTATTTATTTAACGGTCACTTTTGACAAATAATATGAATATATCAGAGAAAATCCTGGGATGAAATAGTTGTGTTTTCTTGTTACAGTGTTCGTTTAAACTCATTATCTCCCTAGCCTTCTCCCAACTTTGTTGGGGTCAGCTTCCAGTCTAACTGGACGCACCTGAATACCTGAAAAACCCGGAACGACTGCCTGTCAGACTTTCACATCCCAGTTACTAAAATATACGATATACCCTTTGGTAAGACTGGACTTTACTGTCGAGTTTCTGACTCTTCGATTTTGACGTTTAAAGACTGATCGTCGTATTTCCAGACCTTATCCCAATTTATTAGTTACCGGCTCAGCGTGTCGTTATTTTTTTCTTTCATAAATCCCTATCAGTTTTCATCTCATTGTTCATCCCTTTTCTACTCAAATCAACCTTGCAAACACAATCTTTAGATACGTTAATATCTTACTTTCTGCCTAAAAAGCTCAATTTTACGTACAAGATACAAAACCCCAGATAAACAGTGAAACTACTTTATACTCTAAGCATTACTTGTTACGGTTCAAATTCACTGTGAAGCTTTAACCATTTTGGTATCACAAGCGTTTGAAAGAGAAAATGTGGCAAAAACTTCTCAACTTTACTTGTTCCTAAATAACATTCTGCTAAAGTATGTGCTAATTTGATAAGTTGAAGTAAAAAGGTTCACGTTACAAGAGAACGTAAGTCATTAAAATAATTTCTCCCTTCACGGTCGTTATTCATTATGATGAACCTACTTGTAGAATGGGTAGGTATTTCATTCCTAGGTATTTGAAAAAGAGTCTACATGAACAGATAGCTACATACAAAACCAGAAAAATAACACTAGACACTTATGCCCGTTTTGAATAGCGCAACATTATTCTTGATTGTTCAACGCTCAAAGTTCAAACAGTCCAATAATTTTAAGCCATTTTAAGTGTGTCGCTTAGTGAAAATGAAACCTGGACCTAAGCTGCCATGACTGACCTGGAAGTCTTTAAATAGACTCCAGACCCCACGCCAATGGTCCACCTTTAAGGACTAAGTGCGGAAACCCTTAATAGACTCCAGAACCACGCAGACGACACTCTAACTCCAGGTTGCCCGCAGCAAGTAAAACCTGCTCAGGTAGAGATTCATTAATGCCTCTGCCCTGGCATGTAAATGTGGTACTGTTCCATAAACGATGGGGCAATTTTATTAATATCGTGTCCTGCGTGTGTGTTGTTTGTTCATTACAGGAACTGATGGACGCTACTGAAGGCGCCAATCTAGCTCAGTTCTGGGCCGACACTATTTAGATTGCTATCGACATGCTAAGAACAAGTGTAAATGAAAACGCAAAAATAAATACAATACTAGAATATACTTTTGATTTGTATAGATTACTGACAATCCATTGTCAATATTTTAGATATCCAATTCTGATGAAAGCTAAAACCTAAACAACATGCGAAGTCAACCGCCATTGGAATATTGCGAATGACACTAAGATATGGGTCCTCCTTCTGGGAGGAGGGGGGTAACTTCACCTAATGGTAGAACCTGCACCTGCTAATACACCTTACAAGACTGAAAGCTACCACTCACCTCCAAAATCTCATCTCCAACTTTAACAGCCGGCACAGCCTTCGCCGCGGCGCCAGCAGGGTGCAACCCGCAGATGAACACGGCCATGCGGCTGCGGTCCCTGTGGCCGGCCAGGCTGAGGCCCAGGGTGCCGCGCCCCGACCGCTCCAGACGCACCGACACCACCGAGTCGCCGAGCGATGCGTACTTCTTGCGGATTTTGTCTGTAAAGAGGAGGAGCTGGTTAGAAGGTGCTGTTTGTGACATTGGTCTATTGGAAGTTCATTTTGGAGTTGTTCAGTGTAGTTCTGGTTAAATGTACCATACCAAATCGAAATTTCTCCCGTTTTCCAAAGTAATTGTAATGATTTTGGATAACGGTCGCGGTGATGATGGTAATAAACCACATTAAAAATCTGCTTGGGCTTAGCAAAAATTTGGGATATAATTTTCTAATTTTTGTTTTTTTTTTTTTTTTTTTGTTACTATTCAAGTGTTCTTTGTTGTGTTTTTTGTTACTATCACTTGAATAGTAACTTGCATTTACCAAACTTATTGCAGAGTTACCATAACTATATTTAGTTATAGTTAGTATAAGCCTTTTTGTTCAAACGTCAAAGCCATAATTACTCTTCTTTTTGGTTGTATACTTTTATTTAACCATTTAGCCTCTTCTGTTATTTTTTTAGCTTTCTAGTTATAATGTTATTTTTAAGTTTATAAATATACTTTATTTGAAAGTGGTGTGCTACATTTCATTTTAAACGCCACATTATGTAAGCACAATTATTATTCTCGAGTAAAGCGGTTCTTAAAATAGATTCAATAAAATTTTGGAATCATTAAGACTTTTAAGTCACAATACTTTGCGATATATTTTTCAAACGCTGAAAAATTCCACAGAAAATTCTAGAAGGTAGGTATTTCAAAATCCAATTAGTCGCGTCATACTACGAAAATTCCCTGTAGACTAAACATTTCTACAAAGAAATGGGGACCTACACAAAAGTTTGGACACAAACAAACCTTAGTCGACAACCGAGATCAAACTGTGGCAGAAACATCGATAGAAATTGTGTTAGGCGGCGAACAGCTCCGGGCTATTTATGAGTGAAGGAAGCTTTGGGAAAACAATATAATTCGGTTACCACTGCTCTATTGATACTGCTGAGAGGGGAAATCTTGTTCTGGTTAATTCCTATTAATTTCTGAAACGTCATTGATTCCATTCTTGTAAGGTTGGTTTTACAAAAATGTATGCAAGGGATTTTAGATAAAACAAATTGTGAGCCGTCACGGGACGCCTGGTCAAACATCGAATTTATTTTGTACAAGTAATATGCATAAAAGTACAGTACACAGTAACAGTACAGTGTATATATATACCATCGCATAGCGTGGCGACGCGTCGCCACGGCATGCGGCGCCAGGCCAAAAAACGGTTTTACCCGCGGTTATAGATGTTTTACATCACTAATATGAAAATGTTGGTTTCTCTTTATTGTTCCAGATTTTCACACTATTATAACTCTCGGAAAAGTCTAACTATATGCAGCTACAAAATGGCATCTTCCTTCATCGTGTGGTTGGTGGTAACCTGGAGTCAGAGTTTTTATGCTGCCTTTGGGCCTCTGACTTGGTTTTACATGCCGTCAAGTTATATCTCTCAGATATGCTGGGTTCCTCACGATGCAAACCAACCCAGCAAACCAGTAATTTACATACTCGTAGTATCAATATCGGTCTAAAATAGTCTTTTGAGGAAAGATCAATACAGCTCTGATTTTCAAATTTTATCACAAAATCTAATAAGTATGATATTCCACAGAAACTTGGTCAATCCATGTTACATCTTCTTACCCCATAATTTTATAACCACAAAAAAGCTCCAAAAGGTTTTATTCCAAAGAAAAAAAAACTGGCCATGTGCGAGTCCGAGTCGCGCACGAAGGGTTCCGTACCATTATCTATACAACATTAGACTAAATTGCGGTTTACGATTTATGACGTATTAAAAAAAAAACTACTTAGATCTCGTTCAACCCAATTTTCGGTGGAAGTTGAAAAAAAAAATATGATGTACATTACCATTGTACATCATATATTTTTTTTAGTTTTATCATTCTCTTAAAAAAATTATATTAGACCCCTCAATATCATTTTTGAAGACCTATCCATAGATACACAACACTTATGGGTTTAATGAAAAACCCATAAGTGTTGTGTTGTGTTTTATTAAAAAATGTAAGTTTCAGTTCTAAGTATGGGGAACCCCCAAAATTTATTGTTTTTTTTTTCTATTTTTGTCTTAATGCGGTCCACAGAATACACCTACTTACCAAGTTTCAACAGTATAGTTCTTATAGTTTTGGAAAAAAGTGGCTGTGATATACGGACGGACAGACATGACGAATCCATGAAGGTCCCGGTTTTAGCCATTTGGCTACGGAACCCTAAAAAACCACCCACAATTCAAAAACTCAGTGCCGTGTTAAATCGTGGGAACACTTAACTGTTCGGGATCCATTCACATTGCCAGACGAGTCCGGGTCTCAAATCGAGTGTGGCTTATAGCACGACTGCCAAATTGACGGGATAAGGAAGCCAATGTCTTTACTCTGTGCTCCTTTGAGTGGAAAGTTTTGTCTTTGTCGTGGGTAATACGTTACTTGGTAGCGCTGTCTTGGTTGTGTTAAAGTCATGTAAGGATTCTGACTAAACTCTGAATAATTCAGCACTGTAAATTGGTAAGTAAGGCTTACTTTCCAAATCATAACATAACATGACGCCTGCAATCCCCGAAGATTAAGGCAGAGGTGTACCTAATAGTACGCCCACATTTCGCCAGTTATGTTTATGTCCCATGTAATAGGGGGCGAGCCTATTACCAGCAAACAGGCACAAATCCAGTCGACTTAGCTGCTTGAAAAACGCAACAACACTTTGCCTGCCCTGGAAATCGAACCCAGGACCTCATGCTCAGCGGTCGCTAGACCAACAACAAAAGCCCACAGAAAATTTATAGCCCATTCAGTCACTAATAAATCCCGGTCCTTCGAACAATCTTACTTACGTGAAAGTTTTTTGATATAGTTAATGAATTTTTGTTACACGTCACGCAAAAAATACTGAACGGATAGTTTATAACCTGGATCAACACCTATGATACTGTTTTATCCCGGTAGCATGCACCTGTGGGAAAATCACCGAAATCCACGCAGGCAAAACCGCGGAAATAACCTAGTATGTAGTATAATGCAATAGTAGGCCACGAAACAAAAGAAGCACACTCGTCGCCACAGGGTCCTCACATCACCATAATCTGCGCACAGTTAACGAGCTCAGAATGAGCGTTACTCGCAGTCCTCGCGGTGACGGGCAATAGATTGGAGCTGTCAGGGAAGAAGGAAATACAAAAGGTAAAGAGCTTTTGCTTTCTTGGTTTTTAAATGCATAGATAAACTGACGCCTATTTCCCATAGGTAGTCTAGACACGCGGTAGCGTGTCAAACCAAGTTCAAGCTAACAGAGCTGGCTAGCAGCACCGTGTGTTACACGAACCATTTGGAGCCAGTTTTGACCCCCTCATAGCTCAAAAACTATTTCACATAAAAATGACAAATTTCGCTTATATATTGAGACTTGTGAAATACATATGTGTTCTAAATTTCATAAACACATCTCAAGCGGTTATTTAAATATTAACGTCCAAAAATCGTCATTTTTATCACTGACTGACCCAGTTCCAGATGACCTAGAAAGTTCAAATTTGGCATCCAGATAGATTGTTGGGTGAATACAAAGAATAAATCAGAAAATAGTAAATTTTTATCATTTTATTATAATTTTTCAATTAATTGATTCTATTAGGAACACTTACTTAGATAGTGCCTGTAATGTAAGAATCAGCAATCAAAATTGATGGCAGCCGGACTTTATGTAGATTTTAAGGTCTTCACGTGAATATATAACGAGTGGAATTCCACCCTTTATTTTATTATTATTATGAGCCTGTTGTGTCCCACTGCAGGGCAAAGGCCTCCCTTCCTTTTTTCCATTTTTCTCTGTCTAGAGCTATTTCAGCCCAATCCTTTAGATAGCAGTCCAGCTCATCGCGCCATCTCCTTCTGGGCCTGCCGCGTCGCCGATTCCTGTTGTTCGGAACCCAATCTGTGGCTATTTTCGCCCAATTCTGATGCGACATGCGGCGTATATGGCCTGCCCAGTTCCATTTTAGTTTAGCGGCTGTGTTGCCTACGTCTGCAATTTGTGTTTTGGAACGAAGTATACTGTTCCTTATACGGTCAGTAATTTTGACCCGACTCTTTTTCCACCCTTAATTTTTTTTTTATAAAAAATAACACAAAAATACAATTATACCCCGAAAACGTAGGAAAATACAGTAGATTGACAAAAACCATTTGGTATTAATTTTATTATGAATAAGAATAATAATTTCAGTACAAAAAGTAATCATATCCCATCAAAAACATAAATGTGAAATGAGAGCCAAGTTCAACGACAAAAGAAGTGAGATCTAAATGGGTGCCAAGTTCAGTGCTATGGTCAGTCCTGAAATTTATTTATAACAACATAAAATATTATATAACCACTTAAAATATCATTTCTTCTTATAACTTAGGATAATATATTGAAGCTTATGGTCTGACTTGGCTAGTTTTCATATACGAATTATATTTTAGCCTTCGCAAGTTCTAAACTGTAAGTTCTTATTTTATTCTTCCGAAAATATGGCTTGCTGGTAGAAACTAGCCATCGAACTTAGGGCTATTCCATGACTAGGTTTTTTTTCACATGACGACTGTGAGACGCTTTAGTTTAGAGTACAAACATTTTTTTGAAGTGAAACTTGTTTATCGACGTATGGGAGAATTTTTTTTGACGTATCGTCACGTTTTTCGGTTACGCGCCATGTTGCTTTTTTATCAAAGTTTAGTATAGTGACGTAAAGAATATAATGTATCATTATTGATGAAATACAACAATAGCAATGATATTATAATAAGAACAATGATAAAATAAATTACTCATTAATTGTATGCATGTCTATAATAATAAAATAGCTTTAATTTAATACGGAAAAAAATGTTTTTCTTAAGGCTTAAGCCCTATCTACCCCATTTTCGTGAAGTTACAAATAATAGAAAAATGATATGTCGTAAAGAAGTTTCACTTCTTACCTGTGTACTCTGGTACACACACATATATCTTTTTTTTTTTAGATACTTCTATATGGGTATCAAATTAAAGGGCTCATAATTTTGGAGGATTTTGGAATGGTATATCATGACCATGTAACTAAAAGGTGTAAAATAAAAAAAATACCCGACTGCGTAAAAAATAACTAATGATTAAATAAAAACTGAAAAGAGAAAAACAAGTTCAGTCCAGAAGTGTTGAAAGCAATTTAATTTAAACTGCAACGTTCGGGACCCATTAAATAATCCAGACCAAAATCATTCTACCCAATATGGGTCTCGACTGTATGCAAGTTTTTTATAACAGTAATGTCATGCATTACGTAAATTTGAAATTTGCTGATACAGGGTCTTTAACGTCCACAAAATGACGATGGTCCATGTACAAAGCATTTGATATGGAAAAAATAAACGGATTTTATACTCTAAACAATTACTTTTACTGCTTTTCTCTGCAGTTGCTCAAGCAACACGCTTGTCGCCTGAGCGTGTAGCTGTTAGCCAACCGGTTACACCAAGTGAAGCTACTGCACTCCTTAGTTCTGTGTGCCATTTTCACATAGTCTCTCCCCTCAAGCGATATATCGGGGATATCGGGGCGTTATCGACGCATAAACTCAATTTGTGCGAGGGGAGACGCGGGTTCCCAGTAATGGATGCAGACACTTCTTGTAGCTTTCTTTTAAAGGTTAAAGGGTGTTTGGTAAAGAAAATGTTACAGAATATTATGTTGGGGAAATATAGACGAGTTATTAATCACTGTCTGTAGGGAAGCTCGCTATTTTCAAATGATAAAGGATTTCTTTATTTATGACTTTTGCCAATCCTGAAGGCCTGGTAACTATATTTATACCAGTGATCGTGAAGATAAATTTTTTGATGTATTCAATTAACTTAAAGGCAATTTTCATACGACACCGCTCATCCACGCGGTGTGGAAGCGGCCAACTGTGATTTTGTGGCTATGCGCTGTCTGGTGGAGAATCGAATGAGCCGCACACCAATTATATCTTGTGACTGGGACTGTAGCTAGACAATTCAAAAGAACCTGTATGTGGCCTACTTTAAATAAAGCTTTTTGATTTGATTTAATTACCAAAACCGCCAAACAATTAATTGTCTTGGAAAATCTACCACATATTTCCAAAGATAGTTCTTGTACGAAGTAATTACAATCTAATACACTACAAGACAGGAAGGTTTCTTGAGTAAAAAAATATGATTCTATTTAGTCCGTTAGTTAAATTATTATTTGTTTTATCAAATTAACAAAAACTGACTAATCATGAGTGTTGTGGCGTCACTTTGCCGGTAAACGTGTACTGACATAATGACGTCACAAGAGTTTTCGACGCTCTGTATCGTCTTCATTTTTTGTTTACCTGAAAAAAGAAAATACGTGTCCAATATTTTTTGGACATCTATCTGACGGACTATTTAAATTAATTTTGGTAAACTACCCTAATTGCTGCATGTGACGGCTAGGGGGCTGTTATAACTGCAAACGTTATTACATTGTGACCAAGATATGGGACAGGGTGCTACCAAACGGGGGAGGGATAGAAGTGTAAGCTCGTTGCGTCCTTGTAAATGTGTAATTGATCTCTATCTTTCAAAAACTACGTCTTAAAATTGAATGTGTCAATGTTACCCATAAGATAACAATAGATTGAATACTCTTTAATGTCCAAAATATAAATTAAAGATAAGTAAAACAACTGGCCAAGTGCGAGTCGAATCGGACTCGCGCACGAAGGGTTTCGTACCATAAACCGAAGAAAACAGGTTTTTATATGGGAGCCCCATTCAAATAATTATTAAAGAAATTATATTTTTATTATTTGTTGTTATGGAGGCAACAGAAATACAGTCATCATCTGTGAAAATTTCAACTGTCTAGCTATCATGTTTCATGAGATACAGTAATAGGGTCCCGTTTTACCCTTTGGGTACGGAACCCTTAAAAGTAGACATTTGTGACACGACGCCTGGAAGCCGCCTTACCAAAAACAGAAAGATCATAATATTGCTTATTTAAGATAAGAAAAAGCTGTACTTGGCAGGCTAGTAATTTATCAAAGAAAATGAACTTTGCGCTCAAGTAAATAAAGCATTAAATGTTTGACATAGTTCTTCTGAAACATTTCTACAATATGCACACTTGACCCGGACACTGTCGGCTAACAAAGCAAGTGACACACTGAACACAGTCGCAGTGAGAACTAGCCTTATTATTTCTATATAACGATCAGTACCTTCTAGTCCAACTAACCGCAGTGTCTCAAGACGAAAGTCATACGGGACCGAAACGTGGTCACTCACAATGGGCCTAATCAGAAGGCTTAAAGTCACCCAAAGGGCAATGGAGAGGACTACACTCGGAGTTTCCTTGCGAGATCAAATCAGAAATGAGGACATCCGCAAGAGAAACAAAGTTACCGACGTAACCCGAAGAATTGCCAAACTTAAGTGGCAGTGGGCAGGGCACATTGCTCGCAGAACGGATGGCCGACGGGGCCCAAAAGTTCTGAAGTGACGACCCTGAACCGGAAGACGTTGCGTTGGAAGGCCTCCCATTAGGTGGATCGATGACCTGGTGAAGGTTGCGGGGATCCGCTGGATGCGAGTCGCACGGGACCGGTCAATGTGGCGACACTTGGGGGAGGCCTATGTCCAGCAGTGGACGTCTTTCGGCTGAAATGATGATGATGATGATGATGAACGGTCAGTGAGGATAACAGGTTGGATGCTAGAAAGAAGAATATTAATTATACCTGATTACCTGATACGGATGGTTAGAACAGTAACTATAATTATCAAATCATAATAATAAAAAATATATTGAGTAATAAATATAATCTTAAAGATAAATATCTACTCACAGAATGAAAAAGAGGGACTTATATGAGATGTTTATCCTTTGGTTTTAGAACGGCCACAAACAATTTTAAAAACTAAGATCGTATTGATGGATTTTCCTCAACTACTCTTGAATGGGTTGAAGTTAACATTCGTAAGGGAAACGCGAAAGACGCGTGGGTAAGATCGCGGGTGAAATGGTAGGTGCTAGTAGTTATAAAGGGTGTAAAATAACCCTTAACGAAGCCGAAAGGTACCTTCGGTCTCCCCGTCATTGCGATCATGTTTTTGTTCTAGAACATACCTGGGAACCTCCTAGTTACGGAGAAATAGCAGGCAAAGTTCCAACCTTTTCACATTTTTTTTTATATAAGTTTTTAATCCTCTAACTTTACTTTAAATCCCTCCACGACCCCCGTACTATTCAATGCATCCATTAGCACAGTGTTTTGAGTGCGTTACATTGAGTACTACCGTAAAACGTGATTTTCCACCCCAAAAAAAATTGTTACGAGTTGCTGGCTTCGTAAAAGATCAGTTTACACCTTGTATAAATTAACATAATATTGATCGATGATAGCTACAAGTTCCAAGCCAGTTTAATTGCTACGTCGCTGACATGTCGGCCTACGAGCTACGGCGTAGCTGGCCGGCTACGAGCCCTTCTCAAAGTAGACATTAGAATATCTTCGAATAGTTCCTGATAGTCATTTTAATAGGATTAAAGGCACAAACCCACCGCGGCGCACGCTGTGCACAGCCACGCGGTGCATTTTAGCTGCGATAAATAGTAAGTCTGCACGGTACTCACATTTACAAAAACTGAGTTCATTGACATTCTTTGCATTAAATATTGCTGCCAAACAAACAATTTTTTCGATCAACGTGTGTTACGCAATGCTGCTGCTCCATAAGAAAATGATAAATTACTTTAGAAAAAAAAAGTTACCGAAGTATAACTAACTTTCTTCACAAAACGTGCCACATCTTGAAAACTTTTCTTTCTTATATAAAAGACGCATTCACTAGTTCATAGCTTTTAGGTCAAGAGTTGACTTGAATGGTGCAGCCGAAGATCGAGATACAACATGCACGGGAAGGCGAACATGTCGCTATAACTACCCTATAAGGCACCGATCACGACCTCGGGGAATGAGCGAGCCGCACTCGCGTCATTTGTTTCGTACGCGTGAGTAACGCACGTCGCGTGGCGGTGACTCGTGGCATGCTCTAAATTAGTTAAAGACCGTCAAATGTCCATCTGAGACACTAAAATCAAAATCTATTTATTCACAAAATAGGCTGAAATCAGCACTTTTGAACGTTTCAAATTAGATGAAATAATTCCCCAATAATCACCCCTATAATCCACCTACATGACCATCTGCCGTAACCAGGATTTTGAGAAGAATCGGACTTTTAAGTTAGTATCAGGCTGTTTCTTCTCATAGTCGTCAAATAGAAAACATCGATTTCATCTAGTTTTTAAGGTTCCGTACCAAAAGGGTCCCGGTCTGGCTGTCTGTCACCAGGCTGTATCTCATGAAACGTGATAGCTAGACAGTTGAATGGGCTCCCATACAAGAAACGTGTTTTTTTTCGGTTTCTGATACGGAACCCTTCGTGCGTGAGTCCGACTCGCACTTAGCCAGTTTTATATTTTTAATGGGTTAGTGTGTCATTTATCAAGACCTATTGTTATAGTTAACTCCTTTCGTATATTTTCTTCGCTGCCGCCAGGCAAAGAAAATATACGGAAGAAATAGAACTACACGCTTCAAGCAACACGCGTGTTGCTTGAAGCGTGTAGTTCGTGGCCAAGAGCTAACAATACCAGCCAGCTTTGTATATTTAGTTGAGAGTTATTTCTTCCAAACAAATAATTAGAACACACGAAATACAAACAAACCTCTAAGTATTATTTACCATATTAAGTTGGTTGCGTCAGGGTAGCTCGCGAAATTAAAATTTTCTTACGTTTTTTGTAACTTGCAGGTCAGTGTCAGGTTGTACTGAGGTGATGAAAAATGAGTCGCGCCAGTAACACGTATATAGTTACAGAATTCAAAACACGTATATAGTTACAGTTACACGCTTCGAGCAACACGCGTGTTGCTTGAAGCGTGTAGTTTGTGGCCAAGGGCTACCAATACCAGCCAGCTTTGTATATTTAGTTGAGAGGCTATTTCCTACTCTCATGCTAAATGTCAACGGCTAAGCTTATAATATGGATATTCTAACAATGAAAGAAAATAAGTGGCATGATTAACGTTGAAAAAACCGCCATGGATTCTTCGAAGGAAAATGTGTTTTGGAAGAATCTTCATGGTATTATTTGTTTTTAGGAAACGACCGTTTCATATCTTAATAGAACACACTTTCCATTTTAATTTCTAAAATAACTTTTGGACTAACTAAACTTTAGCCCAGACAATTTGTTCTTCAAAGCGATTGCTGTCATTAACAGAAAGAGATCATAAGAAACCGTGCAATTTACTTAAAATACAACTGGAGTTTTGAAGTAGCACAACACACACAACACACACGCACTCACAATACCAAATCGTCGTCGGGGTTGTGTTAATTTTACTGTAATTTTATGGTATTCAACTGCATCCGGTTAGGATAGAAACGCGTTCCAACAATGTTGGAATACGGGCAACACGATGAACAGTTATCATCATGACTTTAACTTTATTATACCTGCCATCAACAGCATTTCTATCACTTTAACACACTGAAACAGCTTGAGATTTAACGGCGTCTTACCAAGCAGTAAAAAAACAACGGGTTACACTCCGAGAGTGCCGGCAGAAGTGAAAACTTGAAACAACGCCATCTAGCTTAAATATCGGAAATTTTAATAGCTTTCTGCAAGAACGAAATATGTCACTGCCGTAGAAAAAACTTGAAACAACACCATCTAGCTCACCATCTAGCTTAAACTACACGCACACTCGCGCAAGCGCCATGCACCGACGATTCGATCTGACGATCTAACGATCTGACGCGAGTTTAACAGTTTTTACCCATGCCAAAAAGTGCACAACGCCGCTAAAGAAGTTTTCACTTCAATAACAATACCGAAAAATTAACAATAATCAAAAAGTGACAATACAGTAATCCTGAGACATTCGGTGGGCCAAAAGTTGCGTTAACCAAACGGCCGCACTCTCTTCCGCCCGAGGAATAACTATAGCACTTGCGACCTTACCCTTCTAAAACACAAGTTAACCGCTTCTATTAGCAGAGTACCTAGTTAACACCGCAATCATAACGATGCGACAAGCCTGGGAGGTCGGCAGAGATGATTGCTTTTTAATGAAGTTCTTACAGCTTAGACCATAGACATGTTGATTAAGATTTTAAACAACCTCATTTGTATGGTGAGGAGATGGGAACAATATGGCAACAATATATGAGTCAGGTCAGTGATGAGAACACAACGATTTCATAATGAAAACCGGTATTAAACATAATATTAATATAGATAAACATGGCAGATATCCCATTTCGAGTGTTAAGGTGGTTGCGTTAGGGTATACCCTATTGAATGACTTTTTCATGAAATATTCATTGAATAGGGTTACATGAACTTAAAGGGCTGTATTGATGATTTTCATGATTGTAATTCTGTAACTATATACGTGTTACTGGCGCGACTCATTTTTCATCACCTCAGTACAACCTGACACTGACCTGCAAATTACAAAAAACGTAAGAACATTTTAATTTCGCGAGCTACCCTGACGCAACCAACTTAATATGGTAAATAATACTTAGAGGTTTGTTTGTATTTGGTGTGTTCTAATTATTTGTTTGGAAGAAATAACTTAAATAAACCTAATGCCTTAGCAAATCAACTGTTTTTTCTGTTTGTGCCGTCGGTTTTGTGGTTAAAAGCGCTACTTCTTGCTGATGTGGTGCTGGGGTAGTTGTCCAGATAGAACTGAAGAAATATCAGGTTTTCTGTATACCTTTCTCTTCTATCTAGAATTTCTTTGTACTAGCAATTAGTTTGGACTTGTGCCCGGGTGATGGTTTTACAATGCATGGGTCTTAGACGTAACTGGCAAAATGTCGGTGTACTATAGTTACATTTTGGGTTGGCAGGCGTTCTGTTATTATCTGTAGTCAATTTGGTACTTAAATAACTTAATTTTTGACCACAGATCTACAGGTGGAAGAGACAACGGCGCCCTTCTAACCTGTATCGATATATCTTTACAACATGGTGACACCAAACCCTCTAGTTCACTCCTCCCAAAGCTAGAGGCCAATTCCACAAACGGTTTCAATAGGAACGCCATTAATTCACCGAAACACCGAAAGCAGTTAATTCAGAATAAAAGAAACGGTTTCTTTTGTGAAAGAACTCGATCTGAATCTCGTTATCTGTTTTACTGTGGTACATAAAGCGATTTAAAGCGAAGAAAGCAAGGAGTGATAACTTTAATGGGCAGTAAAATGGTTCGGAGATGTCTCCAACATCTTGCGAGTGATGCAAATATTCTGATTTTCTAGTGTGTGGGGTCAATTAGGAGAATATTCAGATAAGTGAAGTTTTGGAATTTCAGGAAGAACTGGTGAACGGCTTTTTGGTAGCTTGAGACTAGGTTACCGCCAAAACGGAAAGAAACAATCACATTAATTGAAATCCTCATCACCTCTCCTTGTCTCTCCTGTGATTGGTCGCATCGTGCACGTCTCCGCACTACTCCGCTCGCCTCCTCTTTCGTGTAAATTAAACTTAAAGCTACTAAAAAACCGAGATACAAAAGCAGACATAGAAAACACTTTTAAATTGATTGCCACTTATATAGACCATCGGAAGAAAACTAATAAAACGAAATTAATACAAAACATAATTATTACGAGTAATTATGACGCAACATAGGAAAAGTCAATTTCCAGTACAAATACTGAATAAGTTGTAGAGATTGATTAATTCGAAAAACCATGATCACCTGCAGAAAATCGTTGCCAACTAAGTTAATTTATGTGTAACAACAAATTAATTCACTACGATTAATGGTCTCAGTCTTAGCGGAGATTTAAATCTTCATCATTCTCCTATTAGTAACTCATTTATTTGATGTCGACGCAGCACGTCTTCATCTTTCGTATAGTTTCTCTATTAGCAGTCATCCCTTTTCTAGCCATATCATCCTTCACACATTCCATCCACCTTTTCACGAACAACAATAACACGCCATGTCCTCAATATTGTATTTATGTTTGTTTAGCCTGCCATACTTTTATATTTTTTGTTATGTTTATTTTATGTCTTATGTTATAATCAAAGAACTGTTTGTTTGATTTTTCTTACTAATACTTATAATTAAATATCTATGCTGTATTGGCTTCCGTACGTTTCTTCACGGGTGACCAGTGAAAACCAGCGCTGTGCTGAGGGCCCCCCATAGCACAGCATCATGCTGAGTGATAACCGGTTTGTCGTATTATACAAATAAATGTTTTTTCTTTCTTCTTTTTTTTTCATTTCTTTGGTCTTCCTCTACTCTTATAGCCATCGATATTCTTACTCAAAACTTTCCTCACGACAATTTTCTCCTTGGTCCTCAAATAGCCATAATTATCATTCTTCGCATAATCCATCGTTTCCTTGTTCTTCTCTACGCTCTTATATATCCAGATTCATACTCAAAACATTCCTCACAACATTTTCTTCATTCCTGAGATTTAAATCACAATGTTTATACCCAAATCAATTAGTGACTTCATTTATTCCTATCACTCTGTATACACATTGAAACGTGTATCAAAGAGAAACAGATTGAGCGAATTGTAGCGGTACATTGGGGAGAGAGTAGGTCAAAGCCCACGGAAGCATAAACATCTGACTGCCCACGGGGAAACTAATTGTGGCAGCTTGTTTAATTGTTGACTGCTTCTGCAAGCGCTTCTTCTGGATTGAGGTCTTTGGTTTCGGTTCTCAGGTCGTCTAAAGTGTAATTTGGTACGTAGGAATAGTCTATACAAACACTTCGTCAAAAATATTTTGGAAACTAGAAGAGGTCTGTGTTTTCAATGACATTAGTGTGAGCAACCTGCATCAATGCTGATTCTTTCTCAGTATGCAAATCAGCCCAACCAGTGCAGTGAGGCTAAAATGTTCGTATTAAATCTAATTACTATTAGATATACAAAACATTCTTGCAGCTGCTAATAGTGTAGTTTGATACGTTTTGGGCAATAGTACTTCATTGGTGTAACCTTGAATTCCACCCAAATATGCGTTTACAAAATCTACCACAGTACCACACAGTTAGCTAGCAGTCTTATTAAAGTTCACCCAATTCCAACAGTTTCCTAACAGAGCTTCGTTGAGGTAATATTTCAATCACAGCTCGTAAATGTTTACCTACTGGTCAAACCGAAACGTAGGAGGTTATGAACGACATGCAGAGGAAAGATGTCCGGCTTCCACACTTTGAGAGATTGAGAGTCATGTTAAACTTCGTCTTTGAAGGAGAAACGCTACATCAGACGTATCATCAGGCCTGTAATCCCCGAAGGGGTCGACGGAGGTGTATTGATAGTGCAGTCACATGCGCCAGTTATGGTGATAGTAACGCAATATTTAGCATATCTAATATTTAGTTCCCCCCTGCTGGGACAAACGTCACTCTACGAGAGGGAATGGGCTGTTACCCACAGGACCGCGGGCGGCTTGGATGATGATGCTTTCCTTCACCGTTTTGAGAGCCTGCCTGCGTTCCCCCTAAGTTTGGGCCGTTATCTTGACCACTACTGCTCTGCAATATTTGGGATGCAAAATATCTATCTGAGATTAACCCGAGCCCAACTCAATGACCATAGTTTTTTAACCTTTTGATAATAACAGCCGCATTTGTCGATCAGCAGGGATAAGCAGTGCTTGCCAAAGTTGTACCGTGGATGGGTGACCAGCCATTACATACCGAGTTTTATCTGTGCCTCAAAAAGCACGATATTTGACAATCGTTTCTGGCAGTCAGTGGCCCGGTTAGTACTAACTGGGTTGTGCAGATCTGATGGCAGTCGCTCCGTGTAGCTGCATCCAGTAAGACTGGAAGTCGACCCCTACATAATTGGGAATCGGCTAGGTCAATGATGTTTTAACTAAAAAACAAGCGAAACGCGAAAACATCCCACAAAATTTCATACTTTTATGCCAAAACGAACTGTCTACACACCTACCCTCACGTCAAAACTTTTTTTATTACATTTCCGCATAATTTCCACAGTTTGCAAGTGTGTTTTTAGGATCGTCCGGGTATAATATAATATAATCCATCCTTTTTACTGAGGGTATCTAATGTTTTTGTCATTTGTTCGTTTTCTGCAGAATTTGTGCCGGATTTACATACCCTTTATTGTCAAATCGTTATAGACGACTGTATAAATGTTGACGAGTTTCTACTTCTACGGTAAGGAAGCCAGATCCACACCAGACGATCCACTTATGGATCGCCGATTCTGCGATCCGCGACCCGGGAGCATGGAGCATGGATCATGGATCGGACTCGTCTGAAGCCTTGAAATTTTTTGAGATCCTGCCGCGCCGCTCTAACACGCTCCAGCCGATCCGCACTGATCCGCCTACAGTTGAAGATTTCATTTTCTTCTTTAACTCTTCAACTGGGATATGGTTAATTTCGCGACTACATACCTCGTAATGCATCTTGCCTCTCTCCTCTTTTGGTGAATTTGCTGTCATTTGGATCCCATAACCATTTCTGTTGTTTGTAAAGGGATATTAGACGACGGCTTTCTAAATTTTCCATATTCTTTGATCACAGACCATGATTTGATCACGCGCTCCGCACACAACCGTCCACACCACGCACGCCAAGAGGTTGAGGCGCCATTGTGCTTAATCCAAAAACCGACAACCAACGAATCGCGCGCGGCAAGGAGCGTGCGCTCCTGCCGCATAGTTTGAATTGCACGAGGCAAGTCCACACTAAACGCTAAACAACTTATAACATAAAATTTAAAAAAAAAGAACAACGGGTTGCACTCCGGGAGTGCCGCCAGAAGTGAAAACTTGAAACAACGCCATCTAGCTTAAATATCAGAAATTTCATTAGCTTTCTGCAAGAACAAAATATGTCGCTGCTGTAGAAAAAACTTTAAACAACGCCATCTAGCTTAAACTACACGCACACTCGCACAAGCGCCCTGCGCCGCCGATTCGATCTGACAATCTAACGATCTGACGCGAGTTTAACAGTTTTTACCCATCCCAAAAAGTGCAAGAAGTTTTTACTTCAAAAATATTACAATATTTAAAAGGTAAGATTATAGGTGTGTCGAGTCTTTCACCATACTATTCCTATAGTTATCCATACGTTAATTTCTACACCTGTTCCTCTACCCAAACGATCGTTCATCACACAAACGACCACATTTAGTTGAACCATAGCTTCGGCGTCGTTAAGTCTGCGGCTCCCCGAGGTAGTCCAAACTATCGGGTTGGTTTGACCCACTTCGGAAACCGCGATATTGTCGACTCTCCACGGTATGTCGATGGGCTGATAAAATGCAAAGTGAACTATTGTTTTGTGCGTATTTTGATCAGTTTTTGTGAAAGGCAGCAATTTGTAAAAAAAGCAGTCTTTTCCAATCTATATTATCAAAATGTATGGAAAAGTTCATTTAATTTTTTAACTAGCTACGCCCCGCGACCTTCATCCGCGTAAAATGATTATAAAAATATTACTTCCTTAGTTGAATCGGATTTTGTTCAAGGGTTTTAATTTTTTTCACGGAACCCTAATCATTTTTCAAAACTAAAAATGCCTTAATCTAATAAAAAAATCAAATCATTTATTCGCATAGAATTTAGGTATAGTGTAAAATCAAATTGTTATAAAATATAGTGAGCCGGGTACATTCTGCCTGAGTTTTGATATGCAAAATTTAACAAATAATGTCGGTAACAATAAGAGAAACATTATTAAATAATAAAGAAAATTATTACAATACTAGAAAAATATAAGTCTAAAAGTATAGTCTAATTACTTCTTATAAACTCAGTAATCTGCCAGTAGGTAAAAGTCCCGTCAAAATCAGTCTCACCGTTTCGGGGATTAGCCGGAACAAACAAACAGACTGACAAAAATGTGTTGTGCTGTGTTTAAAAATGATTTTTGGTTTCACAACAAAAATACATTTTCAAGAATTTTTTTTTTTTTTTTTTTTTTTTTTCCTTATTAGAAAGAACCAAGTTCTTACTAATTAATTGCAATCTAGCCTAAAAAGACTAATAAACAATTTAAATCTAACTTATTATGCTACGTTAAGAAAATTATGTTAATGCTAAGAATAGTGTCCATAATTAGGTATGCACTTTTACACACGTTCGTAACACTTCCTTAGAGTCTGGTAAAATTGATAAAACACTTTCTTCATGTGTGATATAAATAGCACAACATTGTTACTATTATTGATTCACTTACACTACACTAATTCAAATGGTTTAGTTCTCTTTAGTCTACGCACTATGTCTGTATTGTCTAACAGCTGGATTGCCTCAACATTCACGTGTCGATGGAGTCTGTGTTCGTGGGCTTCAGCAAATTTTTGTGTGATGGTTGTGACGAATTCCATGTCGAGGTCACGGTGGAGGTCATCGTTTCTTATGTACCAGGGTGCATTTACAGCAGCCCTGAGTACTTTATTTTGGAACTGTTGAATTATTTTGACGTTGGTTGGCTTAGTACAGCCCCAAAGTTGGATACCATACGTCCAAATTGGCATCAGAATATGCTTGTATATTATCAACTTATTATGTATTGATAAACAGGATTTCCTTCCCAGTAACCAATACAAACGTTTATAACGAATATCGAGTTCCTGTTTTTTCTTTTTGATATGGGCTTTCCAACGCAGCTTGGCGTCGAGAGTTATGCCAAGGTATTTGGCTGTATTAGCATAAGGTATTTGCATACCATTTATGTAGAGTGGGTGGTAGTCACTGTGTTTGTTTGTGAAGTTAATGTGAACTGATTTTGACTCATTCAGATTGATCTTCCACTTTTGTGTCCAGTCGTAAACTTTGTTCACAGCTAGTTGAACTTTCTCTACTGCTTCTCTGTGGCTTGATCCGGTGGCCATAATAGCAGTATCATCTGCAAAGGTCGCTATGGTGTTGTTTTCCAGCTCTGGGATGTCACAAGTGTATAACAAGTACAAAATTGGGCCAAGTACACTTCCTTGAGGCACCCCAGCTTTTATGGTTTTTAGCTCGGAATATGCGTCCTCTTGGCGTATTCTAAACATTCTTTTAGTTAAATACGACTCTAGTATATCTGCAAATTCTGGTAGCATGCGTCTGAGCTTATATATGAGACCCTCATGCCAAACTTTGTCAAAAGCTTGCGCGACGTCTAAGAACACGGTAGCACAGACTTCTTTATTTTCTAGCGTTTTTTCAATAACATTAGTTATTCTATGTACCTGGTCTAACGTTGAGTGTTTTTCTCTGAAGCCAAATTGGTGATCTGGAATTAGGTTTTTATCTTCTATTACTGGTTTTATCCGTTTTAGTAACAGTTTTTCAAATAACTTTGATAGTACGGGTAACAGAGAAATGGGTCTGTATGATGATGCTTCGTGGGGAGGTTTCCCAGGCTTCGCAATCATAATGACTTCAGCAACCTTCCATGGCTCAGGTACATATCTTAAGATAAAAGAAGCATTTATTAGTTTGGTCAGCTTTACTATGGCTTTGCGTGGGAGGCGTCTTAGAATTTCCCCTGTGATGAGGTCGTAGCCGGGAGACTTTTTTGAGCTAATGTTGTTTTGAATTTCTCTCATTACTTCCTTAGGAGTCACAAGGTTGATTCTTTGGTTTTGTGATAAATTTACACTCTCATGTATTTCTACAGAGCTTTCGTTGGGTTGAAAGGTTTCTTCTAAATGTTGAGCAAATCGGAACGCCTTTTGGTCATTGCTTATTGCCCATTTTCCGTTGCTATCTCTGATGGGCGGTATTTGTATAATCTGCCTTTTTAGATTTCTCGTCGCTTTCCAAAGTGAGTAATCCGTTGATTTGTCATTGGTAAGCTGAAGAAGGTTGGTATTCAGAGATTCATCCTCAAATTGTAGAATTTTTCTCTTTAGTCGTTTAGTTAGGTTATTTAGTGTTGTTTTATGACGCGGGAACCTTGTTTGCTGCCACAACTTCCTTTGTTTTCTTTTCTCTGATAGTAAATCCACAATTTCTTTAGGATAGATAAATCCCTTATATTTGCGTTTTAGCTGAGGTGTATTGCTCCACGCACATTGTTGAATATTAATAATAAATTTGTTTACTTCTGAGTCAAGCTGATCTTGCGTTTTTATCGGAGTTTTAAGGTCGATAATATTATCTAGATCAAGAGCAAAACTGTCCCAATCTGTAGACTTATTAACCAAGGTTAAGTGGCTTTCTTTTAGTAGGATTTTTTGACTTAGCATTAGTATAATCGGAGAATGGTCAGAGTTCATAGTAAAACTTTCCTCCAAACTGATGTAATTGGTGGATATATTTTTGCAGATGAAAAAATCTATAAGATCCGGTATTTTCTGGTGGTCAGTGGGCCAGTATGTAGGTTTGCCTGTACTCATTACTTCACAATGTGTTTCTTTAACTGCACTTAAGAGCTGTCTTCCTTTAGTTGTGGTAAGTCTTGAACCCCAATGCGTATGCTTAGCATTAAAATCGCCGCCTAGGATAAATCGCTGGCCTAATAATTCAAAAAGATGTAAGTATCGCTCTTTTCTTATCATGTGCCTAGGGGGCGAGTATATGGCTGCAATGGACACTTGACAAAACTTAGTTTTAACAGATACTGCCACTGCTTGAATGTCTTCTTCTTCATATTTACACTGCACGTAGTGACTTAATTCAAGAATAATAAATCAGTTTTTTATCATGTCGCTGGGGTTGTCTAGATTCATGTGCAAAATTCATGGTAACCTGTCCGCCGATGTTACTTCCACCCAGTTTGAATATCGAAAATGAAAATACAAGGACAATCGCTGTCAGAACGCCAAAACGTCGTTATATATGAATAGTGCGCGGTCTCAACGTTTATCGAGATTGCATTACGGACATGTAAAATGGTACACGCGAGCGCTAAAGTGATTCGGGAGAATTTTATAAAATATTTGGGAAAGGACAATGTCGCAGACTTTAATACTAATATTTTAAAAGGTATGAATCTTGTAAATTTGAATGTAGGGCTTCGGAACTCCTGATCTGATTGTGAAAATTGTGACATCGACTAACTCACAAGAGACTCGTATGGCAGATGGCGATCCATCTCTCTCACAGAGAGAAAGCCTATGCGGAAAGTTTTCAGTATGAATTTGAATGGCTTTAAGAGTAGAGGAAAACCAAAGAAACGATGGATGATAAGGCTAGAATGGAGGTTATTTCTAAGATGGCGAGTTAAGGAGAAGTATGGATGAACAAGACATGCTGCGCCGACCTCAAATAAATTGGAATACGGGCAAGAGATTGGTGATGAGAGAGGAAGTCTTTGTCCCAGCACGTAGCACCCAGCAGTGGGGACGTAACAGGCTTATTACGTGTAACAGCACCAACCATCACGGTTTCTACTATTTACCAATACCTTGTCAAGGCCAGACAGTGTGTCAGTGTACAAAAAGCTATTACTCATTCCAGATCTATCTATCTCCGAGACAGACTTAGCTTATTGTTGCCAAACGATGACCGTTACAGATGATATCAACGCAATATACGACTGGCAAAAGTCCAGGAACTTGAAGAAAAATCTTCCATCATTTTAAATTGAAATAAAGATATATTGGGTAAAATATTTATAGTAAAAACTGTACTGCAATACAAGTTTAAGAGTAGGTATTTACAAGAGTATGCTGCGGGCTACGGGATTGTTCGAAAGAGATACCGCGGCCCTGGAACACAAAGGGCAAGGAAGGAACATGGATGGGTTTTAGTCAGTACAAGTCTGACACTCCCTTCCTCTCTGCCCAGAGCGGGAGAAGTCATTTGATGATTTCACCGAAAACAAAAGGTATTTATTGTTACAGACCTACATATTACATGAAAGGCAGAAAAGCAAGGTATCGAATTATGTTAAATCATTTAAAATGATCGCGTAAAATTAGCAAAATTACTAGTTCCGATTTTGTTAACTTTTGTTACTGACTGTACTTAAAAACTACGGTTTAAAAATAAAACTTTAAAGTAATGAATTATATAATAATTAATTTTGTTTTAAAATACGGGGTGGAAGGGACACTGACGCGAAAACGGTTACCACTTATTCAGTAGAAAAACACAAGATATATTTATAGGGTAATTAAAAAAAAAAAACAACCATCCATGAACCGCTCACAATACAATGCTACTTAAAATTTATTTTTCACCGTAAACGTAAAGGGACAATCCCACTTAAACGACGTGAACTGATAACTAGTTATAGAAGGACAACAGACAAAGTCTAGCCAATAGAACAGCGCGACAACAAAAGATGAAAGTACATTTTGAACATTCACGCAAGTAGGGTTGCCAACATGAAAAAAAGTTTCGGAACAAATAGAAAAGGCGCACGTGAAACTGAGTTTTAATCTTTTTCACTTTTCGTTTATTTTTGTAACGTTTGAGTAACTTTTATTTTACCTTGTGTAAGTTTCAAGTAATTTAATTCTTGGTTATATTTCTGAAAGTGGCACAACAGAACAGAATGTGTTATTGTATGAAGTTATCTGCCAGATAATTTAAACGTAGCTTATCCAGAAGTGCAGCAGACCTGTAGTGATTTAAATGTACAGACGCCAGCACATCATAACATAACATAACATCACGCCTGTAATCCCCGAAGGGTAAGACAGAGGTGTACCTATAGTACACCCACGTTTCGCCAGTTATATTTAAATCCCATGGAATAGGGGCGAGCCTATTACCATCAACCGGGCGCAAATCCAAACTTCGTGGCTGCTACTGAAAAATTCCTGATGTAAAACCCAATGACACTTTGCCCGACCCGGGAATCGAACCCAGGACCTCATGCTCAGTAGTCGCGCTTGCGACCACTAGGCCAACGAGGCAGTCAAGAGACCCGAAATTGTACAATTTCCCCGATCAACCTTGAACCTAATGGTTTAGCGATCAAGTTGAAAAACTGTAGCGTGCGTGGCTTTTTTTTTTTTTTTTTTGAAAAGGGCATCTCTCAGTTCAACCTAGGGAGGTTGTCGACTGCTTAACCGGGCTTTTCTGTGGATGCCTCGAAATTAAGGCCTCCAGCCAGAGCAACTTACAAACTAAACTACAAACTAAGCGACTACGCACTGAGGGCACCCCCTGTGGGGTACGGACTTCGGCTCAGGGCGTCGCTGGGAGAGGACAGCAAAGGGACAGGCTGGATCTGAGCGATATTATTTAGGGGCTGATTTAAGTCTACAGGCTCAGCTGCGCGGGCTGGCTCGAGCAAGGGTCGGGGAGGGCGTGTACCGGGGTTTCGCGACGGGCCTCGTCGGCGAGGACGGAAAGACGGATAACGGCGTCTGTGTTTTGTGAGCGTGCAGGTTTCCCTACTGCTCTCCTGGAGGAGGGTGATGTCGTCGTCGGGGTCAACGAGAGTGTGCCTCGGGCGGCGGATCTGACTAATACGCGAGGGCTCGTATCGGGCGGCAATGCGATCAGAGGGTTACGGTGTCTAACAGCAGAATCGAAGAAGCGCTTGGCGAGGCGTTTCATGAACTGCTGGATAGTGGGCAATCTAAGATCAATGTGCAGACGATCATTGCGGACATAATAAGGGGCTCCCGTGACTTTACGTAGGAATCGGTTTTGGAGAACTTGCATTTTATAAAGGTACTTTGGATTGGCGTGGGCGAATACGACGCACGCGTACGTCATGATGGGACGGATCACCGCGGTATAAAGGCGCAATTTACACCTAAGAGATAGTTTACTTTTTGCCATGAGCAAAAAGTGGAGTCTACCCATCGCGAAGGAAGCGCGGTTACGAGCTTCCGTGATATGGTGTCTGAAGGACAGATGTTGGTCGAGAACTACTCCTAGATATTTGGCTTGCTTCTCCCAAGGGATAGGCTTACCGTACATAGTGATCGGGCTGGGGGAGGTGCGATTGTTACCGCGCGACGGTTTCGAGTAAAGAACCGCCTGACTCTTATCGGGATTAACCTCGATTCTCCATTTCCTGAACCAAGCGCCTAGGACGTTGGCTGAGGTTTGGAGGGTTTTGGCGATAGCGTTCTTACAACGACCCGTATAGTAGATGGCCGTGTCGTCTGCAAACAGGGCCAACTGAGCCTTTTTGCTCTTTGGTATGTCGCTCGTGAATAGGGTTAGCGTGCGTGGCACGCACGCTACAGTTTATATAGCTGTGCGTGCGTAGCGTATACTGCAGTGGAAACATAGAACCACGTTATTAAACAAATGAATCCACGCAGCTAAAATGCGCCGCGTGGCCGTGCATAGCGTGCGCTGCGGTGGGTTTCCGCCTTAACTTATTAAACAGGTATGTTACTGGACAGTTTCTACCATCACTTGTTCTCCCCAGAACGCTGGGATTGAGTTAAGTAATTTTGACGTTCAAAAACTGCTCATTCTTACACTAACTTGAGTATGTAGCGTAATCATCTTATCATGTTCCCACAGCTGGGACACAGGTCTGCTCTCTGCAAGAAGGACTGGGCTGAAATCCACCACACAGGCTCTGCGTGGGTTGGTAGATGTCACTGTATTTGTTCAAATTTTTGGTTCTAGGACATGCCGGTTTCCTCACGATGTTTTCCTTCACCGTTTTAAGAGCAGTGGTGATAAAATTAACTACACGAAGCCAAATGCCTGATGGGTTTACAATCACACCTACAACTCGAAAGTTTTGGCCATTATCCGTGGTCCATAACTACCTATTAAAATGCCAATTTGAATAATCGATGAAGCTAGATATTACGAAAGAGTTACCAAGAAACATTCACTCGACTTACCTACAAAAACGAAGTCCTACAATCTCTAGTTCCCGACCACGTCGACACCACGTGACACCCCTACCCCCCCTATCAGTTACCCCGTCTCGGGCACCCTCATTATAAACTTTTAATGGTTTTATCCAACGTTACGCGTGGCCCACCGTGCCCCACTGCGGCCCACCGTGGCGTAGGCCAATGTTTACGTTCCGTTTGTACTACTTATAAGCTCTTTTTCGGAGCTTTGGTAGAATTAGTTTGTCCTTTGTTAGTAAATGTTGAGTTATGTATTTTGTTTGTCAATTGAGACTGAGTGGAGTTCGAAACATTGTCGATTTACGATTTATAAAATTTTCGTCGTTGATTTTTATAAAGTGAAAAAGTACTAAAGAAGCTATTCTTAGATTTTTTTATAGGTACTTCTTTAACAAAGAAAAAGTTCGTAGACATCTGAAGTATTGAATTTGTATGTCAAAGACTTATCACAGGAATATGACAATGATTTGCCTTTATATTTGCAAAATACAACCGGAAAACGCTTCCCGTGACCCAAGGGCTGGCTTTTACTTTGGCCAGAGGCTAAGTGTTGCCATACAACGTGGCAACGCCGCCAGTCTCTTGGGCACATTACCATCTGACAGCGGTGAGGAGGAGTTTTTCGATGCCCTTTTATAGTTTGTTGTTAGTTTATCTATTTTAGTTTAATAGTTTTTAATTATCAATGTATATAATTAGAAAGCAATTACAAAAGAATAAATTATGTTCTTTTACCGGAAAATAATATTTTTATCAGAAGTCCTCCGAAGTGAAATTTTGCATACGTAAACGGACTCTTTGAACTTTGACCCGAGATATCTCCGTAACTAGAAGGTTCCCAGGTATGGTCTAGAACAAAAAAATGATCGCAATGACGCACAGTGGAACGAATGTATGGGAGCGGTTGGACGTAGACATGTCCGAAAAATAAGAGTAAAATTATGACAAACTAATGATGCCATCTTATTCGATTACTTAATGCCTTCATAAATTGTGGTGATGAATTTCTTCATAACTCCCATATTTCGGGAGTAATTTGAGAAAATGTGAAATTTTACTATGAAAATGAGTGTATCGAGCTCTCTCCCTCCTGATTCCGGGCTTGTTTCAAGTACCGGTCTCTAATATCGTAATGCTATTACTAAGAGCTATATTTAATACTAAGACACATAGTGCGCCAAATGTGCACTTTCTGGGATAAAAGGAAATGAAAATTTAAAAAAAAAAACGTTTTTTCCCCATTTGTATTTACTTTAAACCGCAGACAGACTTATTAAGAGGTCTATAAATATATTATATATATACAGAAATATATATTAACAAAAATATTCACAAGAACTGATGAGAGTATGACTTTTAAGTAAGTTGATAATAAATTACCTAGTTTCATTAAAAGTACAATAAATAATTAAGATGTAAGCTCTAATTTACTAAGTTACACATTTTAAAACAATAACATCATTTAATTATCTTCGTCATCATCATCATCATCAATTAATTCAAATTCAGAATCGATGTCCGCTAAATCATTTATGTTAACAAATTCGATATCACTTTTCTCAGAATCCGTAAGCTCATAAAATTCCTTAAAAGAAGATTTTTTTACAAACTTATTTCCTTTTGGACGGATACTTGTAAAAAGTGGATCAGAAGACAGTAAAAGATTGTGCATAATATCTTCATTGCATGAGATACTGCTATGCTTTCGAGAATGCCCCTCTCTATATTTTCTAAAATCTTTATTTCTAGCCTCAGATGCCTCTTCGGATAGAAAACCAATGGGCACAATTGACATGTTCTGAACTATGTCTGGCCCATGCATTAAAATTTTATGAAGTGAAGAAGGCATATAATACCATGGGTATAACTCCACGTAAAGCTTAGCAGTATCAAAGCAGAACTCTCGGAATTTAGTTACGTTGATCTTCTCTCCTGATGAAATACACTGCAAGATCACACAGATTTTTCTTAAAAGCATAGCATCTATTCCGGTCAGTTCAGCAGATTTAGTGTAGTTTTCAAAAAATCTCCTTGCCGAGTTGCCATTGTTGGTGGATCCACTGCCTTGTTTCACAACATCGAGAAGTAAGCCCGTTTCTCTTCTTACAGCCTCTTGAACTCTTTTCTTCCTGTCATCAACTTGCCTTTTTGCTATATCACCCCTTACTTGCCATGATTTTATGTCTAATTTGTAGGAAATGTGTAATAAGCATTCCATTGAGCGAATCCAAGCGTGAAGGGTGCTTAAGCTATATTTATACATGTCCTCGTTTGCGTGTTTATCTTTGATTAACTCTAAATTATTCATTTCTTTAGGACAAGCCTTGCATATGTCACACACTGAAGCTGCTGTATCGGATATAATGGAATGAATTTTACCATCAATCATTGTCAACAGCAGTTGGTGTTTGACACTAATTCCATCAGTGATGGTGGATGGAGTTAAGGCTTCAATCTCTGCTTCGATTTCAGCCATCTCTCTCTGCACATTTTCTTTGGTTTCCTTTATAAACTTAAACAATATTGGCCGGCAAAATGAAGTGGAAGATGGTCGCTCGTTTTCCCAAATTGTTACACCTTTTGAGACGAGCCGCAGTGGTACAAGACTAATCATAAAATTACTAGCAAGATCGATTTGCTCATCTTCACTCGTCCTTTGATGATAAATGCTTTGGCTAGATGATCCGTCAAAACCCCATTTGCTGGTCAATACGAGCTGTTGATTGGGATCAACAGGGGTTTCTAACGACCTAATAAGTCTTCTTGAGGTTAAATCCATCAAGGCTTGTAATTTGATTTTTGCAGAGCTCTCTGTAACTGTGAGATCTTCTTTGGCCGGATAGCACTTAATTTTTTCTTTAACCAACATGTAGTAACTCGGGTATTGAAGAGCTCCTTCTTGAGTGTTGAAATCCCGAAGAGTGTTATAGCGCCATTTCGATAAGTTCATCGATACATAAAGAGCCAATGCCTTCAAAGGGGATATTTCCCGTACCTGAATTGATTTACCTTCAATGAAGGCTTTGATTTTTGAGGCCTCTTCTGGATTCTCCGTCAAGTATTTCATAACATAAGCTGTATCGCTTTGTCCTGCCTTTTGAAGCGCCCTTTCGGCCGAAAACATAATTTCAGCGCTGCTACTGCTGCATGAAAGACTATCTTCAGTGCGTCTTCTTTTTTGCCGGTTACTAAGGTCCTCAAAAGATTTACGAGGACTAGGATGTGTACAAGTTGAAGCATCAGATTTAGCAGGAGAAATTATGGGCTCGATGACGTCACTTATATTTTCTGTAGAAGGTTCCATATTTTCATTCTGTAATTCCGGCCATTGAATTGCAGCCTGTAGCCAAATCTCATGTTTCTTCCGAAACTTATCTGTGCTTCTTCCAGACTGTGTCCATTTTGCATAAATGCGGTAGCAAAATCGACGACACCAGTCTTTTAAACTTGTTTCAGCACTTTCACATAACTGAACACAACTGTTATCTTTTAAAACACTGAACAAATAGTTAAAGTCGCGTAAATCTTTATGTGCGCGTGCGCATAAAGCAACGTGAATATCAAGATTTGTATTAAAATTTGGAAAATACATTGCGAGATTAGCTTGGATACAACGAGGTGTAAATCAACACTGATTTTAAAGTTACTAATAGTGACCTATTTATATAAAATCCAGGTATCCCAGGTATCCTTTGTTAAATATTGCAAGGTAATTAGTTATTGTGATAATTAGTAAATGATGCATGCTAAATTAGTGTATTAAGAGCCATTTAGTAATTAAATAATAGCAATGTTCTTATCAGTAATCATTAGTGCATCAGTTTTATATGTAAACCTTAAGTCCCTAATTATATATCCTAATTAGCTTATATCTTCTCTAATTGGCTGCTCAGAAATGTTATTGTAATAAGGTAAACCTTTAGAAAAACGGTTTTAATCAACAAAATAAACAAAAAATAAAAAAATTGTGTTATAAAATAAACATCACTCTTTATCCCAGAAAGTGCACATTTGGCGCACTATGTGTCTTAGTATTAAATATAGCTCTTAGTATTAGCATTATGATATTAGAGACCGCTACTTGAAACAAGCCCGGAATCAGGAGGGAGAGAGCTCGATACACTCATTTTCATAGTGAAATTTCACATTTTCTCAAATTACTCCCGAAATATGGGAGTTATGAAGAAATTCATCACCACAAGTTATGAAGGCATTAAGTAATCGAATAAGATGGCATCATTAGTTTGGCATAATTTTACTCTTTTTTTTCGGACATGTCTACGTCCAACCGCTCCCATACATTCGTTCCACTGTGTGACGGGGAGAACAAGTGCCTTTCGGCTTCGTTAAGAGTCTTTTTACACCCTTTATACGTTGTCAAGTGTACAGAAAAGGGTACCTTTCATCCCAAAAAAAACGACTGTTCCCGAGGAAAACTACAAAAACGTTCTCATGCTCATAGATGGCGCCACGTGTCTTTCGAATCATGATTGAATTACAAGCAGAGTACAACTCGAATTGATTGTCAAATTCCAAATCAACGCGAGCAAAGCTGCGGGCAAAATCTAGTGTAAGATACTTTTTATCTCGGAATTACGTTCCTTCTGTAGTTTCTGCCATCATGGGAAAAAGGCGTGTCTCAATGTATGTAGGACGTTCCCAAGGCATAATTTCTAACTAACAAACTCGCCAGAAAGACGCAACGCCATCCATCATGTACTAGTTCTTGCTACTGACATACCACCTGATGGATTAGCTCGATAGTGTGTCTGTCTCTACTTTATACCTACATACTTACGAGTCTATTCATTGAGAGGTTAGTTTTCTTAGTAAAGGTTTTCAAAGATTGTGGAACAAAACAGAATTGTTCGTTTTTAGGGTTCCGTACCCAAAGGGTAAAACGGGACCCTATATTACTATGACTCCACTGTCCATCCGTCCTTTTGTCACCAGGCTGTATCTCATGAACCGTGATAGCTAGACAGTTGAAATTTTCACAGATGATGTAATCGGAGTTTCCCCTTGTCTGGGAAATACTGAGACACCTCTTCGTCTCATTATCAGTAGCAACTCCTGAAAGAATATTTTATGAATGCGCAAACTTATAACCTTCTATTAGTATAGAAGGTACTGACGCCAGCACGAGTTACCCGAAACTGACAAATTTTCCTAATCGACCTTAAACCTCAAATATCTAGACTGAAATATTTAATTCCGCTTTCATAATCAAAGAAGAGGAGCTCGTGGCTAAACAATAACAGCCGCTCGGGTCGATCTTTAGGTTAAGCCGTGCTTGCCTAGGTTGGTCTGTGGATGGGTGACCACCCATTACATACCGAGTTTCCTCCGTGCCTCGGAAAGCACGTTAAGCCGTTGGTCCCGGCTGTCATTTGAAGATCTTTGACAGTCGCTAAAGTAGTCAGTGGCCCAAAAAGTCTGACAACCAGTCTTACCAAGGGGTATCGTATTTCCCAGTAGTAACTGGGTTGTGGAGGTCAGATAGGCAGTCGCTCCATGTAAAATACTGGTATTCAGCTGCATCCGGTTAGACTGGAAGCCGACCCCAACATAGTTGGGAAAAGGCTAGGCAGATGAGGCAGATGATGAATCAAAGAATTTTTACGCTACATATCAATAATATTCAGAAGAAAAAACAATAAATTAGTAGCTATCTATGCCTGAAATGAAACATAATAATGTAGAATTAATTGCAACCCTTTCATCTTTGACCTTTTGTAAAGGCAAAAGCGCCCAAAAATCTTTGCACGTTCGTTTCATTAATTCCTGTGTAACTGTGAACCGCGGCTTCGCTTGAAAACAAGTTTCTTTTTTCAAATAAGAAGTACAGGAGGTTTGTACGGATATTTTGTACTAATTGTCGCTAATGTCCACAATATATTTCAGAGAACTAGCTACAAGCTATACCGGGTGAAAACGGACTCTTCACGAAGCCGTCAACCAAGCATTCTGTACATCAAACTAAGTAACTTTACGCAAAAATTATTGCTGGGAAAAGACTTTTTTTTTGGTTGAAAATTCACGTTTTATGCTAGGACTCCATGTAACGCATTCAAAACATTGTGCTGTGGATGGTTTGAATCGAACGGGGGTCGTGAAGGTGTCTTAAAAAATACATAAAAAAATGTATTAAAAAAAGAAAAAACTTGTGAAAAGTTGGAACTTTGACCCCCAATGTCTCCGTAATTAGAAGGATCCCAGGTATGGTCTAGAACAAAAAAAATATCGCAATGATGGGGAGAACAAGTGCCTTTCGGCTTCGTTAAGAGTCCTTTATTATTTATACACCCTCTATATTTCAAATACCTTTATTGCATATTTTCTCCTAGATATCTAATTGTTACCTCGGTTTGTTATCTGTGATCCTTAAAATTAAAAAAGTCATATTATTGTTTATTTTACCTCTGGCAGGCCAACCAACGAGCTATCTACCAATGACCTAAAAGTAACTAGAGAGACTAATCTCTGAGATTTTGACTCTGACTGACAATCAGACCGACAGAGATTTTTTTATAATATTTCAGAAAAAGAACCCGGAAATAAGCGGTTTTATTTATCGTTTCCTTTTCCGTATTTTGGTAATTTATTTGAATAACATTCGCTACATTTTAACACCACCTTAACAAGACGTGTGTGAACGACCCTTACACGCGGCGACGGGGGGAGTACCTCCGTACTCCCCCCGCCCGCACCCCCGGACCCCGCCAGTGGACCATAGATCAGATCACGAGGGCCAACACTACCGCTAATATTGTTAAAATTCGTTGTTTAATTGTTTGTGCCCTATACACCGTGTTTTACCGTTTACATTATATTGTTTCTACCATTTTATTTCGTGAATTCATTTTATAGTCGAAATTCCAAATTTCTTCTTAAACACGTCATTTTATCCGCGTTATATATATATATATATATATAAATAAGTACGTACGTAGTAGTAGTACTGACATCCTCGTTGGTCTAGTGGTCGCAATCTCGACCTGTGCATGAAGTCCTGGATTCGATTGCCGGGTCGGGCAGTGTTATTGGGTTTTTCCATCAAAAATTACTCAGTAGCAGCCACGGAGTCTGGATTTGTGCCCGGTTGATGGCAACAGGCTCGCCCCCTATTACATAGGGCTTAAAAAAAAGTACTAACTGCCACAGTTTATACAAAATGATGCAAGAAATCAAAAACACGTGACAATCAAATCAAGATAAGCGAAGTAGTAGATCCTGTCGTTCAGGTGAGGCCGAACAACACCTACACAGGATGAAGGCAATCATTTCATCCTGTGACAGTACTCCAGGATGCATTTGACACTTATCTTTGTCATGCCATCTTGTAAATTACTTCCACTGAGGAATACTCCATAATACACCGAATTGTCCAATTTAAAAGTGTCAAAGTTATAAACCTGCTGTACAATGCATTAGTGCGCAGTAAATTAGAGTATAACGCAATCGTCTGAGATCCTCCGGAGAATACACTTATGATTGAAAAAATTCAGAGGGAATTTTGCCGATATCTAATACCTATCTGAATCTCGGAAACGGCTCCAACGATTTTCATGAAATTTAATATACAGGGGGTCTGCCCGCCTGTGGACGGTGAGTAATCTGCTAGCTCGCCATCCATCCGTCTTTTGACGACAGGCCGTGTTCCACGTGCGCCTCAAAGAGATGTCAGCAAACAGGGAGGGGCCCGCAAGGGCCGATGCCTGCCAGGGCTGCGGGGTGTTCGAAAAAGAGATACCGCGGCCCTGGAACACAAAGGGGAAGGAAGGAACATGGATGGGTTTTAGTCAGTACAAGTCTGACACTCCCTTCCGCTCTGCCCAGAGCGGGAGAATGATGATTTACCACCCGTAAAAAAAAGGGGTCTGCCCGAACCGATTGTTATATTCTAAATTAACGCGAGCGAAACCGCGGGCAATAGTTAGTCCAAAATAAATATTCCTCTCACCTAGCTACGAACAAAACATTTCACCATCATTGTCATCAAAAGTGTCATTAAAATCAACTATTCGATAACTCTTTTGTCATTGCCTGTACTGCTCTGAACTCAACGCATCGCTGGGCACACCTTTTATATAGGATTGCATTCAATACGATTGATTGTACCTAGCTGTAATAATAGGTATGTGTTACGACAACACATTGATATACAGGGTGTAAAAAGACTCTTCACAAAGCCGTCAACCAAGCATTGCGTACATCAAACTAAGTAACATTACGCAAAAAAATTTTTGGGGTTAAAAATCACGTTTTACTTTAGGACTCAATGTAACGCACTCAAAACATTGTGCTGATGGATGGATTCATTAGTACGGGGATCTTGGAGGAGTTACAAATAAAAATCTTACATTAAAAACACGTATTTAAAAAAAACTTGTAAAAAAGTTGGAATTTTGACCCCCAATATCTCCGTAACTTGTAGGTTTCCAGGTATGGTCTAGAACAAAAAAATGATCGCAATGACAGGGAGAACATGTGCCTTTCGGCTTCGTTAAGAGAGTTTTTTTACACCCTTTATAATCATTTTTGAAGTGGCTAAGTTTGTATGAGTAGCTCAATAATAAAATTGCTACCTCAAAAATGATTAACAAAAATTCTTATTGATTTATATCACAGTCTCCATCGTTGGGTCTGGGTCTGGAAACATGAAATTGTATAAAAAGTACCTTATTTCATCAAAGAAAACCACTAAGTAAGGATTTAATAGTATTCATTACAGAGGTTGTAATACAGCCATATTTGGCCAGTTAAGTCGCGTTTAATAGGGGACGAAGCTATTGCGGCATAAATTCAAACTCCAGTCTATAAATAGAATTAATTAACGTTCAAAAGTGCCTTTTATGGCCTTTTTGAAATAACGATGAAAACCGCGAAGGCTCCGACTTACGAGCAATAAGTCATGGGTTCGAAGCCAAGCAGTAGCATTACTTTGTGTAATTTATTTCATCATCACTGCTCTCAAAATGGTGAAGGCAAACATCGTGAGGAAACCAGCATGTGTGCAGAGCGTGCATGGAGGCGGAGGAAACGGTGGCGCATGTGCTCCTCGAGTGCACCGGTGTCACCCAGATCCGCGAGGAGACTCTTGGAACATCGAGATCCCTCGCAGATGCCCTGAGAACACCGGGAAGTCTGATCTGCTTCTGGAGGGAGGAGGGCTGGTTGGAGTAACGGCCACCATGGCTCACGACAATGGTCCACCTTTAGGGAAGTGCGGAAACCAAACCCTTAATAGATAGAATAGAATAGACCGGCATTTCCTAGAACCAAAAACATCGAAGACATGTGACATCTACCAACCCGCACTGGGCCCGCGTCATAGATTATAAACCCATTCGTTCTAATAGAGAGGAGGCCTGTGTCCCAGCAGTGGGAATATTATAGGCTGATTATGATATGCTATGCTTATGGTGAAAATAGACATAAAAATACTGGTAGGTTTACAATAACTCACATGGAGATGGATTGACGGGCTGTGGGACTGTTCGAAAGAGATACCGTGGCCCTGGAACACAAAGGGCAAGGAAGGAACATGGATGGGTTTTAGTCAGTACAAGTCTGACACTCCCTTCCGCTCTGCCCAGAGCGGGAGGAGTCATTTAATGATTTCCCATCCGAAAAAAAAAAGATGGATTGACTTTTGACCTTTCCCGATGGAAAATCCGACAACACTTCCGGATCTGAGAATCGAACCACTAAACAGTAGCGGTTGCGAAGGCTATACCAACGAGACACAAAGTTCCAAAGTTCCAAAGTCATGATCTCCGCATAAATCAACCGCAATACGCGTAATAATTAATACCTTTACAGCTTTACACGAAGTGAATGAGAGTTCACTAGTCAGGGAACACGAACGGTGGAACCTCGGACCGTGCCAAGTAGCTGTCATCGCGACACTCAGATAATTATCACTGACCACTTGGGCGTCTGTCCCACCGTTAACGAAGCGGTTAGCTTATAGATTGAAGGTGTAGGTAGGTAAAAGAGATATACCTATAATCATATTATCTGACATTTCTGATAAGCTCGTGCCAAAATCGAAGGTTAAGCTGCGATTGCTAAGGTCATTCGTCGGATGGGTGACCATCCATCATATTTCGAGATTCTCCGTGCCTCGGAAAGATCCCGGATGTCATTGGACTCATTGTAGATCTTTGGCGGACGTTGCGAGTTATTAGAATCCGAAAGTCAGACAACCCAGTCTTACCAAGAGGAGATAAAGTCATACGGATACGGATACGTATTACCCAGTAACTGAATTGGGTATGTTAGATAGGCAGTCGCTTAAAGTAAAATAGTGGTGCTAAGCAGCATCTGGTTAGACAGGAAGCCGACCACAATATAGTTGGGATAAGTCTAGGCAGATACATAATATAAATCTTTAACACACACAGCTGCGGCCGCGGTGTGGCCAGTCAGTAATTTCAGTGATTTTAGTGAATCTGACAAAGCATTCGATTATTACTAGTTGCTAGCTTAACTCGCTCTACTCGCTAATCGCCGCCGGCAGTATGACAGATGCCTTATTGAGGTGAATCAAATGGGGCTTGACTTTACTGTGTGAGACAGATTTAACGTGAATGAAAAGTAGCTCGCTATGTAGAAGTGGAGGCGGAGGTAGTCAGGTAAGTCAAATCAATCTGTAGGCTTAGACAACGAGGCAAATAATATTTATCAGCAAAAACGATACTGGAAAAGTCGAAAGTTTTAAATTTTATTTTTTTACTTACCTACAACGACAAACATTAATTTTAAATATCCAAGACCATCTTGGTTAAATCTGGATGCGAGTAAGTACCAAGGTAGCACGAAATTAAAGAGAATGCGCCTATTATTTATTAGCAGTAGATGGGACAAGGCAGGCAGTGAAGATAATGATTCAAGCCCAAAAGTAATGGATGGTCTACTGCTTTTCTAAGTCCGAGTTTTGGTAATAACGCGGATAGGGTTTCAGTCCCGAAATCGCACATTCATTGTTCATTCAAATTATCAGAGAGCTACATTTAAAAAAAACCGTCAAGAAAACAGAAACAAATAAAATCCTTTAAACGGTCTCCAAGTACCAGGGCCTCATTAATCAAAGAAGTGTTCTGTATCATAAACCTATTAAACTCGGCCGACCACATGCGCGAGTGTATTCCATTGAATAATTTAATCTATCGATCTAGTCAATTGCTAGTTTCAGTCTATCATTATTTGTTTGTGTGGTTAGTTATTCGTCTGTCATTTTGTTAGTAATATTTAATCAGTTTTCAGTATTACTGGCCATACCTGTCTTTTAATATTTTATTTAGCTCCAGTGCCATTTGGTCACTACAACTCAATACTATGCTTTGATGATTTTTCGATATATCGATTTTGTGAAACTGTAAATCCGTAAGATTTTGCTGAACATATATTATTGTGTTGTTTTGGTACGTATTGACCCAAGCTATCACCCCCTGCAGTATGTCGTGCTATTTACTGGACATCCAGTATATGTAAGTATAATATGAAATTTCAGGTACCCTGTCTACCCTTTTGTGGCTTGTGGCGTGACGTTTCGGTATGGATAACAGACATGAAGAATAACTATAAAGAGGAACAAAATAACGCAAAAATCAATCTTTCGACCATGAAAAGCGTAGTCCACCAAAGTGCTACTACAGCATAACCAATAACTTATTGTTTCTTTCAATCTATGTGTCCCTGGTATTATTGGCAAGCAAAGTACCCTATTGCCTAAACTACTGGAGGTCGTTGACCTTGTAGCTCATAACAGTGACGGGTGACGTAACAACTAACAGTACTGTGGGGAATGTTGCGAACTTTTCTTTATTACCTTCTTCTGTTTTTCATGTGGCCCTGGTACTTGGTTTGGAAATGTCTGGTATGTTTGGGAATTAGGTTGGTGTGTAGAATGCCATAACAATTTACGAATAAAATAAGAATCCTCCTTGCTTACATAAGGGAATTTTTTTTAATATTTAAGACTACATTTTATTCAACTGATGGACAAAGACAGAAAAACGTGACAACACATCGACGCGGAATAGGATTGAGCGGGTTTAATGAGCTTAAAGGCCAATGCAATAAACGCGAAAAAGACATATTTACCATATTTCTGTGAAGACGATGCGACTCGACACCACGTCGGTCTATTCGATTTTATTCCATGTATATAAAGCTCTTTTTGAATTATGACCGGCCAATTCCGCATCGATAAGTTCAGTCGCTCGCAAATTGTTAAAATTTTGCAAACGAAATGGTGGCAGGACACAGGTACTGGTAACAATCATCACAAAAGACACTACTGCTGAACAAACACGGGTCGACGTGTCTAAGGCAAAATATGGTATATCTAACAGACTTACAAAACCAATAAATTATAATAATTCCCTCCAATTGATTCCCCAAACTTCTTCCTACAGACATCTGACACATCACTTCCGTAATACACACAAAACAAAAACAACTCAAACAAACAAGAAACCGTATTAAAAACAATCGAATTACAACAACAAAAAACAACGGATAACAACGTAAAATCGTTTTGTTTTTTTTTTCGCAAATCCAATGGAGTTGTTGTGTTGAGGATTTTATAATTGGACGATGAAAAACAATTGACATACAAAAAAAAATCAAGTGCCACACTTGACTTTTTTTTGTATGTCAATTGTTTTTTTTTTGTATTTCAGCCTTCTACCCGCGTGGTGCAGTACAGCTATCCAAACTATGTTGGGATTGTCTTCCAGTCTTACTGGATGCAGCTGAATACCAGTATTTTATAGGTAGTGAACTAGTGACTGACCTCCACAACCCAGTTAGTACTGGGTTATACGATACCTTTTAGTAAGACTAGTTGTCAGATTTTTGGGCCACTTACCTGTAACAACTGTCAAAGATCTACAAAAGACAGCCAGGCCAACGGCTTAACGTGCTTTCCGAGGCACGGAGGATACTCTGTATGTAATGGGGTGGTCACCCATCCACTGATCAACCTAGGCAAGCGCGGGTTAACCTAAAGATAAGAGAAGACCCGAGCAGCTGTTATTATTTAGCCACGAGCTCCTCCATACAGCATAATCGGCTTGTAAACCCACCGCTGGCAATAAGACCATTTCTTTATGAAAGGAAGTTAGGCATTGCCAGGCCTTGTCATATTATGTCCGGAATTTGAGACACACAACAGTTTCAATAATCACTGAAAAAATAAATTAAAAAGAAGGTTTTTTTTTTTTATTTGGAAAGCAACTGTCTCCTCGTCAAACCTTTTCAAACGCAATAATAACCCCAGATACGACCCACTCTTAGAGAAAGCCTGCGTCCCAGCAAAAGGAGGGAACATTATAGGCTGAATACGTTAATAATAATCCAACGTTTCCCCATTCAAGGGTGAGAAAGCTAGCCAATTAAGGGACAATATTTAGAGAGTATGATCAGCAGATTTCATCTTTGTCTTGCAAGTTTAGAATAGCCGCGATCACCATTCGTGAACAGAATACTGATAAGGACAATATTTACTCTATTAACTGTCTTAAACTACTTTTCGTGGTGTCCAGGATAAGAAGACGTCACTTTTAAAAATTTGACAACATTTCAATTCAAAATTATTACCCAGAATGGGGATAAAACGATACCAATAAACATGTACAAGTCTTTATTTAAACTTCAAGTACAGTAGTGGTACTGGGAGCTCGTGGATACATAATAACAGCCACTCGGGTCGATCTTTAGGTTAAGCCGTGCTTGCCTAGGTTGGTTTGTGGATGGTGACCACCCATTACATACCGAGTTTCCTCCGTGTCTAGGAAAGCACGTTAAGCCGTTGGTCCCGGCTGTCATTTGAAGATCTTTGACAGTCGTTAGGCAGTCAGTGGCTCAAAAAAGTCTGACAATCAGTCTTACAAAGGGATATCGTGTTACCCAGTATTTACTAACTGGGTTGTGGAGGTCAGATAGACAGTCACTCTTTGTAAAATTCTGGTATTCAGCTGCATCCGGTTAGACTGAGAGCCGACCTCGACATAGTTGGGAAAAGGCTAGGCAGATGATGTACAGTAATGGTACAGATGACAGCATATCAAGCTACCTGAAACTGTCAAATTTTTCCAATCAACCTTGAACTTAATGCTTTAGCGATAAAGTTGAAAAGCTATCAAAGAAATTTGACAGATTGTAGTAGTTGATATATGCTAGCGTCTACACATAACCGGACTTCATACCGCACCATTCTCGTGTGACCAGTCCAGGTTTGGGTTCAATGGGACACCATTGTGTTAGGTTACTTCTCTTTCGATACCAAGTTACTTTTGGTGTCAATACTTCACAACCTTGTACTCACAGAGCGGTTTTCTACAACTCTAGAAGCAGAAAATAATACACCCTACTTCCTACTAACACTATTATCACTATTGTTAGGTACGCAGGTTCCGCTACACTATCAATACATCACTATCACTACATGTTATAAAACAAAGTCCTCCGTCACGTCTGTATGTCTGCTCGCGATAAACTCAAAAACTGCTGCACCGATTTTTATGCTGTTTTCACCGATGGATAGAGTGGTTCTTGAGGAAGGTTTTAGTATATAATTTATCAAGTTTTTGTTGCGGGAACGGGGTCATAATTTCATGTGTACTTTTGGTCGCGATAACCGACATCCACGCGGGCGAAGCCGCGTGCATCCGCTAGTAATATTATAAATGCAAAAGTTTGTCAGGATGTACGGATATCTGGATGTTTGTTACTCTTTCTCGCAAAAACAACTACCGGGTTTGGATGAAATTGCCACACAGATTGTTTATTAACACATGGAATACTTTTTATCCGAATAGTACGATCCCGTGGGACAAACCAAACTCCACACGGGCGCAGCCGCGGGTAAAAGCTAGTGTTATAATAATATTGATTAATCATATTATCACTCCTGTCATTCTTTAACAGATGTATAAAATGGCTACCACACGGCTAAAACTTGTCAAATGGCTTTCCAATTAATTCCCTTGACGGAATAATACATGTAATTATGAACGCATACTTTGTAAATCCCTCATGTACTTCAAAACTTTTATATACCTTAATAAATTATTTTATTATAATACTTCTGCTCAGTCTTTCAAAGAACTCAATGTTGTGTACCAACATAATAAATATACCCAACAATAGTGTAATGTCGGAGGAAAGGCCCAATTTTGAGCGTCGTAACTCTCTGACAACAAATTGTAGCTCTGTTAGTGGTACTATAATTAATCTTATTCTTTGTTCATACCCTTGCAGAGGATATTATGCAGGGTTTTTTCCTCCAATTCATATTGTACGAGGTCTATTTACTAACGGACAGTTTTTAGACCTTATTTCTCTTTTGTAGTATTTTATCTTGAACCCTAGCTAGATTATTTGATTAAGATTTGATTTTTTTGTCGGGAATGTTTAAATAATGATGGAATATTTGCAATTCTACAATATTGTAAGTTGGAATGTACGGAACTACAAAATGGATTCCGTAAATTCTTTCACTAATGGTAAGCTATTTATTTACCCTGAGTGTCATGGGCTAATGCGAGTGACGCGCAAAAGTCAGTCGTATCTGAAATATCAGCTTTAGAGTAAAGATTTCTTGATTCATGTGGCTTAACTTAATCTTTAACCCATTTATTGAATGCAAAACATTATAACTCAATTGGAATTTAAATTTTCTTAATTTTGGTGGTCCCTTGTCTTATTGAAAAAGATTGTAAAATATTTCATTTTTTGTCTATTTATCAACTATGTAAATGTAATTGAAGAGAAAAGCAGTCCAATTAGTTGGCGTCATAATATACAGCGTGTACAAGAATGTTGTGGTCATATTTCAGGGTGTGTTTCAGACCATCAAATTGAACAACTTTCTCCATAAGACCACACCAGAGGTCGAGTAGCTATTAAAATTTTATGCTGGACAGCTGATTTTTAGGGTTCCGTACCTAAATGGTAAAAACGGGACACTATTACTAAGACTTTGCTGTCTGTCCGTCCGTCTGTCTGTCACCAGGCCGTATCTCATGATCGGTGATAGCTAGACAGTTGAAATTTTCACAGATGATGTATTTCTGTTGCAACTATAACAACATACAGGGTGTAAACAGACTCTTCACGAAGCCGTTAACCAAGCGTTATGTACATCAAACTAAGTAACTTTACGCAAAAAATATTGCTGGGAAACGACATTTTTTTTAGGGTGAAAAATCACGTTTTACCTTTTGACTCAATGTAACGCATTCAAAGCATTGTGCTGATGGATGGATTGAATAGTACGGGGATCGTGAAGGTGCCTTAAGTAAAAAAAACATTAAAAACATGTATTTAAAAAAAAACTTGTGAAACATTTGGATTTTTGACCCCCAATATCTCCGTAACTAGAAGGTTCCCAGGTATGGTCTAAAGCAAAAAAATGATCGCAATGACGGGGAGAACAAGTGCCTTTCGGCTTCGTTAAGAGTCTGTTTACACACTTTATAATAAAAATATAATTCAAAGGGGGCTCCCATACAAGAAACGTGTTTTTTTTCGGTTTCTGGTACCCTTCGTGCGCGAGTCCGACTCGCACTTGGCCAGTTTTTATCCACAACTTTCTTCTAAACACTGTATTTTCAGGCGGGAAGTTCAAATCAGACTTTATATGTCAGCCATCTGCACCGTTCTTTTACTAGCAAATAAAGGACAACAATATCTTTAGATTAGGTTAGACGCTGTCCTATAACTTCGTAATTAAGATACAACCACCTTTAAGCCTCGTTCACGACCTCCGGTAATGTGACTTGTATACATTTACAAAAAGAATGCAAATTCAAAAGCGCATGACAAGGCAGGCTAACCATATAATCTTAAGAGCACCGAGGACAAACTACGGTAGAAAAACTGTCGTATATGAGGGGGCTGAACTCTATAACTCTATACCTAAAGTCATCAAGGAATCCAAATCACTTCCAACTTTTAAAAAGCATCCTCTGTGTAAATTGTAAGTTTTTGCCGTTTCTGTATCTTAAGTTTAGTTTATTACCAAGCGAAACCGTCGCTTATCTTTTTTATCTTAAATATTATGTTTTTCCTCATAGAAGTGAATAATTGTAGTCTTTTTGAGCGAAATAAATTTCTTGAACCGTATATAGCGACACGGGCGTATGTCACTTGTTTGTTTCGCGTGAGTATCGTCGCGTCGTAAGTTGTGTCAGTGTGATTCGTGGCATACTCTAAGCAATTTCCTTCAAGAAACACGTGTCGCATAGCTCGTGATTAAGCAGTTAGGTTACTGGCCTTTTGAAATATAAAGTCATGTAGAGATAAAAATCTTATTCTAAGACATTTCCATTTCAAGATAACAACATTACAATATATGTAAAGTAGGTATGCTAATTATCCATTCAAGTCATGATTCTTCTCCATTCATACGGGGATATTGTAGATGCGGCCATTTTCTGCTTCAGCTGATAAATAATCGCAATGTTATCGTTTTGGGTGATGAAAAATTGTATGATTTAAGAAGTGGGTATACAATGCCGAGTTTTCCGAAAATGTACCAATCAAAAGTGGTACTTTTCTAAGATCCATGAATTAAATAACTAAACTAAGCAAGGTTCGAAGTTAAGGATCAGCATGGATAATATCAGATGATTATGAAAATAAGTATATTGACAATTCGAATCCTCAAATCAAGTAAGTATTACAAAACTACATTCAGGCTCACTTTCTCCATAACCTAGTGTAGATATACCTCGTAACTGCACTGCAATGTGTTGTACAACATCTTTTCATCCGAAATTCGCGAGCAATCTGGCGTGGGTCTATAAATAGCCATACAATCGGGAACACCTGGCCTGCGCGAATTAAATGAATAAACAGATTGTGTGTGCTCAGATTAAAAATAAGGATGAACGGCTAGCATCGCATCGGATCGGAAAGGATACGATCGCGTCCGGCAGGATGTCGACGCATACGATCGGCTCCGTACCGTTGCTTGCGGACGTATCCGTTTCTGCGCCTAGTCAAATAGTTTCATTCCTACCACACACGGGTGCACGATTTCATTTGCAGGACCAGGCAAACATCATCTAATAGGTAGTGACAATTAGTCTGGCGATGCACTCAGGGTATTACCGATTCCCCAAATTCAATGCGACTCGTGTGATGATATGTGCTCCTGGTAATAAAATAGAATCCTACAAATCCAATTGCAGATTAATTGACGATATTGCAGATGGATTCAGCAATCTTTGTACATACTCAAGGAAGTGCTTAAAGCATCCTGCCTAAAACTCATGTGTTTAGTACATCCAGAATCTACGTAAAATACCTCCGTGCTTGAAGGGCCAAAAGTATTGAGAGCTGTAAGCGTAGTGTTCGTAGCTTTCTCCGTATTGCCTTTCTCCTTTTTTCTTAGCGGACAGTCAGGTCTCTTATATCCTTTTAGACTTTCAGTTAAGCTGACATGTGAGGTGTATTCAAATCATTGCGACTGTTTTCCCGAAAGGGGTCGGCAGATGGGTATGTTTAGCACAGCAGTATTTTGCCACCTTTAATGCCTATTTTCACGAGTAGGTATTAAAGTTTTGTATGGGATACCTGGGAGAGCAGCGATGGCCCAGTGATGTCGACCCCGACTTACGAACAGTAAGTCGTGGGTTTGAACCCAGGCAGGCGCATTACTTTGTGTAATTTATTTCATCACCACTGCTCTCAAAAACGGTGAAGGAAAACATCGTGAGGAAACCGGCATGTCCTAGAACCAAAAAATCGAACACATGTGGCATCTACCAATCCGCACTGGGCCCGCGTGGTGGATTATAGCCCAATCCTTCTCATAGAGAGGAGGCCTGTGTCCCAGCAGTGGGAACGTTATAAGCTGATGATGATGATGAGATACCTAACTGATTATTTTTTCACGCTTACGATGTTGGTGCAATGCGCAAAATTGTTCAGTTTGATGGTCTGAACACACCATTACATACATTATGGCCACACCTTTCTAGTGCCTACTTGCTGTATATTATTACACTCTTCGATTTTCAATTGAATCCCAGCGTTTGTTATACAAGATGTAAAAAGACCCTTTAAGCCCGTCAACCAAGCATGTTACACTGCACAAAATTTATTGCTTGGACCAACTTTATTTTTTTGGGATGAAAAATCACTATTTACGGTAGAACTCAAAGAAATGCACTCAAAACATTGAACTGATGGATGCATTTAAGATTACAGGGGTCATAGAGGTATATTAGTAAAACTATAACAGTTAAAATATTGTGAAAAAGTTGTAACTTTAACTTTCAATATCTTCGTAACTAGAAGGTTCCTGTATAGTCGAGAACGAAAACAAATCATCATCATCTGCCTAGCCTTTTCCCAACTATGTTAGGGTCGGCTTCCAGTCTAACCGGATGCAGCAGAATACCAGTATTTTACATGGAGCAACTGCCTATCTGACCTCCACAACCCAGTTAGTACTTGGGTAATACGATACCTCTTGGTAAGACTTTTTTGGGCCACTGACTACCTAACGACTGTCCAAGATCTACAAATGACAGCCGGGACCAACAGCTTAACGTGCTTTCCGAGGCACGGAGGAAACTCGGTATGTAATGGGTGGTCACCCATCGACAGACCAACCTAGGCAAGCACAACATAACCTAAAGATTGACCGAGCGGCTGTTATTATTTAGCCACGAGCTCCAGATCGAAAAAAAAAACGAGGAGAAAAAGTCTTCCGGCTTCGTGGTCTGTCACACCCATTATTTGGGAATTAAATTTACCTAGGAGCTATACAAAGCTAGTTAAAATGAGAAGGTATATAAATCCTATGATAAAAGGAGCGAACTTTGTCTCGTGACCTTTCTTTGAGCCATAATTGTTTTATTCAACACCAGGAAAAATACAAATGAGTTCCTATTCAACCGTAATAAAAAAAACACGTTTTTCTAAGTTCAAATAAAGTTGCGTAGCAGGAAATTCTGTGAACCCCTCATTTCGACATTCAGCCCTTTCGATACACGTGATACGGAACTTGTAGAAATTTTTGAACCCTTTACAACGTGACTCTGGTTATTGGGTAACCCTTTGAAAAATGTGCCAAGTACGAGTAATTCCTGATACACAAATAAGGTTTCGTGGGGACTATATAATTGTGAACTTGTTCCCGAGCACTTGAATAAAAAAATTGTTTTACTTTGAAAGTAAAAACTTAAATTACATAGATATATGATATGGTATGGTATGATATGGTAGTCTGTCTTTTGATATTCAAGAAGGTTGAGAGAGCCTAGTTATTTTAATTTTGTTTAATATTTTCTATTCCTTAAATACTTCGAAACGTCAGAACAAAAGGCAAAGTTCACATTTGTGATTCAAGTTAATACAACCAATTACAGAGCTGGTCAATATCCAAACTATTTGGACTCAATTCTATGTATACTAGTGAAGGGCGATCGATGGACTATTTATAGAAAATTCGGTATCGAGTAAATAACAGAAAACTGGGCGCGGATGGTATTTACATAGATTATATTGTGGGGTTTAGCCTTTCGTTTGACTAAATGTTCGGGTGCAAAACTAATTAATTAGTTAGTTCATTTGCGAATTGGTCGCATATTTTGCTCATTCGCAAGTAAATCAAAACCTACCGGGACCTCGAATCATATTCGTAACAAGCAAGGTCTTACAACACAAGTATGGGGAAAATCCGAAAATTTGCAATTTTACCACATCAAAAAAAAATATAGTGTGTGCTTAAAACCGCATGGCAGAAGTGAAAACAGCTGTCTGTATCTTTCTCGCTCGGGTACACTCGGCGGTCCCGAATTCAGCCGATCGAGCGTTTCACCTCAGAGCGTGACGGATCTGCCTAACTTATTACCTACGAAACAATATTTTAACAGCAAAATTAAATTGGATCTTCAATCCGACTTATCTTTTCATAAGAGCTTATGAACTTGAATCCTTGAGACCTGATTTCCGAGATGGACAAAACATCAACGATCAACATACAAGTTTGTACGGAACCCTCGGTGCACGATTCAAACTCGCACTTGTTCGGTTTTATGTTAGTTATTTCTCACTAATACAAAGAAATAAACTTAAGTCAGTTATTTGTAAACAATGTAAAAGAGAACATTCATCTGCCTTAGAAGTAATAGTAGCAACTTAGTTTAAATGATTGACACCTCATTTGTTATAACAAATGAAAGTCTACGAGAAATGCTAAAATTCTTCTGAGTTTAAAATTTTCAGGCTAAGTATTTTCGTTTTTCCTTACCTAACTAAATATTTTCAACTTCTATAGTAATACTAAATATTACTGTTAGTCTGTGTCATCCCACAGCTGGGCAAAAGCCTCTTTCCATGACTTTCAAATCTTTCGATCCAGGGCTAACAAAAACAACATCAAAAATAAAATTACCAAGTTCCAATTCAGCTTCAGCATCTTCGGAGATAGTCTCCATGACCCGTTCAGCGCATGGCTCGAGTTCGCGCGAGGGCGTGCAACGCGCGCGGCCGGCGCGTCGCGCGCACTCCCCGCAAGTCGTCAGCAACAACGTGGCTGTTGTCGCGTGCCCAGTGAAGAAACAACAACGCTGTTGCTGTTACGGCGACGTCACTGAATTGCACATCACTGATTGTTCTTGCACTGAATTGGTGAGGCTTTTGAGTTGTTGCACTTAACTGAACTTTTTTGCACTGCAGTTTAAAATTGATTTAATTTTGTTGTTTTTTTTTGCACTTGACAGGTGTGTTTTAAGGTGTTGCACTTTTTGGCGTTTTTTTTTTTTTTATTATTATATTTTGAAGCTTTTAAGATTCTTATTTGATTCGGTCAACTGCGATAGTTAAAGATAATTTGGAATTAAATGAGACTGAGTTATTCATAAAACTAAATGAATAACTTAAAAAATATTTTGTATGTAAAATTGCTTGAAATTAACTTAGGTCGGTTTCATACAAAACTGAGTAGATATTATCCAAGCCAGTTACCAAAATTAGTGAGCCATATGAAGTTATAATAACCTAACAGAGAGAAACTAGTTGGTCGAGCTTTCAACAGAAGTAATAGCTCAACTCAATAGCTAGTTGATCTTTGACAAAGACGTTTGATATAACTTAGTTCTAACAACAATTAAGTACATATCAAGAGACAACGTCACGCAGTATGAAGATCAAAGCTATGTTTCTATGTCTTCATCGTCATCATTATCTGCTTAGCTTTTTCCCTTCTATGTTGGGGTCAGCTTCCAATCTAGCCGGATGGACCTGAGTAACAGTGTTTTACAAGGAACAACCATGTCTTACTATACTATTGGTAACAAGCCTCAAAGGATCATTTTGGTCTTTGAAAAGGCTTAGGACAGGCGCAAGACATTGGTGGTCTTGGTTGGCTTATGCCCTGAGTAATAAGATTGAAAAGTGGTTGACCGTCAGTGAGCGCTACCAAAAATCACAGGTTACAAAAAAGATTCGTTTCTTGGAACATGGTGTAAAGTTCCTCATCACCGATTGTAAAGAAGGAATCCTCCGACCAGACGGGTGTTGTGTCTGCTGGGGCATCTACCCAACGATTATAGTCGGGGTTTTCTACATGTTTTTAACTTGCGGATAACTATAATAGCGCGATGCTGGGTTTTAGTTCTTCGATTGCGTCATAGATGTGTTTCAATTGTATCGGTCCAGAATTTGGTGCGAGTTTGGCACCACTTACCTACATTACATTTAATACAGTTCAATCCAATATAACATTGATCTTGCATCCACATTGTGGACGGTCTAATCATTTTACCATTACTTGAGCTATCCGCAAACAGATCGCAATCCTTTTTTTTTTCGGATCGGAAATCATCAAATGACTTCTCTGGCTCTGGGCGGAGCGGAAGGGAGTGTCAGACTTGTACTGACTAAAACCCATCCATGCTCCTTCCTTGCCCTTTGTGTTCCAGGGTCGCGGTATCTCTTTCGAACAGTCCCAGAGCCATCGTGACTGTCCTAGTGCAGAACACTTCTTATTTCTTATTTTTTGTTTTAATTATCATAGGCCTACTGTTCTTCTATTAATTTCTCACCTACCACGCAATCGTGAGAAAACAAACACCGGCTTATTGACGCAAGTACAAAGTGATAATTATTTAAAAATACTGTGTATTTCGTCTACATGTGTTAAGAAGTTCTTGCTTCATTACGTAACAAGGTTTTGTATGCGGCTTCGCTCGCGTTTAGGTCGGAAGTTATCCCACGGGTCGAGGTACCTCGTCACCAGTGATCGGATAATCGGATGCATATTTACCTAAAGTTCATTTTTGGTTAGGAAATTATGGAAGCGGCTTCTTAAAACATATTTTTTTAAATATAAATCCCGGGATTCCAGAAAATTCGGGAATGAAGTGATGTTGATGTACGTTAATAATCATTAAGAGGTTGAATGGTTTTTCTTTGTAATTCTTATTTATTATTCGTTTGAGATAAATGTTTTGAAAATTGAAGAAAAGTTAAGAGGACTATGCAACGGAATACCAGTATTTTACGCGGAGTGACTGCCTATCTGACTAGTTACTACTGGTTACTTCGACAGTGGCAAATTTCCTTTTATAGAACTCCCTTCTGCCGTTCAGGCATGGCAAGGTATTATAAATGTTAGAAAGTAACTTTACTTTTAAAAATATTCCCGAAGGCTGACAATACCGGTAAAAGTGTCGTTGACAAAGCGTACCCTTCGCCTAAGCGCTTAGTTAATGTTTAAGGAAAAGTGCAGAGAAAACTCGAATTTATAGAACGGTGGTCTATACAACCTTCTAGTTTCTAAACATATATTTTTTTTTAATAAATAGAACAAGTTTTAAATTTCCAAATTCTACCTAAATGAATACCTAGTAATATGGGTTGAGGATATCACAATAACAGTGGCTCCATGTAAAATACTGGTATTCTGGCTAGAGTGGAAGCCGATCTCAACCTAGTTGGGAAAAGGCGACTCAGATGATGATCCATGGTTGTGTGCAGTTGTTATCTTAACGTTTAAAGACGTATAACCATTCCACCTTATGGTGATAAATTAATATACTTAAGAAACAAAATAAACGATCTCACCGAAGAAAAACACGATTATCCAACTACTGACCATTTCAACGAAATAATCGTTCTAATAATCAACGTACAACACTAGATTGACGCACAAATCACCTGACAATTATGATAGACTCACATGACAGTCAAATAACATGCTGTCATACATATTGTCATACAACGACCATGAGATGTGTCTCTAATTGTATGGGTAACGCGTTTTAGTATAGACCACAGAATAGATAGGTGTGGAATGCCTTCTGCATTCCACACCAATCTATCATCATTAGGTCTGTATATGGAGCGACAACACACTCACACATAGGTATGTGACTTCTAGCAATGCATTGGCATGGCTCGTAGCTAAATAGTTACAGTCGAAAGAATCAATCTTTAAGGTTAAGCAAAGTTTGCCGAGGTCCTTGAATGTATCACTACCCTTGCATATCCAGAATTGAATTGAATATCCAAACTCTTCATGCCTTAAAATGCAGGCAGCATTATGTAGATCTTTGACAGGGTAGTAAGAAACCCCAAGGCTGGTAATTCGATTTTTCAAGGTAACGTGGGTTATGTGTTAACCTCTTACTGGGTTGTTGAGGTCAGACAGGCAGTTGCTCAATGTATAATATTGGTATTCAGTTGCATCTGGCTTAACTCAAAGCCGACCCTGACATAGTTGAACAAAGGCTAGGCAGATAACAATGATGATAATGTATGCATGCATTTTCACTTCTTATACAGAACTGCACCCGTAGTCACAAACGCTTCAATTCGATTTCGATTCAGGAAGTATTATGTCTATCTTTTTTTGACATAACGGAAGCGAGCGAGATAGACATACGTATTTCCGAATCGAAGCGTTTGTAACCTTCTGTACGCTAACTACTCCGTGGCACAGCCGCACGTAGCCTACTCGTGCCTCTAACAAGAATTAGCGACTAGCACGTTCGGCCATTATATTACGCTTAGTTAATGAAGATATGTACCAGGACTTTCAGAAACCTACCTTCATGAAAGTAAATTGGAGAATATTTCGGATAATCGAGTTTATGTTGGTCCTTAATAGGGGGCGACCCTATAGCCATCATCCGGACGCACTTCGGCTGCTACTGAGAAATTCCTGTTGAAAACCCAGTAAAAATTTTGGCCAACCTAGGAATCGAATCCCAGGATAACAAATTCAGTAGTAACGGTTCCGACCATTATACCAATGAGGCAGTTCTTGGTGGCATTAGTTAGTAAATCCTTGGCAAGGTCATGAGAAGGGACTCAAGGAAAGCACTTGGGTTCTGTGTTTGATTATTAATTAGTAATTTGTATTCAAATAACATCGGCAATCTGCCCGATGTTGCGTGATGAATAACTGATGACGATATAATTATAATTATCTACAGTTGATACAGAGAAAACTGTTGTTTTGTAGAAACTATCTTGATGGTGTAATGGTTTCTATGTTGATGTTTCTTGTGTAGAGGATACCAAAGAAACGATGCATGGACTGTGTGAAGGATGATATGGCTAGTAAGGAGGTGACTGCTGAGATGACGAGTAATAGAGAGGTATCGAAGAAGAAGACATGCCGTGCCCACCCCCAATAAATTGGGATAAGGGCAGGAGAATGATATCTTGCTAGTGTGTTTTTAATATCATTCAAGCATCATTTTCTGTCAAACCGTTTCCTAATAATTTTGGAGGCGGCTTCCAGATGCAGCTAATCACTATCACTATCACTACATAGTATAAAACAAAGTCGCTTCCCGCTGTCTGTCCCTACGTATGCTTAGATCTTTAAAACTACGCAATGGATTTTTTTAATAGACAGAGTGATTCAAGAGGAAGGTTTATATCTACATTGCACTCGTGCGAAGCCGGGGCAGGTCACTAGTTACCAATATTCCACAACCCAGTAAATAGGAAATTCGATACCCCCTCGGTAAAACAGACATTGTTAACAATGCATCCATCAGCACAATGTTTTACTGTGTTACATTGAGTCCGATCGTAAATCGTGATTTTGCACTAAATAAAAAGTCGTTTCCCGGGAATCATTTTTGCATAGAGTTACTTAGTTTGATGTATTAATTGGTTGACGGTTTCGTGAAGGATCTGTCAACACCTTGTATTTTGTCCTTCCCTATAAGAGAATGACATACCAAAGTAATTAAGACTAGCGCACAAAGTGGAGTAATTAGGCACATAGCAAGGACAACTCATAAAGAAATCATAAAAGGACAGTAAACACATCTATCCATGGCCATATACTCTATAATGAAACAAACACTGTTGCTTTACCGCCCGTAAAGAAACTAATACTGCATAAATAATATTGGGTTATTTGGAACATTTATAATAAAAAATTTACAGGTCATACAAATAGTTGTAAAATTGCGGTTTTTAATTCTGATATCGTGAGCTCATTTTTTATCCAGGATTAATGATCATCATCTTCATCATGAAACACATGTGACTAAAAGAGTGATGGACATGAATGTTGATGGATAGAGAGGGAGAGGCAGGCCAAAGAAAAGATGGATGGATTGTGTGAAGACTGATATGAAAGAGAAAGGAGTAAACGATGCCGTGACGTCTGACAGGGGAGAATGGAAGAAGAAAACATGTTGCGCCGACCACAAATAGAATGGGACAAGGGCAGGAAGATCATCATCTTCCTGCCCTTGTCCCATTCTACACAAAGTTGGCGCCACACGTTTTCTTTTTCATTTCTCCCCTGTCAGACGTCATAGCATTATTTACTCCTTTCTCTTTCATTATCATTCCTCACACAATCTATCCATCTTTTCTTTGGCCTTCCTCTCCCTCTCCATCCATATATCCGGGGATGAATAAACTCGGTATATTAAAAAGATATCAAAATAATTAGCCTATAATGTTCCCACTGCAGGAACACAGGCCTCCTCTCTATGAGAGGCCATAATCCACCACGATAGCTTAGTGCGGGTAGTTAGATGTCACATAATATCTTCGTCGCATTACTAAAATTATAATGAGCTATCAAAACTAGACAGTTTCTAATAACCGTGGAAAATGCTATAAAACGTACATTTTACACATAATAATATTAAAGATCAAACGAATCTGGACGGAAGTAGTAAGAGAAGTTAATTACACCGCTGACATTGAACATTTTCATGCTGATGTAGACAGCAATCATTGGGCTGTGACGACGAGTAATAAATAAGTATGGTAAAAGAAGACATGCCGTGACGACCCCAAACAAATTGGAATAAGAGCCAGAGAATGATGATAATGACCCTCAGCGATTTTTCTGCCGATAGTCGTCAGCCAACGTTTAATTGCCAAAAGCCTCGAGTAACACCTGAGGAGGCTCACGCTGGTCAGCTGAATCAAGGGTCCAAGGGACACTGGTGTGTATGACCAGATGCATGAACACGGACAAAGCAAGAGGAGTATGTAATGATCGTAGCAAGTAGCATTCCATAATTTCTGCAAACCCCCTGGGAAAAAGGCGTGAGTTTATAAACGTTAAACAACTGTTTCAGAAAAGTATACGTCAAAATTCCTTTCAAAACATAACAATATAAACGCCAGTTATAATCTGAAAGCAACAGCGTGTAGCGAGGGACGTGCCAATTTTAGCGCATTGCATCGCATCCACTTTAAGTGCGTTGCCTAAATTTACGCGCTCATTGCATTGGTTGTAGGGCTGACTAACAAAAAATCATAGCATATCAATAACACGGATGTAATTCCCGAAGAGTTACGTGTACATATAGTATACCCACGATACGCTAGTTGCGTCTAAGACGCCACTCATCGGACACTCAACTAAAGAATAAAAAAAAAGTGTGTGTGTACTTATTACGCACGTAAGAAGTTATACTTCTTTGCCACACAAAACTAAAATGTTGACTAGCTAACTTCAGGGTGTATGTTGACTAGCTAACTTTAGGGTGTCTGTTTTTCGTGACGGTGTGCGCGCGCATCGTAAGAATTTATTCTCATCATTTTTCCCTAACGCGCCAAAAGAAGTATAACTTTAATAATGATTTAGTATACTCATCCCAGGGGCCCAAATGAGCGGTCAGTTGACTAAAGAACCACAAATCCAGATTCTCCGAGTTAATACTGTGAAATTTCGTACAAAAAACCAGAAAAAAATTGCTTGACTTAGAAAACGAATCCATGTTTTTGTGGTTAGCAGTAGCGCTTACGACCACTAGGTCAAAAAAGTTGGCTCTAAAAATCTTACACTGGACCTATAGAAATTTAAGTATTTTTGGGACCGTGTCGAAATAATTAACTGTCGAAATTCAGGCTGACACTCGTTATCTACGCCCAGACGAAAATACCAAAAGTTCACCTTTCAAATTGAATTGGTCTTCTGTCATCTTATTCAATTTATAAAAGACGACATTCGTTATACCAAGGAGTCAGCTAGTTTGCTCTTGTCTTGTTTCCGAGCGGAGCTGATAATATTTTATCTATCCATCTACACTATTTATACAAAGATGTACACTTTGTGAGTTTGGAAGTAGTCAGTAATCTTCGGAACTCCTAATCCGATTCCGAAGACGCTACTTTACGATGCTGTCGTGGGACAATTTCCGACATCAACGCAAACGAAGCCGGGGTAAATAAAAGATTCAAAAGTAATTCTGACTGTCTTTGAAAGGCACACACAACTAGACCATGGCCTGGGTTTCCCGCTTCGGTTTTGCCCGCATTCAAAGTCACGGGCTTATGCTGGTTTCAAAATAAATGCTCTTTCTTGCGCATTACTTTTGCACATTTAGAGATTCATCGTCCTTAAACACAGACCGTTGCAATCGATCAATATTCTCTTGATACTAGGGCTGCACAACCGCAACCACGCGATACGATTCTAAAAGCGTATCGAATAGATTCACGATTCTCTAAATACTATATCGTCTTCTGGGATGCGTACTTCATGACCACGACTTGTACCGTAAGACTGGTTGCTATATTGAATAAAACTGTCGGTCGTGCAACCAAACTTTCGTCCTGGCAATAGTCGTGGTCCATGTTGCGTATTGCGCGAGATCCCTAAGAGTCTAGGCCAAATTTCAAGAATTCTTTTGTAACCCTATAGTATTCTGCTATAAAGCAGATACGTTAAAGAACAAATATACGTACAATTTACAGACCATGTGTCCTTCGTCTCATTTTTATCATAAATATGCCTTCTGTGGTAGCAGAAAGTAGGTATAAATCACGGCATCCATTATCCATTCAATTTCATCCATTTATTTCCAGTTTAACATTGTAATTTGAGCACTTTTATAAACTTTTAATAATATTTTTCACTAATGACAAGCAACGTCAATCTGTCAAGCTTACTGTTCTTTCTTAATATTTTTCTATAAAGGCCTGTTAAATGAAGGTTGTACTAGATTTTATTGCTAAAAATAATTAGAAATGTTTTGGCTAGTTTAAATCTAGTTTTGATATTGTATTACGTTTGTATACTGACTAATAGAATACTAAATGTTAATTTTAAAATTCATAACGCACTCTTGGATTGTGAGGTTTTATACGTCTTGGCCAACTATACCTGGCTGGTCAGACGAAATGTGGCTACAACAAATATAATCGTAAAGTGAGGCAAAGAGTTCTGGAACACTAAAATAGTTCCTTATAAAAGACGCCGCTTACGAACTAAAACTAGTTTACGACGAGATTTCAGTAGCGACCAGTACAGTGCAGTCCACCCCACTAAAAGTGGACTAGTGAAAGTGTCAAGTGGTAGGGCGCCGACGCTCTGACGTGTCCCTCCACCAAGCGGAAGTCGCAACTCCATCCCGGGGCTCCCCTAAACGGAGTTTGGCCCGGGACTCCTGTTCTCTTCAAGCTTCCCGGGGCTCCGCTAAACGGACTCGCCCGGGAACTCCACTCCTAGTTCTGCGATCGCCTGCCACCGAAACAGCCAGGACTGACCTGACGCCTGTTCGGTGGAGCCGCAGGACCAGGTGCTCCAAGGGTCTACCCCCTTCGGAAAACAGCAAGTACTTTCTCCACCTATTACCCCAGTTCTCGAGTGCGTGTAGATAGGTGTGTGTTTTTTTAGCAGATTTGTATTTCATATCCTCCCCTTTTTATCTTATTAAATTTAATTGTACTGTCTACCTCCTATTTTATTTATTTGGAACAGTAGACATGACAGTTTGGCGCCTAACGTAAATCAAAATAAATTCAGCTCAATTATTTTCAAAATTCAGAAAAATTACTAATACTAGTATAGCGATTTATTTTGACTCACTTATTTGGCTTAGATTCTCTTTATAATTCCTCCTTACTATTTTCTTATTACTTATTATTCACTATCACTAGCTTATTTTGTCTTTGTTTTTTATGGAAACATAAAGTACTAAGGTGCAAGCCACTGGTATTTTACCTGGTGGGATGTTTCGGAACTATTCGTCCGAGAATTTTTTTATGGAAACAAAGTACTAAGGTGCAAGCCACTGGTATTTTACCTGGTGGGATTTTTCGGAACTATTCGTCCGAGAATTTTTATTGTGCGTTTTTTTTTTTTTTTAATTACTCGACTGAGGAATAAAGGAGGTAACGGCAAACTTAATTTAGTCCTCCATCGGTTAAACTAATCGTGGACCTCTTTTAACTATTTTTTTTTAAGAAAATACGTGTTCTTCTCACGCGTCCCTCTTATAACTAAAATACACTCTTGAACACTCTGACTCTCTTGAGTCCTGCTTCTAATTACTTCCTTGTTTACTCTCTTTTTGCTATTATTAATATTACTTTTGTCATGGATACAAAGGATTCCAGCGAAGTAAACCCTCTACCTATCGAAGTCAACCGTCCCACTTCGACACCAGCTAGCCCTAATGAAACCATGTTCCATAGATTACTCCCCGATACTCCCCTACCGTTAAATACAAATTCTCTTAACGAATTGAAACGCATAAGATTTGATGGAAACTCCTGTCCTCGTTCTTTTATTCAAAGAATCCAGGAGTTCAGCATTTCCAGGAGTATCGTGAGGGACAAACTTTTGGATCATGCATTTGAGTTGTTAACAGATAACGCTCTGCATTGGTACCGCTTTAAACGGGACTCGTTTTTTTCATGGAACGATCTTTGCGAAGCGTTAATAAAAGACTTTAGCGGGTTTGATTACGATTTCAAATTAATCGAAGCAATTAACGCTCGAACCCAAGGGAGGGATGAATCAATCGTTATTTTTATCTCTATATTAACCGGTATGTTTTCCAGATTATCGGAAAAATTAACAGAGGAAAAAAAACTCCAGATCATAATACGCAACATCCGACCATGTTATTCGCCGTACATCGCGAACAATAACATTAGTTCCATTCATGCTCTAATATCATATTGTCAAAAGTATGAAGAATTTTTAGATAAGGAAAAACGTTTTAAAGATCCACAATCTTCTACTAATCCACTAACAGTTGAATTTAACTACAAATCAACTAATCTAACATCAAAACCCCCAACCTCTAACGCGTTCCCTCCGAGAACAAATTTCAATAATCGATATGTTAATAGACCTCAAATAAATACAATCAATGAATTTAACTCTAACGCATTTTGTGTACGTTGCCGCACTAATGGTCATACACTAACTAATTGCTCGCAATCTCGAACATTAGTTTGTTTTAAATGTGGCTTAAAAGATGTTAAATCTACTAATTGTCCTAATTGTAAAAAAACTAACAACTCAAAAAACTAAACAAAGACTTGGTTAATAAAAACTTTAATCAATCAGACTGGCATGATTGGTTACTAACTATAAAAAATTTCTTTCATTGTTACAAAATAAGTTCACAATACGATGATGAAAAAGATTTTAACCGTCCTTTTATTGATATTTCTATCAATAGCAAAATATTTTCCGGCTTACTAGATAGTGGAAGTTCTATTACAATACTAGGTAATAACTCTCACTTAGAAATTTTAAAATTAGGCTTCACGTTATCCAAGTCTGTTTCAATGACGATTACTACTGCCAGTAAACATATAAATAAATCCATTGGCTCAATTGACATTCCGATTAGATACAATAATCAAACTCATCTAATCCAAGCCTTCGTATTTCCATCTCTATCTCCTTCAATTATTCTAGGAGTTGACTTTTGGAAAAAGTTTAATCTTGTTCCACACATACTCTCTTCGGCTTTTAAGCCAAATACTAAATGTTCAGTGGTTACTGAAACTACTAAACAAGTACTACCTTTTAATAATCTCTCTTTAGAGCAAAAAACTATTGCTAATGACATGATTAAACGCTTTAAAACTATATCCTTCGAAAGCAGAGGAGTACTAGGCCGCACTCATCTTATTAGCCACCATATTGATACTGGTGATACTCCACCAATCAAACAACGGTGTTATCGACTTTCTCCTGAAAAACAAAAAGCTCTTATTAGGGAAGTTGATAAAATGTTAGAATGGGGTGTTATTGAAAAATGCGAAAGCCCTTGGCTTTCTCCGGTTATCATTACACCTAAAAAGAATGGCGAATGGCGATTCTGTGTTGATAGTCGTAAATTAAATTCGGTTACTCGTAGAGACGCATACAGCCTTCCATTTGTTAATGAAATTTTAGATAACCTTAAAAACGCTAAATATCTTTCAAGCATCGATATTGCTAAAGCTTTTTGGGAGGTGCCATTGAAAGAAGAAGCGGATAAAGATAAAACAGCTTTTTATGTCCCTGGTCGAGGCATGTATCGCTTTGTTATCATGCCCTTTGGCCTAACTAATGCTCCAGCAACTCAGCAAAGACTGATGGACATGCTTTTTACTCCTGAATTTGACAATAAGGTCTTTTGTTACCTAGATGATATTATAATCATCTCTGAATCATTTGAGGAGCATATCTCTTATTTAGTTAAAGTTCTTGAGAAATTAACTTTAGCTAACTTGACTATTAACTTCGATAAAAGTCAATTTTTTAAAAATGAACTTAAATACTTAGGATACATTGTAGACGAAAACGGTTTACGCTCTGATCCAGCTAAAATTAAAGCTATACTTGAATTCCCTACTCCCACTACTCGTAAAGAAGTAAGGAAATTTATTGGAACTTGTAGCTGGTTTCGTCGATTTATTCCCAACTTCAGCACAATTGCAACACCACTTAATAAATTAACTTCGTCCGGTAAAAACGCTCCTAAATTCATTTGGGATGAAAACGCTTCTCAGGCTTTTAATAAACTAAAAGAAGCTCTGGTTACTACTCCAATACTAGCTTGTCCCGACTACGATCTCCCTTTCTCTGTGCACTGCGATGCTTCTAACTTTGGCATCGGAGGTATGTTAACACAAGTAAAAGACGACAAAGAAGTAGTTATAGCCTATATGAGCAAATCCCTTAGTAAAAATGAGCGCAATTACTCGACTACAGAAAGAGAAACCCTCGCGGTAATTTCAGCTTTAGAACATTGGCGTTGTTATATTGATAATGGTAAACAATTCACTGTTTATACAGATCACGCAGCACTTAAATGGTTTCTAAAATTATCTAATCCATCCGGTAGACTCGCGCGGTGGGCTCTTAGATTGTCATCTTTTAATTTTATCTTAAAACATAAAAGAGGTAAAGACAACTTAGTCCCTGATTTACTCTCTCGTAATTCTACATCATTACCACTTGGTGTTAATCCTGTCTCTCTTGATTCCCAATCTGTATCTTCAGCATTGGAACACTATAACAAACTGCTCTTGGAATGTCGTAACAATCCTGATCACTATCCCAATTATACTATTCGCGAAAACAAATTATTTCGCTATACTCCCTCTCCATATGCGTTAACTGAAGATTTCGCGTGGAAAGAAGTTCCTCATCCTGATCTCCGGGAAACCCTTGTTAAAGATAACCATGGGTCCCCAAATCAGCCTCATCTTGGAATTTTTAAAACTTATAAAAAATTATCACTTCTATATTACTGGCCAGCTATGTTTAAAGACATCGCTAAAATAATTTCTATCTATGACAACTGCTTAACTTACAAACACGCAAATCACTCTCCCTTCGGCCTTATGGGTAAACCAAAAATTTGTTCTAGGCCTTTTCAAACAATTTCTTTAGATTTAATGGGTCCTTTACCTATGACTAGACGTAGAAATCAATTTATATTAGTAGTTAACTGTTGTTTTACTAAATATTCATTGATCTTTCCATTAAAACGGGCTACTAGTACTAACATCATCTCTAACTTGGAAAATTTTGTTTTTCTGGTACATGGAGTACCTCAGACTATTATTATGGACAATGGATCGCAATTCCAATCCCATGAATTTCGCAACTTTCTTGGCAAATATAATATACCATATATATTTTTCTCTCCTCACTATTGCCCTCAAGTTAATCCCACTGAAAGATACAATCGTACTATAATCACAGCTTTGTCATCTTTGGTCGGTGAAGACCATAGATCTTGGGACCTCTACATTCCTAAAGTCCAATACGCTATGAACAGCATAACTAATGCTACCACTGGTTTCTCTCCTAACTTTTTGCTCTTTGGACGTGAAACAGTTACTTCTGGCTCACTTTATACGCCAACTAGTAATCTTGACGAAATCGTTTTTCTACCTAGAGATATCTATGCTACTAACATAGGTTTACTGTCTGCAACTTTTGATAAAGTTCAGATAGCTCTTCATATTGCTCATACTCGTAACACTTCTCGTTACAACGAACGTCATTCTTTTAAAGAATATAACGCAGGAGATACAGTCTGGCGAAGAAATTATGTAATTAGTCAGGCTGGAACTTATTTCAGCGCGAAATTAGCTCCAAAATATGTAAAGTCCACTGTGTTGCAGAAACTATCCCCATTAGTTTATATATTAGAGGATTCTAATGGCAACCAAGCTAAATGGCATATTAAAGATTTTAAAATATAATGTATATAATTATGTAAATAAATTCATCCTTCGATATTATATTCATGATTCATCTCTATCTTATTTCTTTCTTCTAACTATAGAGTTCTTTTCGGTCTATTGAAACTCTATTTGTTTTTTATTTTCATTTGGTTCTTAAACCATTAAAGAAGATTATTTATTAATCTTTCCTTTTATATCTGTTCTTAACAGATAACTCTAAGAAGTGCTTTTAGGTACAAGTTACCTAACCTTCGTATTAACTAACTCTACAAGTTAGTTTAATCTCTCTTCTAAGAAGTGTTCTTGGGTACAAGTTACTTAACCTTCTTTTGTACTAACTCTACAAGTTAGTATAACTAATTATCAACTACTGAGGTTGATTGAAGCGGTTAACAACTTCATAAAAATAAGCCTCGGTTTAAACTATATACTAACTCTAAAAGTTAGTATAACTAATTATCAACTACTGAGGTTGTTTGAAGCGGTTGACAACTTCATTAAAAATAAGCCATTGTTAAAAAATCTTTATATTTTTCATCTAATTATGGGTTTTCGACGCGAGCGGTTGACAACTCCGAAAATAAGCCTACAGTTATTGATATCAGGTTGCGTAGAGATCATTGAATGTGAATCCTACCTGACCTAACTTCGTAAGATGTCGGTGTGATTGAATGAAGTATGTAAGTTATGTGAAAGTTGTTATACTTTAACCTTTACAAAATTTTTGTTCAAGACCAAAAATTTTCTCGGGGTCGATGGGGAAATATAGTATTCTGCTATAAAGCAGATACGTTAAAGAACAAATATACGTACAATTTACAGACCATGTGTCCTTCGTCTCATTTTTATCATAAATATGCCTTCTGTGGTAGCAGAAAGTAGGTATAAATCACGGCATCCATTATCCATTCAATTTCATCCATTTATTTCCAGTTTAACATTGTAATTTGAGCACTTTTATAAACTTTTAATAATATTTTTCACTAATGACAAGCAACGTCAATCTGTCAAGCTTACTGTTCTTTCTTAATATTTTTCTATAAAGGCCTGTTAAATGAAGGTTGTACTAGATTTTATTGCTAAAAATAATTAGAAATGTTTTGGCTAGTTTAAATCTAGTTTTGATATTGTATTACGTTTGTATACTGACTAATAGAATACTAAATGTTAATTTTAAAATTCATAACGCACTCTTGGATTGTGAGGTTTTATACGTCTTGGCCAACTATACCTGGCTGGTCAGACGAAATGTGGCTACAACAAATATAATCGTAAAGTGAGGCAAAGAGTTCTGGAACACTAAAATAGTTCCTTATAAAAGACGCCGCTTACGAACTAAAACTAGTTTACGACGAGATTTCAGTAGCGACCAGTACAGTGCAGTCCACCCCACTAAAAGTGGACTAGTGAAAGTGTCAAGTGGTAGGGCGCCGACGCTCTGACGTGTCCCTCCACCAAGCGGAAGTCGCAACTCCATCCCGGGGCTCCCCTAAACGGAGTTTGGCCCGGGACTCCTGTTCTCTTCAAGCTTCCCGGGGCTCCGCTAAACGGACTCGCCCGGGAACTCCACTCCTAGTTCTGCGATCGCCTGCCACCGAAACAGCCAGGACTGACCTGACGCCTGTTCGGTGGAGCCGCAGGACCAGGTGCTCCAAGGGTCTACCCCCTTCGGAAAACAGCAAGTACTTTCTCCACCTATTACCCCAGTTCTCGAGTGCGTGTAGATAGGTGTGTGTTTTTTTAGCAGATTTGTATTTCATATCCTCCCCTTTTTATCTTATTAAATTTAATTGTACTGTCTACCTCCTATTTTATTTATTTGGAACAGTAGACATGACAACCCTTCTGTGTCTTCTTTTATATTCATTAGAATTGACTGATCATGCAAATTAAGACAATGTGGAACGATACAATCCAGTCATTTCGATACCAGATTTGTTTCCATACAAACCATCAGAGTATTGCATCCTGTTGTATCGATACTTTAATGTATCGGATCATCCATCACTTGTTGATACTTCGCGTGGGTTTCCTATGCAAAACTATTTATATGAATTTCCGTTTTTAACGTTGTAACGTCATCAGTATTGTTAAACAATGTTCTTTACCGCGTGCATTTGTTCTGACGTTCATAGCAATGATTTGCGAGTCTCATGCAGAGTACGTTTACAATTACAAATTTTCTCAATGGTAGTAGTAATATTAGAAATCAAAGCCCTCTCCATCCATCAACATTCATGTACACATGCGTTTCATCCCTCCTCATTACATGTCCATACCAAGACAAACGACTTTCTTTCAGTTTTTCTGTAACAGGCGCCACTTTCAAACTTCCTCTAATATACTCATTCCTTATTTTATCCATTCTTGTTAGTCACATTTTCTGCGACTATATGGTAATTTTAGTGCCTAGCAAATAATACTGAAAATTTCACTAGGATTTCTTAGAACAAATCATATTTATTGACTGCCTCATCGGTCTAGTGGTAAGAATCCCTACTACTGAACATGGGGTCTTGGTTTCGTTTCCCAAATCAAACAACGAGTTATTATAGTATTCCATAAGCTTTTTATCAATCGCAACGATGATTCAAATGTATGCCCGGTTGATGGCAATAACCTTGGACTCTATTGCATGGGACTTAAACGTATCTGGCGAAATGTGGGTGGATTACAGGCCTGATGTTATGACAAGCAACTATTGGCCACAATTAAAAACTCAAGCCTCTTAAAACTTGGAACACAAAAGGGCAAGGAAGGAACATGAATGGGTTTTAGTCAGTACAAGTCTGACACTCCCTTTCGCTCCGCCCAGAGCGGGAGAAGTCATTTGATGATTTCCCATCCGAAAAAAAGCCTCCTAAAGCTTTTCTTCAGTAGCAAAGACATAAACAGTACACACATAAGAGTTGTAACAAAGGTTAGACCGAACGAATCGCTTTTGTACGTGATGCCTTCAAACGATGCCACGTTTATTGCTGTATTACATACTGACATTAAACTGTGAGACTATTTTGTAACGATACATTACAAAAATACAGCAGATATTATTTTCTGAGTATCTTTTCTTTTCTTTTTTTGCTTTTGAATGAATTGGTAGGTTGTCTAACTAAGCTCTGGACCGATACAGTACAGATTGACACGCCTTTCTTCTTTACCGTGTGGTTAGTGCCCAACCTGGTGTCAGAGTTTTTATGCCGCCCGTGGTCCTCTGAATTGGATTTACATGCGGTCGAAAAATATTTTTCAGGGTTTTTTTTTTGGTTTCCTCACGAAGCAACTGCATAGTTATACAATACTAGCTTTTGCCCGCGGTTTCACTCTCGTTTATTTAGAATTTGACAGTTAAACTCTTATCGTTATCACCCTAATAAAGTTTCTTGAAAAGAAAAAACAAAAACTGAACTGCCATGAGCTAGGGAAAGGTTTTTATGACCGTCAACCCTGTTTAAAGTAGCTGCAGAAATACTAAAGGCTTTCAAATCAATAGTCAGTTTTGTCTAGGCAAATAAATCCTGCAAATTGTGTTGAAATATTTATTCTTTGTTTCCTTAGTCACAGCCACTTTGACCTTTGATCATATATTTTCGTCTTATATTGTTTAGATGTCGATCGATTCGAAGAGTTCGTGGTTAAATAATAACAGGCACTCAGATCAATTTTTTGGTTAAGCCGCGGCTGCCTAGGTGGGTTTGTGAATGGGTAACCCATTATATACCGAGTTTCCTCCGTGCCTCGGAAAGCACGCTAAACCGTTGGTCCCGGCTGTTTGCCTTTGTTCTGCATTTGTAGATCTTTGACAGTCGTTACAGGAAGTCACTGGCCCAAAAGTCTGAGAACCAGTCTTACCAAAGGATATCGTATATCGAGTACTAAGTGCAGAGTTGTGAAGGTCAGTTATGTAGTCGCTCCATGTAATTTACTGGTATTCAGCAGCATCCGGTTAGACTGGAAGCCGACCCCCAACATAGCTGGGAAAATGCGAGATCGAAATCTGACAAATTTCGCTAGCTCATTAAAGACCCTGTATAATCAGACTCATTTACTGGATCAATAATTATGTAATTACAAAGAGAGAGTTTTCATTTAGCTTCATTTCCGTGTCCAAAGACTACGAGCTTAAAATTAAATATCTATTTATTCCAACCCCTGCCCTTTAAAACTCGATGATAAGTTATCAAATGTCACTCAAGTTTTTGCATAAATTACGTAACAAAATGCAAATTCTCACGGATCGGAAGTTCTTAAGGAAGTCTGATTGTCAATGGGAAGGATCTTCTCGGTCCTGTTGTGGGACGAGATTTTCATTCAGTTTTAATTTATGAAAGTGAGTTTGTTGATTTGGAAAGACCCAAGAAATGATGGATGGATTAATATAAGGAATGATATGAAGGAAAAAGGAGCCAATGATAGCTTGACGAATAAACTGATTGACGAACAGGGGAGAATGGAAGAAAAAAACGTGTTGCACCGAACCAAATATCATGGGACAAGGGCAGGAAGATGTTGATTTTTTGGACTCGTTTCTGACTGATTGAGCAGAGAAGGCAAAACACCGGGAGAGTTGGAAAGGAATGGAGGAGGCCTTTGCCCAGCAGTGGGACATAATAGTTTAGTTAGGTTCAGTGAGCCAAGACTTTTCCCAACTATGTTGGAGTCCGCTTCCAGCCTAACCGGATGCAGCTGAATACCAGTATTTTACATGGAGCGACTGCCTATCGGAGCTCCAAAACTCTGTTGCTGGGTATTTATCCTTGACTCAGTTCAGTGACTCTAGTTTTCTTATTTTTTGCTACTTTCGCGGTTTCTATCCGATTTACTGAATCTATACATTACAATTGGAAAGTAGCTCTGTATGTCTAAAACCTTTTCACGTCTTAATGGCCGAACTGATTTCGAAGAATTTCGGCATGATTATGACCAGTATTAGTACAAAGGATACTTGTAATCCCAGTAGTAAGATTCAGAAGGGAGTGTCAGACTTGTACTGACTAAAACCCATCCATGTTCCTTCCTTGCCCTTTGTGTTTCAGGGCCGCGGTATCTCTTTCGAACAGTCCCGCAGCCCTGGCAGGCATCAGCCCTTGCGAGCCCCTCTAATTCGCGTACCCTTATCCCAATTCATTTGGGGTCGCCGCAGCATGTCTCCTTGTCTTCTTCTTCCATAATTGTCTATTGATCGTCTTCTCATCAGACATCTCCTTTCTTGCATATCATTCTTTACACAGTCCATCCATCCATTGTGTCAATAATAATATTTGTATAACACCATGGATTTAAACACCATATCACGTAGGGGAGGGTAACATTACCCTAATCCCCTAGCGGGAAAGGTTGTCGACATAATACGATATAACACCATGTCGTTTTTTTTTCAAAGCACATTTTTATTTTAAATCCCCTGCTATTATCTCTCTCGCTCCATTTCACATCAAATAACGTTTGTGCTTATGTATGTATATACTAGTATTTGCCCGCGGTTTAACCCGCGTGAATGTCGGGAATAATCCCACGGCGAAAAACTTTTGATAGCATTTCAAAAATATTATGTCTTATCCCACGTAATAGTCTACCTATGTGAGTAATTTTGTCGAAATCTGAAATCGGTGAAGAATAAAATCGTTAGGAAACTGGCATGTCCTAGAACCAAAAATTTTAAGACATGTGACATCTAGCAACCTCTCAGCTCGCTCCCTCACCTAGAGAAAAGGCCTGTGTCCCAGCAGTCGGGATATTACAGGTTGATTATGCCTATCTTCGTCCTAATTCTAACATGACATAATTGACAACTGTCCAGGATAGATTCCGTAAAATTCTTAGAAAACATGAAATTAATGTTATAACAAAAATATGATTTATTTAATTTACTTAAAATTCTAACGTTTTATTTGTTAAAATAACACTCCACCTCATGGACATAACCTGCTTAGCCTTTCCTCAACTGTGTTGGGGTCGACTCCAGTCTAACCAAATGCAGCACCACTTTATTTTAGATTACTCCACCTAAATTACAAAAATCGTTGGTTAGCCAAATTTTGACTTAAGCCATGTTAAAATTATATCTACGTTAATCTTATGCCGTTTAGCCCCTATGAAATAAAAAGATAGCTGAACGACACACCGACACACAGAGTTTCTTACGCATTTGTAAATAGGTATGAGTGTTATGTATTTGTTGCAGTTTTTTGTTTTGAAACAATTCCCGATTCAGGAAATTACATTTTTGTGATTACATATCTGGCGCAGATTTAAAATGTTATCTTTTTCTTTTATATTTGTACAACGTCGCAAACGTGTTTTTACTATTTTGAGTGCAAGGCTTTACAGGCGACTAATTGCAGTTGCTAGATTAGCTAATCCAGAAGCTGCAAAAAAAAACATAGGCACAGGATAAAGAACTTCAAAAGCAATATTAATGCCAATCGGCTTTGAAAATGATTCACTACTCCATAAGCTAACGCCTTTTTCCAATGGGGGTGGATAGGCAGAAACTATAGAACGCCTTTTGTTACGATCCAGACATACGCCTCTTCCTTAATCCATTCGAATTCGTGATGTAACAGAATAAACACAATATCTCTTAGGTGGTGATTCAGTATACCAAACTAGACCACATTCTCTATGGAAGCTGGGTGGAAAAAATAATCGGACTCTTCATACTAATTGCGTCAGCCGATCGATATTTTGTATGGGAAGTCCAAAGTTATTGTTACACCCCGTACATGCACTGGTTGCGAAAATACTTACCTGGATCGAAAATAATTCTGATGTCATAAAAATTATTCTCGACAATGAATGGATGAATTTCGACAAAAATCAATTTGTCAGTTAATTAACTTGAAACGAATGCCAATTAATTATTGGAGAGTACTGTCGCGATTCGATCCGACCTATAAAATGACTATTACAGCTAATTAATTGAGATTCGTTTTTGGTCTTGCTACATACATAGATTCAAGTGGGGTAAGCACACAGTACAGAACGCCACCTTCTACGATCCATACATACTCTTTTCGCTTCATCGACATTCATACATCTGTTCATACAAGCACGCCGGTTTAGTCTTCACACTTAAAGAATTGGTCCTTCGAGCCGGATTTGAACAGGTGCGAGATTTTCATTTCGATGTCCTATCTATCTTTGTCTTCTATCCTATCAACTTTGTATTGCCTCATGTCTAATCTTTGAAACCTCAAGCAATCGATATCTCTGTCAGTAACCCTCAGAATACTACACAACTTCTATCTAGGGCAAAAAAATAAACGACATGTTGTTTTTCCTCCATCTAGCGCTCGATCAGATAAAAACGAAATGTCGTTGTTAAAATCGAAGGAGATCGCATCACAACCGATTTGTTGTTTGTGGTAAACCTCTGAAGTATGACTTTACTATCTAGTTTAAAATGGCTGTTTCTGTATAAGTTGTTCATGCATCTTTGACAGGTTGAACGGAGTTGCCTTTTGTTTGAGGAAGTAACTTTGCTCTCAGGCTATTTGGGTCTTTATTAATGAATTATCTAGGTTGGTTCTAGCATCTGCAAGCAAAATGTGAAACAAGGTAAGTAAGAATATCTTGTCTTCTTCCCTACCAAAATTGACCTAAATCGCTAATCAAAAAACGCGATTATATTCTTAAGTAATCAAACCAACTGCTAAAGAGAAATAAATTGCATGGTATCATCCGTTGTGAACCAAATATATTGACATTCCAGTTGCGGACAAATTAAATTTAATGGACTGTGACACATCAAGAATATAGAATGAATAAAACGAAAGTATATAGTCCTATAAAATTAGTAGTAAATGAGGAAATACAAGAAGAATCATCTTGGAAGGAGGATTTACTTACAATAACCATGTTTCAATATAACTAAAGGATACTCAGTAACTGAAGGACAGATAGGCAGTCTCACCGTGTAAAATACTGGTTTTAGCTGCATCCAGATAGACTGGAAGCCATCTTTAAATATGTTGGAAAAAGGAAAGACAGACAGACAGACAGATGATGATAATGAAAATATACCGGTTATTTATGATTATTTCAATGAACTAGATAGTTTTACATTCTTTACTTTTATATTGCGACATAGAAGCAACTGAGCATGTCTATAAGTAATAAACAGATGTAATATACGACAATAGATCCATTCTCATAAGCGATTAGCGGTATTAAATTAATTGGGGTCAATTGGCGGCGGAGACTGAAACATTCTCGGAGTCTTTTAGTCGGGGTTTATAGATACCGTGTTAGCAGATAGGCTAGCTTTTTTGGTTTGTTATTTGTAAATAAAAACCAATCTCAAAAGTTAAGCAATACTTGCCGAGATGGGTTCGAAAACAGGCGACCATTCATTACCTAACGTGACCCATCCGTGCGAAAGCACTCTAAGCTGTTGTCGTCGTCCCTGCTGTCATTTGTAGATCTTTAACAGTTGTTACGTTAGAAGTTCAGAAGCCCTAAAATGTAGATGGATGATGATGATATGCAAGTACTGGGCGTAAATACCTATGACAAATCGAGTCGCGAGACTGCCCATTTACTTTTTTTTTATGAGGCTTCTGCTTAACCGGACTATCCTGTGGGACAAACGATTCACATGCCATACCACAGGCTAAATAGAATTATATAACCAAATAATGTCACATGGAAACCACCGATTGTATTTACTCTATTTATACGTGAATAAATGAATTTGAATTTGAATTTGAATTTGGGTGCCTTGATTGTCAGACCTCCAGCCAGGGCAAAAAACTTATAGACTATGCAACAGCGCGCTAAGAGCACAAAGGGAAGGGCTGGATCTGAGTGACATCATTATTTTGAGGCTGATTTTCTTTGAAGAGAAAACCTCTTTAACGTCGTTGTGATTTGAAAGTGGATGAAACGAAAAAGCGACGGTAAAAAGAGACATACACATAAATTCATAAGATTTAACGTGGGAGAAAATGAGATAGGAAGCATTAAAGTGTTTATCTTGAAGCCAAAATTTTGGAAGGTTTCACTTCTATCACGTGTGAATTGCACACACGATTTTTGTTTCTCAGCATCGCGGACTGGCGCGAGCAAGGGTCGGCTAGGACTAGAATGTATTAGGTATTCCGGAACCTCGATGTAAATTCTGTTGAAAGTTGTTGAAGAAATAAACGCTTTGAAGGCGAGTGTAACTTGTTTTAGTATCGTTTGATGGTTAGATGATACTAGGAACTTGTACTGGTAGTTTGTTTCAAACAAAATAGATGATTGCTATCGAGTTATTATCACTTCTAGTTACCGGATCCATGATTTAAAAAAATCTGTGGTAAAATTACGTTATATTTTCTCAAACGAAAATATCTTTGTTCTTAACGTTTTTCTTTTATAGCCGATCACCCCATGGGATTTAGGGGATGACCGATTCTTTTCCGGTAGCTAGACGCTCTGGTATATTTAAAATCTTCGGGTGGATTTTTGGCATTCAATCAAATCGTAAAAGATTGAAAAGATAGAACCATAAACCACTCTAGCAAGTGTAATTATACGATCATTTTTGTTAATAAAAATTAGTAATTTTAAAGGAGACTAAAAAGTGAGAATATTAAGTAGGTATGTGAAACATAAAAATAAATGAAAAGATGTACAGGAGAACAACATCTTATTTTTAAAAATGTACTTAATTAAAGCCATGTAGTCACAAGCTACCTGTTCACAACCTGTACTGAACAGACCGTTAAGATGCTTTCAGGATTTATAAAGAATCAGACGTACAAATATGCGTAAAAGTAAGTAACATTATCTTTGCTGTCTCGCAATCGCGTAATTAGTTTAAACCAAAGTCGAGAGAGTGTCTCTCGACTTTGGTTTAAACTAATTACGCGTCATAACGGTGGTCTTTGTCAAAGCAAAACTCAATAAACAAAACCATACGACACTCATCATCCTAATTTGTCTTTCTCCATATTATATTTTCCAATTTAATAAGAACCAGTTTAGCACTACCAGGTATAATGAAAGTAGCTAGCCAACGAAACTCTTTTAATAAATGATAGCCTTCCCCTCAGGGATTCCCACAGCACTTAGTTCAATAGGATCAATATCATATCGAGTATTCCGTTGTACCTATGTATGCAAACTACATCGATGTCCTTAGGTCGTAACTTATATTTATTAATGTGTAATCGAGTTAGTTTGCTAAGTCTACACGCCATAATGCTGAACGGATATCGATGGAATTTAGCACGCAGATAGACCTAGGTTAAGATGTAGGATACTTTTTATACCGGCACTACGTTCCCGTGGAATCATTCCCGGCTTAAACGCAGGTGAAGTTGCGGGCAAAGCTAGTGTAAAATAAGAGGACTACTTTTCATATTTCAGAAGTTACAGAGGTTTCTGATTGCTACACGTTTTATACCCACATGGGTCTTTGAGCTCGTCAATCCGGTTCGAAGGACCATTGAAAATAAATATCAAAGGACAAAACTTCACAATCAAAGGTTATTTTTAAGTTAAAGTTTAATTACGTTCATATTTCAGAAGTTACTTAGTTTTCTGATTGATACACGTCTCATTCGGCTGATTGAGCTCTTCCGACTCGAAGGACCATTGAAAATAAATATCAAAGGACACGTTTAAGAATTATGTTCTGTTAATAGAATGATGACGATATACTAACAGCACGTGTGATGACAGCTTTAGATTTATCACGCTGTCAAAATAATGATGGCGGCCCTTATCGGTCGGAGACCGTCCACTACTGAATAAGGACCAATGGATCAATTACTGCAACAATTAATGGGACATACTTCTACATTGTAATCGTTCTACGCACTATGCCCTGCCACCTGTGCACTTGATGACTTTATAACTGCGTTAGTGAGTGTGTATCTCAATTTGGATAAAACATTTTTTTTTGCCATTGATGTGCTAAAAAGAAGCATGTCCAAGTTCTTTAGTACAACTGTGTTGATCATCTTTTGTCATTTGCAAAAAAAAACAAGTCATCACCATCTGCCTAGATTTTTCCCAACTATGTTGGAGTTGGCTTCCAGTCTAGCCGGATGCAGCTGAATACCAGTATTTTACATGGAGAAACTGCCTATGCGACTTCTACAACCCATGAACTGGTTAACACGAAATCCATTGGTAAGAACGGTTGTCAGATTCACGGGGGTAAACGATGGCAGCGTGGACCAAACGCTTTTCGAAGTATGTAAATGTCTCAGTATGTAATGGATGGTCACCCATCTACAGACTGATCTTGGCAAATGTAGCTGTTTTTAGTAAGTCCTCCTTGTGCAGAATTCCAAGTAACATTATTTATTTTCTCACTAGGTGTATTATCAGCACAGAATCACGATACCTATTCATCTTTACGATGCCTGAATCTCGTGAAACAAATCTTAATGAAATCTCCTATCTCAGCTGTTACTAGAGATAATGTGGTATTAAACAGACATAGGACTAGAATAAATATAACATCACGCCTGTAATACCTGAAGACTTAGGCAGAGGGGGTAGAATTATGTAGAATGGGTGTTTTTGATATGCATAGATTCGAAAAGACGTATTTTATATATTAATGAAAAACCCACTCCGGGAGTGCCGACAAAAGTGAAAACTTTTTTTTTGTTCAAGAATCCGAGTTATTTTAAAAAAATATTTGCTTAAGTCTTTTACTTATACAATTGACTATACACTGTATTTTTTTTGGGTTTGTAATATGTAGCAATACGGCTAAAACTGCAACGAAAAAGAGGTCGTTTACCGGTGTCGCGAGTTCAATTGTTTTTCCCCATCTCAAAATTGCCCAACGCGCCTAACGAAGTTTTTACTTCAATTATGGTGTCATTAAAATATTATAAATAAAATGCCTATAATGGTTATCAACTAGTTTCAAGAGCATTTTATCCTCTTTCGTCATTCATAAATACTTATTTATTATTATGTTATGAGTGGCGCCAGTAACTGAACAGTTGTGTGGTACTCGGTTATCGTGGTATGACATGGTGATGCGGAGGAATGTGTGAAGGATGATATGGCTAGAAAGGAGGTGACTGCTGAGATGACGAGTAACAGAGAAGTATGGAAGAAGAAGACGTGCTGCGCCGCCCCAAACGAATTGGGATAAGGGTAGAGGAATGATAATGATGTGTGTCACTTTTTCCGTCTGACCACACATGGTGACGTTTCACTTATCCACATATTGTTTCCGACTTTAAATTCCTTATTTTATATACCTTTATGTCACATAATATCCCGTAAGTAAAGATGAACTTTTGTAAGGTAACTGCTTAATTGAATACTATACCTTTAAGAGCAATTCCGTGGTCTCTTTATAAAGAACTCCCCTTCTCAATCGCTTTATGTTTACATTGGCTTAAATGGCCCTTACAAATACTGCCTCTTTGGTCAAGTGATGAAGACTGAGCATGAGGCCCTGAGTTCGATACCCAGGTCGGGCAAAATGTTATTGTGTTTTGCCATCAAGTATTTTTGAATAGCATTCACGCTGACTGGATTTGGGGTATAGACATAACTGGAGAAATGTGGGTAAACTTCTAAGTACACCTTTTTTTTTCGGATGGCAAGTCATCAAATGACTTCTCCCGCTCTGGGCAGAACGGAAGGGAGTGTCAGACTTGTACTGACTAAAACCCATCCATGTTCCTTCCTTGCCCTCTGTGTTCCAGGGCCGCGGTATCTCTTTCGAACAGTCCCGCAGCCCTGGAACTTTTACGTACACCTCTGCGGGGATTACAGGCGTGATGTTATGTTATATTTGAAGTATGCCCATTGAGTACACAGGTCACACCATTCTAGTATCATAATTATCAATCAGTGTCGGTGTAACATTTAAAATGGCTTTCAAGGCAATTTAAGTTATTTGAGTCAACTAGCATGAAATTGTTAACTCTGTATACTGAATCTATCATGATTCTGTCATGTGTGTAGGTCAAAGTAACGATAGAGTATTTCGGTTGTATATTTTATGAACCGTTGTTGAAAGGATCGTTACTAGTATTTCGTTGACTTACAACCAGTGATAGATACTTCCATACTAATATTATAAAAACGAAACTAACTTTGTCTGTTTTTTACCTTTTTACACCTAACAGGCTGAACAGTAGAGGTCCATGGACAATTTTCTACGAAATCTGAGCGTATACAACCACCAGATTTGGAATATGTATGAAATAGTAGCTTATGGAGTATGTAAGGATCGTTGCAGATGGCGTTCTGTGGTTTCTGCCTATCCCCAAAGGAAATAGGCGTGAAATTAAGTATGTTGTAAGTTGTATGTGTATAGTTGTGTTGTAAGTTGTATGTGTGTAATTGTGTATGTAGTAGATTATAATTAGGACTTCACACTTGAACTATGTTTTCTCTTTGTGTATTTTGTGAAAGATTTTACCTAATATTTAAACTATTATTAAAACTAGTTTAACCTAAGGCACAGCCGAAGGAGTCTTTAGTCGATTCGACCAAGGTTAGATTAATAACCGTGTGCTTAGTTTTAGAACAATGTTTTCAACATGATCTGCTTAAAAATCCAATTATTGTTTTAGTAAAATCTTCAACAAAACACGGGATATTGCTAACCTTATCGATATACCTCTATGGTTGTTATTATTTAGCCACGAGTCTATGACAATAATAGGCTGGTATTGCAAGTAAAATAAAATATATTTTTGTATTTATATCCAGACTTTCTTAACACAAAGAAAGGAATGTATAACAAAAATAGTATTCTAGCGATATTTCCGTATAAATTCGTTTCGTGTTCGAAAGTTAATTATTGAGTGTCAATCAGGAGTTAATTTGTATCACGAACAGAATGTTTTATGTTTTCAATTGAATTATTATTGATAGGAAAAGACTTTTTGGGTGAAAAAACACGTTTTCCGGTAGGACCCAATGTAACGCAGTCAACATATTGTACTGATGGATGCATTGAATAGTACAGGGATCGTGGAGGTATTTGAAATAAAGTTATACATAAAAAAAATTATAAAAAATCTTGTGAAAATGTTGGAACTTTCAACCCCAGTATAGAACCTCCGTATCTAGAGGGTTTCCAAGTAAGTTCCAGAACAACAAAAAAATTGCAATGACGGGGAGAACAAGTGCATTTCTGCTTAGTATAGGATATTTTTACACCCTCTATATTATTTAATATGGTTCATAATTGTTCTTATTTTTACAGCATTTTACATAGCGGATCGAAAACGAATTTGAATATCTCAGTTCCTGTAACTTACCGAAAAATGTGAGTAATATTTTTTTTCCTACAAAGGTTGTTATGAAATGTTTTTCAAGATTTAGAAGTTTTATATGTTAGGCGTACCTACTTGAGATTTTTTATGTAATTTTTCCTGCAATTACGATTGTAACTTTGATATATTATTACTTTTTTCATAATTATGTTCCTAAAACATAAAATTACAATAGTAACTAAGACAGTACATAAGTGCCCGTTTTCTGTATGGGGTGACCCCAATGCCCAACAGTGGGACAGAAATATTATATTAAAATATTATTTTTAGTATTATATTAGTGCTCATGCAGCCATGAGCTGTACACCTGTGTTAATTTTTTAAGTTCGGTACTTTCCTCAACTTTGTAATACATATTTGGCAGAAGTTAATGTCATTAGTTAATATTATGGAGTCTTATAAATTTGTCAATGAGGAAGCGAAACATCTTTTAAAATGACTCATTTTTTATAGTTTACATTTTACTGTTGACGTAATTGAGACGCTACTATACCGTTCACTGAAAATCCATGAAATTATAATATTTAATTTACATATTTTTACACTTCGTAAACTATTTAAAACAACAACTTTTATTAACACAAACACAATTTTTTAAATTCACAGCGAATACACTATTGGAAATTTGAAAAACTTGCGAAAATAAATGGAAACTTAAATACGGCATGAAAAGGAAAAACGCGCGAAAATCGTCACACGCGACGTCTGACCTCGAGCATAGCTGTCGCGGCACTGAAGGAAATCTAAACACGTGGTGCCTCATTCAACGACACACAAACAACAATTCACCCTAATACCTCCCAAATAAAGTCCATTATCACAAACACCGTTCTCGAATTCAGCTGGAAAAATAGAATAGCTGGAGAAAATGAATAAAAACATGCATTTGACATGAAACCATATTTTAATATCAACAGAGTGAGTTATGACTTGGCAAGTGGCCTTCGAGTACTTTTCAAATATGGAAAGTTGTCAACTCGTGAAAATTCGTCTCCAGTCGGAAGTATTCGCTCGTTAGCGAAAGTTTTTTTGTATGCGGTTGGTATTTCAAGTGTGGGTGACTAAATAATTTTATTACGAAGAATTAAAGTCGAAATTGCAATAAAAAATTGAAAATCGAAGATTGTTAGCAGCAAATATAAATTGGTGATACAAAATTATTTGGGTAATGATTTGAGAAATATTCATGAACAGTGGAATTTCTGTTCGGAATTCATTGTTTACGAGTAAATTGCATAACATCACGCCTGTAATCCCCGAAGGGTTAGGCAGAGGTGTACCTAATAGTACACCCACATTTTACCAGTTATGTTTAAGTCCCATGTAAAAGGGGGCGAGCCTATTGCCATCAATCGGGCACAAATCCAGACTCGGTAGCTGCTACTGAGAAATTCCTGATGGAAAAACCCAATAGCACTTTACCCGACCTGGGAATCGAACCCAGTACCTCATACTCAGCAGTCGCACCAAGCCAATTAGTTTACGCTTTACAATCAAATCTCAAAACTAGATTGGTCGTTGCATACAATCTTCTACTATTAATATGTCGATTTGTAATACTAATAGCATCAGCCACTCACACCTATGTTTACAAACCCGCGCCAACTGTGGTGGGATTAATCGTCCTATAAACTATTGCATTTGGCAACAACTCTATACCTTACTAAATACCCTGTGAATCATTGAGGAAACCAAGCCAATTGAAACAACATCACGCCTGTAATTCAAGAAGGGATAAGCAGAGGTATCCAGAGAACAGACAATGTGGGGGAGGGCGAGCTTATTTGTTCTCAATGGAGCACAAATATACACTGTGACAGAATTGTACAATTATATCATCGTACCAGCGAATGCCCGCGGTTATCGCGATCAAAAGTAATCATGAAATTTTGATCCCGTTCCCGCAACAAAAACTTGACAAAATTAAATTATTTACTATAACTTTTCTCAAGAACCACTCTGTCATTTAGTGAAAACAGCATAAAAATCGGTGCAGTAGTTTTTGAGTTTATCGCGAACAGACAGACAGACGCGGCGGAGGACTTTGTTTTATAATTTGTAGTGATAGTGATTTACTGTCTGCTGAAATCTCTAGACGGATAAACTCAAAGCGCAAGAAACATTACCCAAATCCAAACAAGTAAAATAACAGGTATTTCTTAATTAACGGTCAAAATTCTATTGCCTAATAACCACAGCTCTGACAAGGACAACGGTGAAGTAAAACGTCGTGAAAGCGACATGTCTTAGACTTCTAAATTCGAAGACATTATGCGACATCTACCAACCCGCACTGGGCCCGCGTGGTGGATGGCCCACTCCCTCTCATAGAAAGAAGGCCTGTGACCCAGCAGTGGGAACATGAGTATCCTTATTTCGTGTTCTGCAGCCATATTTTCTCTTAAAACATAATTTTCCATAAACCTATCACAAGGCCACCTAATCTAATTCTAAAATATTCTCACATCTACAGCTGAGCACACAAACTGACGCGGCACACAAATTCGTGCTAGTTCCACTTGAATGCATTCAGGTGCTCCGTTCAGTGTACCGCGTTGTAATACACACGGTTCAAAAGAACCGTTTACATTATAGAACAAAACATAGCCTATCCCTAAAGTATTAGGCAGAGATGAACCTAAAAGTACACCCATATTTAGTCAAATATTTTAGTTTTAGTCCTATGTTATAGGAGAGAACCCGGGCACAATTTTACATCGTGTTTCTTAGGGTTGAATTTGTAATGTCCATGGTCCTTCAAACTCAAAATGCTCGCCAACAAGCTCGCCGCCCATACTACCAGTAAATCACAAACAAAAATAGAAAACATTCCAGTACACACGTAGTTAAATTTTTACGACAGAATAAAATAAAACATATCTTCATTCTGACGATACATCGTCAGATCAGTCTTCAGACAGTGTATGATGTACTCTGACGAATTAATTTCAATCACATGTAGGCTATAAACTATGCTTTATTTTTATAGAGGAGTTCCGGTACTGAATAGATTGTATATTTTCTATAACAAAATAAACTATTGAGTAAATAGGTGATGTCATAATTATGATGGAATTCCATTTCGTATTTCGAGTATCAGTTACGTATGACGTCATACTCGGATATCGCTTTAAGCCGTTAATCTTTAAGTGAGGGTTCAGTATTACCCGGTCAGATAGGAAGTAGCTTCATATAAAAGCTGGCCAAGTGCAAGTCGTACTCGCGCACGAAGGGTTGCGTACCATTATATATTTATTTTAATTTAATAATAAAGTCTAGCTATCACGGTTCATGAGATACAGCCTGGTGACAGTCGGCCAGTCAGACAGAAAGACGGACTAGAGTGATTATACTAATACAAGTTACTTAGTCTTATATTTCATGGAGAAAATCCTCAAGAACTATGCAGAAGATACGACGCAAAACGCAATAGAACTCAACTCACAGTAATTTGGACAAAAACCGGATGTTTTCCGATTGAAGCCGCACAAACAGTCACGAACATTCTAATGTTAGAGGAGTTGTTATTATTGAGCTTATTATTAGATCTCTATTCATAAATCTGTATGATATCAATTACATATCTTCATAAATATAATACTTATGCCTTTTTCACATTAGGGGAGGCTGAAAATACAAAACGCCACCCTGATTTGGATAAAAGTGGCACCTCGATAGACTGAGACCTGGGATCACAGTAGTATCATCACCTGGCTAGCCTTTTACCAACTTCGTTGGGGTCAGCTTCCAGTGATCAAGTCTAACCAGATGCAGCTGAATACCAGTATTTTACATGGAGCGCCTGCCTATCTGACCTCTAGAACCCAGTAAGTACTGCGTAATACGATAATCCTTGGTAAGACTGGTTGTCAGACTTTTCGGCCCACTGACAGTCGGGACCAACGCCGTCTTATCTTGATGAAAAGCTGTATGTGCTTCAAAACGCAAATTGTCGACGAACTCCTAGAGCTGCAAGATAAATGGGACTGGCAGGTCACGTCTACCAATGCAAAGCTGTGGGCACGTGTATCGCAATACTGAGGACCTTAGATAGTCAAACGGAGTCGCGTCAGATCGAGAAGATGGTCCTCACCATCTTCTCGACCGAGGGTAGAAATCAAACATCAAAAGAAGGGGAAGTAACGACTAGAGGCCTTGCTCTTATTAAAATAAGATTAAAAAGAAGAAGATTAAAATAGTGGGACAGGTCAGGTTAACAAAAAAACCGGGCAAATAAACGAAGGGTTTAGTAAAAAAGCGCCGAAAAAATAAGGTTTCAGGTAAAAAAAAACCCAATCAAAGTGCCGACGGAAGCGAAAAAACTTTTTTTAAGGAACCCTAAAAATGAAAAAAATACCATGTAGCTATTTCTGCAGTGCCCTGCTTACTCTGGTCCGTCTGACCGCATATGCCGCGCAATATGTACAAGCATCTATTTTTGACGGGCGAAGGTCACTCTCTATAAACAATACGTAGACCAGGTGTACGCGGTGTGGCGCATATGTGTTTACTTAATTATGTGTTTTTACGAATTCCCATTGAATACCTGATCGTCTCGCCAGTGAGTGATGAGATACGGCCTTGCGTGTGGCAGATTGACTCTCGTGGGTGAGGAAAGACGATGATGGATAAGAATGTTTATTTTACTGATGTACTTATCCAATTTTGAAAAAATTGCTAACTAACAGCTACGTTGCTTACTTGGCATAATTATAGCAAGCGTTTTTTAACGTGGATTTTGTCAAATTTTCTAAAAGAATAAAAAAAAAAAACATCAGAAAGTGGAAAAAAACTTTTCTTTCGGAACGAGGTGGCGATACTAATAGTACTTTTGGAGATGTGTTATGTTTTATTTAACGCGCATTGGACGTGGAGTTGCGGACACCAGCCCGTTATACAATACAATACAATACAATGTTTTGTTTGATCGCCAAATAATTTATAATCGATTATATTTTTCTGTCATTACACGTTAACTGCCTTGTTTTGTGGTCGCAAGGCCGACTGCTGAGCATGAGTTCATGGGTTCGATTCCCAGGTCGGGCAAAGTAATGCGCTTTTTCATCAGCAATATCTTTGTAGCAGCCACTGAGTCTGGATATGTGCCTGGTTGATGGCAACTTACAGAATCCCCCCTTTTATGTAGGACTTAAACATAACTGCTGATAATTATATGGGTGTACTCTTAGGTTTACCTCTGCGTCCTTCGAGGATTACTGATTTTGATGACTGATGTAATTTTATTTTACTGTCATTCTAAAACACCAGAAAGGTGAGAAATACTGTTCACAGTATTGATCACAATGTTAACCAGTAGTAGGTATCTGATAAGTGATAACTCTACCGATAGTGTAGGCTGATAACATTCTGTAACATGTATGATTAATTTTAGTATTTAGGGGAGTTTCATTTAATAACAAATTTATAGTTTCAATTTTTTTTTTAAAACATTGCGCCACACTGGGCACTGGGCCCGCGTGGTGGATTATAGCCCATTCCCTCTCATAAGAGAGGAGGCCTGAGTCCCAGCAGTGGGAACATTATAAGGCTGATGATGATGATGATGCGCCACACTAGGAAATTATCCTGTATCGTGGGTGCGTTTAACTTACAAACATTAAACTCACATACACAAACAGCCAGACCCGGAACGACGATTTGTAGGCCTTACAAATATTTGTTCCGCATTGCAGCAGTTAATCGCTCAGCTATTGTGCCAAACGTGCCGTCAAATTCAAACCATAATATAGTTTTAAATGTTGCACTGTCCTTTTCAGACCTCATACTGCCTAGGTAAAAGCATTAAGCAAGCTAGTACGACGAATATTCAAGTACCTTCTTTTTTTAAAATAATGTTTTTTTTTTCAGTTTAGTTATGATTAATTTTTTGCACTGTTTTTTGAAGTAAAAACTTCTTTAGCGGTATTGGCACTTTTTGGGATGGGTAAAAACTGTTAAACTCGCATCAGATTGTCAGATTGAATCGGCGGCGCAGGGCGCTTGAGCGAGTGTGCGTGTAGTTTAAGCTAGATGGCGTTGTTTCAAGTTTTTTTCTACGGCAGCGACATCTTTCGTTCTTGCAAGAAGCTTTTGAAATTTCTGATATTTAAGCTAGATGGCGTGGTTTCAAGTTTTCACTTCTGCCGGAACTCCCGGAGCAACCCGTTTATTTTCTCACAAAGATCTTTACCCTACCTCGTAACAATAACATTGATGTTGGGCTGCTACTACTGAAACTTCTGTTAATATTTCAGTGCTCTTTATTACCATAGCAATAAGGTTGCTGTTAGGTTGCTGCTGTTAGAGCTGAACTAATTGTGAAAGAAAGAACTGTATGCCCTGAGTAATACGGTTGAAAACTGGTCGATTTTCAGTGAACTAGCACTATGTATACCTACTACATAAGCTAGATAGGGCAGTGCGAACAAAATAATAAAATTCTGTGAAAAAATATACACGTATATTTACAAAACTAACAATAAACAGTTTGATATACAAACAAAAACAAGCAGTGAAAAGATACATTATTTAAATAAATGGAAATAATATCAAACTACAGTACATCTACGTGTAATGTGTGTGTTATCTAAGAGCAGACAGTATACAGGGTGTAGACGGACCTTCACGAAGCCGTCAATCAAGTATTCTGTACATCAAACTAACCCTACGCAAAAAATATTGCTGGGAAACGACTTTCTTTTTTTTTGAGGTGAAAAATCACGTTTTACGGTAAAACTCAATCATCAGGCTGTTGAATTAATAAATAGTAAACGGGTCATGGAGGTACTTACAATAAAGCTATATACATTGAACACTAGAATTAAAAAAAAAAAAAAAAAGTTGGAACTTTGACCCCCAATGTCTTCGTAACTAGAAGGTACGGTCCAAAAAAAAATCACAATAACGCGGGGACAACAAATGCCATTCGTCTTTGTAAAGGGTCTATTAACGCACTTTATGTACCCGGGTCGTATTTCAAAGCGAAAGCGTCATCATCTGTATCATCTATTCAACTCTCTAAGTTACAATAACTCTTTTGTATTACTTTCTCATGAAATCGTAACATTTGAGGTTAATCCAAAGTTATACAGCATGTATCAGAAAGTTGTGGTTTTTTTCGGAATGTGATATTAGACCACACCTTTTCGATACATGCTGTAGATTATTAATCAACAGAAATTCTAATGATTTTATCATTCTGTTTATACATAATTGTTACGGTCACGATAGAATTTTGGTCAACACACGTCCTAATAATGAGCTAGAAATTGCAATTTGAATGTCGTGGGCCACCCGAGCACAATCCTACTAAAGTAAATAATTTTAGTCTATCACAATTTTATTTGAAACGAAATTCACATTATAATAGTTACAAATAAACGTGAAATCGCGTCCCACGTCGTACCCAACGTGAAAAATAGTACTTTCTGTGTTAGTTCAGGGCCCGGCAACAAAGGGCACCATTACTGTTATATGAAACTAGTCTTTGATATATAAAACGGGCTATTTGTAGCGTTATATGCAAGAAAATAGGTAGGAACTTAATGTTAAAAGGTAAAGAGAAAAATTGGTCCTCAGAGCCGAAGTAGGTACTAGATTCAAGACACGTGTTTCTACTTACCTATTCAATCGAAAAATACGAGAGTTTCCACACCGCACACAAAAAAATAAGATTTTTCTGTCCGAATTGATAAAATACAATTTTTTCTCGTGACTTCGCTCACAACAGTTTATACCAGCTACGGAGTCTGGATCCGTGTCCAGTTGATAGCAATAGGCTTGCCCCCTATTACATTGGACTAAAAAACATAACTGGTGAAATGTGGGTGTACTATTAGGTACATTTCTGCCTAACCCTTCGGGGATTACAGGCGTGATGTTATGTTATGTTACTTCGGTCCCGTTATGTACGGTAATTAACCCACGGGAACGTTTTAAATGTAGCCTATAACACTCGGGGATATGTCGCTTTACGTTAGTGGAAGAATGTTCGGAATCGGATCGTAGGTCCGAAGATTACCCGCTACATAAAAACTTACAAACAAATGTTACCTCTGTATAATATTAGTATAGAATAACACAAATCGAAAAAGAAATTTCCCTAGCCGCTAGAACACAGCGCACCTAAGGCCTCGTTCACGGCCTCTCGCGACGTGACTTGGGTCAAGACACGCGCGCGCGTCTTTTGTTTCATTCACTTGACTGCCGTCTCGTCAACACGATAACTTCCATTTGTTTCTCCGCAGTCTAGTCGCTGTCGTTACCAGTACCCATCGTATCGCTTGAGGGTGTGGCTCATGGCTAAGAAAGAGGTTTGGCACCAAAAAACCCTAAAGTTTTACTAAATCCTTCAAAAGGTATTTTCGTTCGGTTTACCCAAAAAGTAACAAAGTTAACTTTTCTTGTTTATATTTTTGGGGTCCGATTTAAACTTTACCTAACGGCATTTATATCACAATTTCTAGTGAAGTAAAATGTAGTTTTTCTTGTTTTTTTGGGTTAAAGTAAGATTCATTCTGAGTAGTCTGTTTAGATTCGAAAGTTTTTAGAAGCATTTCCTAGTTTTTACTCTATCTATTGGTGCCGATTCCCTTGTTCACAAACTAATCTAAATTTAAGTTGAGTGCATCTTTTTCTTTCTATTTCATTATGAAAAGGACAGAAGATAAATATTAGTTTAGTCCTGTCAAATTAGTCAGCACCTAACGTAAATTGATGTAATTTTAGTTGTTAACTTTTTAATCACGTCTAAACTTGAGTCAGGCGCTAGTTAATTTGACAGGACTAAACTAAAATTTATCTTCTGTCCTTTTCTTAATGAAATAGAAAGAAAAAGAAGCACTGAACTTAAATTTAGTTTAGTTTGTAAACAAGGGAATCGGCACCATTGTCGAGTTATAATTCACTGTAGTACTTTGCTTTGCTGTTGTCGTAGTAGAGCTCACAATCTACTACGACAATACTTCTATCAAAGGAATGCCTCGTTGGTCGAGTGGTCGCAAGTGCGACTGCTGAGCATGAGGTCCTGAGTTCGATTCCCTAGTCGGGCGAAATGCTATTGGGTTTTTCCATCAGGAATTTCTCATTAGCAGCCACGAAGCCTGGATTTGTGCCCAATTGATGACAATAGGCTCGCCCCTATTACATGGGACTTAAACATAACTGGCGAAATGTGGGTGTACTATTAGGTACACCTCTGCCTAACCCTACGGGGATTACAGGCGTCATGTTACGTGTCTATCAGGAATTTCTTAGTAGCAACCTGGAGCCTGGATTTGAGCCCGGTTGATGGCGATAGGCGTGTCCCCATGAGACTTAGACACAGCTGGTTACTATGGCCAACCAATAGGTACACTTCTGTCTTCACCTTCATGTAACAGGCGAGATTTTATATTGTAGTTCTGTGTTTATAGGTTTTCATGATTTTCGTGGTACACCAAAACAAACCACTCCTGGTGGCAGAAATAGCCATACTACTTCCACGGTTAAATCTTTGTAAATACCCACCAACAGGTAACTGTAGGATTCCTATATTTAACCGGTCGGTAACCTTGAACTACGGATGCTGGTAACCACAAACTTCCGTCTATGTTACTGTATTTTGGTGTTTATGAAATTATTAACTGCTGGTTTCCTGGTGGTTTGCGGTTGCTGGACTGGTGTTTTATAGGTATTATGAATAGAGTATTCTGAAGTCTGGAAATAATGTGTGTATAAAATAAATTGTTTTGTACAGCTTTGTAACTAATTTGGGATATCCAACTAATAAAAGTATTAGATATTATATTTCTTTAGGAGTTACAATGTTATGTTTCCACTCACTTAACTCTAATATTTATGTAAATTAAAATTTACATGAATAAGACTTGTGCTTAAATTCCAAGATGAATTTTTAAGAATCAATGCAATAATCAATTCTGTTAATACTTTTGATTATATCTAAAGGTAATAACATCGACCTAATCTGTACAAGTCTAAGTAATATATAAAATATGTATATCAATAACTTTGATTTAATTGAACGATATTCTAATTCAGTTCATTCACACCTCATTCAGTTAACGTTACACTGGAATGGCAGAAGCAATTCTAAAGTTATTTAAAAACTGCAAAATATACCGCTACAATATTCTTATACAAATCGGTACGATAATTCCAATGAGGCGCGCAGAGAAGTCAGCGTGGACGATTTAAGAAGAGAATACGTAGTTAATTTAACGGTTTATTGGAATGACAAAAGCATTCAAAAAATTCAAAAAAAAAAACTGTAAAAATGTCCTTCTGCGAGCACCAAAACATCGCCTACTTTTTCAATAAGGTACGCAAAGAAGGAAAAGTTAAAATATTCTTCAAGTACAATATACTTAAAAAACTAACGAATAGTACATACTAAAAAGATGTACTCGAAACACAATCAATATAATCGTTAAAACCTAGCGTTTACAAGGAGAGGGTTGAATGTTGCCTACATTCAACCTTCTCCTTGTAAAAGCTAGTTTTTTTCGATCTTCACAGGTTAATAAAATTTGCGTCGGAATGTCAAAAGCATCTAAATGTAATTTTAAAAAATTAGTTCAACACTTTCGTAAAAAATACTTTTCTCTTGATATACAACCTTCACCGTGTGTGCTCAATAAGGCACGCGTAGAAGTAAACGTGGACATTGTAGAAGGAGAAATTGATCAGAGTGAACCATTTATCTTTCCATATTATTAAAGGCCTACACGAATTGTGCTTAAATACCGAAAACACTTACGTACGAGGATCTATCTTATGTTTTACTAAGGTTCTTTGGTCCATCTAATCTCTATAATATAACCAATAGCCAAACCTTAGTGTTTTTATATTAAAGAAGACTTCGAATCGATAAAAAATCTTATAGCCGTAAAATTATGAAGCCGTTGCATTTTCAAAGTTCATTCACACCTTATTTTGGAATGGTTGGGATTATAAGAGTTATTAAAAATAATTTAAATAACATAATATATGTAGTTCAATAAAATATTCCGCTACAATGTTCTTGTACAAACAATGTTCTTGACAAGAAGAAAAATGGAAAATTTCACCAATTGTGCTAAATAAGTCACACGTAGAAGTTAACATGGCGGTAACACACGGCGGCACTGACGAAGCGGTACATTTCCAGTATAACTTGGCCTTGCTTTGTATAGATTTTCTATACAATGAGAGATCCGCATAAACTGGTTTGGTATAGCTTGATTGGCCGCCGTACGATATAGAAGTAAAAATTCAGCGCAAACGATGTATCTTTGAGTCATAGAAGGAAACGTAAATAAAATCTTCTCTTATTATAAAACCTTCACCGATTGTGCTCAATAAGGCACGCGTAGAAGTAAACGTGGACGAAGTAGAAGGAGAAGTTAATCAGAGTGAACAATGTATCTTTCCACTCACTTGTTGTGTAGCCGAAGTCGTCTTCTTCTTCTGGATCTGCTTCCTTCTCTTCTTTGGTGCGTTTCACTGCCCCAGCTGAGGCGCGGTCAATCTAGAAGAAAGGAAAAGAATTTATGGTCTCATTTCTAGAACTTATATTACACCGTGATTTTTTAGTCGTCTAACAAAGGTGGTCCACTCAATGTTTCCGACATAAAATACCTCTAGGCGTGTTTTTTTTACCATTAATTAAGATAATAGGTACAAAGAAAATTAAATAATACATTAGAATTATGAAACATCCTGTTAATAATGTTTACGTATCAAACAGTAGAACATACCTAACCATCGCACGAGTCCAGTAGATATTCGCTCGCAACAGAATGTTTCAACTACGTTAATACATCAGAATAATGAATAATATATTTTTTTATTTCTTAAATATCATTTTTTTTGTTATGAATAAGTCATTTTTTTATGTTTTGTAAGTAGTCATTGGATATATGTATGAAGTGGGCTGCCGTTGTCAGACGACTAAAAAGTCACGGTGTATAACTGATTCAGACTTTAGTGGCAGTGGACAGGGCACATTGGACGTCTGCGATGATGATACTGATGATGATGATCATCTGCCTAGACTTTTCAACATTATCAGTAGGTATTGAACTCTTGTCTCTCTCTGTTCTGTGCTAGCGAATTTGATTTCCACACTTAGTCCTTCAAATAGACCATTGTGCGTGACACTAACGTACCCAATTCTCTTAATGTTTCACTAGTAAAAACACTCACCTCTACTCCCTTATCGGAATAAGTCCTGCCCTGCAGCTCCCTCTCATCTTCTTCGTCACTGCTATCGGAATCATCAGAGTACACTGGCTTAGCGGTGTCATCTGTGGGTGTGCTGTCTACCGGCTTCTCAGGGTCGCCTTCTGCTTCCTTTTCCTCGTTAGCTTCTGATGTTACCGTTATCTGTTCAGGAGATTGTAAGGTGAGGTTCGCAGCTTTTGCTTTTGATAAATGTACATACAGAACTTATTTTTAAGCAGGGTTTTTCGTTTGTGACTAATAGGTACATATCATGGTTTTTCAAACCAGCTTCCTCAGAAGCTGGTTTGAAAAACCATGATATGTACACTTATTCTACATGGAATAAAAACCTTGTGTTAGCGTTTCTCTGCGGGTGGAAGTCAAAAAATATCCCATGGAAACATACTCCCGAATCAAAAGGTATTCCATGTACCCAAGCCAGCTGCTAGAGTGTGTAAATGTTACAGACAACCCTCAATAACTGAAAGCCGAAATTGCTAATCAGTTCTGCTGTTTAAATTATAATAATAATATACTACCCAGGAATAAATTAAGAATAAGTTTATTGGAATTGCATTTAGAAAATACACGGCTTGCTATTTTGCGTTTACATAAACTAATTCAAGAAAACTTCATGAGAGTTCGCTCTCTGTAAGTCGACGGTCTCGATGAAGAGATTATGAGATATCCTGTCAGCAATCAATCTTAATTATTTGAATGTTCTGACGTTTGTTTGGCTACAACGATTTATGCGGTAATTTAAACTAAGTATGTGGCTTGCAATAAATCATCCCAACACTGTTTAATAACTTACAAACGTTTGTATCACGGTCATCTTTATTTTTACGGGATATACTACAAGGTTAGTGTTTATCTACCATGCTTTGTATTGCATTTCTCAACAGATCGAACCAAAAGACTAAAACCGTTAATTTTTAGGTTTCCGTACCTAAAGGGTAACTAACACTACGCTGTCCGGCCGTCTGTCTGTGGTCAGCGGGCTGTAGCGTAATCCGTAATAGGTAGACAGTTGAAATTTTCACAGAATGTGTATTTCTGTTGCCGCTAATAACAAAAAATAAAATAAAGGCCCGTCAACTACGAACGACGGAAGGCACGGAATCCTTCACACGCGAGTCCGACTCACACTTGGCCGGTTTTATTCTAAATCTGCTAGACAAAGCCCAGCTATACACTAATCACTTCGAAATTAAAGCTGAAAAAACAAAGCAACACAGTCTAACCCATGGGACGGACCATGAACAACACGGAAATAATTATGTAACATTTATTAATAATGGAAACACCTCTAATTTTGGCAGTTTAACAGCATTTCCTATAAACCTATGAAGCAATGAATCAGATATTTCCTTCAAAATTCTTCAGATTGTGATTGAAAGTGAGTTGCAATTAGGATGAAGTTTACCTTGATCTCATGCTGCGGTGTTTTATTGTCCTTCTGCGGCGGCGCCTTCCTGGCTGAAGGGGTGGGGGAGGCGGGTGGCGTTGACGCTTCCACGTCGGAAGAGTCTGTGTTCTGTAACAAATATCTTGGTTATAACATGTTCAATGTTTCCACTGCAAGAGGCCGTGTCTGTAAGAGGGAATGGGTTGAGGGTAGTGATGATTACACAAAGAAACGCGCCTGCCCGGGATCGAACCCATGACCCACGACCAACAACTCGTAACTCGGACCGTAACTGCTTCTGAATGATATATAATATATCATTTATTTTCTCTACACAAGTTACCTAATCATGGGCTAGGGTTACATTGGAGCACAAACATGGAATTAACTTTGTGAGAGACTGGCTTGAAGTAGGTCTCTATAAAAAGCTGTATTACAAGTCACCAGGGCCCTTCCGCAGCTATTTGCAGGAAACTTAATTAAAACACAAAATAAAATGATATCGATACAGTAAATACAAAGAAAAGATAAATTAAAAATCAAATCGTGAGTTGGTCTATTCAAGGTGGAGGGACACCGACGCACTAATGCTTACCACGTTTAATTCAGTACATCATCACATAGAAATTTTTCATCGGTAATTAAACAAATTGATGTACCTAATACGAGGTAACCATTCGTGCGTCGGTCTTCCTTCCAACCTGTATAAATAATCATTATACAGTTAGTTTGCTATTGAAACAAGTGTGAATTCCTAAGGATTTCTATCACTTACCCATGCAAGTAGACTCTGCACTGTGAGAGTGACAGTGTCACCAGCCGCCTTGATGAGCTCCACCGCACGCTCGTGCTGCGCCGACCTCACGCATATGCCGTCCACCTCCAGGATACGGTCACCTGTCTGTGAGGAATGATTTGATTACAATAGTATTTTATTTAAATGCCTGGAAAAGCACGTTAAGCTAACATGATAAGATGTTCCCATGAGGATTGTCATTTGTAGACCTTTGACAGTTGGCACGGGTTGTCAGAAGGTATAAATTATACTCTTTGGTCAAAAGCCTGGAAGTTCGACAACCAGTCATACCATGTGACCAGTGGCGTATCAAATTTCTCTTTTTCAATAAATGTGTTTTACTGAGTAGTATTCCCAAAACCATTACCACAAGGATCAATCCTGTGCTACCTGCCCTTTCTGCAACGCAGGATGCAGCAGGTGGTTGGTCTAACTTGTAGTGAGCCATAGAACTTATAAATTTCTTCCGTATACTTGCCATCTTCTTAGCAATCCCAAAAAACCTCAATCATATTCCTTAAATCTTCCGAATATGATCATTGTACTGATACTTACTTGTAACACTCCACAGTTCCCCGCCGGACTGCCCGCCACCACATTCTTGATGAAGATGCCGAATATCGCCTTCTCTTCACCTTCGTCACCGTCGCGGTTGGAGATTATGTCAACCTGAGCAGAGGAATGAGATTTACACACACACTGTCGGTTTTGTTACATTACCTGGAACTTTTACAACAAAGAATTTTGAACAAGCTTTTTTTGGTCTTTTATGCGGTATTCTATATCCTGCATTGGATCTCTTTCGTCGTCATTATTATGATAATACATTTTCTACATTACGTAAAGATGAGATTAATCTGTCGTTACTTATTTCTGGTAGGTGCTGTGCTACTCACCTTGCCACCAACGATGCTGACTCCCAGCGGTGCCCCTGGACTGCGCTTGAGTGTGACCTGTCTTGGTGAGCCCCACCGCTGCGCAGCCAGCGCGTCGGCGCGCCGCTCCGATGATACCGTCACCGTCATCGTTGGTGGGGCGTAGCTGTTGGAAGAGAATGACAAAAATGTTGAAGAAAAACATTGAGGTATTGTTTGGAATTTACACAAATCAATTGATGTCAAGACAGTAGGTTACTCTTAATGCAACACTCTGGGAAGTTAGACTCGTAATAATTTTATATAGCTCAACTCACAGAAGTTGAATTTTGAGGTATACGGGTACCTACTTTTTCGCAGGCAAAAAGATGTGTTTTTCAAATCCCATCTCGAGATAGAAAATGAGAGAGGCTAAGACATACAAAAAAAACTGTATAAAAATTGAACTGACCTGAGAATTGTCATGTTTCGATAGTTTACTATCATAGCTAAGCTTGATATTCATTGAACGACCCTAGTTCCAATAATATTTGTAAATCTTTCAAGAATCACACTACCTATATAATTGGTACTTGTAAATCTCGAGCCATAGTGGGCATGAACGCAGTATGATAACTATAGAAACATATCGACCTCTACTTGGAATCTTGTAAGTGGAAGACGTAACGGATAACTCCTTAAATTGGATAAGTGCGCATGTAACAATTGTGAAGAGCACGCGGCGAGCGACACTGAACGGCGTGATATGTGGTATTGTGGTGTGAAAAGTGATGCATGAATAACATTAGCAACAACCTTGTGACGAATGTGGAGAGCATAGGGCTGGGAGTGACGACGCTTGTCCAGCAGTGGACCAGCTTAGGTCTGAATGACGATGAAGAATATTTGCACCTTTTTAAGATGAAATGGACCGAAAACGGGAAATGCTGATGTGGGCCATAAGTCGGCTAGACTTAGGTGAGATTAATCAGACAATGTCTATAGAATGCATTAAGATCGATAGGCAAGGCCTGTCATGCATTGAGTGCCAGCAGACGGGCACCGACATCGAAGCAGGCCTCTGGCGTGACGACTTAGAGTCGTGTCTGAGAGATTGGCCGGAGAAAACCGCACACAAGAGAGAGTAGTCTATGCCATAGACTATGGGGAAGGTCCTACCCCAGGACTGGGACAGTAAAGGTATAAAGATACGAAATTGTACAATAACGATGCAAAAAGATAATTATCTAGTTTAATTTATTAAGCTTGAGTGTTTTTGTTACTGTTAACCAACAATCAAGACTTCCTATGTCATGTAGTCATGCCCAGCAAGCAACTATAGTCCCTTATTGGATTGCTACTTAAAATCAAGAAAAGGTATGGAATAGGTGCCTATTCATTGTACTCAATATAAGTAACAGAACTTGGTCCTTCGAGCCGGATGGTATTTCGTGAAAATCATTCCAATTCGTCGACAAAACGCACGGTCAAAATAAAAGTTAATAAGGTTTAGCCGTTCTGCAATTTGAACTAGGTAAATACAAAAGACTGGGTTTCAGTTTAAATCAACTTTATCTGGATTTACAAAGAAAGCCATATTACTTAGGTAGGTTGGTAGGAATCAATTGCGAGGCCTAAGCCGAAAAGTGGATTGTATCAAAAGCCTGGATCAAGCACGCTACATTGACGTAGAATTGTTTTAGTACCTACTTGCGAATAGGTATCCAAGGTGTTAATTAAGTTTGGTTCAATACGTGACGGTCATCCTTTTATTTTTGTCAGTTCAAGAGTGCCTGTATCTGGTTTATTCGAAATAAATGCTCTAAGTTTGAATTTGAAAGCCTTGAAGATTCATTAATGATAAATTATCAGTATCAGTCTAGCTTGTTTCTAACTATGTTGGATTCGGCTTCCAGTCTATATGGTGGTAACCACAGGTCGGTTACTTTGTAACACAATACGTGACGATACTTTTTGGTAAAACTGGCTGTTGAACCTTTGGGTTTTGACTACCCGAAACGGCAATCAAAGATCTACAAATGATAGCCAGCAACAACTTTACAGACTTTCAAAGGCACTTAGGGGGCTCAGTATTTAACATTATGTGAACGGTCAACCATCTTCGAACCGACCTCGGCCAGTGTTGCTTAACCTAGAAGAATGTTATTCGACCACGAGCTCCTTTTTTCTCTCAAGACCTTAACTTATGATAGTATAATACTAAGATAACAAGTCACCAACAACATCAAAAATACAATACCACAAAGATTAACCAAACATACAGAAACCAATACAGTTTCTATTATAACAGGAGCTATTAAATGAAACATCAATAGCCCGTCGCCAGCGAAGCGATGTATTAAACGTTCATCCATTCAAACAAATTAAAACGAAATGGATTAAATGGATACCTGTCGACTAGCCGCCAGTACTACAGGACAGTACTGGCAAGGACGGAAGTCGTAAGGACAGTAGATTAACAAAATTTAAAGTTTGTGAAGTTTTAACTGTACATTTAATGTAAAAAATAAAATAAAGAAAATGCTTCAAAACAAATCATTTTAATCCTTTCTTTGGGTCTCGATGTTGAAAGTATTTTAACGTATCTGCAAATCTCCGAATAATAGGAGACCTATATCTGCCTAACTATTCGGACCATTATTACTCTTACTTATGGGCAGTCCAGTTTTAAATCCATCATCAAGTTCTCTATCAAAATAGTACACAACCAAGAAAATGTTTCAACTCACAATCTACATTTGCCATGAAAACTATCTGTCATAGAACAAATTGCAAATGTTAACAAATTCGGAAGACCTCTGTCCACGTCAGTACGAGATGCATACGAATCAATCACAAAACGACGCGAGGGCGCGTATCATATCTATACTCATACTCAACTCATATCTACATATACTCATATCATATTCGTACGGCCCTGGATAGCACACTGACACTGTGGGGGAAACGGTTTCGTGTTTACAATTAATTATTCATTAAACTGCTGAGAGAGAAGTGCGATTTGCAAAGGTCTTTAGAGAAGTTCAGTCCGAAGTTTCAAATCAACCTAGACTGTCAAACAATGAATTAAAAAAAAAAAAAAACTACCATAATTTTTAGGGATACGTACCCAAAAGGTAAAAACGGGACCCTATTACTAAGACTCCGCTTTCCGTCTGGCCAGCTGTCTGTCACCAGGCTGTATCTCATGAACCGTGATAGCTAGACAGTTGAAATTTTCACAGATGATGTGTTTCTGTTGCCGCTATAACAACAAATAATAAAAATATAAATTATTTAATAATTAAAGGGCCGCGTACAAGTAACGTGTTTTTTTCGGTTTATGGTACGGGTTTCTTGTACGGGAGCCCCTTAATTATTAAATAATTTATATTTTTAATTACAGCCATTAATTTGTATTACAGCCTGGTGACAGACAGCCAGAAACAGTGTTTATTTGGGATTATGGTACGGAACCCTTCGTGCGCGAGACCAACTCGCACTTGGCCAGTTTTTTTCTTATGGGATAAGCCCGACACACTATTTCCAACCCACTGCAACTCCTAAGCCTCCAAAAGCCAGAATCAACAGTGGCGACCATCAGAACCGCTGAAACAATTAAGCTCGCCGAAGTGACAATCTTTTAATTGGTTACATTAATTTCTACCATCTACTAGCACTTCTCCCGTAGATTTCTTACTTGAGCCGAACTTCGATAACCCCACTTAGCTCTTTAGCGGTTAGGTTAGGTCAGGTTAGAAAAATTACGATCTTTGTAAAATTATGTAAAGAAATATTTGTATGTAAAACACATAACTAAACACACTGATCAGATTGGTTAGTCAAGGCTGTTTGGGGGCTGACTGCTCAGGAGACGTCGAAAGTCCTTACGTTACGGCTTAGGGTCCAGTATCCAGATTCTATTGCCAGCTCCTTATATTTTTACCTTGACCTTTTATTTGTAATCGATCTTCATCGTGGTTGACTGCTGGCTAAAGATTTTTCTCTTTGCGCTATGCTCGCTTGAACTGTTCAGGTCTTCAAGGTTTGACCCAAGTAGATGTGTTGCAGGGGATTTGGTCCCGCCACTCCTTTCCCTCAGATAAAACATTAGGATATGGTGAAGGGCGAGTATGTAGAACTGTCATATGACGTTTTAAAAAGTGTTGATTCTTGGCCTTCCTTGAAAAAATTGACGTTTGTTATGGAACCCACGGTACAAACAGTAGGCACCTTTACTCCTCTCAATTAGCTCGAAAGTAATTTATAGAAGTGATACTCATCTATATACGAGTCTAAAACTGCATCGTCTGTTGCAATTAACACAATTTCGTGCTTCACTGAGCGGAAGAACTACTGAACAGTACTACATTAGCGATGCCTCATCAAAGTGGACGAAATTCTAATGTGTTTAGATAGAACCCTGCGATGAAAGGGTTGATAGAATGGACATAGCGGCAGATATTGCTTGTATTCACTTTTATAGGTCATGGTGTGAATATGAGATTTTCAAGCAGTGCGTCCTGCCTGTGATGACATACGGGACCGAAACGTGGACACTCACGATACGGCTGGTCCATAAATTTAAGGTCGGTCAGTGAGCTATAGAACAGGCTAGGCTTGAAGTTTCTCTGAGGGATCGTGATCCAACAGAGAATCAGAGCTGTCGATATAGCTCACAGAATAAGTAAGCTGAAGTGGCAATGGGTCGGCCATATTAGAACGTAGAACCAATGACCGTTGGAGTAGACGTGTTCTTGAGTGGAGACTGTGTATCTGTGCAACCTAGCACTGCTGTTTAACAATGAGGCGTTTTACTTGAATCGATATACACCAATGATAGATGTTATGAGTTCGGTGAATCCTGGCTTTCCTAAAGGCGACTGACTCCTTCATTCCATCATGGTTCCTTGTGATGGTTTCGGTGGCTTTTTGGTGTTCATCTTTATCCATGAACTACGTGCCTTTAAAGTAAAACTTACGTCCCCAGCTCACGAGTCGCAACAATTCGTTCCAATGATAAGTCGCAGTTGCATATACCGCAAACGAAGCTAACTCGCAGTCGCTTGTGTCGCAGACGAAGCTAAATTGTTTCCCCACGCGGCAATGTTATTGTTTATAAGACAATCGTTTTAATTGCCTAATTGTAATTGTTATGGATTGCTGTGACAGGTTCCAATGGTGGATTTCTTGGGAATGCAGTTTTCATTTCTACTTTTTTTTCTCTAGAAGGTAAAAAAAGCAGCTCTATGAAGTTACGAAACAAGCGAGTCTAGTGCTAAAACAACATCCTTTCTCAGTTCTTATAATTTTATTAGGTTAAACTAACTATATACATTGATAATTAAAAACTATTAAACTAAAATAGATAAACTAACAACAAACTATAAAAGGGCATCGAAAAACTCCTCCTCAACGCTGTCAGATGGTAATGTGCCCAAGAGACTGGCGGCGTTGCCACGTTGTATGGCAACACTTAGCCTCTGGCCAAAGTAAAAGCCAGCCCTTGGGTCACGGGAGGCGTCAACTAGGCGTTTCGAAATTTCTTATAATTGAGTGATTGTTAAGATTCACATTACGCGATTTAAGTGAAGGAATCTTAAATCGAAGGTTCATTCACTACGATTTTAGTGCTTACTAGATCATCTCAATATCTTAAAGTAAGATATGGAACTTTTCGGCGTGGAAAAGGAAAATGTAGTTTGTATACAAAATCTTATTCCTTTTGTTTAGAAACTTGACTTGGTAGGTACAAATATTTCTTTACATAATTTTACAAAGATCGTAATTTTTCTAACCTGACCTAACCTAACCGCTAAAGAGCTAAGTGGGGTTATCGAAGTTCGGCTCAAGTAAGAAATCTACGGGAGAAGTGCTAGTAGATGGTAGAAATTAATGTAACCAATTAAAAGATTGTCACTTCGGCGAGCTTAATTGTTTCAGCGGTTCTGATGGTCGCCACTGTTGATTCTGGCTTTTGGAGGCTTAGGAGTTGCAGTGGGTTGGAAATAGTGTGTCGGGCTTATCCCATAAGAAAAAAACTGGCCAAGTGCGAGTTGGTCTCGCGCACGAAGGGTTCCGTACCATAATCCCAAATAAACACTGTTTCTGGCTGTCTGTCACCAGGCTGTAATACAAATTAATGGCTGTAATTAAAAATATAAATTATTTAATAATTAAAGGGCCGCGTACAAGTAACGTGTTTTTTTCGGTTTATGGTACGGGTTTCTTGTACGGGAGCCCCTTAATTTCAAAGAAACAGTGTTTATTTGGGATTATGGTACGGAACCCTTCGTGCGCGAGACCAACTCGCACTTGGCCAGTTTTTTTCTTATGGGATAAGCCCGACACACTATTTCCAACCCACTGCAACTCCTAAGCCTCCAAAAGCCAGAATCAACAGTGGCGACCATCAGAACCGCTGAAACAATTAAGCTCGCCGAAGTGACAATCTTTTAATTGGTTACATTAATTTCTACCATCTACTAGCACTTCTCCCGTAGATTTCTTACTTGAGCCGAACTTCGATAACCCCACTTAGCTCTTTAGCGGTTAGGTTAGGTCAGGTTAGAAAAATTACGATCTTTGTAAAATTATGTAAAGAAATATTTGTACCTACCAAGTCAAGTTTCTAAACAAAAGGAATAAGATTTTGTATACAAACTACATTTTCCTTTTCCACGCCGAAAAGTTCCATATCTTACTTTAAGATATTGAGATGATCTAGTAAGCACTAAAATCGTAGTGAATGAACCTTCGATTTAAGATTCCTTCACTTAAATCGCGTAATGTGAATCTTAACAATCACTCAATTATAAGAAATTTCGAAACGCCTAGTTGACGCCTCCCGTGACCCAAGGGCTGGCTTTTACTTTGGCCAGAGGCTAAGTGTTGCCATACAACGTGGCAACGCCGCCAGTCTCTTGGGCACATTACCATCTGACAGCGTTGAGGAGGAGTTTTTCGATGCCCTTTTATAGTTTGTTGTTAGTTTATCTATTTTAGTTTAATAGTTTTTAATTATCAATGTATATAGTTAGTTTAACCTAATAAAATTATAAGAACTGAGAAAGGATGTTGTTTTAGCACTAGACTCGCTTGTTTCGTAACTTCATAGAGCTGCTTTTTTTACCTTCTAGAGAAAAAAAAGTAGAAATGAAAACTGCATTCCCAAGAAATCCACCATTGGAACCTGTCACAGCAATCCATAACAATTACAATTAGGCAATTAAAACGATTGTCTTATAAACAATAACATTGCCGCGTGGGGAAACAATTTAGCTTCGTCTGCGACACAAGCGACTGCGAGTTAGCTTCGTTTGCGGTATATGCAACTGCGACTTATCATTGGAACGAATTGTTGCGACTCGTGAGCTGGGGACGTAAGTTTTACTTTAAAGGCACGTAGTTCATGGATAAAGATGAACACCAAAAAGCCACCGAAACCATCACAAGGAACCATGATGGAATGAAGGAGTCAGTCGCCTTTAGGAAAGCCAGGATTCACCGAACTCATAACATCTATCATTGGTGTATATCGATTCAAGTAAAACGCCTCATTGTTAAACAGCAGTGCTAGGTTGCACAGATACACAGTCTCCACTCAAGAACACGTCTACTCCAACGGTCATTGGTTCTACGTTCTAATATGGCCGACCCATTGCCACTTCAGCTTACTTATTCTGTGAGCTATATCGACAGCTCTGATTCTCTGTTGGATCACGATCCCTCAGAGAAACTTCAAGCCTAGCCTGTTCTATAGCTCACTGACCGACCTTAAATTTATGGACCAGCCGTATCGTGAGTGTCCACGTTTCGGTCCCGTATGTCATCACAGGCAGGACGCACTGCTTGAAAATCTCATATTCACACCATGACCTATAAAAGTGAATACAAGCAATATCTGCCGCTATGTCCATTCTATCAACCCTTTCATCGCAGGGTTCTATCTAAACACATTAGAATTTCGTCCACTTTGATGAGGCATCGCTAATGTAGTACTGTTCAGTAGTTCTTCCGCTCAGTGAAGCACGAAATTGTGTTAATTGCAACAGACGATGCAGTTTTAGACTCGTATATAGATGAGTATCACTTCTATAAATTACTTTCGAGCTAATTGAGAGGAGTAAAGGTGCCTACTGTTTGTACCGTGGGTTCCATAACAAACGTCAATTTTTTCAAGGAAGGCCAAGAATCAACACTTTTTAAAACGTCATATGACAGTTCTACATACTCGCCCTTCACCATATCCTAATGTTTTATCTGAGGGAAAGGAGTGGCGGGACCAAATCCCCTGCAACACATCTACTTGGGTCAAACCTTGAAGACCTGAACAGTTCAAGCGAGCATAGCGCAAAGAGAAAAATCTTTAGCCAGCAGTCAACCACGATGAAGATCGATTACAAATAAAAGGTCAAGGTAAAAATATAAGGAGCTGGCAATAGAATCTGGATACTGGACCCTAAGCCGTAACGTAAGGACTTTCGACGTCTCCTGAGCAGTCAGCCCCCAAACAGCCTTGACTAACCAATCTGATCAGTGTGTTTAGTTATGTGTTTTAGCCGTTTAAGGTTGAAACACTAGGTTCATGGGGTCCGAGTCTATGGTCCATGGGGGCCTACCTAGTGTTTCGGGAAATCGCCAAGCGGTTGTTCGACTCTTCATGTGACCAGTGGCGGGCCTATTGTTTGGCCTAAGAATCAGCATTGCCATCCAACGTGTCAACGCTGCCAGCCTTCTGGGCACTTTTCCTGTTGACGGCGATGTTAACGATTTTTTTTCACCTACTTGTTATATTATTTTACTATTAAAGATTAATTGTAGTTTGCAAATAAACTCATCAGCTCAATACTTTAATGACTTACGAGTATCTTCTATAATACGTATTTCTGCTCCTTCGTCTAAGTTGATGAACAATTGATGGAAAAAGTCAATGAAATAATCAAAATCAAACAATCACAAGTAATGTTTATTCCACTTTTTAGTGATTATTTTTGGAAGTCGGACAAGTCGGTTACGTTTTTTGCAGTAAAGGTTTTTTCTTCACCTCTATACTGTAGAAAGTTTGGTGTAGAAATACGAAACGCTCTCAAGAAGATTACTATTTGTATAGATCGTCAGATTGGATTTTGCTTTTGTCCATAGTACAGTATGGAAGAAAGAGTAGACACCATAGATAAGTGGTTTGATTATTAATGGAAATCAGTCTTCTTAAAACAATAGAATTTAATCTGCTCCTGAAAACTACAAGAGTGTAACAATTGTGCTCACAATGATATGTTCTTTCTTCGCACATTGGATGGCTATTGTCACTGTGAAGCTCATTAGACAAACATACATTTTAAAAGAATCTTCTAAAGAAGGTAATTATGTCTTAAAGAGTTGTAATTTAGTTAAGAATGCTTTGCCATTTGTTTTAAGTGAACAGTAGATGTTAACGAAATTACAGATAATGTGCAAACTACGCAATAAAACAATGTATGTAATATAACATAACATCACGCCAGTAATCCCCAAAGGGTTAGGCAGAGGTGTACCTAATACCTTACCGAAATTTCGCCAGTTATGTTTAAGTCCAATCAATAGAGGGCAAGCCTATTTCCAGCAACCGGGCACTGGTCCAGACTCCGTAACTGCTACTTAGAAATTCCAGATAACACTTTGCCCGACCTGGGAATCGAACCCAGGACCTCATTGCTCAGCCGTCCGCGCTTGCGACCACTAGACCAACGAGGCAGTCGGTATTTATTATAGGTAGGTTTTTATTCAAAAATGTAACTATCCAATTGTGTAAGCTAATATAGTATGAAGATGTAAAATAACAAAGCTCATTTTCGCGTAGATGTATAATACTGGTATTCAGCTGCATCCGGTCCGATTAAAAGCCGACCCCAACAATCTCCTACCCTTATCCCAATTCATTCAGGGTCGGCGCAGCATGTCTTCTTCTTCCATACTTCTCTATTACTCGTCATCTCATCAGGCACCTCCTTTTTTGCCATATCATCCTTCACACAGTCCATCCATCGTTTCTTTGGACCCCGAAATTAATAGAAAACCAATGTAACGGCTTGTTATGTATTATGGAATTAGATGATGAAGTTTTTGGATCGATCCTCGATCGATAAAATTCATTTCTATTCAACAGAATAATGTTTTCGAGTAATAATAATCTTCAGGTTTCAAAATTTGTTCAGAATAAACTGTTGGTAGTCTTCAAAAAGTATTTTTATACATTCATGGACCCTCATCTTTTTCCTACACGGGTAAGCATCACGTACACACGGCGGCACATCAAGCTTTACATTTCCATTATAACTTGGCGTCGCTTTGAATATTTATTTATTTATTTATTTATTTATTTATTTTCATATATTTTCTGTGCAACGAGGGATCTTCATAAACTGGTTTTGTATAGCTTGATCAGCCGTCGTGCGTGCGAGTACTTTTTAGCTTTATCTTCTTTCATATATTTAGTCATACACGAACTACGCATGTGTCTACTCTAAGATAAGTTCATTTTCTTTATTAAATTATATCTAAAAGTAAATTAACTATTGACTCACCGATACAGTTACCACTATCCACTGTCAGCCAACACTACATGTCAAACAATCCCTGTCACCCACTCCGGTTTGGCCGAAACTATCGCCGAAACCCCAAACTTTCGACGAAAAAATGGCCGATCGCCGAATGACGAATGTAACGTTTGCCGGCAGCGGCTTGACAATCCGCAATGGAGCATTGAGGTCGCTTGGACATAACTCAATTACGGGTATTAACAATTTTCTAATAGTGATGCGAATTGTCGAGGAGTGATTTCTGTCGATAAAATGACCATCATAATGTTTAGTCTAACTTAGTAAGGGATTATTTTTGAAAATATATTCAAGTAAACAGTGGCATTAAAAAAAACTGCATTCGAGTGATACAAGATTCTTTTGGAGCTTGAATGGCACTGACACGAGGGCGCTGTTAATAAACATTTATGAAATTGTATGAAGTCCAAGATGACAATGTTATTTCCGATTAAGGCTATGTCCAAAAATATATTAATAATCAATAAATATTTTTTTCATAAAGAAAGGAACAATAAACGTCCAATCCCAAATAATAAATGACTGTACGCAACAAAGAACAATTGCAATATCGACATAATTAACAGACTGATTGATGATCGCAATATTTGTACAAAACAGTCAGAAATAATGAAAATATTGTTGATAAATTATTCAACTCATTTTGACGTTATTGACGTTCAGTTACTTTAAAAGTTCAAAGCACTGTTGAAGAAAACATAAAAACGTTAAGAGTAATTCATTTTAATGGTTTACAACGTAAATCTTTAAGTTTGATGCGTTGGTTTGTAAATGTGGCTAAAGGAAACAGTTCAGATGGGCCAATTTAATTAGACCGGTGGCGAAATGAAGAACTAGTTTTTTCTACACTGAGTTTGACATATCGATGACGTTTGGCGAAGAATGTGGCGCCGCCATGACATGTCAAGATAAATTGGTAATGTCAGAGAATATTCACGTTGAAGCATCAATTTATTGGCGTGTATTTATCTGCTCACAGGAATTTGAAACCATTTGTATAATTGATTAAGGATTGGTTGAGTCTTGGTCAGTTTCTCAAACAAATTCAGGAATAAAATGGGGTTATGTTACTTTTTAATTTCGAGACTGTGAATGAGAAGATCATAAATAGGTATTTTAACTAAAGAAGTCAACCACGGGGTCCGGATTTGAGCCCGGTTGATGGCAATAGGCTCTCCCCCCCTTATTACATTAGACTTAAATAAAACTGGCGAATTTTAGGTGTACTATTAAGTATACCTTTGCCTAACCCATATAAATAACCCTTCGGGGATTACAGGCGTGATGTAGAATCTTGCTTTTTGATCCTAGAAATAAGTCTTATGAGTCTTAATTAATGACTATGTTCATAACGTACTGACTACGCCTGGCACAGAAAATAATTAATTGCTAAGTTTAATCAGTTTTTTGAAGTGAAAACTTCTTTAGCATCGTTGTGATCTGAAAGTCGATGAAACGAAAAAACGACGGTTAAAAGGGCACACATAAAATCATATGATTTCACCTGGGAGAAAATGAGATAGGAAGCATTATACAAAGATTATCTTAAAGCCAAAATTTTTGAAGGTTTCACTTCTGCGACGTGTAAATTGCACACGTTTTTTTTTTACGAAAGACATGTGAGTTTTTTTCATGTAGTACATTTATTTTGCAGTATCAAGCTTTCAGTTGAATAAAGAATACTCGCAAGTGTCGTAGCCATTACCTTCAAAACTATCGATGTTGACACACAATCCAGCCCCGTGTCGCATCACTAGTGTTTTCTTTAATCCTACTTAAGCTGCCGTGGGCCTGGATTTTATTTTTCATTAATTTTCTACACAACAGTTTTATTATAAGCTAGAACATTGCCATTTTATTATTATTGTCTTCAAGGATGGGTACTCAGTTCACGCGATTTCGTAAACGTTGGTAAGTCCTTTTTCTCTTTAAAAATATGAAATCTTGAAGCGACTGATTTTGTAGTAAAGACAGTTGCACAAAAAGGCATAAATTTCGTACATGTCTCATTTGCTTAGTAGTCGCTAGTGCAACTGCAGAACATGAGTCGAGGTCAATTCCCAGGTTGCGTAAATTTTTCAGTAGTGCTTTGAATTTGCGAGTAAATGGTAATAGGCTCGCTCTTTATCACATCGAACTTGAACATAAGCAGTGAAATTTGTCACTGGAGTAATTTAGACTTCTGCCTCATCATGCAAGGTATACTGGAGTGATCATAGCATCATCACATACGACCACAGCGTAGTTGAGAGCTGTCGTCGGCTTAAAGTCTAACTAAATGTAGCTTAGTCCTGTTATTTCACATGGATGACTTCCTGCCCGATTGGGGGCCAAGGTTAGGCCGAAGAAACCGGGACCGTCCGAAAACTCGTTGGGTCGACGTCAAAATCGCGGGATACACCTGGATAAGGGACGCACAGAACCGGGAAGTGTGGCAAAAGTAAGAGGAGGCCTATACACAACAGTGGCTGATACCGGGCTGGTATGATGATGATGATGATTACTGCATAACTGACCTCAAAAACCCAGTTTCTGGGTAACACGGTACCCTTGGGAAAGGATACAAGCGTGATGTAATGTTATGTACAAAGTTGTAACTTGTACATCGTTGTGTGTCGTCGTCATATTTCGTGTGACAAAGCTAATTAGGGCCAAGGAGAGTCCTCATTAGTGCTTAGTGTTGAAGACCCATATTATGTGAATAAATTATTTGATTTCATTTATTTGATTTGAAGAATCTTGGTTGCTAATATTTCACAAACAATTCATTCTCATCGTCTGCCTGCCTTTTCCCAACTATATTGGGGTCAGCTTTCAGTCTAACCAGATGCAGCTGAATACCAGTATTTTCATGGATCGACTGCCTATCTGACCTCCATAGCCCACTGGGTAATACGATACCCCTTGGTAAGACTGGTTGTCAGACTTTCGGGCCACTGACTACTTGTAGCGACTGTCGAAAGATCTACAAATGACAGCCAAGATCAATAGCTTAACGTGCTTTCCAGGAAATTGAGGAAACTCGGTATGTAATGGGTGGTCACCTATCCACAGACTAACCTAGGCAAGCGTGGCTTAACTTGAAGATTGATCCAGGCAGAGGCAGTCTCTAGATAATAGGGAGACCCATGATGTTTCATTTTCAATTCTGACAAGACAACAACTGGAGATAGTCCATTACAAAGAATAATTTAAAACTTTTACAGAAAAATCAACATCATTTGCACAAAACAAGCCTGTTCAACCGCACCCCCTTCCATGTCATCAGTCACAAATCGACTCAGGAGCTCTAAACTAAACGATACATTATTGAATACATCGCTCCCTTGGCAGCCGTAGCTCATTACATTAACACAAGCTCCCTGAGGGACTCACTTAGCGGAATTAGTAAAACAGTAATATTGTTAGTTTGTGAATTATTCGCGGATGAAGCTAGTTTTGAAAGTTAAGTAGTAAAAGCTAGTGTTTGATGTGAAAAGGTAAGGATATTGGGTTATGTTTGTTTTTGGATCTTGAATTATTGAGTTTATTTGAATTCACGTGGATGAATAATAATTTGTACAAACAGTGACCAGTGTCGGTACTGGCTTCATCTAGTTTTAAAAAATAATTTAAAGTGACGTGTGAAACAGAAATAAATATGATGTATTTATGGTATTCCTTTATACCTGTAACGGAGGACAGTAATTAATTGTTGCCCCCAAATGCCGTGTCTTTAGGTAATGGGGTCCAACCCACAGCAAGACAGCCCTTTTTTCCTAGCCTGCACTGTCCCACTCCTGGGCAATGTACACCACGTTAAGTTGTCTACTAACAACGTTAAACGACGTAACGTTATTATTGTTGTTGGTTAACAACAATATTTACAAAACGGTGAAGGAAACCATCGTGAGGAATCTGGCACTTCCTTAAACCTGGAATTCGAAGTTACGTGACATCTACCAAACCGCAGTGAGCTCGTGTGATGAATTACAGGCCACTCCCTCTCATAGAGAGACTCTAATGTCAATGATGCATAACTACGAGAAGATTCTTTATTTATCCTACTAGTAGGAGTATTATAAATGCGAAAGTTTGTGAGGATAGATGGATGAACGTTTGTTACTCTTCAACGCAAAAACTGCTGACCGGATTTGGATGAAATTTGGCACACATATAGTTTATAATCTGGATTAACACATATAATACTTTTTAGCCGGTAATACGATCCCGTGGGATAATTACCGAACTCCACGCGGGCGAAGTCGCGGGCATAAGCTAGTCCTTCATATTGAATCAATTTCAAACGATTCCTAACTCAATATCCTAGGTCACGTGAATTCAACAATGACTTTGACAACTTGAACTTGACGGCAATATTAGACTAGGCATCACGTTTATAAGATCGACCTTCCGAACCTTACACAACTGAAAACCAACTTTCAATTTTTACAAATACAGTCTTATTTCATTTGCTCACGGTACTTAAAACGGAGGCCGATGACTGTTGAAGGAAAGAAGACTATTTTGTTGCTATAGTAAGGTTTATTTTCAAATGGTACGGGGTATAAACAGATAGACATAAGCCCGTCCTTTGAGTAGGGCTTCATCGCATTAGGCGCGAGTAGGCAGGAAATCTTTTGCGGTGCACCGTATGTCTATTTTCCATTTCATTTATGTTTAATTGTTTAACAAACTAATTAATAATTCTGAAGACCTGGAAAAGTTGCAAAAATGCAAAAAAAAATTCTTATAACAACGATGTCTACAATATAGAGCAGTGGCCACTGGAAATGGCAGCAACTTGCTCTTGACTTGTGAACAAACAGATTTTTGAGTTCGTGTAAATTTATCCATCGCCACTGCTCTCAAAACGGAGAAGCCTACTCGCCTCACAGAGTTGAGGTCTGTGTCTTACTATCGGGTGTATGATAGGTTGATAGGAATTTAACTCCTACCTAACTCATGACAATTAGAAAAAATATCGAAATTAGTAGAACGATTACAAGTGAAAAATCCAGTTTTTATAATCCTCTACGGAATAATATCAATTCAAAATTAAAACAATTAAATTTCACTTACCTAGGCCTTCTCGAAGAGGGCGGGAATTTCAGTATCCCTGCCGACTTCCTTCTATCCTTCACCATCGGCACCATTAGAAGGTCTTCTTCATCAGTCTCAGAACTGCTCTCCAAGTTCACCAGGGCCGGAGCAGAACCCCGCCTACTCGCACCTTTAGGCACTTCCAACATCTCCCTAATCACATCACAGTATTTACACGCATTCGCTTCAGCCATGTATGCTTGGGTAATAGCATACCTATAATTCTCTAAAAAGCACTTATGACAGCCTGGGACATAGTTTGTTTCTAAGTCTGTAGAGTCTTCTTGCGTTATATGAATCTTTTTATCCATTACCACCAGCCTTGTTTCCACTTTTCTTTTGTTTTCTGTATGTTTGTGCTCCTTTTTGTGTTTGTGGTCGTCATTGTGTTTCCTTTCTTTGTGCTTGTGTTCCGTTTTGTGCTTCTTCTCTTCCTCTTCCAGTTTCTTTTGTCGTATTTCTTTTAAACATTCAGCTTGATCGTTGTAGTATTCCACACATTGGATTCGTTCCTTTTTGGACGGCTTTGTTGGACTTTTTTCTTTCTTCTTCTTTTTGTGCACGTTTACGTTTAGAGGTTCTATCCTCAATGATTTCATCTGCTTTATTATATGCTCGTGGACGTACGGGTGACTGTACGAGGCGTAGTCACCACACGTCGCATTGACAGTGTTCTGTTCCTTCACTACTTTGGAACATACATCGTTGTCTTTGTTTTTAAACGCTATTTTTTCATCGTGTTTACTTAACTCTTTGATGTCAGTATCCCCGTTCATTTTACGAGCGCTTTTTACTGTCCACTTCTGAGATGACGAATCTTCGTCCAAACATGTTTCGTAACCATCAATCTCGTGATCTATATACAGAAGGGAATTATTCTCTTCCTGGACGGAAATTCTAGTGGTAGCATCGTAGAAACTGACTGTGTCTTCGTTGGGGGAATTGAGGCACTCTTTCCAACTCTCATCACTTTTTACTTTAACTAATTCTTTGTCTATGTTTACGTCGCTTTCTTTCCAATATTTATCGAAACTTATTCTTTCTAGTCCGGTTGGTGTGACTGCAAAAACCATTTCATCTGAGGTAGAAATGTCTTTACTTTGCTGTTTAGACAAACACCGTTCGCCATCTTCTTTTCTATCAGCAGACTTGCTTCTAGTATCCGGAAGTTCTCTCGGCGCGACTAAGATATCATCTTCAGTTATTGTCATATCATCATCATGATCATCTAAAGACTCGTCAGATTTAGAAAACTTCATCTCTGTCACTCCATTGATTTTGATTTCAGTTTTAGCGCTTATAATAAGATTTTTTTGGATTTTCTTACAATCTTCAAGACTGAGATCTCCTAGAGCTGACAGTTCATCGTCCTTTATAGAAGCTTCTTCAGGTTCAAGGCATATTTGCACTACTTCTAGACCTTCACCGTATTCTTGCAGACATTCGTGGAAGGAATCCATACCGGTGTGGTCATCGGATGCCAGAGAGTTAATGCATTCCTGTAAAACATGTAGGTGTTATTCGACAGTTGGCAATAAAACAACGAAGTGTAAACTACTTAAGATTTTATGAGTGTTTTGAGTGAGCCAACGTTCGAGTCAATCTGGGATGTGACGAACATATGGCGAAGTCATTAGTTTTGTTTATTTTTCTTGACTTTCCGATGTAGTTGTGAGTGCTCATCATTCAATCAGTGTTAACGTAAATTTTCAAGTAAATAGTAGTAACAGAAATTGTAAAATGAAAGACGTCATACGCCATAACGTCATAACGTTTCGTAGATAGCTGGTTTTTGTTTGCGGTTGTTACTTTAAACTATAAAGCTAAATTTCGAACCTTCTTAGGTTCGAGTTTTTCAGAAAATTATCATTTATATTTTAAAAAGGGACTTCAGAACTTGTTACAGCTAATAAAGAAAAGTTGTCTTTGGCCAAAACAAAACTTTGTAGAAAGCTCTAAATTAATAACCAAAGAGGAGGACGACAATGTCTTAATATGCTGGTATCTTCAAACGTCTCTTAGCACGTAATTTATCGAAGTGTTATTTTCGTCAGTAATGCAACTGTCAAACTCTAAGTGCAAGATATAAAAGGGAGCATGTATAAGTCAAAGGACTGACTAAGTAAAGTGTACCTATAGATATAAGTGTGATTACATGTATTAGAAACTATGTATTTTCCCATTTCATCTTACGCTCCGTTCATGTCTCAGGCGATGTAACTTGTGTCTTGCGTGGTCACTTGTGACCTTCGCGTGAGTATAGCAGAAGACTTAGCTATACCTAGAAATACGGTTGTAAAAAATAAGGCAATGAAATCCCTCTAGTTGGTGAGAGTAGTTAGGCAACAAACGGGTTGTAAGAGCAATAGACGGTGTGTAAATTATAGAGTTCTAAATTTGGTTTGGTATTTATCATCATCATCTTCCTGCCCTTATCCCACATAATCCATCCATCGAGAATATAGCTAATTATGTATTAATTAATTCAATTATGACATTGCCAGGCGTTTTGGTTGGGTAAAAACTAATGTCAGGTGTCGTCCAACATGCGCGAAAAACAGCCAGACTTCTAATTGCTCTTAAAATTGTAACTGTATTTCTGTAGCTAGTTCTCCGGCTTGTACACTGTGCGCAGTGAAGCGCGACTCTTAGCAGCTTCATTCATTTGTTTTATCCGCAGTCGCTGTAGCCACACGCGTGTTGCTTGAGCGCGTACTCCGTGGCCGCATTTAGACTGCGTTTTCATCAGAGATGAGCGAGGATGCGTAGTGAGAGTTATGAGTAGAAGTAACCAGTAATATCGCTTATTGACGTAATAACGTCTTAAAAATCGACGAACACCGACGCACCTGAGCCGAGCGTGCAAGCGAGAGCGCTGTACAAGTAATAGAGAGGCACGATCGGTCGATAATTCAATGATAATAATTCAATTCAATTCATAAAAGTATGCAATTTTTCATCAATGTTTTCTTATGAAGTTATCACGTAAAATTATCGTCCGTAGACGGACTTTACAGACAACCTTTTTTTTTTTCACAGCTTGAGAAATTCTAGCTATGGAATGGTTAGTTCCATACACATTCTTCGGTACGCATCCGCGCTCATTTCTGGATGAAATACATCCTTAAGGTAAATATTCTACTAGAAATAGAAATAAAACACAGAAATTCATGTGCAACGTATATTTAGCGACACACAAAGCGTAGAACATGTAACACGGACGCAAGCGACGGACAGACACTATACGAGCAATTTATGTATAACTTAGTCCTTTACAACGGTTGGATTGAGAAAATCTAGTGAAAAGTTATTACGTGACAAATATTTAAGAAAGTGAAAGAGTATATAGAAGTTCGGGATTCTATAAGTTGGAAGTTTAGTCCAGCTCATCAGATAACATCTCCACATATAAAGCTTCTTGTAAATGCAGAGTTTGGCTCAAAATTGCAGGAAATTTTACTCGCAATTTTGATACGGGCTACCGCACAGATTTTTCCCTTAGACTTTTACGTTTAAGGTGGTCGCGTCAGGGTAGCCCGCGAAATTCAAATTTTCTTACGTTTTTTCCAATTTGCAGGTCAGTGTCAGGTTGTATGTTGATGAAAAATGAGTCGCGCCAGTAACACGTATGTAGTTACAGAATTATAATCATGAAAATCATCAATATAACCTTGTAAGTTCATCTAATCCTATTGAATGACTTTTCATGAAATATTCATTGAATAGGATAACATAAACTTAGAGAGTTGTATTGATTATGATTTTCATGATTGCAATTCTGTAACTACATACGTTTTACTAGCGCGACTTATTTTTCATCAACGTACGACCTGACACTGACCTGCAAATTGCAAAATACGTAAGAAAATTTATTTGAATTTCGCGGGCTACCCTGACTCAACCACCTTAGCTAAAGACCGTTAGGTGCCAAAGTAAAGGGTTTCTTGATTGATTAATTTGTCCGAAAGTTTCAAGGTTATTAGTAGTTAGACCTTTTAGAAATATTTTTCTTCAATAAAACTTTATTGGCACTAAATTGGGCCATGTCCAGACTCCGGCGTTTCTCAATCTAATTCAGTCTTGCATTATTAAACAAGCAATAACAATTCATAACAGGTATATTCCAAAACTGCTTATAAAATAACATAGGTGGGTCACAAAATAAGTAGGTAGGTATTAAGTGGTAGACAGTAACATCAAATCAGACATTTAACAAAACGTCTAATATCCGCAAATGGAATGTCTGAATTTTTAACACAAGTTTTTAACAGTCTTTATATTTTTAAATAATTTTATAAAACAATACATATATTTTTATAAATTATATGTTCTTTTATTTAAATATCAGTATATTTACAAAAACAATATGCGATGCTTAACCTATGATATGTTATGAATTACCTGTAGATTTTTTTTTTATTTCAAGCGATTTTTTTTAAATTCCTTTTAAATTGACTGCAGTTTTATAATTGTTTTAGTAGACATGCATATGTGCCATTTTAATTGTGTTTAAAGCTATCTGCACTTCCTTTACGAGGTATTTAATATACGCCATCCCAATTTCAATGGGTTTCCAAATACTACATGTTGCCCTATTTTTTTTCTATTTAAGCAAAGCGTTTTTCACAAGATATCTTCCATAGTAGTTAGGTATATTTTCTCTGATATTTTCTTTTTTTTTATATTTCATAAAATCATTTTATTTGAGGACACATACAAAATTAAATTGTGATTTCTACAACACATATTATAGGCTAATGTTGCTTATCAGTGATAGTTATCACACATAACTAATATAGATCAACCAGTTATGGATCGACGAAGAGAATCCGGTTTTACATAGATATATAAGGTGTTAAAAATTAACTTTAAGAATTTCGTGTAGGCATTGTACTCATAATTATCAAGAACTTTAACTATAGGACGGAAGCTGAAATCGCGATTTTTTTTCACAATTTCAGCGTTCGTCCCATAGTAAAATTTGTATTTTTTTATTTTTGATTTCTTAGAGTAAATTTTTTAACACCTTATATAATGACGTATCCTGCAAATACATAAGTAGTTACCCTAAGGGAACTTTCGTTTTAGGCAACAATATTGAACTGTATCAGTTAAATATGCAATATGAGTGTGACTAGAAAAACTATCACATAGTATCCGAAATTGACGGCTAACACGTATAATCTACAATTTTATTTATATACTATATTTCGCAACTACATAACCATGATATAAATAGACATCGATATCTAAGATCACAATTATTTTATTATAACATTTATGTACTAGAATGGAATCATCTCTTTTTCTGAATTGAGCACGACTTTTTTCGGATTAATTCTATTATAATATATTCTATTTTATTGGCTGAACATTTAGACGTTTCACAAAAACTGCTAATTTTGCAATAACTCTGGTTTATTTATTATGATATCTTTCCTTTTCGTGCAAATACACAGAATAATATTTCTTGTTTTTCTTTCACTTATAATTAATTCTTTCGCAGCATCGCCCTTATTCTAATACATTATAGTTAGTTTCATATCAAGCGATATTCGAAGAAATGGTAAAGATTTTGAACATTAAAATAGCAAAAACCCAATAGGGACATAGTTCTTAAGGTGCATAATAATTAATAGGGACAATTTAGTGTACAAATAGTTTTTAAGAAATTTTAAAAGCAACATTGACCAACTTTCAAGCTCATCATTATTTAAAAAGTGGACGTTTCTTAAGTTTCACTTGACCAATCAGTTTTATTTAAGCAGTTACTACTAAACTTTTAGAGTTAATTTTTCTCTGCAATTTTTTTTCTAAACGTATGTTGTTCTTCATTGCATTGTTTGGCTGCAAAATTAGCTCACTTGCTTCAATTTTAATCTTTTAAATTTAGTAGAAAAAACATTCTACCTTATCCATTACGGCCTCTTTTTCATTATATTTAATCTTCCGAACTTATTCTACATATCAACTTACATTTGTATCAAAACTCCAACAAATTGAGCTTATTGCTATCAATCAGTTCTTAACCAGCGCATTGGTTCGAAAATGAAAAGGAAGACATATTTCAAGCTACTGCTTAAAATACTTTTAGGGCTCCATGCAGAAAAAACTGTAAATCATTCATCAATTATTTCAGTGTACGACAATGCAATTTACATTTAACACAATTATTTTTTCATATTTTTCTAAGGGTTTAAACCCAATTTTTTTCACAACAGCAAATATCATATACCTAACCTATATCCAGCCCAGCACGACTTCACAGTCATGAACACCAAAAATATAACCATGATTTCTTTCGGAAAACCGACTTCAAGACAAGAACTATTCCATAATAGTATGAATTCTAGATTTTTACAATACGTTGTCCCACTCTAGGAATTTCTCCGGTCGTGGGTGCGTTTACAAACATTTAAACTCAAATACACAAACAGCCAGACCGGGAACAACTACCTACAGGCCATACAAATATTTCGCAGTCAATCGCTCAGCCACTGTGCCGTTAAAGCGTACTTTGTCGGAAACAATATGACATTGCTATCAATACGGTTAAGTTAGAAAAATGCTTTTAGTAGCTAAGTTTTTACATATTCGTGTTCTTAACTGTACCAGGAAATAGTTTGTGGCTTACTGTCACCACACCATGTAAAATAACTTACTCAATCGAAACCTAGCCACAAATGAGTTGCCTAATACAGCTCCAGCCTTACGATGAACAATTAAATTTCCAGTTCATCACAGTTCATTTTGCTCACTTCCTGACAGTTCCTAGTATCAGGAACTTCCACGCTGACTGTATACTTCAGTCTGTCTCTTTGTCATTTCATGGTGATCTCTGCCTTGATTTTGGGAGCAACTCGGAAGGGTTGCGGGTCCAGAATGTCGTGGGAACATTGAAGTTGGAGCTCCATTATGTCTCGGTGTAGAGACATAATTAGACGCAGGATTTTTGTGAAGTATTCCAGTTTCTGTAAAACAAGGGCATTTTTTGGTTATTATTTCGCTCATTTAAAGGTTAGATTTAGTTTCGGTTAAAGAAATTACTAAAAAATAAATTAAAATATGAAAAATCGCGTACTTATTAGCAATAAAGCATGCAAACAATATTGTACACTAAAGGGAAATATTTCATACAAAAAAAAATCAAGGAACTTAATCTTCTTAATTGCTAGAACAATCCTTAGAGCGGTAATGTCATTCCCTTTATTGTACAAGAAGAATTTGGAAGTAAGAATAGTAGTATCGTAATAAAAATGCATGCTACGTTATAGGTAGTTAATACTGCTCTAAGCAAAGACAAGCTTTAGTAAGAGAAACCGGAACTTACTTTTATTTTCCCCTCAGTGTACAATATCACGACACTTCTCGTATTAAATAAAACAAAAATTCCTTAAATTTTAAAGTTAAAATTATTTTTATTTACTTTCAACACGTTACTATTTTAAGTGTAATTCAAACCTTATGACTTCATTTCAGGTAATTGTTAATAAATAATAAATTTAAGTCACAAGATTTAAATAAATTACTTTGCTATTTGAGAACACACACATTTGTAAACTTCAAGATTCTAGTACACAACAGCTTAATTTATTTATAGAATATCTGGGGCTCAACCATATCTTTCGAGGCAGATACATAATTTACTTACAAATGACAAATTTTTCCATCACAATTAGAATTTACCAATATCCTTTTACTATCGAGACATTTATTTTAAAGACAGATCCTATTCTTTTACTGCAACATTACTCTGTATTTGTTAAAAGCTACTTTATAGACTGTTGTGTACAAGAAACAATAATATATTAATATCTATATTCTTGGCAAAATAAAAAAAATCTAGTTTTACCTGACTGCTCTGTATACTATGTCCGTTTGCCTTCTCTCCACCGACAACCGTACTACACGGTAACGGCTTCGCTATTCCAATTGTTACTATTCCTGAAACAATAGAAAAAGTATTGGTAAACGTGACATGAAAAACAATTGCAACGTATTGTCGACTTTCCCTGCATACATACATACATTTGACCAAGATAAAGAAATAATGTCTGTTTTCAGTGACTCTGTGTACACCTAAATAATATTGCACTGCTGGATATAACATAATATTAATTTAAGTTTCAACTAGTTATTGAGAACGAAATGAACTACCCAAAAATGAACTAAAAAGTAAAGACAATTCCGATATTAGTATTTCTTGAAAAATACTAAAAAGGTATAATGACTACAACATAACGAGTAATTGCTAAAAACCTACGTCTAGACTACGCCAGATAAAACACACTTTTTCTAATAAACTAAGATAACATTGTTGTGTTATTGTGTTATAGTCATGACCAAATATTATCAATCAAATATTATCACTGGCAGTAAGCATCAGAAGTTTTCACAAAATAATTATATTGTACCTAAAATTTCTAAGATTTACGCAAATTTTCACTTTGATACACTATTAGGTGTTTATATTAATCGTCAGAATTCGATATTTTCACTTTTCACAGGAACTTTTCACCAACAGAAAAATCAATCTACCTAATTTTTTAAGATTTACGTAAATCTTTGCTGAGATGCAACCGACTTTGTTAAAAGAAACTCTACGTTTGATAACAGATGATGATCTATCTGATCTATCTATCTGTAACGTTTGTTTACACACAACGCTTTGTTATCAATGTAGTCATTACTGATAACGACTGTTTCAACGAGTCATGATAATCGAGTTAAGAAGGAGGGAATTTCCTAATTTCTTAAGCTTCGTGTAGTTTTTATTTTGCAGTTAAAATTTTCGCAGTGAAACTATTCGAAGTCGAAGTAATATCTTCATATATTGACGTTTCAAGCAAATAATCAGCCCTAACCTAAGATTCTAACCTAAGATCTACTAGTTAGGGGCGATACCAGTGCTCTCAGCACAATTTGTTAAACCTTATTTTGAGAACGATTGGCGTTATAAAATGTCCATCAATTTGTGCATCTATACACGTTTATAGCTCCTTGTTCAAAACTACCACAAACGTAGGACGTGATCACAAAGCAAGTATTTGTCTAAACACTACACTACACAATTAGCTCTAGATATCATCGAACTGGCTATATTACATTTACACACACTAATAACATTAGATTATAACATTGTTGTATTTGTCCGCCACGGCAATACTACGAGTTTGTTCATTATGTGTTTTGTGAATAATAATGATGATGCAAGCATTGTAGAACGAATGTTATGAAGAGCCACTGTACTCGTAAATGTTACATGAAATACCGTGAAAAAGAAGTAAGTTGCGAATTCATCATTCCATTTGCACATAAGTAGAATTTCATTCAATCTCTTATGAATTAGGCATTGCGTCCCTACTAGAAGGTTTTCTGGTCGACGTTAATGCAAACTGTGGCAAAACATCTGTCTCCCTCCAAACTCAAACTTAAAAGCATTTATTTCAATTAGACCCTTACAGGCACTTTTGAATGTCGGAAAAACAATGAAGGCTAAGCTACAGTCACAGACACAAGGCATAATATCTTGTGAAAGTACTGTAGTTGCCCATTCCAAAGCGTAGATCTCTATGGAGAAGAATGGGCAAGAAACTTCATGGACACTCTTTTCAATCAAAATATTATTACAAAATCTTAGTTACATCATTCATGTTGAGATTATACATGTATGTAAGAACGATGTAAAGAGGCGTGCAAATTAAGAGCATTCAGAGTAAAGGAATGAATGAATAATTTAAAAATATACTTTATTTTTAAATTGTTGATTCATTCCTTAATTAAAATAAACTGTGACGGCTAAGAGATGACCAGTCCCAAATGACAGCGCCCGTTCACGAACATGACGCATGGATCCCACCTACTATCTACTATCTAGTGAGCATCTTCCTGCAGGTTCTAACCTTCAGTGGTCTACATGGATGCCTCTGAACTGCCTGCGGACCCAAGTAGAGAGGTATCACTCCGCCCTGGTATAGTGGAGGGGGGTTGCCTCGACGGATCAGCGGCCGGGTGTGGGAGTGCAGCTGTGTCGCAAACTACGATCCTGTCCACTGAACCCCAAAACATGCACTCGGGGCTACCGACGAAGCCGTGGAAGTGGTGAAATATGGGTCAGTAAAATTTATGATATCGTGCAGTGACACGAAGAAGTTGAAGATAGAATAGGAAATTAAGTAAGAATGAGTCTTCCGCAGTATTGGAATATCATACATTAGCATAACATAACGTCTGAACTAGAACCAGAAATTCGAAGACGTGTGTAATCTACCGCGTAGCTTCCTCGTCTCCGCTACCCCATACCTTTAGGAGCACTCTTGATAGCGGCGACGGCCGCGGCGAGGTCGGCGCGCGCCACGTCCCGCCCGTTGACGGCGACGAGGCGGTCGCCGGGCTGCAGGCGCCCGTCCCGCGCCGCCGCGCCGCCCGCCACCACCGAGCGCACCACTATCACTGAGCTGCCCGGCTCCACAGGGTCCTGGGGGGGACAATATACGCACAATAGAAAGCTTGCTTAATGGCAACAGATGCACCGTTTGGTACATGGGACGGGAATGAATTGTTCAAGTGGGCGTGGATGGCCATATCCGAAACTATGAGGAATAGCGAAAAATACTCAAAGGGTTCTCGAGCCCGATTTTGATGAAAACTAAAACTGCATCATTGGACTTTTGAAAAATCAATTTTCCTAGCAAGGAATCGAACCAATTAATTTTGAAAAAATAATACACGTACCTACACTGTATTATTACACCATTCGATAGTGTTACTAAAAAGGGTCAAATTATGGATAATAATGACATAAGGCAATATTAAGGATAATGTAATGTCATAATACTAACAAACTTTAGAACTGTTTTCATAAATTACCAAACCGAACTTTAAAATTAATTACAACGGAAAACATTAAAACAGACTTAAAACTTTAAGACCACACATAAGATTGCCAAAACTAAAAAATATTTTTAGGATTATCAAACCAGAAATAGATTGGGGCCACGCATACGACCTTGTAGAACGCCAAAGAAAATGAGCATCAAAACTATCTAATTCACTTTTAGAAATAAATTAAAATCCTCACCAAATAGTCCAGTATGGAGAACCCAAGCCCCCTTTCTTCCTTCACGAGCTGGATGTAGTCCACGTGGTCACTCCACATTGCCAGCCCACTCAAAGGCTCTAGTGACCGCGATCGAACTCGTTCTAGGTCTTCTGTGCAGAATTCTGTAAAAACAATAGTCAAATGAATAAATAGCTATCAAAATCAATGACTGCGAACCTATTTTGGCAGGTAATATTCCTAAAAGTTTAGTCTTTTAAAAGACTAAACTTTTAGGAATATACCTTAAGGGCAAAAAATGGAAGAACAAGAAACGTTTTTGTGTAATGGTTAATACATTATTCTTGGTATCAATGTAACCCTTTAGTTTAAACTGTGTTACTAAGTGCCGGCGAAATTGCAGGTAGTAGAAAATATTTCTTAGTATTGCACATAAAAATGATGCAATGCATTCATTATGTATTTCCCTTCGTGAAGTACACGGTCTCTTTCGTTATTAGACAGTAGTAAAAGAAAACCATTTAAAAGATGAAGTTAAACAAACTTTCATTATAATCTCACCATCATGATCATGCGAAGCCGACATAACTGTGGTAGCGCTACAAAGCGATGCGACGGAACTCTCCGACTTAGCCTTGATCAGTCGCTGCGGAGGAAGCAGCAGGTCTTGTAAGCTGCCACCGAGGATGTTGCTCTGTAATGAAACAGGCATACATAGTGTGAGTCGAGAGTCTTCCCTGTTTTGGAGTAGGTGTCCATCAGTCTTACTGAATTCAGGTAAATACTCTTACTCTTATACACACGGAGTGATTGCCTATCTGATCTCTACAATTATGAGTAACACGATACCCCTTGGTAAGATTGGGCGTCTCACTTACGGGCTTTTGACTACCTGTAATAACCGTCAAAGATCTACAAATTACTGCTGGGACCAAAACAGTTCAAGATAATATGGAAGATATGGTATATAAAATATCCGTCCGTCCGTCCGTCCGTATCAGTATTGATTAAAAATAAGCATAGCACGCCATCTGTGTTTGAATATTGTGAACTTTGTGAAGTATCGAAGGTAGATGGCTTTATTTCCACAACTGTTAGTAAATTAACACAGATGGCGTTACTGTTCTGTTAAAATTAACGGTAAACAACATTAGAGAATTCACATCAAGTTGTTTGTTTTTTATTAGTCTGTTCTAATAAAGTCAGAGTATTGTATGTTTCATTCATAAAGAATCTTAGGGATAATGTCATTTGAAATAGTCTGTCCTCCTTACCCTAGCAAACCCAGCATCTGGCAACCGTTCATTGATGACGTGTTGTTGGTCTCTCTTCCTCACCACGACCAGAATGACTGGTGATGTCACTGCTCGTAGTCTGGTCACAACCTCAACGTGGTGGGCACCTAGTACTCGCCAGCCGTTCACCTTAAATGAGAAATTAAAGTAAAAATTTATAAGGGCATAGAACTGAAGTGGCATTCTAGTCCCCTATTGCCATTTTAATTGTTCATCAAAGTGGTGGCGCACGTAACTGGCATTTATGAGTAGAGGATAAACAAGAACAAAATGACCTAGAGTTAGGGTTGCCAGATGGTCGGGATTCGTGTGAATTTTTCCGACATTAAAACATGGTACCGCTGAAAGTGATTTTTTACTAGCCCATGTTGTTGCTGAAAAAATTCTAACAGCACTTGTTTTCAAAACAAATGCTTAGTTACAAGCTCATTAATTTAATTAAAAATTAAATTATCTCAATATTTATTTATAAATGGGTTAATAATAAAATAAGAAAAATAAAAAATTGTCAATAATTGACCTGTAATAATATAAGGGTCTTCATCATTATTTATTTTATAATAGAAGTCTCAATTCTGTTATGCAGCTGTTTTCAAATTTTGAACCCTACTGTTTCGTCGATACCGGTTAGTATTGACGCGCAGTAGGGTTCAAAACAAGCGATCAAATCCCCAATAAATTAACCGATAAGTATAGTACCTCAAGCAGCTCATCTCCGACCCTGTACATTCCGAGCCTAGCCACGGGTCCATTGGGTGCTATCGCGCGAATGTAATGTCTCGCCTGAACCTCCTTGCCAGCCACCACGCGCACCGTACCTTCCAGCGAGATGCCCAGACCGCTGTCCTTCTCTTTTATTATAGTGCCGACCTGGAGAAGCAAGACATTGATAGTTAAATAAACCAGAATCTTTTTACTAAAACTAGCTTAAATACATCCAAATAGTGTTGTTAGCCACGAATTTGATTATGTAAGGAAATTTGACAGACCGGCGACTTCGCATCAAAAGAGTTCGTTTTTACCATTTCAGTATAACCTTGAAACTACATATGTGTTGTGGAGTTATAGTAGTTCATTTTTATCCATAAAAAATCGCAATCTGAGAAGTTTTGTTCTAAAAGTATAACTTGGCACCATACAATTTTTTTTTTGGCAGCAGCCACACAGCAGCTTATAAAAAGAGTTGTCGTCTACGTTTCAATCTAGATAACTAAAATCTTTACTAGCTCAGTATAGTCCTGGATGTGTCTTGCTTCTCGCTCTGACTATACTCGCATCGTCTCGCTCTCACTCACCACAATGTCATACTGGTACTGATGTCCCGGCCAGTCGTTCTCCTGCCGCAGTATGTCCCGCCACTTGTCCTGAATGCGTCTTGCCTCTCGCTCTGACACTTCGTCGTCTCTTCCTATAACGATCTCCGCCTCTTCGGATGGAGACATCGGCGACGGCAAGTGAGGCAGGATCTCCGATTCGGGTTCCGCTTCGATTACTGTTGATTCGTCATACTGCAAAAAATACAATGAAATATTAAGTTTAGGATGGTCTTTGTATCTTCGAATTCGGTGAAGAATAATATCGAGTGAAAATTCAGAGATTTATTTAGCAGATATCAGATTAGGAAATATCTACAAAATACATGATAAGGTAGAACGATAAAAGTCCTGAATCACCAAAATTTGTGCCGTAGTATCTTATTTGAACAACAAAGGAATTTCCCCAGCGCTGGGAACATAACAGGCTAACTACTCACCACACTAAAGCTATACTTGGCAAGCGAGGTGACAGAAGGACTCGGCGGAGCAATTGGTGACCTTCCATCCTGAGCAGCCAACGCTTTCTGGAGTTTCTCAAACCCCGCCCCACGAAGGTACCTAGAAGATTTATTACTGAAATTAGAAAGGATTTAAGAACACAAAATCTCAATGTAAATCTTAGAAACATTATTCCATCATAGTCAATGAACTCTTCAAAATAACGACGGTCAAAATTCGAAATGACGTAAAAGACAAGTGCGAACAGCGAACGTGCTATTAAATTTGCTACATTCAGCTCAGTGACTAGAGTTCAAATACCAACAGCAAGCTCAGTCTCTTACGACATTTTACTCCAGCATGAATATTATCCAGGGATGTCACATCTTACCTCAATGCTTTCAGTCGTACTACGGGCCCCTTCGCGTCTCTTAGCAAGGCTACTGCGCGATGATTAGTCACTCCGTGTAGAGAAACGCCATCAACCTGCAAAGAAGAAACATTACCTTTTAGAATATATTGCGTCTGATAAGGCAGTCCGGTAATGGGGCGAGTTACTTAGGGCTGCACCACATGTAGCAGTACTGTATCGCTTTCCATGCATTCCTATCCTTTCTGACGCTCAAAACCGTCACTTGCTAGAGCGAGAAACAGAGCATCCTGCCGAACTGGGACACTGATCTCCTCTCTTTGAGAGGGAGTGGGCCTAGTACGGTTGCTAGATGTCACATGTCTTAAATTTTCTATCATAGCATACGGTGGTTTTCTCACGATGTTTTCCTTCGCCATTTTGAAAGCAGTGGTGATGAAATAAATTACACAAAGTAATGCGCCAGCCTGGGTTCGAACCCAAGTCTCGGAAGTCATGTGACCGTTACCACTTGAAAAGCTTCCAATCAACATTCTTCCCACCAATCAGTACGAAGCATTGTCTAGTATACCTACCTACTCGCACCTCCGCCCTAACTAAGCGACCTCATTAATTTGATTAGTGCACATTAAGCCTGCCTTAATTACTACGAACCAATTGATCTCGCTAATTAAGAGGCATTGCTTCCAACCTCTGCGGATAATTGGAGATATTGATTAGGAAGGCATTGTTTGGAGGTAAAGCAATTTAGATTATAATTTTGGTAAAACAAAGCGCGATTAAGATATAAATCGCGCTTATTTGACTCAGTGGAAGATCGGTCGTAAAAACTAATTTAGAAAATATTCTAGAAAACGAAGAAGATGAGTATTTATCCATCTTCTTTTATGTCATCATCTCTTTTAGGGTTCCGTACCCAAAGGGTAAAACGGAACTCTATTTCTAAGACTCCGCTGTCCGTCCGTCTGTCTGTTCGTCTGTCACCAGGCAGTATCTCATGAACCGTGATAGCTAGACAAATAAAATTTTCACAGATAATGTATTTCTGTTGCCGCTATAACAATAAATAAAACAGAATAAAATAAATATTTACGAGGGGCTCCCATACAACAAACGTGATTTTTTGCCGTTTTTTACCGGCGACCGGTAGACGCTTAAAAAATTCACAGAATATTTAGTTGAATATTCACTTTGTAAATAAATAATTAAATTTAAATAAAATAAATATTTAAGGGCCCATACAACAAACGTGATTTTTTTGCCGTTTTTGTCTAATATTGTATAGATAATGGTACGGAACCCTGCGTGCGCGAGTCCGACTCGCACTTGGCCAGTTTGTATGTATTTAAATGTGGCAGGACCTACTACACCACATAGAAATTATGCACCATCCTGACAAACATACATAAATGCACACCTGTTTGCAATGAGGGTAGGCAGAAACTACAGAACACTACCTTTACGATACTTACATACTCCTTTCGCTTCCTTCACGTTCATACATCTGGTCATAGTGGTGATACACGCACACCACTTGCAAGTACTACACACCTGACCTGTCTAAAGATCCTCACCATTAAGGTCAGTGTGTCCGTCTAAGGCGTCCCTTCCCATCACCATCCTAACGTCACGTAAAAGTCCAACATCACGCCATGCACCAACAAATTATCGACGAGATTAAGATATTGTATACAACAGCTTGAAGACACCCGTCGGGCAGTAGCCCATCAAACAATACCTGATAATTTCCATCCTCCATCTTTTTTTTTCGGACGGGCAATCATCAAATGACTCCTCCCACTCTGCGCGGAGCGGAAGGGAGTGTCAGCCTTGTACTGACTAAAACCCATCCATGTTCCTTCCTTGCCCTTTGTGTTCCAGGGCCGCGGTATCTCTTTCGAACAGTCCCGCAGCCCTGGCAGTCCCAACCTCTGTCTGAATTTATATAAATTTTATTATAATCGTCAACATCTACTTATTCTTGACGAAAGTTACCTACGTTAGTTAAACTTTTTGACTTACATCTCCTTTCCAACTGTATAAACTTATGAAATTTTACTATTTCCTCAACGTTCTCATTTCTGTGAGTGCTCCTGCACTTTGACAGTAAGGAGACATTAAATAAAGCCGTAGTTTTCTGGAGTAATTCATGTATGAGACGTGACGACATTGCGGCGAACGGAGAATATTATATTAGAGAAAATAATATTCAAATGGCTTCTATAATGGTTCAAAATGGCAGAAGATTGTGCAAGAGAGAAAATTTATAGCAGCTTGCCTCTAGACAACTCGTTAGCCTATCTTCTTTTCAGGAACATCATCAAATGTGCCAAGCGCATCAAGAAGATAATCATGCAGTAGCTAAGCATCGGGTAGGTTGAACTGGAGTTTGAGAAACGTACTGATGGATTTTAAAAAAACACAATGATTGTATCCAGTTAATGTAATTACATGGGACCCACGACATGCGGTTTTGCAAAATAAAACTCCTGTCAATTACCTCTTCAGGGAATACAAAGGTAAAGTAATGTAAGGGAAAATATTAAACCGGAATGGACAGTATAATTTCTAAAACAGCACTATAAATGTGCGGACATGAAAACAAGACGAGCGCATAAAGTAATGGCTCGATTAACTGCGTACTCGCCAGTCTCATGGGATAGTTCAGTTTGTACGAGATGACAGTGTGAGCGGTAGAGGGTTAAGGATAATGTCCTTCTGGTATATTATACCATGCAAAGGTTGTATTACGGTCCGTCGTAAGTTAAGCTACATGTCGAGGTCGGTCCGTGAATGGGTGAGAGTCGATTTCATATCGAGATCCTTGACACTCACAGATCTTTGACAGTGGTTACTGAGTCAGAACATCTGAACACCAGTTTGCTAGGGCATTAACTAGCAGCTATGTTGAGAAGTTAAGACTTGTAGTCGCACCTTGTGAAATAATGGTATTCAGCTGGATGGTTGGACTGTAAGGCGATCCTAACATAATTGAGAAAAGGCTAGGCTAGGCAAATGATGGAAAATATATTTCTATAATTAAAACCGGACGAAACTTTAAAGTAATGTCTCGATTAACTCTACAGTCGGCGGCCTCATGAGACAGCTCACAGTTAGTAGTTGGTACGCGATGACAGTATAAGTAGAAGAGAGTTGGAAATATGTAGTCCTTTTCTTGATGACACGGTGATATAAGAGAAGCATTGCTAGATAACAAGGATATTACGAGTATGAGGTTAAGAACACCTTATCTGTTGTTATTTATTGCAGTAATCTCTGAAAGATACCTACGTGAAGAGGTCTGTACCCATTAGCCGAAGTGAGTAGAACAAGGTTTCCTATGACAAAGATAAGGAGGTTGAAAAATAACTTAATAATATTATTAGTTAGTATATGAAATTCCAGTCTTCATGCTGGATTCGAATTCAAGATTGAGTAAAAATGTACAAATAGGTATAAAGGAAATCATTTAACATTTATTTTGTAGTTGGTAATGTAAACTGCGATCATCAAAATAAGAATACGCAATACTTACGTACTAAAGCTCGCGTCGTAACTTTTGGGACAAATAAGAAAGATAACGAAAAGTCACCATAAGCCAAGAAAACATCGTTGGATAAAGTGAAACCCCGAAAGGTTTGGCAAACGGCAGACAGTACGGTGTGTCAACGTAATAAGAGCAAACATATCGACACGTACTGGGCACGGCGCCAATTTTGCCACGTCCCGAATTACCGAAATTTCAATTTCTTTAAAATTGCAGCCAAAACTGGGAAATTCTAATAGATTGTCTAATTTTGGCTGCACCGCAAATGTCTGTGTTCCTATTCATATTGTACATGGACTGTTATTCGAACCTAGGGAAGAAATCTAATAATATCATTGTACATAAGATCAACAATCATAATATTAATATCAACATTTAAAATATCAATACCGCAAGCTCAGCGATTCTAAATCTCAAATGGGCTTCAAAATCAATATTTTACACAGAATTTTTTGCCAAACTAGGCCAGTGGAGTGTAAAGAGGAGAATGAAGTAACTTAGTGACAAACAACTAGAGGTTATCCAGCAATATGAGAACCTGGTTAGATATGATTCCAATCAAAGAATAAAAACGCTGCTGCAATCCCTAGACGCGATTGGACGGCTGTGGAACGAGGCAATATTTCTTGCTATAATGTATTGTACAGCTGATTTTGAGGTTTGTCCGATATTTTTATTGATGCCATAATATCGCAAACTTTTTATACCTATAAAGTTACAACTTGATAAGCCAAGAGCGAATAATATCATGTAATTTATTAATCATTCGAAGATATTTATGATATCGACCACCCCGCACTGGGCCCTAGTGGTGAATTAAGGAACGTTTTCGACTGATTATGCTAAGTTAGTTAGTAGAGGTATCAAGTTGTAAAGGCATTTAAACCTATACTAAATGATTTATTAGAATGTCGAATGTCCATCAAAGCATTTTAGTATGCACTCCATTAGTAGCATTACCAGTACATTTCCAACTCTTCAAAATTAGGCCTACCTTCAATACAATTTGAGCGTTAATCAGAACCAGGAGATCAAAACAAGGCCCCCAGATCAGACAAGTACACCCTTTGATAATACTCATATTAATATTCGCGAAGGGAGAGCAGGACGTGACGTCATGAAATAGGCCAAGGACTCGACGTTAGGGAATTGTAATAAAGACTCGTTTGACGATTTCTCCTTTATGATCCTCCTCCTTAAAGGGATTGAACGTAAAAAGGAGATGGGAGTTATATCCGTTATGCTGTGTACCTTGTAATTTTGTTTCTGCTATATATGTGACGGGATTTGCATGGCTTTGATATTGATGCGGTGTTGTTAGGGGGTGGCTGTTTTTGTTAATGCTGGAGCAGTATTAACATAATACTAAGCTACAACTGTGTCATATTCTTCAGGAGTTAACGTAAAATAAAAAAGGACTGTGGAACAGTGTACTACAGATTCACTGAAGGGCTAGCCAGTACTTAGCTTGACGTCATGATCAATAACAAACCCTAACGTTACAATTTAGCAGAAATAATAATGAGGTCCAGATGTCCATTTACGGAGATCGAAATTTCACAGTAGCTGTCCAAACTCTGGATTTCTACAAGGTTGATGGCAAAATGCTCGCCCCTTCATGAATGAGACTTAAACATATGTGGGTGTACTACTATAGATGCTCTTACCTCTTTCTAAACCTTCGGAAAAAAAATTACTATGACTATATTTTCAAGAACCCTAAATGATATTAAAAGTTTATCAGTACGCAAGCTTTTATTTAAAGAAGCGCTTTACTATCCCAAACATTATTTATTTAAAAATACAAAGCTGAAGCTTTGTAAGCCCCAGCATAACCGAGAATACTTGAGAGCAATCAGAAAGCAAGTAGAAAACTCAGCTGTATGAACTTCTCGTACATAGAGGAGGGGCCGGGCAGCTTCGTTACGAATTCATGGATTTACAACCCGGAATATAAACATCAATTTTGCTTGACGTCAAAACTAGCATTCTTTTGTTTGTTATTTCTAGGTTTTACAAGATCAAGGAAACGTCAGATGAATAAAATTGTGTGAGGAATGATATGAAAGAAAAAGAAGTAAATGACAGCGTGACAGTTGATAAAAGATAATGGAAGAAAAAAACTTGTTGCGTCGACCTCAACTACCATAGAGCAAGGGCAGAAAGATGATGATGATGACACTGTTTAAGGTTATAAACCTTTGCCCAGCAGTAAGACAAATAAAAAAATCAAGCAGTTGTTGCTATTTTTTTCCTTTTGGGTAACACTGTAGTGTCGAAAACTGATAGAGATGAATTGACCAAACATGATACAAAAATTGTTTGATCATATTTTCTTTTAGGCTGATACAATGTCTATAGGTATGAATTTAAATAGCTGTCATCCAGTATTAATTGTTAAATTATAATAGAGCATACGCTAGGTTTTTGAGCGTAATTTATTTGTTATAGAGCATTTTAATTTGGCAAGATTCTGTGTGAATTCGGTGCCCCCAACCAGACCATGTAAATCCAAGTCAGAGACCCATGGCGGCATAAAAACTCACACTAACCATACGATAAAGAAAGAAGAACCAGACCACGACCCAGTTGTCGTTTAGATGTCGTCGTTTCGTTGCGTATGGTCTAACTCGCAATCGGTCAAATTCATGATAATCGCAATCCGTCAAAATTGCAAAGCGTCAAAACAGCAAATCGTTAAAATATTGACAAAACGCACCATTCATTCGAAAGAACAAGAAGCGCTTGTACTGTGCAGGCTTTGAGATCTGTGTTTTTTTGTGTTGTGTGTTTCATTTTTTCACTTTGTCACGCGAGGTGTAAAACAGAATTTTCATATTCCATTGTATCACTCTCTAACCTAAGAACTCTATGAATATTATTTCCATCTGAAATGACGGTTGTTTCATTCATTTCATCTTCTCGTACAATATTTATCCCGGAAGGTTCAATCTTTCTTTCATCAGCAGGATAGCCAGCAGTTGGGTCGCTTTCTGTTACTAAATATTAAAACGTTCGGATGTTCCTACAATGCTGCCTTCAAATATATTCTGATGTTGTTTTCTCTATTGTTTACCGAGTGCATACACCCTTCTGTTTTATATTAATACAACACTATCTACACTTCTATTTTGTATTAGTGGGGCTTTTACTAATATTGCAGCTGTTGGTATGTGGTCGAACAATTTTACATAATTATATTGTTCTTATAACGATGCAGATTATTCATTTTCGATTATGCTGATTATGTTAAACATTTTAAGAAGGTAACCATGGAATTTCTTGACCATTCTTTTCAATACAAAACTTATCTTGCTAATGAGTATAGAATCAATTCTATCTCCTTTGTTTTAAAGTTCTTGACTTCAGGATACTTACAATTGACAAATCCCTGATAGAACCAGTAAACACTAAAATATGTCTATAAAGTCTATTTCTGGACTAAAGTAGCAAGTACGGCCTACTCAAGGATCAAAGTATAGTTAAACTTCAAACTAAATAAAAAAAAACTTGTTTTTTCCTAATTAAATTAAAAGTTTGCCAGTTTTAATCAGGACTGGAATGTTATTGACTTATTAAAAAGTGGCCCCTATACCAGAGAAACTTACCGAAAACCGTCTCAGATGGTATGGTCACGAGATACGATGAGACAAGGAGTATGTAAGGTGTATGAAGAAAGCATTGCTACTTCCCGAATGTAAGAGAGGTAGAAGGCGACCTCCAGCTACGTGGTTGACTAGCATGACGAAGCTCCTACTAGAAGAAGAACAGCCACACCTGACAACCCAGGACAAATTGTCCTGGCGCCAGAAGGGTAAGGAGAGCCTACCCTACTTAAAGTGGGATAGAGCTATGATGAAGAAGCCTGCCCTGCAGCTAAGAATACAACGAAGACTGGATGATTAACAGAGTGAAAGCTAGAAGACACAAAAAAGTATAGACATGTTTAACAAAAAAGAACATGACATACAATTTGTCTCAGTCCCAAACATGATACAAGTAACCAACGAAGCGTCGAACCTCCAAGACGAAAACATTCGGACTTCGGTCAACACCGTCGCGGGACGAAAGGGTGGCAAAGATTGCTGATATAAAGTTCAACGATAGAATAGTACAGAAGTACGGCTCTGACACCATTAATTTGTCGCAACCATAAGTCCTTGCGACAAATTAGTAGAGAGGAAGTTCAGGCAGCAATCAACTTTTAATAATAAAGGGTGTAAACAGACTCTTAACGAAGCCGAAAGACACTTGTTCTCCCCGTCATTGCGATCATTTGTTTCTAGACCCTACCTGGGAACCTTCTAGTTACGGAGATATTGGGGGTCAAAGTTCCAACTGAAGTTTTTTTTTAAATACATGTTTTTAATGTATTTTTTTTACTTAAGACACCTTGATGGCCCCCGTACTATTCAATCGATCTATCAGCACAATGTTTTGAATGCGTGACATTGAACCATAACATAAAATGTGATTTTTAACCCCAAAAAAACATGTCGTTTCCCAGCAATGCGAAGCGTGAAGAGTCTGTTTACACTCTGAATAACTATGTAGCTCTTACTAACACGAGTTCAGAGAGGTACAGGTACCTAAGTGCGCTTGCACTTGCTGTGCGTGAAGCGTGTTTATGTGTGCGTTTTTGCTCGATGTATGTTCCCAACCTTCTGATATCTATCTCTATAGTTATTGCAGGTTTATAAAGCTGAGCGTGTAATCTAATTTGACATCTAGACGACTGGAGGTCAGGGAGCTACTGATCGAGTTATAGCGAGAGTGATAGCGGGGAGGAACGATACGATTTATATCGATTGGGAAGGGTTGGGCAGTCTTGGGTCCGTGGTTGTTTTAAGAGATTGAGAAGATTCTTGTTGGGAGCTTTATTGTGTTTATATTTATACTACTTAGAGATGCTTTTTTGTTTTTTAAACGTTGCCCCACACTAGGAATTTCTCTTGTATCGTGGGTGCATTTACAAACATTTAAACTCACATACACAAACAGCCAGACCCGGAACCACTATCTGTAGGTCATAGAAATATTTGTTGCGAGCGGGGTTCGAACCCGCGACACGCAGCGCAGCAGTCAATCGCCCAGCCACTGCGCCAACCGTGCCGTCAAAATTAGATTACAGAAGACATAGACATTCGAGAACTTTAAACATCTAAAAATATATACGCGGTTAATTATTGAGAACCCTCTTTTTATTTTCGGAAGTCTACTAATGGCTTGCCTTGACCTCTCGCCTAGAACTACACAAGGTAGTTAAGTTTTTGCAGACGTACTACTTTCCTAACTCCATCAATGTTTCCTACAAGAAGTCTATCTTCCATCCATCACACAAGGCTCCATAGCTCAACTTCCTCACAAAAACTACACTTTCCGTTACGAAAATAAGACATATGGATCGTTTTATACCACTGGCTAGCTCAACGAGGCCAAAGCATCGCCATAGCACGTCTTAATATATGGAGAAGTAGAACGAGTTTCTATCTCTGGTAGAAGGGCAGACTCAGGCTCCGTTCACAAGCCTCATATGTGACTTGATTGAAGCGTCACCCCAGGGCGACCCGTGCGTTTGTCTCTTATTTTCTTCGCGAAAGAACCTTCACGTTGCAAGCCACGACCGTGGCAAGTTCTACACAACTTCTTTCATTTCTTGTTCCGTAGAAGTTGTCACAACACGCGTGTAGCTCGTATCCAATGACATCACGCTAAGATAAAGCACTCACCAAATCAATCAATGGCGTCGCGTTTTAGGAGGTAGTACACCTCAGTTAACCTTAACTAATGACATCGCGTGTACCGTTGTTTGACAGTTAGTTTACTTTTCATTGTACTGGGCGTCACTGTCAATTTGACAGTGATATTTTAGTCATTACAATAAAGTTGTTGTTGGATTGCTGTCAAGCGATAACTTACTTTGAAAAGACTGTGTTAATTCTGTCCGTAATCATTTCCTACCGTAACCGGTACAGGAAGGCATGTGTTGTCACGTGTGTGTCCGGCCAGGAAACACGTGTGCTAAGGAAAAGGGAAGGGACATTCAATTAAGAGTTGTTGTTGAATAAACGGGAGGTTCTGGGTTTAAGGTTTCCAAGAGCGTCTATTAGAAATTACCAAATATTTTCAAAGTACATATTTGGAAAATCTATACGTTGAAAAAATATACGTGGCACTGTTTCACATAACACAAACACAACGGGACTTGAACTTGCAAAATGTGGGTTTACTATAAATTATATAAATAATAGAGATTCACCTCTCCATAAATAAGCTTCGGGGAAACCAGACATGATGTTATGTTAGTAAAAAAAATTACGCGCTTACACGCGCGCCACATTTTGAGCTTCAAACAACCGAACTCGCATACACGCGGTTAGTCCAGCGCGTTCACTTGCGCCGGTGGGTTCAATCAGTAGCGATATATCAGTATCTCTCGCGGCTCACGCTTATACGAGCTTATACGCGCGTACGAGATAAGCGTGTACGCGCCTAAACATGAAAAACCACAACATCATTTTCTTCATGACATTTTAATGTCCGCTGGTAATTTCACAGAAATCTCATTTCTCATGGCTGAGAAAACGTTATGTTATAATTTCGAAAGTTACCAAACTTTCGGTATCCAAACTGAATTTCTAACGTTCAGGAAATTATTTTTTAAACCAAATCAAATCTTGCAAGTTTCAGGGGACTGACTCTTATACAGGAAGTTGTCCGATTGTGAAAAGTTACATGCCAATTAAAGAGGTTAAGCTGTAGGAGTTTCACTACGCTACTTGAAGTTGTCAACGGTTTCTAAGTGAAGCTTCCAGAAAAATGAATTGCCATAGTGAAATAAAACAAAACTCTTATTCTTTAATAAGCGTGTGTTGTGCCCGGCTGATGGAAATAGAGCCTACCCCTATTACTTGGGGCCTTAACATAACGGGTGAACTATGGTGTACCTTTGTCTACCTCTTCGAGGAAAACGAGCGTGGTGTTGTTTGTGTTGCTTGTGTTATTAAGGGAAAAGTTTTAGGTATGAATAAGGATAACTACAATAGTAGGGGAAGGCCAACAAAAGCAATATAGGTAACAAAATAAGAATTAACCTACCCTAGTCAACCCCGACTCGCACCACACAACACGTCACCCGCCGTGAACCAATAGTATCGACGTGAAACTTCACCAGTGCACGTCGTGACGCGTGACAAATTAGTCGCACTAATGGTTGCCTGATGTTCCTCCGTCAGCGGGTGACTTTTCCCCGCCGCGCAAAACGCAAAACTGTAGTGAGCATTTATAGAGGAAAAACAACTAAGGAAGGATTTTTAATATAATTATAAACGAGTTAACAGAGGATGTAAGGAATTTTCACATTTTTGACGACGGGAAATCTTGGCGGGAAATGGAATTTGATGTGAACGCAACTTATGGTTAAATGGGAAATTACGAAATATCTTTAAAAAGTCGGTTTCGCTCGCTGTGCGCTTAGATCTTTGAAACTAAACAACGGATTTTAATTCAGCAATAGATACAGTGATTAAAGAGGAAGGTGTATATGTATAATCTTTCTTCTTTCTTTCTTAACGAAGCCGAAAGGCACTTGTTCTCCCCGTCATTGCGATCATTATTTTGCTCTAGCTAGACCATACCTGGGAACCTTCTAATTAGGAGATATTGGGGGTCAAAGTTCCAACTTTTTCACAAGTTTTGTTTTTTAATACATGTTTTAATGTATTTGTTTCCGTAGCTGTGATTTATTGATAATCATAAAAAAAGTTATGAAAAAGCTTTCTCTCTGACAAATTCATTTAATAACTTATCACCTGAGTTATACATTATGGAATGCAGCAATAAATGATTGAATATAGAAAACACACGATTACAACATGCGATGTCAAAAATATCTAGCCAGTCTAGAAATGCTATAAAATGCATATTCAATCCAGTCTCCATGTGACACAAGCTCGCGTGTGTCCCAGCAACATGGTCACAGCAAATGGAATGAAAACATCAATAGTCAGCGAGGGCGGCGTGCCGCGTGACAAATCAACCGAGCAAATAGTTTCCGAGCAGGGGACGACTGTTGGACGGTTGAGTTGCAGTTGCAGGGGAAAGTCGGGGCTTTTGTGACAGTTCTAGGTATGACGTGTTAAATGCAGTTGTAATATTGTTTTAATAAGGAAGCGACTGTATACTTTAGTCATAAAACGACTGACTTATATCATTATGAAGTTCAAAAACTGCTGTTTTTTACTAATCTAGCCTTACAACGTTTTCGGTACGTCGTGGTTCCGGCGTTGAAGGCAGTCGTTCGGGGAAGATCCTCTGCTGCAGAGTTTTCCTCACGCTGAATCATAATATTACTTAAAGAACCTTGGACTGGAGCCGTTGGTTGTGCAACCCCCACTGATATGAGAGTGCCACTGTGTCCTTAGACGACGGAACTACGACTTGGCGAAAGTGTTGTAAGGGTAGATTATTCTTATTCCTTAAAGCACACAAAAAAACGATATACATACAAATACCAATAATACAGCTTATGTCCAATAGTGGGCTTAACCCAGAATTATATATTCTTAAAGCAAACCCAATTTCGACTTTGTTTATTTGATGAGGGTAGGTTTTCAGTACCAAAATACAGAGAGACCCGGTAAAGACGATGTTAAAACATAAATCCACATCGGCAAACAAAAATTCAGGTCAAAGTAGTTGTGGAAAAGATGATAAAACTTGTTCAGTGTTTAATAGAAGCCATATCTAATTTAACTACAGCGTATATATTATTTTATTGCTTTCTCTCCGGCATCGTAAACATAGTTTTGTTGTTAACTACATAACGAGAGGATAACTTTGTCATTTGACATGGATTGAAATGGAGTAGCTTGTGAACATGTAACTAACTTATATTGGGACACTAGAGGGATCTGTTTCACTTAACGTGGTTAGTCAACTTCGGAGGATAGTGTATTTCGGGCAGCTTTAGATCACAAGTCTAGCCTTTTTCTAAAAATATTGGGGTCAGCTTCCAGTTTAATCGGATGCAGCTGAATACCAGAATTTTGCATGGAGCGACGGCTAGTCTGACCTCGACAACGCAGTCACTGGGGTGGCTTGTTTTAAATCCCAGAGCATATAAAGGCACCTTTACTCGTTACATTAGTTGATAAAGGTACTGGCAAGAAAATAAGGAGCTGTCCCATATTTGAGTAAATTATTAGATCACAAACCCGCACTAATCGTTCCATCTTGTTTTTAAACCCCAACGCGGTTATAAGTTTAACGTGTGTATCTTTGTATCTGTGTGTCTGTCTGTGGCATCGTAGTTTCTAAACGAATGGAACGATTTTGATGCGTTTGTTTTTTTTACAATTACTCTTAACAATTTTATCAACTACGTAACCTGTCATATATATCCTAACGCCAAAAGATCCTCGTATCCCTGTAATTATGATGATAAAGTTTCTATTCAACCTACTATATCAAACTACCCACACATTCATTGTTTACGCGGCAAGTTTCTAAAAGATGCCCCACACTTCATCAAGAAACATGAGAGCATCCTATTTTCCTTTGTTGACTGTAATAAATTGGTGCAGAAAGTGACATGAGGGACACTTTTCATTTGATGTGTCCCATGTTGGGCGCCATTTGCCAGTTGGGCGCCAACAAGAAATTCATTCCAAAAACATTGTTTTTTTTATATAATAACCACGGAGAGGAGTTTACTCTAAAGTCGACCTCAAACCTTTATTCAAAATTGTATTTGCCTAATTAAACTTGCCTATCTGGACATTTTATTACCTCCTTAATCATTTATTGGTTGGCCGTCGTGGGTTAAGGCTCCATTTTAAAAGAATTGTGCCCTGCATTTTGTAATATATATTAACACTCCACTATTTTCGTTTTTCTAGTCGGTTGGCTAGCTTTAAGTCACGCTAATGACGCCAAGACAAGTGTCAGTTGGTTTATATTTTTGTACAACGACTTGACAGGATTGGCATACGTTTTTCGTAAGCTTATGTTAAAACATTTTGTATTATGTATACGTAATGCTGATAGAATGCAACCTTCTCTAGATCATCTTACTGAAAGTGTTGATGCGGCCGATAATGCACACTGGCCTAGAAGTAACCTATACACTCGGACTTGTATGACTTCCTGATTATAAATAGTCGTCTTCGGAACGCACGGACTCTGCCAAGGAGTTCAACTCCTGCTATTTCTGTACCAAGACAATAAAGCCTTCAAACTCCGGGCGAAAATACCACTACCGCACTACTAATACGCCTCTAGGCTGTGTCATACGCAACGTTGCAAGCTTGCCGATACCAGCATTTTTTTCGTTACTATATTAAACTGTCCATTAATGCGGCACCGTCTACACGACCCGTAACAGTACCGATGACCGCTGGAAAGGATATTAATCTTACCTCTACGATCCTGTCGTTGACTTGTATCTTGCCGCACAAGTCTGCGGAGCTGCCCTCGCTGATGCTCTTCACGAAGATACCGCTCAGCTCCTCTGTAGACAAAAATTACAATTAATTGCACCATGTAAAAAGTAAGACATTGTTGTGAGGAGTCCCGACATGACGGTTGCAATTACTATTAGTATGACCAAAAGCTCTTTACAGAAGAAAATTCCATACAGACACACAGACTGCTTTGTTGGTCTAGTGTTCGCAAGCTGAGTGTTTTGGAGTCTGAATTTGCGCGGTTGTTGGTAACAGGCTCGCCCCTTATCACGTGGGAGTAGTTACTCAAACATAACTGGCGAAATGTGGGTGGTACTGCCTGCGGGGAATTTATACATGATGTTCAAAGGTGTTTATTAAACCAAATCATAACAATAATATATACACTTATAATTAAAATAACCTATACATGATGTTATGTTGCTTGGTATTTAAAAAAACTTTAAAAGGATTTCATGTCTTGGGAATTCGGAGGACTATAATTACTTTTAAGGCCTTATTGATTTTACCTATTACCTATATACCGATAATTTGCTGCTGAAAATACAAACTATCAAGATCCGTTGTAACCAAAGGGTTTCAACGCAGATAATTTCATACAAAATTACAAAAATTCAAACTTTACACCATACACGCCTCTAAAATGGAATTTTCTGCGGTGCAAACGGTAAAGTACTAGATATCATTCGAAGTGTCCCTGTTGGGTGCCATTTGTAAGTTGGGCGCCAACAAGAAATTTATTTAAGAAACATTGATAGTAGAGGATCCGAAGTAGGAGCGACCTTCACTGATCTGTTTAATGGATGAAATTTTTTTTATTTCACGTTTATTAAACAGTGCACACATAAGTGTAACGAATAAATTTAATATCAACCGAAAATATGAAGACTGCATAATAACAATACGCTAGCAATGGGCTGTCTACCTTTTTCCTGGCGTAACTATTGGGTTATCAGATATAAACAGGTACAGGATCGATTCTAGTTATTTTCACCCATTAGTTTAATAAACAGATCATATATCTAAATAAGCACTGTTTCATTACAAAATGATGATATCGGGTTGTCTGCAAAAAATCTGGTTTGAATGAGGGTGTCGAGTAAATGATAGCTTGGCCAGGATTTTTCTTTCCGCTCGCTACATATTTTTTAACATACTAATATAAAATAGTTTTCATCCATTAATATAAACCGATCAGTGGAGGTCGTCCCTAGCTCGGATCTTAGACTATGACTTCCTTTTATAAAATAACCACGGAGAGTAATTTACTCTAAAGTAGACCTCAAACCCTTATTCCAAATTCTATTTTCCTTATTAAACTTATTACGTAGGTTACGAACCTGAGCTAATTTTATATAATATCAAATCAAATGAGAACCTAAGAAGAATAGGTATTTTTCGAATTTCATATAAGAGGATTACCTCATCAATCGTTAAAACAGTAGAATCCCAACCTAACTTTACGAGTACGTAAAAATACGATCAAAGTTCAACCAAACATTAGGATTTGCTAGCACTATCGGAGGGAGCTTAGGGACGTCTAAAAGCTAAGTTAGACTATTTAGATAGTGCGGCGGCCATCTTGGATGTCTATCGAACGTTTGATAGCAGAATAGTTTATGTTTAGAGGGTAAATATGTTGTGTTAATGTGTTTAGGGGAATTTTATCTCTTACTGATTGAGATTAGAGTTGATAGTGGTTATCGTATTTGGTTGGTTTGATTGTATTAGAGTTTCACCGCTAAATACCAACCCGGGGTTCACGAGGCGGATTATGGCTCATAGAGAGAAGGCGGTCCTCGCAGTTGGAGCCTTATATGCAGATTAAGCTAAATATGCCCGTCGGCTATCAAGGGGCGACTACCTGCACCCTTCAGGACTTATGAGGTCAATGATGTTGCTGGCGAAAAGGTCTAAACAAGTGATAATGGCTTTAAAAGTGGATTTGTGCTCGGTCGATTGAATAGCCATATTCTTTCTTTTTTGACCAGGGAGAGCAGCGGTGGCCCAGTGGTAGCGACCCCAACTTACGAACAGTAAGTCGTGGGTTCGAACCCAGGCAGGCGCATTACTTTGTGTAATTTATTTCATCACCACTGCTCTCAAAAACGGTGAAGGAAAAAACTGAAAAGTTTTTTATTTTACCCTTTTTAGTTGTAGACTTTTTAGCATACCACACAAATTCTAATCATGAATAAATTTTTATATTGTAACCAGAATTTTAAAGTACTCGTCAAGACGAATCAAACGAGTCCAAACTCGATGGGGTTGTCGTTTTATAGCGGAGTTCTTAAGGCGACCTTACAGCTCCATCACCAGACCCTGGATACTATCTAAAGACAAACTACTCATTAAGACGAATCAAACGAGCCCAAACTCGATGCGGTTACGTCGTTTTATCATGGAGATCCTATGGCCACCTTCAAGCTCCATCATCAGACCCTGGATACTATCTAAAGACAAACAACTTATTTAGACGAATCAAACGAGCCTAACTCGATGCGATTATGTCGTTTTATCACGCAGATCCTATGGCCACCTTACAGCTCCATCATCAGACCCGGGATACCATCTATAGACAAACTACTCATTTAGACGAATCAAACGAGCCCAAACGTGATGCGGTTACGTCGTTTTATCATGGAGATCCTATGGCCACCGTCCAGCTTCATCATCAGACCCTGGATACCATCTAGAGACAAAGTACTCGTCAAGACGAATCATACGAGCCCAAACTCGATGGGGTTATGTCGTTTCATAACGGAGTTCCTAAGGCCGCCGTCCAGCTCCATCATCAGATCAGCTCCATGTCATCGATATATTGTACTATCACGCGATATACATAAGCGTGCAAATTTTTTATTCAATCGGAAATCAGGAAGTGTGTCAAATTAAACATGCAAGACTTCAGGCGTCGTCGCGTGACATAGCAATTAACGTGAAAACATACCAAATTACTGAACCGATTTCGATGAAATTTCTATGGGACCAATCGGGAAGTATATCTTTTCACATAAAAGAAGAATTTTTGAAATCGGTTAAGAAATGACGGAGATATGAGGTAACAAACACAAAAAAGAAAAAAAAAAAAACACAACCGAATTGAGAACCTCCTCCTTTTTGAAGAAAGTCGGTTAAAAACATCGTGAGGAAACCGGCATGAAGATATTTGACATCTACCAATCCGCACTGGGCCCGCGTGGTGGATTATAGCCCAATCCCTCTCATAGAGAGGAGGCCTATGTCCCAGCAGTGATGATGAGACTTTCAAATTGCTAGTAAGGTGCTATTATTAAAGGCACAGACTAAATCAAGCAACAAGCCCTGCAAATCCTTTGAAAACTGTTATGAAAATAATTATGCTCGTTTTCGTCATTGTAGAAATCATTTTCAATTAATCGTTATACAACATTTCACTACTAATCTTACCAAACGTATAAATGAAGGGTGATCCAATGTAAGTTTCCTAACTTTCATTAAAAGAAAAACACGTACTATGAAATATTTTATTAGTTTTTTTGTTTAGTAATGAAATTATTTGTGTTTTTCATTAAATATGAAAAATTACATCGATCAAATGGCCGCCTCTGGATATTCTAAAGGAGTCGATTCGTTTGGGGTAGATTCGGGTGTAATTTCAGCTAAAACTCGTTGAATGTTAGTTTTTAGGTGCTCCAACGTTGCAGGTTGGTCGATATATACCCGAATTTTAAGAAAACCCTATAGAAAAAAATCTAACGGCGTTAAATCGCATGATCTAGGCGGCCAGATGATGTCACCATGATGTGAAATAATTCGACCTCTGAACTTGTCACGAAAATCATCCAATGTTTCTCTTGATGAGTGGCATATTGCGCCGTCTTACTGAACCACCGTAGTTAAGCGATTCATATCGTAAATGTTATGTTTTAAACTAGCATTTAAGGTTTCAAATACGCGCCATTAAGGACAACTTTTTTTTTTACAGTTTTGTCAACATAGGAAACTCAATTTGGGTCACCCTTTACATACGATAATTTCCTCGTGGAGCTTAATTTTCAAGCCAAACCGGTTAATAAACTGTTGATTGGAATATAATTCCCCTCCAATGTTGATCTACCCGCACGATATTAATTTGAACGCTTTCATAACGTCCCTTCTCACGATCCTCGTATTCGAACAGGTGAAACCTTGGTTAATTGATATGGTATACCCATTTTGAGCTCACTAACAAGCTCTTGGGCTTTCGGCATCTAAGCCACCGCCAACGAGGTAGTAACTAGCTATCAACGATTGTCTCGCACATGAAATATCATCTAGTCTCTTCCAGACCAACTGGATACAGCTGAATACCAGTATTTTACATGGAGCGGCTGCCTATCTGACCTCCACAACTACTACTAAGTACTGGGTAATACAAAACCCTTTGGTAAGACTGGTTATCAAACTTTCGGGCCACTGACTTCCTTTAACGACTATCAAAGATCTATAAATGACAGCCAGGACCAACGGCTTAATGTGCTTTCTGTGGCACGGAGGAAACTCGGATGTTATACTATATGGTATGTATCTAGCTAGATTTCAACGGGCGATTACTCACTACTCGCTGCTTGTTGCTCGCCCACTCGTTTATAGTTGCTAGCTCTACTCGCTTATATAAAAAAAAACGGTCTTAGCAGTAGGACCGTAGCTTTTAAAAACAAATTTTGGGATATACTAGCTCCCATTCTGTAGGGCACTTGAAACTCTCAATCATATTTAGACGATACTTTCAAGTATAAATAAAATTTTGAAGTTTAACTTGAAAACTACTTAAAGCTACCTGTTCAAAGATGTGGAAAGAGTTGGTAGAACCTTTTCCTTAACCATTGAGATAGTAGAGCCTTCCTTTCGTCTTTAGCTAAAAAAAATTACTAAAATCTATGCTAATCTAGCTATGTAAATAACTATTCAACTACTGACCGATGGTTTTCGTCTCGCAAAAAGAGAATAAAATCGATCCTCATAGCTTCTCACAGCTTTATGCCGAGGCTTCACCGACATAGGTATACTACCGGACTAAAAGTATCTTACGTTCTAACCTAGGTCATACTCTCTATAATCATTTTCTTGCAGTATGTCTTCTTCTTCCTTAAACTCAAACTTAAACTCAAAAGCATTTAATTCAATTACACCATTACAGGCACTTTTGAATGTCAGAAAAACAAAGAAGGCTAAGCTAGGCTAAGCTAGCAAGGCATAATAACTTGTGAAAGTACTGTAGTTGCCCATTCCAAAGCGTAGATCTCTATGGAGAAGAATGGGCAAGAAAATCCATGGACTCCATACTTCTCTATTACCCGTCATCTCATCAGATGCCGTATAATCCTTCACACAGTCCATACATCATTTCATCTTTCTAGGTCATCCGTATTCTAAATTCCAAATCCGCTTAGCCGTTAAGGTCTTCTTCCTAGCGCATCAATAGTATAAAGTTCAAATGTGTTTAGCCCGAAACTCGGCCTCGCGAGCCTCGCTCACTGATGCAGTAAATAGATCATTCAGATCACCAGCAAATCTTACTTCTAACTATAATATTTTAAATGCGAAAGCTTGTGAGGATAGATGGATGGATTTGCATGAAAGCCACGTAGATAGTTTATAAACTTGATTAACATACAGGATACTTTTTATCCCGGTAGTATGATCCCGTGGGACAGTTACCGAACATCACGCGGGCGAAGCCGTGGGCAACAGCTAGTTTAAATATAAGGTGTGCAAAATTGATTGAGCTATTTCCACATTTCTACATTAGTAAGGATTCACGTGTTCCTGACACCGTCAAACAAAATATATATTCATCTAGACATAGACCTGACCTTACCCTAAAATAGAATACCTTATTCATATTCCAACAACACACCAAATTGGCTGAACCTAATCAAAACTTGAGGCAAACCCTTTTACATAAACACTGCTTCTGAGGGCACATTGTTTTTCGTCTAACCCTTATTCGCTACACCCTCCACCTTCATATACCCTTATCTCGATCCCTTCAATACATCAGGGCGATAAGGGTTAATTTCGCCCGGCCGCCGCTCCTATATTAGGAAACTTTGGCGACGCGTGACCTGTGCCCGCGGGTGTACCCAAGCTCTTACTGTTTATTAGCAGTTGCGTACACCCGGTAACACTAGTACCTACTGTTATTACTTTCTTGCGGGCTATTGTTGACTATTATGTTTGCGTAGCCAGTTTGAAGTTGAATTGAAGTGGGTTTAGTGGAATGTTTTTAGTTTTTGGTGAACCTTTCTCTATGTAAATAGGTATAACACAGCATTATATATAAAAACTATCATCCCCGAAGGGTTAGGCAGAGGTGTACCTAATAGTACACCCACATGTCGCCCGTTATGTTTTAAATATGTTATATGGGGTAGAGCCTATTGTCATCAATCGGCTATAAATGTAGGATCCGTAGCTAATAATGAGATATTCCTATAACATTTTGCCCGACCTGGGTATCAAACCCAGTACCTCAGGCTTAGCATGCAAAGGCAATCAAATAGGTATCTTCGTTAAAAAACGTTTTTAGAGAATTTTTCTCACTTATTGGGCACAAAGCAATCAAAAATCAGCCTACATATTATAAAAAAGTTATGAAACTGCAAAGGCATAAAATTTTCAACGATGTAAAAGATCCAGAATCATCCAATAAAGTATGAAATTGATGAGTTTAACTAAAGACGTAACTAAGATTGACCTTTACCAGTAATCAAGTGAGTTCAAAGAAAAAACTCATTCAATGAAATTCAAATGAAATTGATTTTCCAGATCAGAGGACGGCGCAAAATGAACAATCATTGAAAAAGCCTTACATTTTTTATTTTAGACGAGCTTTTGTAACTTAAAAATGTTTTTTCGAGTGTTGTTATTTGAAACATAAGTTGTGTGGTAATCGGTTGTCGTGGTATGGGCATGTGATATGGAGGAATGAGGAATTTCGTAAGGAAAGTTTTGAGTATGATTTAGATGGGTTTTTCGAACTTTGTGGTGTGAGGGAGTCTTTTTTTTCGGATGGGAAATCATCAAATGACCTCCGTTCAGATCGGAGTGGAAGAGAGTGTCAGACTTGTACTGACTAAAACCCATCCATAAATGATAAATGATGTTTATTTTGCAAGTAGGTATTTACAAACACTTTTACACGTCATGTTTTTTAAAACTAGATGGGGCCGGTGTTTCGTACCTGACTACTCTGAGAAGTAACAGCTAAAACAAAATCAGAGGTCATAGTCTCTTTTAAAGTCCAGACATAATCTTGGTTAACTCCCATGAGGACTATGCAGATTAGTGTCTGAGATGGCCTTTGAAAGAAAGAACCACGCAGATTTGAGTGGGCCTGTCCAGTCAGTGCAAGCATTTGTCAGTTATCGTGTAGTTAGACTTATAACTCCATGTTCCTTCTTAGCCCTTTGTGCAGAGTGAGGGAGTTTCTGAACCACAAATTGAATAGAATTTGAATGATATTCGTATCATCACAGCAGCACACAGCTTTACCTGCATGACGTTACTGCATTTTTTGAGTCGATCAACGCCCGCAGCTTTTTTTCTTTCACAGTCGTTACAGGTAGTCAGTGGCCCAAAAAGTCTGACAACCAGTCTTACCAAGAGGTATCGTATTACCTAGTGCTAACTGGGTTGTGGAGGTCAGATAGGCGGTTGCTCCATGTAAAATACTAGTATTCAGCTGAATCCGGTTAGACTGGAAGCTGACCTCAACATAGTTGGGAACAGTCAACGCCTGCAGCTTCGCCCGCAGCTTCGCCCGCTTGTTTGTCGAAAATATGCAACGGGAACTTACTTCAAAGTGGTCTACGGGCTTTTTACCAACTGTTATCGTATACGCATTCAATTAGGTGTCACTCAATATTAGTGAAAACTGGCATTAGGCATTCAGTTCAATTCAATTTATTCAGGAACAATTCACATTGTTTGAAATCATACATCTATAAATAAATAATAAAATCTCGTTCATTAAAATTATAAAACTAACACATTCATGGTAGTTACAATAAATTATAGAAAAAAAAACAACGGGTTGCACTCCGGGAGTGCCGGCAGAAGTGAAAACTTGAAACAACTCCAACTAGCTTAATTACCAGAAATTTCAATAGCTTTCTGCAAGAACGAAAGATGTCGCTGCCGCAGAAAAAAACTTGAAACAACGCCCTCCAGCTTAAACTACACGAATACTCGCGCGAGCGCCCTGCGCCGCCAATTTTATGTGGCGATCTGACGCGAGTTAAGCAGTTTTTACCCATCCCAAAAAATGCCCTAAATTCAGATAATATGACGAAGAAAAAACAACAAGAATAGGAATATCTATCAATCATGATTAATTAATGTTGCTTGCAGTTGTTCGAATACAAGGTGTAAACGGATTCTTCACGAAGCCGTCAACCAAGGATTCTTTACATCAAACTAAGTAACTCTACGCAACAAGTATTGCTGGGAATTTTTTTTTTCACGTTTTACGGTAAGACTCAATGTAAAGCACTTAAAACATTGTGCTAATGGATGCATTGAATAGTACAGTAATGGAGGTATTTATAGTAAAGTTATAACATTAAAATTATTGTTAAAAAAAAAACCGTGAACATGTTGGAACTTTGACCTCCAATATCACCGTAACTGGCCCAGAACAAAAAAAAAGATCGCAATGACGAAGAGGACAAGTGCCTTTCGGCTTCGTTGGGTATTATAACACCCATTATTTCTAAATGCTTTTACGCCCAGTGTAATTCTATGTTTGGTTAACGTGTTTGTTATCAAAATGTCGACCGACTGTCGCTATATAAAGTTACAGTTTAATTCACATTTTTTTTGCTGCTCCCTTATATCAAAAATATTTCGCTACCTCTCATGGGAACACCCTGATAAAACCACTTGCTCTCCTAATGGAACCACTCCGGTTCATATTCATTTAATTCTAAAACATTACGACCCACTTAAATGCGCCCTTTTCATCTTAAATGCTCCCCCTCTACCCTATTTGTAACACAGACAAACATACACCATTACTTTATCTGCACCCCAAATTACCTACATAGAAAAACCAGGGCACATTTTGCCCTGTACTGAAAAAACTTTTTTAGCTGCAAAAAAATGTTTTCGTCAAAAAATATCTCGCCATTATTGTCTGGTTACGGTATCTAGGACAGTCAAAAATATCAGCCTATTTGGGTCTATAGATGGCTTGCTATTTCTGAAGCCTGTGTATTTTGTTGTTCGTTGGTCGTAACCGCAACTACTGAAGCGAGTGTTGAAGATTTTTAAAACTTGCTTATCACTTCATTGTCGACAACGAATGACAGTTCCTAACTCCCTAATGAGTACCTGTCATCTACTTGATAACTACATTAATTTATTAATGTAAAGGTGTCAAAAGGAATGTCATCATCAAATATTTCGAGTTACTTTCATTTGGGACTGTTTTGAAATTGTAAGCATTGACAAACGATGAGAGTGAGATGTCAAGGGATTTGATCCAATCCATATTATAAATGACATAGAAAGTCTGCCTGTCTGTCTCTTTGTTACATCTTTAAATCTTGATGGCGAAACAGATTTAAATTAATAATGACAAAGGGTAGACTATGAACGAAAGGATACTTTATGTGCCGGAAGTAAGTTTCCGACTACGCGGGCTTACAAGCAAATGCTGGTCTTACTACTCTTATGAATGCGAAACTTTAGAAGGATTGATTTTTGTTACTGAATTACAATAGACCGGCTGAAATTTGGATGTGATATTGGCTCAGAGATATATTACAGTCTGGAATAGTACATGGGCTACTTCTTTTTGTCTTACATCAAAATTTCCACGCGTTAGAAGTCGCGGGCAACAGCTAGTGTATCTATTTTGTAGCATTTCTCTCTTATCGCCAGCCTTAATTTCATTTACAGTGAGGTCTAACTTTAAAATTCGATCTTAATTCAATAACAGTTCGTTCATTTCGAACCTTATTCTCGCCTGGGCAAGGAATAGGTCTAAAAATAATGTTTGATTTTAGACCAATCGATAGTCTATGTATTCTCTGTTCAGGCACTTACTGACACTCGGTGTGGCTGTAATTTTGTTTGATCACGCGAGTCGTTTGCAGTGTAGGCGTAGATACTACAAGAGTTCCCAACTTACATGATTAATTACGATTATCGATCATAACAATATGCTGTTGCTGTATTTAAGGTCAAATAAAGGGTGTAAAAAGACTCTTCATGAAGCCGAAAGGCACTTGTTCTCCCCGTCATTGCGATATTTTTTTTGTTCTAGACCGTACCTTCTAGTTACGGAGATATTGGGGGTCAAAATTCCAAACTTTTTCACAAGTTTTTTTTTTTTTAATACATGTTTTGAGTGAAGGATTTTTACATTAAACATCTCCACGACCAGCTTACTATTCAATCCATTCATCACCACAATGTTTTGAGTGCATAACATTGAGTCCTACCGTAAAACGTAATTTTTCACCCCAAAAAAAAAAGTTGTTGCCCAGCAATAATTCTTGCGTAAAGTTATTTAGTTTGATGTACAGGATGCTTGGTTGACGGCTTCGTGAAGAGTCTGTTTATACCCTGTATACTGCTTTTAAATTTATTTATTCACGATTTGCTGTAAGAGAATCTGCGTAATGGTCGCCGTTGTACATAAGCAATAATCAAATGCAATTTATATTATAAAATAAAGCGTAAGAATAATAACAGTACCTAGTCCTCGATACATTATGAGGAGTTTCCTGTCTCTGGAGCTTTAATCACCGATAACTTGGACCCTGCTCCCGATACCAGCGAAAACTCCTTTTATATATATATATATTTTAATATTAAAAAGAAACCAACCACTCCGGGAGTGCCGACAAAAGTGAAAACTTTGTTTTTTTCGAGATTCTGGATAATTTTCAGAAAATAATCCAGAATTTGCATAAGTCTTTTACATAAACTCACGCCTATTCCCTTGGGGATAAGCATAAACTACGTAACGCCACATTTGACTATACTCTGTAATTTTTTTTGGACTTGTAATATGTAATAACGTTTAACGGTGTAGCGAGTTCAATCGTTTTTCCCCATCTCGAAAATACCCAACGCGCCTAAAGAAGTTTTCACTTCAAAAATATGGTTAAATGGATAAAAGGAAGAATAATAATCCTCATCTATTACCATTCTGTCTTAGTTAGGCACTCCCCAAGTTTCACCCTTACAGATCATTCTTTATTTGTATCCATCTTATCACAAAAGTTTCTCAGACAAGATCGATAATGCCAACGACCCATCTTTGCCTCGCCTTTATAGGCAATTTAGCAGCCAATTCTAGCTTTAATTTTATCATGGATTGACTTTGCTTCTAGATTCCAGACATACAGGCAAAGATTAACAACGAAAGAAAGTCATTGTCTTCCCAGCCTTTTTCCAAACTATGTTGAGGTCGGCTTCCAGTCCAACTGGATGCAGCCGAATACCAGTACTTTACATGTAGCAACTGCCTATCTGACCTCCACAAACCAGTTAGTAGACTGGCAGTTTGAGCGCAACCAACTAAGCACAACTAAATTATTCCTCGTAACGCAACCCTTAGTTGCGCTCACAAATCAAAAAAGTTCAAATGGTTGCGCTTCGAGGAATAATTTAGTTGTGCTTAGTTGGTTGCGCTCAAAAATAGTTGCGCTTTGAGGAATACCCCAAAAGTAAGGTTAGAGTTTTCCCAGATCAAACTCCACTCGATGACTACGGGAATCCACTGAATGCGGCACGACATGCCGTTTATCAGTTGATATAATAATGGTTTTTTACTGATTCTTAAACAACAGCGAAGTCAACGACCTGTACCGTTTGTTTTTTTTCAGGGATTTTAAACAGACAGTTCGACCTTTTACTTTTTGTCTGGTGAGATAGCAAGTAGTAGAGCAATATGGAAGAAGACTACATGCTGCGCCGACCTCAAATAAATTGGGATACTGGAGAATTATGAGGTCCAACCTTTTAGATCGCTGGTCATTGGTCAGAATAATCCTGATAATGGAAGTACTATAATAATCGTCTTTAATATCAAGCTAGATTTTTAGGATTATTTGCCCACATGCTCTAACCACCACAGACGATCGATCCGCCATGACACCCGTCACCTAGCACATAATGAGGCACAACGAGACGTCGATGTGCAAACACCAGTCACCCAAGACCGCGACAATGTTTGACGTCAACTGATTGATATGCGCCATAGCTCGCCGTGAACTCGGAGAGGTCAAGCGGTTTTATGGGAGGCATGAGCTATAGTAACATTATGTATCAAAAATGGTGTGGTCATATAGAATGTGCTATAGACCTCCAAACTGAATAAATTTCTCCACGCGTCCATCATCGTAATTGCGAGAAAATATTCAGCTGTCCCTTAAAAGCCCATACAAGTCCTTAAATATGACCAAAGTTCATGCTGTAGAGAACTTTGTAGTGATAGATAGCACTGGAATTGCTTTCCTTAGATTAAAGCAAACCTAATGTGTCAAAAAATACCATTAACGAAGATGGGAGGCACTTGTTCTCCCCGTCATTGCGATATTTATTTAAGTAAAACTCCTTTACGCACGCTTGACTTGGCGAGTAAGCTGGTGAATGCGTGACGAGACCGTTACGGAAAGTGTGCGGGCGAGGTGAACGGAAGTTGAGAGGGAGATATAAGCTAGTGAAGATAGAAAGAGAGAGAGTTACGTTTTTGAATTTGACAGACGATAGTTAGGCATTTTTAGGGTTCCGTACCTCAAAAGGTAAAAACGGAACCCTTATAGGATCACTTTGTTGTCCGTCTGTCTGTCTGTCTGTCTGTCAAGACCTTTTTTCTCAGGAACGCGTGGAGGTATCAAGCTGAAATTCATATCAAATACTCAAGTCTATGGTCTCTTGGAGCTGTGAAAAAATCAAACTTCTAAGTCAACGCGATCAAAAGATACTCCCGTTTATGCCGCAAATTTTCGACACTCGCAAGGGAATCAAAACCTACAGGGTACTTCCCGTGAACTCAGAATCTTGAAATTTGGTACGAAGCAACGTCTTATAACACAGATAAAGGAAAAATTGCGAAAAGCATAAATTTTTAGTTACATCATATAATAAAAATATTTTTAATAATTTTAAACTTATTACCCCTTTACTCATGAACGCGTAGTGGTATTATATTGAAATTCTTAACAAATACTCAAGTCTATAATATCTTTAAGCTGTAACAAAATCAAACTTCTACGTCAACGCAATCAAAAGATACAGCAATTAAAGCCGCATATTTTGAAACTCGCAACTACTCGCAAGGGAATCAAAACCTTGCTGCCCTGTTACGGCGGCCAAAAAAATCGTGGAGGACCGAAGGCTCCTGGTGGGCTGGGTTGCAGCGCAGGTGAAGCTGCTGGAGCCCAAACCTCTGAGGTGCTACCGCTGCCTCGTGGGACACCACGTGTCAGTGAAATGCACTTCGGAGGTGGACCGCAGCGGACTTTGCTTCCGCTGCGGTCAGCCCGGTCACATGGCCGCGGTTTGTTTCGCCACGCCGCACTGCTCTGCATGTGCGGCGGCTGGCAAACCGGCCGATCACCGGGCAGGGAGTAAGACCTGCGCCCCACCCGCCCAGGCCAGAGGCAGGGGAAGGCCCTCCGCCACCACCCCCAGCGTCGCTACCGCCGCAGCCGCCGCCACTGTCACCGCTGCCGCCGCCGCCGTAACTGCCGCCTCCGCAGCGGAGCCGCCCCAGGGGGCCCGAGAGGGGACTGAAATGGAGTGCCAATAACGGCCCCATTACGTCTCCTCCAGGCGAACATCAACCACTGCGCCTGCGCTCAGGACCTGTTGCTCCAGAGCATGGCGCAGTGGTCGATTAACGTCGCCGTGGTCGCTGAGCCCTACTTTGTCCTGCCCAGGGAAGACTGGGTGAAGGACCTTAGTGGCTCAGTGACCATCATTTCGTCGGCCGCCGCCGGTACCCCGACCCTGGAGAGTGTCAGGCAGGGTCAGGGGTGCGTAGCAGCACGGTTCGGGGAGATCGTCGTGGTGGGTGTCTACTTCTCCCCGAGCCGAACTCTCGCCGAGTTCCACAACTCCCTCAGGGAGTTGAGTGTCGTCGTCCGCAGCTATCCCCTCCCCGTGCTTGTGCTCGGGGACTTCAATGCCAAGAACTTGGCTTGGGGTTCTCGTTACACTGACGTGCGGGGTAGGATGGTGGAGGACTGGGCTCTGGAGACAGGCCTAGTCGTCCTAAATCGGGGTTCTGTCCCCACGTGTGTGCGGATGCGGGGTGATTCGGTGGTGGACATCTCGTTCGCTAGCCCCGCTCTGTCACCGCGTGTCGTTGACTGGCGCGTCATGGAGGGGGTGGAGACATACTCCGACCACCGGTATATCCGGTTCGATGTCTCTGCCCAGACCTCAAGCGCGCTGGTCCTACAGGCCCCGAGTGGTCCGCGATGGGCGCTGAAGCAGCTGGACCGGGAGCTCCTCCTGGAAGCCTCGATAGTGCAGGCCTGGGTGACATCACCGGTCAGGCCTGCCGACATCAACGATGAGGCGGGTTGGTTCCAGGAGGCCATGGCCGATATATGCGACGTGGCAATGCCCCGAGTTCGGCCAGAAAGCGCCCGGCGTCAGGTGTACTGGTGGTCGCGAGAGCTGACGTCTCTGCGCGAGGCGTGCGTCGCTGCGCGGCACCTGTACGCCAGGCATCGCAGGCTCCGCATCCGCCCTCCGGATGCGGCAGCCATTGAGGCGGAGCTGTATGAGGGATACAGAGTGGCAAAGACCGCCCTCCTAGAGGCTGTCCAGCGGGCCAAGGATGCGGCCCGCGAAGAGATGCTGGAGACTCTGAACGCAGATCCGTGGGGGCGCCCTTACAAAATGGTGAGGGACAAACTCCGCATCAGGGCCCCCCCGCTGACGCAGAGTCTCCGGCCTGAGCTGGTGGAGGATGTGGTGAGCGCTCTGTTCCCCTCGCGTGGGGAACACCCTCCCCCACCTATGGCTCCGCCGCTTGCGATGCCAGAAGCGGACCACCCAACGGACGACGACGACGTTCCGGAAGTGACCGGGGTAGACCTGAGAGTGGCGGTAGGCAGGCTTAAGGCCAAAAATACCGCCCCGGGACCCGATGGCTTGCCTGGCAAAGCCTGGGTCCTGGCCTTGGAGGCTCTCGGGCCCCGACTGGAGGGACTCTTAAGCGCATGCTTGGAGAGAGGCCAGTTCCCGCTTCGTTGGAAGACGGGCAAACTGGTCCTCATTCGGAAGCCGGGGCGCCCTGCGGACTCTCCGTCCGCATACCGGCCCATTGTGTTGCTCGACGAGGTGGGCAAGCTCTTTGAAAGAGTAATTGCAAACCGCCTCGCCGGGCACCTTGCGGGGATTGGGCCGGATCTTGCGGAACACCAGATTGGTTTCCGCAAGAGGCGCTCGACGGTGGACGCCATCATGCGCGTGAGAGCCCTCACGACGGGGGATGCGGTGTCCCGGGGTGGGGTGGTTTTGGCGGTGTCTCTTGACATCGCCAATGCCTTCAACTCCATACCCTGGAGCTGCATTAGGGAGGCACTCCGGTATCACCAGGTGCCGACCTACCTCCGTCGTATTGTCGGGGACTACCTAACGGATAGGGCCGTCATCTACCCTGGTCGCGACGGCCAGTGGAACCGGCGAGAGATGTCGTGCGGTGTTCCACAGGGATCGGTCCTAGGGCCGCCCTTGTGGAACATCGGTTACGACTGGGTGCTGCGCGCCGACCTCCCTGGTGGCGTCAGCGTAGTTTGTTACGCTGACGACACGCTGGTGCTGCAGGGGAGGTCGTACGAGGCGGCGGCCGAACTTATGACACGCGGGGTTGCGATAGTCGTGGAGAGGATCCGGCAATTGGGTCTCGAGGTGGCTTTGCACAAGTCCGAGGCCATGTGCTTTCATGGGCCTCGGAATGCGCCACCGTCGGGATCCATAGTAACGGCGGGAGGGGTTCCCATCGGCGTCGAGTCGACGTTGAAATACCTAGGGCTCGTCCTCGATAGCCGGTGGAACTTCGTGGAGCATTTCCGACGTTTGGCCCCCAAATTGGAACGGAGCGGGGCTGCCTTCAGGCGGCTCCTGCCCAACCTGGGGGGTCCAAGCGCCTCCTGCCGGAAGCTCTACGCGGGGGTCGTGCGGTCCATGGCCCTTTACGGGGCCCCGGTGTGGGCGCGTTCCTTGAGGCGGCGAGCCGCCCACTACCTGAACGCGCCCCAGAAGGTGGTAGCCGTAAGGCTAGTCCGGGGGTACCGCACGATCTCCGGCGAGGCGGCGAGCCTCCTTGCTGGATTGCCGCCATGGGATCTGGAGGCGATAGTCCTCGCGCGCCTACATGAGTGGCGCGTAGAGGCACTACGCCGGGGGGAAACTCCGCTGCCGCGGCAAATTGTCGCACTGCGGACAGACTTCCGGCGCGATCTCATGGCGACATGGAGAGAGCGACTATCGCAACCCCGTGCAGGGCACGCCACAATAGTGGCGATAAGTCCCCTCTTTGAGGAGTGGCTGGAGAGGGGCCACGGCACCCTCACCTTCCGCCTGACGCAGGTCCTCACCGGACACGGTTGTTTCGGGAGGTTCCTGCACCGAATCGGGCGGGAGGAAACGCCCGGGTGTTACCACTGTGAGGGCCGCCCAGAGGATACGGTGGAGCACACGGTAGAGGTCTGCCCCGCTTGGGCGGAGCACCGCCGTGTCCTCGTAGCGGCGATCGGCGGCGGCGACCTATCGCGTCCGGCCCTGGTCCAGTCCATGGTCCGGAGCGAAAGGGAATGGGACGCCGTCACCTCCTTCTGCGAAGCAGTCATGCTAGCGAAGGAGGTGGCGGAGCGTGAGAGGGAGAGAACCTCTCGTCCCAGCCGCCGCGGGAGACGCCTCGGGCGTCGGGGGTCACGTGGTGGCTTCCGGCCACCGTAGACGCGGACCTGTGGACGGAGAGTAATGGGCTAGCTCGCCGTCCGTCCGTCTTTTGACGACAGGCCGTGTTGACGGCGCGTTCGTGTTCCACGCGCGCCTCAAAGAGATGTCAGCAAATAGGGAGGGGCCCGCAAGGGCCGATGCCTGCCAGGGCTGCGGGCTGTTCGAAAGAGATACCGCGGCCCTGGAACACAAAGGGCAAGGAAGGAACATGGATGGGTTTTAGTCAGTACAAGTCTGACACTCCCTTCCGCTCTGCCCAGAGCGGGAGAAGTCATTTGATGATTTCCCATCCGTAAAAAAAAAAAAAAAAAAAAAAAGGGAATCAAAACCTAAAGGATACTTCCAGACGACCTGGAATCTTGAAATTTGGCATGAAGCAACGTTATAAAGTACACATATAGGAAAAATTCCGAAAATCTTAAATTTTTAGTTACATCACATAGTATATTTTTTTTAATAATCATAAACTTACTAGCTGACCCAGCAAACGTTGTTATGCGATTAACAAAAAAAAATAAAAAAATAGATTGTACGGAACCCTCGGTGCGCGAGTCTGACTCGCACTTGGCCGGTTTTTTTTAGTTTTACTTCAGTCGTGTGGTCTAAAGCACACTCGCTTTTTTTTGTTCTAGACTATACCTGCGAACCTAGTTACGGAGATATTGAAGGTCAAAATTTGTTTTTAAAAACACAAGTTTTTAATGTTATAACTTTACTTGGAACACCTCCATGGCCCCTGTTCTATTCAACACAACCATCAGTACAATGTTTTCAGTGCGTTACATTGAGTCCTACCATTAAACGTGATTACTTTAAAAAAGTCGTTTCCCTGCATTTTTTTGCGTAGAGTGACTTAGTATGGAATGCTTGGTTGAGGGCTTCCTGTAAGGTCCATTTACACCTTGTATAAAGAGATTAAAGATATTTTAGAGTCTATATAAAAAAAAGTCACAGGAAAATGTGATTCCATGTGTTATTGACGCCTTGAAACAATTAGGAGACGCAGTAGAACTAGACGACCGAACAATGTCCACATTCGTTCGCATTATCCCGTCCATAGTTACTGCATTCTTATGCCATTGCTAAAAATGTCAGGTTCCACTTCAGAAACATCGTAGATAGCCAAGCAATCTTGAGGTAAACACAAGGACAAACTCTTTCAAAGAAGCTTACGATAAATCTAAAAATAACCTAGTTTTAATAAGCACTTAAAGACCCAAGCAACGCCCGGGCACAACGGTGACACTTTTGACTTTGTAACGTCTGCTGATAAGTTTATTATAAAGTTCGCTTGTCCATAAAATATCACTTTCGTTATGAGCTTCTTTCAATTAGATTGAAGTAAAAACGCTACATAGTAAATTCCACCTTTAAGTCCTTCTGATTTGACCGCAATCTGTACCAAATTCACGGAAGATCGAACACCTACCATGTCCAAAACGATTATTAGAAGCAAATACTTGAAACTAATCAGTCAAATCACATTCACGAACTAGCACTGGTTCTGCGTGGTGAATTATAATGAGGATGGAGTGCATATCTGACACATACCTTGTTCACACACGTATCCCGCCACGGTGATGCCCAGTCCCAGCGCGGAGTCCTTGCTGAGCTCCACGTCATAGCTGAGGGTCTCCGGCTCGCCCGTGCCGCGCACCGCCATGTCCAGGGGTAGCCTGGCAGATAGAGAGGATGTATAATTAGTACGCACAGGGTCGATTTCATTGGATCGGTATTTTACAAGGAGTGGCCACAATGGGTATACAGGATACCCCTTGGCAAGACCGATTGTCAGACTTTCGGCTTCTGAATATATATACAACGACAAAAGGTCTACCAACGACAGCCGGTACCAACAGCTGAGAGAGAAACCGAGATTCCTTCGTAAATTCAGAAAGAACGTTTCTGAATTTACGAAGGAATCTCGGTTTCGTCTCTCATACATAAACCGACCTCAGTCATCATCAGCCTATAATGTTCCCACTGCTGGGACACAGGCCTCCTCTCTATGAGAGGGATTGGGCTATAATCCACCACGCGGGCCCAGTGCGGATTGGAACCGACCTCAGTAACCGTTGCTTAATGTTTGACAGCCTAACCCTTACTTAGATACCTACTGATTGACACAGCTAATTTATAGATTAGTTTAGTAAGTCGGTTGAATGCAGTACATATTGGTTCGTGTTGCTTTTGGAACTGAATTGTGTTTGTGTGTATAGGTCGGAGTGTTGCCAAGTTAGGAGTTGAGTTACTGCCAATATGTTGCACTGAACGATTTTATTTTCATGTTAAAAGACTTTCATGTAGTCGAAAAGAAGCTTACATTATCTGGGTATGGCCAACTATTGCCGATGTTAGACAAAATAAAAACACCAGATAGCTAATGGGGAAAGTTCTCTTCAACTGTTTCCACTAGCTAAACATTAACTTATCATATAAGATCACAAAAGTACAAGTCGTCTTCCTTATTTCTTTCTAATCATACATCTTTCAAGCAGTCCACTCATCGTCAAAAGATTCCTCGCGATAATATCCTCATTCCTTTAAGCATAACGTGCTCATACAATGACAACTGATTACTTTTAGACTCTCTCTATGTACTCAGTTCTTTCCATTCGCATTATACCACTTAGCATTCTCATCTTAGCTGTAGACAATTGCCTTTCAATCACCCCGATTGTGGCCCAACATCTCCTTGCTGATCTCCTTACCTGACTGGTGGAGGTTGCGGCTGCGACGGCGGCTGTACGAAGGCTGGTGGTCGAGGAGAAGGCGCCAGGGCTCCTCGTGGTACTACCGCCACCATTGATGCCACCGGCTGGGGACAGAATGATGACGTTATCAAACTATCCAAAAAGATCACGGTAAAGCCTCCTGGTGCATTAGAAACTTTTGTAGATTGAATGAAATAAAATGAAGATTTACAAAACTACTTTCAAACATGTAGCATTTTATGGTAGCAATGATACATCATAGCGATTTCGATTTACTGTTTTCGAAACGTTCCATTGTTTCAAAGTTTTTGTTTTGTTTATTGTGATATTTTCTGTCGGGTCTCATCAGACATGACATAATTGTTCCAAATCCTATTTAATTTCCTGCAATCAAGACTGAGGGCGACATCTCGGGGTCAAGAATAAACCTAACGTCCTACGTCATATCACGCCACACGCCTTTCACTCTCGTAATTGGTCAAAATATTGTTCCCTATGACCCCTCTCCTCGAATCTTGTACATGCCATCGTTATTACATTCAATTTTGCTTTGACACTATACGCATCTTTTATTTTATCTAAAAATCCCTCGAAATTTCATCACATCTCGTCAATCAGCTTGCTTGCCTGAAAAAGCCTTCACCGCTGCTGCAACATAATTTGGACCTTCTACGCCGCATCCAATAAATAATTTGAGCCATCTACGCCAAATCGTTACAACAAGATCGACGAGCGACCTTTGGACTGTAGACCCCTTGCACGTGGCGGATCGAAGAAAACGCTGATTTCCAACAATTTGGACGAGATTTCGAAGAAAAAGCCTGCCTAACGGACAACTGCAACCATAAGAACATTTTGGAGGCCAAGCGCGCATTGGAACTAAAGTGTTAGTTGAGTTTCATCGAACATCAAACGCAAACCGGTGGGGCCAATCCTTACTTTTTTTCCTTCACCTTCTATTCTATGGTGCTATTCCTTCACCTTCTATTCTATGGTGCTATACTGTGTCTGTATTAAAATTTCAGTGTAATTGCTGCAGTGTATTCTCGGACTATTGCGATTTCCAGTCCGGTACAAATCTGGTGACGTTGCTTACATCAGTGTCGTGAAATTGGGCTGACCACTCTAAAACCGTGAGTACTCCTCCTTTCACTGATCACCAAAATGTCTACTGAATCTGCTAGATCCCGTGATAAATCTCCTACTTTGCTTAGTGTAGATAGTAGTGATGTGTTTCGTGATTTAGTTAGGAAGCGTGGAATAGTAAAAGGTAGGCTTACCAAATTTAGTACTTATTTAGATTCTTTAAAAGATGATGACCTTTCAAATCAACAACGCATTGATTTGAAGTTAAGAATTCAAGGATGTGCTAGTTTATTTGCTGAATTTAACGCTATTCAAACTAAAATAGAAGAAAGAGTTGAAGATAGTGAGTTAAATGCACAATTAACGCAACGAGAACTATTTGAAGATAGTTACTACGATTCAATATCTCGTGCTGAGTTTATGCTGAACGCTGTTGAGTTCGCTGACTGCTCCGGGTCATGTCATAATCATAGTCATAATAGCAATAACACAAAGTCAATCAAATTGCCTGTTATCTCCATGCCCACATTTGACGGTTCCTATGAGCGCTGGCTGGAGTTCAGAGATACATTTACCTCACTCGTTCATGATTCAAAAGATATTTCTACCATTCAAAAGTTCCACTATCTCAAATCTTCTCTCAAAGGTGACGCAGAACTAGTGATACATTCAATAGAATTCTCTTCTAATAATTATCAGGTAGCGTGGGACTTATTACTCAACCGATACAATAATTGCCATCTTTTAGTTCACAATCATGTCAAAGCTTTGTTTACTATATCCTCATTAACCAAAGAGTCCGCTTCTTCGATTAGGAATTTAATAGACACAATTTTGAAAAATCTACGCGCGCTTAAGATCCTAGGGGAATGTACAGACACCTGGGATACTTTAATTATTTATATTATAGTTTCTAAATTGGACAAAGTTACCGAAAGAGAATGGGAAACTCACAAATACACATTGTCACAAAAGCCGAACGAAAACAATTCTAAAACGCGATTAAAAGTTACTGATATAATTAATTTTCTTCGTAACAAAGCGGACGTGCTGGAGGCATTGCAACGTTCAAATGGTAAAGACGTACAAAACACTGATAATAAAAAACAACACACAAAATCTCACAACACGTCACACTGCAACGTTTCCAGCGAGCCCAAGAAAACGAGCGAGAAACACGTTAGATTATGTTTTAAATGTAATGCAAAACATCGCCTGTATACGTGCAAAAAGTTTATCGAAAGTAATTTAGACAGCAAACTTAAACTTGTACGCGATCACAACTTATGCGAGAATTGTTTGAATTCGGGGCACTTGGTAATCGATTGTAAGTTTGGGCCTTGTAGATACTGTAACCAAAAACATAACTCATTATTGCATAATGATTCTAATAGTTCAGTCGCTTGCCATTCTTCAACAAACACTGAGGCGTTAAGTACGAGTAGTGTGTCGGCGCATATCCCCGCGGTCGCACTCCCCGCGGCCGCACCAGTTACCGCGGACTCCGCCCATTCAATTCAAGTAAACAAGGCACACATGCAAACGGAATGTATTGAGTCTGTAGATGTACAATCTGTGTTGTTGTCAACAGCTATCGTGGAGGTAGCCGATGCACAAGGTACATACCATAAAGCGCGGGCGCTTCTAGACAATGGCAGCCAGCGTTGTTTTATTTCTAAAGCATTATGCCAATTACTAAATTCACCACTTATACAGTCCATTAACGAAGTTCGAGGCGTAGGTGATTCGGTAATACATTGTTCACAAGCTTGTAATATCGTTATCAAATCCTGCGTCAATAATTCATTCACTACTCGCATTCATTGTTTTGTATTGTCTAGGATCACAGCTTCGATGCCTGCCGTATGTAAACAAAGCGCAAAGATCTGCATACCAGATAACATACGGTTGGCCGATCCAGATTTCTTAGACTACAAAACTATCGATATTTTAATTGGTGCAGATAGGTTTTGGGATCTGTTAGAAGAGGGTAAAATTCGATTGCCTAGTGGTCCGTTTTTACATAATACCAAACTAGGCTGGATTATTTCTGGGCCTATCGTTACTAAAACACGCAAAACTGCACCAATTCATTGCAATATTACTAATTCATTAGATACGCAACTTCGACTGTTCTGGGAGATTGAGGAACTGCCCAAGGTCAGAGACGCGCAGACTGAGGAAGAACGGGAATGCGAGAATCACTTTGTTCGCACAGCTACGCGCAATAGTGAAGGGAGATTCTGCGTGCACATTCCTCTTCGCCAGTCACCTGAAACCTTGGGAGACTCTTATATCCAGGCAGAGCGTAGATTTCTAGCATTAGAAAAACGCTTGCAGCGTTCGTCAGAATATAAAAGTCTGTACACAAATTTTATGCAGGAATACCTCAGCTTAGGCCATATGACACAGGTAGATTCCTACGAATCCCCGTGTTATTTTATGCCACATCATGGCGTGCTCCGCGAACTCAGCACCACCACCAAGTTGCGCGTGGTGTTTGATGCAAGCGCGCCGTCGAGCTCCGGTAAGTCCCTGAATGATTTGCAGCTGGTTGGCCCTCCTATACAGGGTGACCTTATTGCTATTCTTCTCCGCTTTCGGCAGCATAAGTACGTTGCATGCGCCGATGTGGAGAAGATGTATCGGCAGTGCCTAGTGGATGAGGGTCAGCGTAGCTTGCAAATGATTCTGTGGCGTGACCATCCGTCGAAGCCTTTAGGTATTTTCAAATTAAATACCGTAACGTACGGAACTGCCTCCGCGCCCTTTCTTAGTGTCAGGTGTCTAAAACAATTAGCTATCGAGTCTCCTGATGCTGATGTTGCCCGAGCAATAAAAGAAGACTTTTATGTTGATGATTTCATTACGGGTCTAGATAATAAATTAAATTTACTAGATTTATGCGATAAAACCCAGAAATCGTTGCAGTCAGGCTGTTTTCCACTTAGGAAATGGGTATTCAATTTTAGTCGCGATAGTCATTCATCTAGTCAGTTTAAACCGCTAAATTTAAATGATAATATTTGTTCTAAAACATTAGGTATAGGTTGGCACAATACAAGTGACAACTTTTACTTTAATTCGCAAATTCAAATTGATAATAACAAACCGATTACTAAACGAGCTATTTTATCTAAAGTTTCTCAGATTTTTGACCCCCTCGGCTTGTTAAGTCCCGCTATAATTGTGGTCAAAGTTCTTTTGCAACAATTATGGCTATTAAAAATAGGTTGGGACGACACCGTTCCTAATGACACGGCGCACGTGTGGAACCGGTTTGTTATCTCACTGCAAGCGCTAAACACAATTCGCATTCCTCGTCATGTTATAGGTACGCAGCCTATGTATATCGAGCTTCAGGTTTTTAGCGATGCGTCCCAAACGGCTTACGGCGCGTGTATTTATGTTCGCACAGTTAATACTGATACAACGGTAACGGTTGGATTATTATTTTCTAAATCTAAAGTCGCGCCGTTAAAACCTATTAGTGTCCCTCGTCTCGAACTTTGTGGGTCTTTACTAGGCGCCCGTCTGTATGACAAGGTACGCGACTCATTACGTTGTAAGTTCAATAAAATCGTATTTTGGACCGATTCCACGATCGTCTTAGGTTGGCTACACATGAGGCCGAATCAACTTAAGACGTTTGTCCAAAATAGGGTCGCAGAAATTCATGACCTTACACTAGGGGTTTCGTGGCGTCACGTCAGGGGTGAAAACAACCCTGCTGATCTGGCATCGCGCGGCATCCGGTTGGAAGAACTTTCATCTTCTACCCTATGGTGGGAGGGTCCTGAATTTCTTCGAGATCCTAACTTTTCAATCGACAAGCATAGAAGTTCAGATTCATTCAAACATGTCGAGTTACCTGAGGTTAAATCATCTGTCACTGCGGTTGTAGCCCAAGATTCTAGTGAATCGTCTTTGTTTCCGTTCTATCGGTTTTCCCAATTCAAACGTATGAGGCGTGCAGCGGCCTTTATGTTGCGTTTCATTCATAATATCAGATGTAGAAAAGAAAGATCTGTAGGCAGCCTTAGTCTTGACGAGTTAGATTTTGCTGATAAAACATTGGCTCGATTATGCCAAATTGAATCTTATCCAATAGAATATAAGGCACTGCTTAATCATGGGACTATTAAAAATAAAAGTTGTTTGTCTAAATTAAACTTATTCATAGACGACTATAAAATATTGCGTGTGGGTGGTCGTCTAGTTAATTCAGATGAATTTATTTACGGTAAAAAACATCCCTATTTGCTATTAGTCAAAATATTAAATTCCATTTCATTCCCCCTTATTCCCCGCATTTTGGTGGTCTGTGGGAGGCAGGAGTAAAGTCAAGTAAATACCATCTTCGACGTGTAATAGGTAACGCGCACCTTACCTTTGAAGAGTATAGCACAGTACTAGCACAAATAGAAGCCGTACTGAACTCCCGACCTCTGTCTCCTCTCTCTCCCGATCCACAGGATTTTTCCCCGCTCACTCCCGGCCATTTTTTAATTGGCCGACCACTAACTGCGCCAGCCTGTGATGACCTACGTGACGTGCCTGCCAGTCGTCTCAACCGGTACCAGAGGGTGGAACAACTTCGCCAACATTTTTGGAATCGGTGGGCGAAAGAATACATTTCTGAACTGCAGGTGCGGACAAAATGGACGGCGAGTAAGGGCGAGCTCCAACCAGACTCCTTAGTGGTTATTAAAGATAACAACCTCCCGCCGTTGAAGTGGCATTTGGGACGTGTCCTTCGTACTATCCCAGGAACGGATGGCATATCCCGTGTGGCCGACATACAGACGTCATCAGGTATAGTAAGACGCGCATTCGCAAAGATTTGCCCCTTACTACAAGACGTGGACCAGGATGCTGCTACTGAAGACCATTGAAAGCCATTGCTTCCAAGGCCGGGGGCATGTTCCAAATCCTATTTAATTTCCTGCAATCAAGACTGAGGGCGACATCTCGGGGTCAAGAATAAACCTAACGTCCTACGTCATATCACGCCACACGCCTTTCACTCTCGTAATTGGTCAAAATATTGTTCCCTATGACCCCTCTCCTCGAATCTTGTACATGCCATCGTTATTACATTCAATTTTGCTTTGACACTATACGCATCTTTTATTTTATCTAAAAATCCCTCGAAATTTCATCACATCTCGTCAATCAGCTTGCTTGCCTGAAAAAGCCTTCACCGCTGCTGCAACATAATTATTGTTTGTCCAAGGACCTTTGTCTGAAAACGTCGTAAAAGTATGTCTCTGACACCCACATTAGATAGTAGACATAAATACTGTATTATGGTTGGCAAAATTTGAGGCTAAAGTAGACGGCGGAGGAAATATAATATCGAAAATCATGAAGAAAAATTGTTTGCTTAAGCACTATTTTAGGTGACATATACACGAAAAAGAAAAAGCTATTGGGCTCGGTCCCAAATCCAAGTTCCGAAGGATAATAAAAGAAAAGAATGTACACTTTTGTTCGCACGATAAAACTACTCTCCTGTGTTTAGAAAAGTGTAAACGAAAATGTTCCTACCTAAGTGCAATTTAAAGTTAGAAATTCTTTTAACTGCGCCAACTTTTTAAAGAAAGCACATCAAATAAGCCATCTTATTACGTAAACTTCACCGAAAGATGACAACTTAAAGTGTAAATTATACAAAGGAGAACACAGGATGTTGGAACTTTTTATTTTCTCCGCTTTGGCGATAATTTTTCTTTTTTATTTATTTTGATAGACTTAGAGCCATTCTTTGTCAAGCCAGCGAGCAATTTAATTGCGTCTTAAATGCAATAAGGTAAAGCAATTACTAAAGTTTTACAGAGTAGAGAGTTTATTAAGAGACTGCCTCGTTGATCTAGTGGTCGCAATTTGAAACTGAGCATGAGGTCCTGGGTTCAATTCCCGGGTCGGGCATATTGTTAATGAGTTTTGCCATCAGGGAATTCTCTGATGCAGTTTCTACTCGATGATGGATGGCAAGGTAGTAGAAGACGTGTGCTCACATAGAGCGCCGAAGCCGTCATGTACAGCCTCTGACGGAGAAAGCTTCATTGCTAGTAACCTGACATTTCCACTCACCCTATGATGCAGCCGCTCCTCGATGATGGTGGGGGGCGGGGAAGGCGGAGACGTGTCCTCGCACAGCGCCCCGAAGCCGTCATGTCCTGCCTCTGATAGGCGACGCTCCAGCTCTATCGGGTCTGTTAGCAGCCGTGATGGGACTACTGGTGCTGGGGTAGCTCCGAGAGGCTGTGGACGAACAGAGTTATTTAAGAGAAGTATTTTTTTTTTTTGTATTGAAGTGAAGTAAAAGTTGTACATAAGCATGAGCACAGTGCGCTTTTAGAGGTGTTGTCGTTTTTGGTATAAATAACGTAGTACAGTTCTTAAAGAAAAAAACGGGTTGCACTCCGGGAGTGCCGGCAAAAGTGAAAACTTGAAACAACGCCATCTAGCTTAAATATCAGGAATTTCAATAGCTTTCTGCAAGAACGAAAGATGTCGCTGCCGTAGAAAAAAAAACTTGAAACAACGCCATCTAGCTTAAACCACACGCACACTCGCGCAAGCGTTTCGATCTGACGGTCTGACACGAGTTTACAGTTTTTACCCATCCCAAAAAGTGCACAATGCCGCTAAAGAAGTTTCCACTTTAAAAATTTGAAGCTTATTCTATGATAACAGTTTTAATAAGGTACTTTTTTTGTAATAATAAATAGGCTTGCGTTTGGCACAACTCGCTTGATGTGAAGCGGTGACGCCGCCTAGGGTGAAACAAGCTTGCCGAAAAACCGATTCACTGAAATTCTGAATAGATCCAGATTATAATGATTACACACGGTGCTGCTCGCCAGTTCTGTTAGCTTGAACTTGGCTTAACACGCTACCGCGTGTCTAGATCAGGGAACCGGTAGTATATTCCATGGACTGGCGGTTCGCACAATAAACTATCATCATCATTGCATTGTCTTCTTCTTAGAGTGTCGATGGCAATCATATTGTGTCGGCCCAGAACTGAGCTACTAGTTTGGCGCTTTCGGCAGCATCCATCAGTTCCTGTAGTGAACAAGTAACAGGACATGCAGGACACGATACTAAGTGCCCCATCGTTTGTGGAACATCACCACATTTACACTCCAGGGCAGAGTCATCTAAGAATCTCCACCTGAGCAGGTTTTCCTTGCTGCGTCCAACCTGGGTCTGGAGTCTGATTAAAGACTACCAGGTCAGCCATGGCAACCCTTGTCTAGGTGGGAGACTTTCAGCTGGTGGAACAAATGGTTTAGGTAAAGATGCATTGCCATAAAGACACAAGCACTGCGGGGTATGCCTCCCATAAGAAACGCCAGATTGTCTGGTCCTGAGGGCCTAAGGTTTCGTATCTCTATGAGCAACCACGATCACTTTAAATGCTTTTTGGTTGCTAAACCTTATAGAGCGTCACCTTGTCTAGACCGTATGAGTTTTTATTATTTTATTAATATCCACTGACTCCTCACAAAATCTTACATTATTATAACTGAAATTTGTATAGTGAGCAAAATAAAGAGTGTATCATCTATCTCACTTACCCACTTAGATATCTGTCAAAACCATAAAAACATCGCAACGACTTAAAAAGGAACACCTCCTTTTATCTCGTCATAATTCAAAAGCAGAACATCTCAGCGACAGGCTATGAAACCAGCCTGACATGATTACGTCACATCCGACCGGAACCAGCGTCGGTCTGAGACGGACGTCTTGCTAATAGCTACTACGTCTTCTCAATTATGAACGTCTACCTTAAGAGCCGTGCTTGCTTAAGGCGTCGATCTTCGTTAGGGAGGGAAAATGTTTTATAATGAGGCTTTTGAGTGCATTTATTAATGTGGTATTGAAATCGTTAATTAATGTACCTTTACGAGTAGGTCTAGAGGTGGTCGATAGATTTCCTTGTAATAATGTTTGATGCCATTTTAATTTAGAGTGATTGAATTTTACTATCCTTCTTACTTATATCACTATCACTACATATTATAAAACAAAGTCGTCCGCCGCGTCTGTCTGTCTGTTCGCGATAAAATCAAAAACTTCTGCACCGATTTTTTCACCAATGGATAGAGTGGTTCTCGAAGAAGGTTTTAGTATATCGTTATTAATTTGTCAAGTTTTTGTTACGGCAACGGGATCAAAATTTCATGATTACTTTTGTCGCGATAAACGACATCCACGCAGGCGAAGCCGCGGGTATCAGCTAGTAATATTATAAATGCGAAACTTTGTCAGGATAGATGGCTGTTTGTTACTCTTTCAGGCAAAAACTACTGAATGGATTTGGATGAAATTTAGCACACAGATAGTTTGTAACCTGGATTACCACATAGGATTCTTTTTGTCCCGGTAGTACGATTCCGTGGGACAGTTACCGAACTCCACGCGGGCAAACCGCGAGCAAAAGCTAGTAATATACATATTATTATGTGGGCATCCTTAACAACACGACGAAGTTTCTAAGTAGGTTGGTACTAAATGCGTATTAAGGCTAGCACTCGAATTTCAGAAAAGCAAGTTCTGCTTTTGTAGAGCTTAATCTTTGCTAGTCATACCTACTAGTATGAGAGAGAGAAATATAGTTCAAAGATCGTATCCAACGCTCTTACAACCATTCTTTCATTTTCTGGTGTCAGAGTTTTTTGCCTTCCATGGGCCTCTGACTTGGCTTTACATGACGTCGAGAAATATCTCTAAGTTCTCTAAGGCATGCTGGTTTGGTTTCTTACGCTGTTTTAGTGATAATTATACAACACGCACATGAATCCGAATAATCAGAGATGCGTGTTTTGAGTTCGAACTCGAACCCTGACATGACTGAGCTATCACTGCAGCTTGCAAACATTTAGTCCCGTACACGACCTCAGCAGCGAATGTGCATCAAGGGTCATGCAGTCACGCAAGCGCTTCACTTGTTTCGTCCGCGTAAGTAGTAAGTAGTACTTATCTTCGTTTGGCTATTCACGTCGCAGAAATGTACCGCTTTAAACAACTTGTTTCGTTTGTTTTTTCCAGAGTCACTCAAACTCAAACTCAAAAGCATTTATTTCAATTAGACCATTACAGGCACTTTTGAATGTCAGAAAAACTCACTGTCAATACAACATGCGTATCACTTAAGAGTCCTATTAGATTTTTTACGCAAATTCATGATTTTTGACGCTGTAGTTTTCAGCAGCTGTTAGATATTTTAATGATTTGATTATTAATAACGATATTGCCATTCTCTTTCTAGTAAGTTGGAATTACACATTTTAATTTTTCTCGTAATTTACTATAAATATTTTACGAACTCAGTTTGCAAGAAAAACCGTCGGCGATGGAACTTTGACGCTCAAATTCAAATTGTTAATTCAATTCTTTTGTTATAAAAACTAAAATTACTAAAAGATAAGTTGAATGTTTAACTTTTTTATTGGAGTTCTAGAATTTCATTAAATTCCTTGAGTTTTCATGGAAAAAATCGCAAAGAAAGCCTATTTTAAGCCATAAATGTCTTGATTCAGCGTCCATTATATTCCAAATAAACACAATTTTATCAAATAAACTAATATGATATAAAACTTCGATCTACAATGAATACGTTTCAATAGTTTTCGTTTGTCAACATAATAAGACAAAATTACAATAAATAAAATTAAAGTACTATAATTATATTCTGCGTCAATTCAGCTCGCTCCTCTGTGAAAAATGTGACAGGACTCCTATCTAAGTTCACATAATCGTATTGAAAGACATACGAAATAGTCATTTGTTGGGTATGAAAAAACGTAAGGCAATTTGTATTTTACGGGTTACCCATGTCGTTCCACCATAAGCTTGTAAGTCTAACGGTAAGCGTTATTAACATGTTTCATTAAATTAATTATTTTCAGTTGTATACACTCTCACTGGGTATAAGATGAACATATACAATTATGCCACCAGACCGTGCCGAGTCCAAGTGGATGCAAGGATGTGAGCTTATGGAAATTCTAAGTACATTTTAGTTTATCCAAGGCGTAAGCAGCGTAAGGTTTGGTGTGTGGTTTAACTATGAGTAGCTTTTACTTAAAATAAATTTGACTTTCACATTTAACTTTGCGAGTTTCATCTTAATATTCCTTGTTAAAAAATAGGGATATTAAATATAACTTGTTAATTTTTATTTTTGTTTCAAGAAGGTTGCTTTTCTCATAAAAGCTTATAGGTACTACCGCGCCCACTAACGGTCAACCAGTTTCCACCGTTATGCCTTGAATTATAAGGTTGAAAAGTGTTCGATTGTCAGTGAGCACGATAGTACCTACACCTCTGCCTGATTCCACAGCGAAATACAGGCGTGATGTTATGTGATGGTGGTTTGTGGAGTCACAATGCAAATATGTAGATTAAAAACACCGCTATCTTAATCTATGTATATACATACAAAAACTCACTGCGTGAATGATGATATGGCTAGAAAGGAGGCGACTACTGATATGACAAGTAATCTATACATTTATAATCTATACATATAATCTATACATATAATAAGACAGTAAAAAAATGTGTCTGTACATTGAATATATTAAAAAAAAAATTGGGGGGTGTTTAGAAACAGTAATAGAGCACGAATCCAAAAAAAAAATCTGTCTGTTTGTCTGTTTGTCTGTACACGCTAATCTTCGGAACTACTCGACGGATTTGAATGATTTTTTTTTGTTGTATAGGTATTAAGTCTGGGCAAAACATAGGCTATAATTTATCTTGGAAACTTGAACACCTGATGCAGAACCGCAACAGACCAGCTAAACTATAAGAGATACAAAAATGGTACCATAGCAAAAATTGTTCCACGTAATGAGCATTTTCTGCTAAGAGAATCAATTTGAAGATCTGGAACAGCTGATGTGGAACTCCAAGAGCCCAGCCACACTATAACATATATAGGAATGACGTCTTACCAAGAGTTGTTCAGACTGATAAGCACTCTCTGTTGACGTATAAAAAAAGAAGATGTGGAACACCTGTCGTGGGGCTCCAAGAGCCCAGTAACACTATAATATATATAGGAATGACGTCTTAGCAAAAGTTGTTCAGCCTGATGAGCACTCTCTGTTGACGAATAAAAATTGAAGATCTGGAACACCAAATGTGGAAATTAAAGCTATCACTAATTTCACTGTATTTCTACCAAAGGGTATCGTATTACCCAGAACTAACTGGGTTGTGGAGGGCAGATAGACAGTCGTTCCATGTAAAATACTGGTATTCAGCTGCATCCGGATGTACTGGAAGCCGAACCCAACAGCACTACATATTATAACACAATGTTCTCCGCCGCGTCTATCTGTCTGTTCGCGATAAACTCAAAAATTACTGCACTGATTTTCATGTTGTTTTCTTAAATAGATAGAGTGATTCTCGAGGAATTTTTTAGTATATAATTTCTCAAGTTTTTGTACAGATTGGCTAAAATATAATGATATTTGTTGGAGGTGTTGGAAAAAAATAAGCCGTCTGGGGGAGCTTTCAACGAAAACGCTGCCCTTTAAGATATAACAAAATGATGAATGGTAGAATTGTATATCTTATATAGGTCTACAGAAAAATCCACTATGGCTTATGTCTATCTCTTAAGGATAATATACTATATCCATTTTAATACTTTGAAAATGGGCAAACTAGGTTCCCATGAGTTGAGGGAATGGGATCATCATGATTACTTTTGGTCGCGATAACCGATATCCACGCAGGCGAAGCCGCGGGCATCAGCTAGTAGAGAAATATGGAAGAAGAAGACATGCTGTACCGACCCTAAATAAATTGGGATAAGGGCAAGAGAATGATAATGATACAAAAACTCACGCCTATTTCCCGTGGGATAGTCAGGAACTATAAAAAACCTATTTACTCGAGCCCCACGCCATTCATAGTTCACGACATAAAAATAAAACCAATATAACATCTTCGACACGAAAACATACAAAACCAATAAAAAGGTTAAAAAAAATATCTTTCCCCAAAATCAGTTCGGAAACAGAATCAACTCAGAAACGGAGAAACTGCGGCCATGAAATATGATCCACTCAGTCGAATTGGCTATGAAACCGGCACGTTTGATCAACGCCCTCCTCGAGGTATGAAATAACAAAGGTTCCGCGTTCAGTTCAAACAGATATATTCAATCGAATCAAGAAACGCCGCCTTTTATTCTAAACGTTGAATTTTATCTTTGAAAAGCCGCCTGGCAATTTTGTAAAGATGGAATGATATCATAAAAAGGGACTTATAGGAAAGATATTATACATAATAATTGTGGATATTTTTTCTTCAATCTTATAAAATAAGATTATAAATCAGTCATTATCAAGAAATTAATGCTTTGAGAGCCCCGCAACAGGTACACAATGAGGACCAAAATATTACGGGAAGTCATTATTACTTGCCAAACTATTCTAGGCATTTGGCTGCCTGACTAAAGAGGCACTTCCATTCCAATAGTCGACCAAATTGTAACAACATAATATCACGCCTGTATTCTTCAAAGAGTTAGGCAGAGATGCCTATAGCTCGCCCACATTTCGCCATTGCCATAAACCGGGCTCACATCCAGACACCGTGGCTGCTACTGAGAAATTCTTAATGGAAAAACCCAGTAACACTTTTACCGACCTGGGCATCGGACCTAGACCAACGAGCATTAGCGCAGGGTCAATTTTTGTAAGAGGTAAGCCGAAGTAAATATCTTTCATGTGATTATATTTCATTTGTCTATACAGGGTGTAAACAGACTCTTCACGAAGCCGTCAACCAAGCATTATGTACATCAAACTAAGTATCTTTACGCAAAAATTAAAAATTAGTGCTGGGAAACGACTTTTTTTTTAGGGCTAACGTTTTCCAGTAGGACTCAATGTAAAGCACTTGAAACATTGTGCTGATGGATGGATTGAATAGTAAGGGGGTTTGAAGTAAAAATCTTACATTAAAAAAATGTATTTAAAAAAAAACTTGTGAAAAAGTTGGAACTTTGGGTATGGTCTAGAACAAAAAAATGATCGCGATGACGGGGAGAACAAGTGCCTTTCAGCTTCGTTAAGAATCTGTCCCTTTAGAATACTGTCTGTGCCATTTTTTAAAGGCTAAAAAATAAAAAATAAATGTTTCGCTACAATACTAAAGACATAGTGACGTCACACCCAGCTGTTTCCCCTCTCCGCACACAGACCCTGTTTACTTAAACAATATTTAAAAACACATCTACCAAGATTTAATAATTTCGACATGTTATTAAATCTTTTATGAGGAATGGCGGACGCCCACAACGATTCAAATCGGAGTTGAAAAATAAAAGAAAAATATACATCTTTCCGTTTTCAACTCGCTTGGGACTTCGCAATTATATTCTTGACTAGCTGATGCCTGCGGCTTTGCCTACGTAGGGTTTCGTTTCTTATCGTACTACCGGGATATAAATATCCTTTGTGTTAGTCCAGTTTATAAACTATCTGTGTGCCTAATTTCATCCAAATCTGTTCAGGTTTTCCGTGAAAAAGTAACAAATATCCACCATACATCCATCCTTACAGACTTTCACATTTCTAAAAGTAGTAAGATTTGATATGAAAGACGTTTTTATTTTCAAACATATACATGGCAAGGAGTTTTTTTATAAGCCTAATAAAATGACAATAACACCGAGTTCACGACCCCAGGCGAAGCGACTTGCGTCAAGTGAGACGTGCGTGCGTCATTTATTTCATTCACTTGTGTACCGTCGCGTCGCTAGTTGATCGTACAACCTGCGTTTGAGCAAGTAGCTCCTTCACAAGTGGTAAGGAGTATCCTAGGTACCATAATGAACAGTTCCAGGTTCTGGCAGCAACCCAACAACAACTTAATCGCAATGAAGCTATGTCATGGATCTGATTTTGACAGTTATGCAAAAACAGGATCGAAGCACCTAACTATTAAAGCATTGTAAATATTATGACAATGAGTTGTGTGATAAAATAACTTTCTAAGAAACTGTGTTGTCTTTGTTCTTTTTAGGGTTCCATACCCGAAGAGTAACCAACAGGACCCGATTACTAAGCCTCCGCTATGCATCCGTCTGTCTGTCACCACGCTGTATGTCAAACTCAAAGCATGTATTTTAATTAGACCATTACAGGCACTTTTGAATGTCAGAAAAACAAAGAAGGCTAAGCTACAGTCACAGACACAACTCCTAATAACTTGTGAAAGTACTGTAGTTGCCCATTCCAAAGCGTAGATCTCTATGGAGAAGAATGGGCAAGAAACTCCATGGACACTCTTTTCAATAAAGTATTGTTACAAAATCTTGGTTACATCAAGAACGGTGTAAAAATACGTGCACGTTAAGAGCGTCCAGAGTAAAAGATTATATCAACAATTTAAAAACAATGTAAGTAATTAAAATAAACCGTGGTAGCTTAGAGATGACCAGTCCCAACTGACAGCTATAACCAATTACAGCGGCCTATACAGTTTTTAGTTATACGAGAGCCTTTGGAATTACCGCAATAAACGTTTTGACTTTGACTCTGGTTATGTTAGCCGTTGAACAAATCAATAGTACAATCCATCAATAAGACTCAAATTGCGAAATCCTTTCAAATAAATACTAGGAGTATTAGAAGCTGGTTTTTACAACTCACAATACGGTTAACACAACTCTTTGAATTAAATCTCGCCACTCTAGCTCACACCTGGTCTATTTTAAACGTCACTTAACTTCGACCCAGTTACTTTAATTGGAGCCGGTAGTTTCTTAGCTTTTGTGCAAGGCTCGCCAATTAGTACGAAGTCGCAGGGGGCGCGGCAAAGTTACGAGCAGTGTGAAGGAATGCAGCCGTTTTGTGAGCAAGTTGTTGTACTTATTGACTACATAAAATTATGTTGGTGTAAAATTGAAAAGTATCTGTAATGAACCTTAGGCAAGTGTACTTATTAGCTCATGCTAGATGACCACAGACTAGTAACCTAATTGCAAAGACACTTTTCTTTCGCAAGGCAAACCTGTACAGGTCGAGATTCATATCTGAGTCTGACCTGGAGTGTTAATGTGCTGTTGCTCTTCAAACAATGGGACACTTGATATCGTGTCCTGCCTTTCCTGTTAACCTGTTAACTGCGCGCTAGGAGCTGATGGACGCAACTAAAGCTACCAAACTCGTTACCATATTTTTGGCCGACTCAATTTATGTTGCCATCGACACGATCAGAAGTAGATCGCATTCCTAAGAATTTGAAAAAAGTGAATTTGAAAAAAAAACTTTTGCTCGACAACGTAAGAATGCATGTAGTTGAAGTGTCAACTTGTACAGTATTGGAAACGCAAGTGTGTAAAGTATTTACTCCACTGTAGCGTGCACACTTGAACAGTCACAAAATAATACATATTTATAAATAAATAAAAATTTGCAACAAATTTGCTAAACAACGTAAGAACGGGTTAACGTTGTTAACGTTGTGGACGTTCGGCCAGATTTTGAAACTCCTGCTACAATTTTCTCACCTGCATGGACTGCCGTGTGTCTGGCATGGGCATCCCACTGGAAGCCGCCGGTCTCGCCACCAACAGTCGCACGCATGCCCCGCACTGCCGGAGCACTGCCGCCGCCTGCCTCGCACACATGCCCACCACTGACACTGCACCGATGCGGAGGAGCATGTCCCCGCTGCGAAGTCGGCCATCCTGAGGAAAGATACAAAACATGAATAGAAAGTCAAGCATAAGGAAAATGAAGAGATGTTGAGGAATCTTGTCAAAAAAGTGATAAATGGAAACGCTTTAAGTTTTAAAAGGTATAAGCTTGTAAGGTCCCACAGCTTTATAATCCGCGAAGATCCGATATGATTCATCCTCTTCTTCACAGTTGCTGATACGTTTGGTAAGTTTACACGATTCCGTTTCCGAAACGATTCTGAGATACTTTAGGGGTTTAGTACCCACATTTTCAGGCCAGCTAATTCGACACCGACCAGCTGACGTTATATGTACATGCATTCGAGGTGTCGAATGAAGCCCGAACATAAACGCATGTCGCACCGAAAAGAAATACAATACTGAAAAGCGCCTGATTTGCATTACAACAGTGTTTTATTGGGCTAGATAAACTGGTAAAATAAAGTTGTTGCAGTATAATACAAAAGAAGAACTAATATCAAACCACTGAATGGCGATATTAAAGTCACTCGCGCGTTAGGACCATCAAGGGAGATCTGCTCAGGTGGAGATTCATTGATGACCCTGCCCTGGAGTGTAAATGTGGTGCTATTCCACAAACGATGGGGCACTTAGTTTCGTATCCTGCGTGTCCTGTTGTTTGTTCAATACAGGTACTGATGAATGCTACCAAAAGTGCCAAACTAGTAGCTCAGTTCTGGACCGACACAATATAGATTGCCATCGACACGCTAAGAAGAAGAAGAGGAGGACCATAAAGAAACACCCAATTATAACCGTCTTGCAGTAGCCCACCAGACACAACACCCGTCTGGTCGGAGGGTGAAGAACTTTACACCCTGTTCTTCATTCTCCTAAAAACTTGTCCAGACAAAAACGAAATAAAGAAAAATGGTTGTCTGTAAAGTCGATTTACGGACGATAATTTTACGTGATAACGTCATAAGAAAACATTAATGAAAAATTGCATATTTTTAAGAATTGAATTGAATTATTATCACTGAATTATCATTATATTGTATAATACATGGATGCGTCACAAGCCGAACGCTTAGGCCGATCATCCTCTCTATCGCTTGTTCCGCGCTCTCACTTGCACGCTCGGCTTAGGCGGAACGTGACACATTTTCGTGCGTGCAGCCGGTCATCGATTTATAAGACGTTAGTACGTCAAAAAGCTAGATCATAAATCTGACCCTAAAACAGAAAATATAGCCAGACCCGTGCTGATTGATAAACCGACCCGATTGTTAGCACACGATGAATTGCGAACAGTGTCCGGAAGGGTCTCCAATACAAACTTATCCGGGTCACAGCTGACTTTTAGTGTTCAATCCACAACAGTCCCGAACGAACTGATGTCCAATGAGGTGACACTTCAAGTATTGGTCATTGTATACAGAAATCTATGTAGAAATAACGGTATACAGGGTCAAAGAAAATTAGCTAAAGAAACTCGGCAAATATGATGGTTACGATTTCTAATGATAATAAAACCAAGAATAAATATTTTCTCAACTTATAATTCAAGTAGAAGAGTGGTGGGTCAATGGTAACAGCTCCCACATACCTGCTGTAGGTCGTAGGTTTGAACCCAGAATAATGCATTCGTTTTTGTTATTTATTTCGTCACCAACTGCTTTCAAAAAAGTAAGGGAAACATTGTGACGAAACGAACGCGTCATAGAACTAAAAATTTAAGCCATGTGGCATCCACCAAACCACACGGGGCTTGCTTGCTGGTGGAATGTTGCCCATTCCCTCGTAGAGAAAAGAAGGGTTTATTATTATTATTTTATTAGCAGTGGGAACGCTAAATGCTATAAGTACTAACTAGACTACTCTCTCTCTCGCTCTTCTTCAACCCTTGGCCACCCAATGCCGAGTGTCTCTTCCAAATCTCTCTACTTTTGGCGGTGTTGTGTCTATCTATCTAGACTATTAACTAGCGGTTTTATTTTTAACCTGTATTGTCCCACAGCTGGGCAAAAGGCCTCCCCCATAGCCACCCATCCTATTCATTTCTTTGCTACTGCCGGTTACCAAACTTATTTTTGTTTCATCGTGATTAGATATTTAGCTTATTAAACGAATTCGACCATGTAGAAACTTCCCACATAAGCAGTGTTAAAAGAAATCCTACTATTTTACATTAGCCTCGCTACACAAGAGCGCTTTAAAATCTTAATTGCAACCTCTTTCCGGTTTGCACGTGAGCTAACTTACATACCTTTGACTTTTACTGGCCATTTATAAAAATTGTGAAAAAAGAAAAAGCTGGTTTTGAATTTGCGGATTGCGTACTGTCAAATTATGTCAGGTCTGTAGTTTGTTAGCCTTCGGTTTTTTGTTGTAATTAAGTTTAGTGCATTATTGCTATGATGTCAAAGTATTTAGAGTTTCAATTAATAGTAACCACCTTTTAAACGTGCGTGCTAAGATTAAAATTATCTCATCGATTACAGCATTGCCATCAAGTAAAACTTCTAAGGTAAGGAAAGTACAGTCAAAAAAACAGATAGGTATGCAGGGTCGAAAGATATAGTTTTAGTTTTTTTAGAAACTGTTGCACATCTTGAAATGAAATTTGAATTAATATAACCAATTGATTATTTTTCTTCATTTAATTTTAATTTCACTCGAAAACATCGATCGGTTTTTAAGAAAAAATCAATTATATCTCTCGACCCTGCATACCTATCTGTTTTGTTGACTGTACCTACCTGACTATAATTTTGTTCGTATTACAGTTTCTCACGACGTCTAATTAATCTAAAATCGACGACAGTGATTCCCACAGATTTTGTAACTAGCAGAATGGTTCCAATGAGTATGATATATTGAAATCTGTGAACATGTTCACAGATTCGAACCAGGCCGCGGCATTAGCATCGGATGGCTTGACCAAGAGTATGGTCTGGACTTTAGACTGTTACCTTTAAAACAGGAGCCGGAACGGAGACACCACTCTCATTTACATCATTTTCTTGCCTTTATCCCATAATAAAGGTATAAATGGACTCTTCACGAAGCCGTCAATCAAGCATTCTGTACATCAAACTAAGTAACTTTATGCAAAAATTATTGCTGGGAAACGACTTTTTTTTTGGGGTGAAAAATTACGTTTTACGAAAGGACTCAATGTAACGCATTCAAAACATTGTGCTGATGGATAGATTAAATAGTACGGGCCGTGAAGGTGTCTTAAGTAAAAAAAATACATTAAAAAGATGAATTAAAAAAAAAACGACGAATTAAAAAAGAGGTATGGTCTAGAAGAAAAAAGTTATCGCAATAACGGGGAGAACAAGAGCTTTTTTTTTTGGGGGTAGACATCCACAGAACACCACCTGCTACGATCCTTACATACTCCTTTTGCCTCGTCCACGTTCATACATCTGGTCATACACGCACGCCGGTTGCGAGTACTACGCACCTGACCTTTCTATTATCATTTATTAAACCAATATATCAATTATCTATCGACAGTATCGGAGGACTTATGTACCTATACACAAACAGGCTCAGCTCGCCCCCACATACACGCGTCGTAATAATATATTGTAACCGTGTTAGAGCGCCACTTTCAGGTAATTAACTATGTTGCAGGTACATAGCCTTCCTATGTTAATTATACGTTACGTTGTCATTAGGTATTGTCGTACTTTGTCGACTTAATTGTATGTAAAGCTCTCTGTTGTATGGTACTTATAAAATAACATAGGTACACACTGTGTCATGTAATAGACAATTTTACGAAGTACTTATACTTCTTTTCTCCAAGGCTTCACAAGTCCGTTAATGTTGACATAACATAACACCACGCTTTGTGATCGCCGAAGGGTTAAGCAGAGGTGTACCTGACAAGCACACCCACATTTCGACAGTTATGTTAAGTCCCATGTAATAGGGAGGGAGCCTATTGCCATCAACCTGGCACAAATCCAGACTCCGTGGCTGCTACATTTTTTTCGGATGGGAAATTATCAAATGACATCTCCCGCTCTGGGCAGAGCGGAAGGGAGTGTCAGACTTGTACTGACTAAAACCCATCCATGTTCCTTCCTTGCCCTTTGTGTTCCAGGGCCGCGGTATCTTTTTCGAACAGTCCCGCAGTCGATAATGGAAAACCTCAATTACACTTTTGCCTGACCCGGGAATTGAACCCAGGACCTCATGCTCAGCAGTCGCGCAAAACACAATTATTTTGACAATAATTGCGTTATTCTTATTTTGATCTTTTTCTTATTTAGTTAGTGCCTAACCTGGTGTCAGATCTTTTATGGCACCCTTGGGCCTCTGACTTGGCTTTACATGCCGTCAAGAAATATATCTGAGACATACTGGTTTCCTCACGATGTTTGTTCGTTGTTTTGTTTGTTTTTTCTTAATTTGATGAATGATCCGAAAACACACACGAAATTTGGTTTTTTGATGAATGATCTTTTCATTAAAAAAACCAAATTTCGTGTCCTAGTTGGGCATAGTATGACCTTCAGAAATATTGCAGGTTAGCTCTTAACAGCAGACCAATTAACAGCAAATATAAAAAAAAAACGAGCGCAATTCACACGTGGTAGAAGTGAAGCCTTCAAAAATTTTGGCTTCAAGATAACCGCTGTATAATGCTTCCTACCTCATTTTCTTCCACGTTAAATCTTATGAATTTATGCGTCTGTCTCTTTTTACTGTCGCTTTTCCGTCTCATCGACTTTCAAATCACAACGATGCTAAAGAAGTTTTCACTTCAAAATCCCTACACCACAATAATTTCCACAAACACAAACTCCGGCCGCACACTTATCATAAACGTTCCACTTTACAAGTTCACACACTGCGCCTAACGTGTTGTTCTGTGGGTCACTGGGGTGTTAGCTAATATGTTATGGGAGTGTGCTACGTTTAAGAACCATGGTTCATGTGATGTAGTATGAAGTATAACATTACAACTAAACCCATGTTTTGCAGCCGTGTTCATTATGAACCAACAACGCGAATTAAGTATCATAGCGTGTTTTAGAATGCTAGTTTTCTTTAAACTTATTAGGATGTCTTCATCCATACACACATGACAGCTCTCATCAAGCCATAGGTGTCAAATTCAAACCCACGACACGCACCTCTGATTCATCGGAGTCATGAGTTTCTTTGCATAGTACAAAACAAAGTCGCTCCCGCAGTTTGTACGCTTAGATCTTTGAAACTTCGCAACGGATTTTAATACAGTTTGCAGCCATGGATAGAGTAATTCAAGAGGAAGGTTTATTGCCCGTGCGAAGCCGGGGCGGGTCGTAAGTATTGTATAATTATCACTTGCTTCGGTGATAGAAAACATCACGAGGAAGCCAGCATGTCTGAGATATATTTCTCGACGGCAGATAAAGCCAAGTCAGCGGGCTATAGGCGGCATAAAAACTCTGACAACAGGTTAGGCACTAACCACATGACAGAAGAAGAAGATTAGACGTTAACAGGCAGCTAATAATTATAATAGCGGCAAAAGGCTTACACAAATCAAACGACGAAACAATACGTCATTCCCCATCTGACACATGATTGGCCCTCACAACTCGCTCTAGAAATCTAATGAATTGAAACCCTCCCAGTTTTCATTAGCAGTCAGTAACAAAGCTAACGTGAACACAGAGCAAAGCTTGCTGTGCTGTTTATTCAGCTTTCATTTGTTTCTTTTGCAAAAATACCTACAGATTGCGGGACGTAAGTTTTACTAAAATGGCGGTCGCCCCCGCAGGAACAATTATGGATTAAGACCGATTGAGACCCGAATATGAGTGTGTGTGCTAATGTGGGAATTAGTTTACCAATACCATGTGTAATATTTGACTGTGATTGGTGATTATTTATTTACAGTGCTACATTGATCTTGAGAAGCTCGTAAAAAACTGCCACTCAGATCAATTCCCAGGTTAAGCCGCGCTTATGTAGGTTGGTCTGTGGATGGGTGACCACCCATTACATACCTCCGTGCCTTGGAAAGCAAGCCGTCATTTGTAGATATTTGACAGTCGTTAAAGGTAGTCAGAAAGTCAGACAACCAGTCTCACCAAGGGGTATCGTATTACCCAGTACTTAACTGTTTGGAGATCAGATAGGAAGCCAGGTTCGCCTGGAAAGCGACCGCAATAAAGTTGTGAAAAGGCAAGGCAGAGGATGACATTGATCTTTTGCCGCATAAATGATATGTAGGACCCCTATTTTTTCACGAATCCCTAATTTTTTAGATGAGACATCAGTCATATTGATTTCCTTCGTATACAATGTAGCGTATGTCACCCACCCAGAGTCTAATACCGAATCGATTGACACCTCATTCATCAAAATGGCTCAGTAGTTTAGTAGCTACGGTGGAATAAATTAATAAAAATATAACAAACATCATAACCCTTAAAATGAAGGAGTTTGTTCTCATTTTGCCCGTGAACCGTAAGATCCATCCATAACGATATACATAGTATTAAATTCTTCAGTAAACAATCAATAAAAAGCGAGGTCCTGCTGATTCTCATTTCTTTCAATTTTGCTAATATTTAGGACATAGAAGACTTCGCAGCCTCGCAGATACGTCACCATTCCATGGACAAAGTATTATAACATGTCCATAAAGAGTGTAAAAAGACTCTTAACGAAACCGAAAGGCACTTGTTCTCCCCGTCATTGTGATCATTTTTTTGTTCTAAACTGGGAACCTTCTAGTTACGAAGTTATTAGGGCAAAGTTCCAACTTTTTCACAAGTTTTTTTTGAAATACATATTTTTAATGTATTTTTTTACTTATATAAGACACCTTCACGACCCCCGTACTATTCAATCCATCCATCCGCACAATATTTTGAATGCGTTACAATGAGTCCTATCGTATAACGTGATTTTTCACCTCAAAAAAAAAGTCGTTTCCCAGCAATAATTTATGCGTTAAGTTACTTAGTTTGATGTACAGAATGCTTGGTTAACGGCTTCGTGAAGAGTCTGTTAACACCCCGTATAATGAAGAACTAACTACTAAGTAAGTCACAATCGAAACTTACATAATTAGGGTCTACAATCTCACTTCCGCACACCACATTTAACACCCAGATAAACTTTCCTCCACATCGCTATCTTAAACAGATCAGTAATAGATTTTCAGTTGCAATTCCCTCTTGGAATCTTGATCCAGTTCTCAATACTTTAACGATATTTCCACACATTAAGGAGAGGAAATGTATTCCCTCTTCCGCCCCTTTGAAAGCCCATCAATCGGATTTACACTTACATTAAAACGATTTTAAAAAGTACTTTTAGAGAGAGACAGATATATATCACTTCGTCAAAGTTTATAAGAGCGAAAGAGATGTAACGATGTTTATAAGGACCATTAAACAGAGCATTAAGTGCTCTTAACGCTGCTTTTACTGACGGTGATAAAAATGTGTTTTTTGAGATGTCGATGTTATCTGAGGAGGAAAATGGACGTTTTTCCGTCTGGACCGGTAATTAGGGAACTCAGTTTATCCTAATTATCGGGAAAAGCGCGAGAGTATTAGTATCTTTTTTCAAACGTTTGTAGGTCAAGTTAGCGTTTAGTAGTTCTGAAGAGATCTCATCATCTACCTAGCGTATATTGGGGTCGGCTTCCAATCTTACCGGATGCAGCTGAATACCAGTATTTTACATGGAGCGACCGCCTAGTTAGTACTGGGTAATACGATTCCCCTTGGTAAGACTGGTTGTCACGACTTTCAGGCCACTGACTACCTGCAACGACTGTCAAAGATGTACAAATGGCAGCTGGGACCAACGGCTTAACGTGCTTTCCGAGGCACGGAGGAAACTCGGTATGTAATGGGTGCACAAACCAACCTAGGCAAGCGCGGCTTAACTTTAAGATTGATCTGAGCGGCTGTTATTATTTAGCCACGAGGTCTAAATAGATTTCTGCGAATGTATTTTCTGCTACGCCCTGTTCACAACCACAGGCGATATGACTTGCGACGCGATTTGCGTCAACGACACGTGCGTATTTTTGCTTTCTCTTCAGTCGCGTGTCGCTTGAGCGTGTAGTTCGTGGCCAAGTCACTACGTAGGCATGTTTTATTGATTCTTTAAGACATACATTTATGATAACTAATGTGAGAACTATCTCTCGTATCACTAGGCTTCCAATCATCATCATAATTTTCGTCCCCTTGTCCAATCCTACTTGGGGTCGGTGAAACACGTTTTCTTCTTCCATTCTCCCCTGTCAGACGTCACGGCATAATTTACTCCTTTCTCTTTCGTATCATTCCTCTCACAATCCATCTATCTTTTCTTTGGCTTTACTGTCTTTCCCTTCATCCATCAGCATTCATGTCCATCACTCTGTTAGTCACATGCCTTTTCATCCCTCTTTATTACATACCAAGACAAACGATTTCCTTTCAATTTTTCTGTAACAGGCGCCACTTTCAAAGTTCCTCTAATAATTCTTCCTCTTCCTTCCAGCCAATGACACAATAATGTTTTACGTACGTACGGTAGTTGAAACACAATTACACAAATAATTTCAGGCCATCTTATCTGCTCAAATATCTAATCTAATAATATATAATCGTCGTCTTAAAACTTTACATCTTTGAATATAATAACACCTCGAATTGCGACCACATGAAGTTACTCAGAACTCTATGCATACCCCAAAATCTAAGTAGGAATTAATAATATCTTGGGACAACCAACACACTGCCATCTGATCCCAAACTAGGCAGAGCCTGTACTATGGTAACCAGACAACTGATAAACATACTTATATATTTCTAAATACATACATATTATAGATAAATTACACACCCAGAAACAGAACAAATAATCGTACTCATCGCACAAAGATTTGTCCTGTGTGGGAATCGAACCCACGACCTCCGTCCTAGCAGTCAGGGTCATTAACCACTAGACCAACAGGTCATTCAAATTATTGTGACGCTTCGTCCACAACCTCAGGCGATGCGTCATGTGTGGTATAAGGATGAGTTCTATGACTCGCCACATGCTGTAAACAACTTCTTTCATTTGTTTTCTCCGCAATCGCTTTTGCAAGACATGTGTCGCTTGATGGGTATCTCGTGCCCAAGTGATAACGAAACCGTGCATTTGACTCCGCAAGCACAGTATTTTTGTAAGGTACCTCCACCGGTTTTAACGAACCCGAATCACTAAAAAGCGAAGACCCTGGACCTCTTGGCCACAACCTACAAGCTCTATCGACCCGCGTTTTGTGACAGCGACCACGGAGAAAACAAAAGAAAGAATTGGTTTAAAGTATGCTTCGTGTCGCGACGGTTCTCATTATGTAAGTCGAGGAAATAAAATATTACCTCTGGTTTAAAAAAATTAACAATTATTTCTCGTATTCTTTTCAGAAAACCCTTTCATTTGTTACTCATATCTTGGGAATGCAAAAAAATAACTGAGATTCCGCCATACCGCCATATAAGATTTAATGAATTAAGTAACCATGCATTGCCTAAACTAAACATGTGTGCAAAATTTCAACTCAATCGGAAACCGGGAAGAGGGTTAAATTTAACTTCTAAGATTTTATTACATAGTTACAGGTGGAGCTAATAAAAGCGTGTTAGTAAGTAACGATGGCCCACGCGTGTTTCTGACGCCAAAGTTCCGAAGGCTCACGATAACTTGCATTACATCTCTACTAAAAACTACCCGTTCATGTTAATATCCAAGTTTGTGTACTATTTACAGCAGTATTGAAACGTCTGGTCGTATCTCGAAACATCAGCAAACTAGTTTGTGGTCAATTAACAGATTGTTGTTCAAGATCTGACGATGAAACTTGAATGGATGCTGGGGATGGAGTTATAGACGTTCTGGTAACAGAGTATTTACCTAATCGTCGACGTCGTAAAATTTGTTTGTAGTATTTACAAATATACCTACATGTTTGAATAATTTGGACACATCAAACAAGTGCGTTTCATATTTCTACAACAGTTTCAAAAGCTTATATCCATCATAAGCTTACATTTCTCAGAAGCAACAAGGAAACTGAATTTTTGCCTGGTTGATGGTATTAGGCTCGACTCCTATTACATGGGACCTACACATCACTGGTGAAATGTCGGTGTCCTAATGGATACATATATCCACCTAAACCTTTGAGCATTACAAATAAAGAAATCGTATCTTATCTACAGACTTGATGATGTTATCCATCATCATCATTGCTGGTAAAATGTCTCTGTCTAAATCCTTAGTAGTTTATGAAAAACTAGATGGTATTTCTGATCAAGTTAGAAAGCAAGAAAAAAACATGTGTGCAATTCACACGTGGTAGAAGTGAAAACTTAAAAAATGTTGGCTATAAACACTGTATAATGCTTCCTATCTCATTTTCTCCCATGTCAAATCTTATGAATTTATGTGTCTGTCTCTTTTTACTGTCGCTTTTTCGTTTCATCGACTTTCAAATCACAACGATGCTAAAGAAGTTTTCACTTCAAAAACCTGTATTTTACAAAAAGCAAAGAATACATCAAATACCGATATTGAAACGAAACGCAAACGTTGATAGAGCTGTGGAAATCTGAGACAAGACAAAAAGCGTTATTGCACGAACCAAAACCTTCTCTTTTGCGGTAAAAACTATGCAGCTATGATAAAGCATTAAATTCACATCCGAAATTCAATCTCAATATGAACGAATATCCGATCCAAATAGAGAACTCTTAAATTATGTGTGAATGACGTCACGTAGTGTTTGAGCTGAAACCGTGAAAATTGACAGCACGTTCAACATATAAACTAGATTACTTGGAAGTTCAGTTACGACATTTTTTGTACCGCGGGTGAGAAATTCTTGTGTGGTAGCCGTTAACTATATATGAATCAGTGGATCCAATTGCGGTATCGAAATAAAATCAGAACAACAGTTTGACATCCAGTCTTACCAAGGACCGTATTACCCGTCCCCGTTAACCGGGTTGTAGAAGTCAGATCTGCAGTCGCACCATGTAAAACACTGGTATTTAGCTGCAACCAGTTAGACTAGAAGTCGACCCCAACAATGTTATGAAAAAGCAGATGATGATGACGATTTAGCCTTTTCAAAATGCACCAAGCAACATTTGTGCTTCTTAAGCTATCCTAATAGCCTAGAGCCTTTGCCCGACCCAGGGCCCCACGCTCAGCAGTCGCGCTTGCGACTAGCTTTCCGGCAGTATGGCTATGTCAGTGTCATACATTTTTTTTTTATCGTAATCGTTTTCGCTGATATCATTTATTTTGTCTAGAGTTCCAGACCCGCCAGGCAAATCAGGTCCCATGGCTGTTTTTACTTTAAAGTTTTAGCAACATCAAAAAGTAACATTATCGACAAAGTAAATAATGCTTTAGTATACGTCCAAAGTCTAGAATTCCTTCTCCTACTTTCTGAAATCAGCTAAGTGAGCCATACTTTTAAGAACTTACTACACCCAGTCTGCGAAAATATAGCGAACAATAAGAAAGACATACGTTACGTTTCCTTAGACGCCAGAGTTTCTGGCAATCATCCAAAACAACACTAGAAAGAGGAAAAATAGCAAAACTCATAAACACATGCCGTTGAGAAAACACGTTAATTTTAAAAACAAAGTTACACTATTGACTTAACGAATGAAAATTCCAACAAAGAGGAAATGGAATAAACTAAAATGAAACTCAAACAGCATTTTCATGTAGTATTTGGCTTTAAAATTGAAATTTTTGAGGACAGGCATGCACTACAATGAAATGCAAAGGACGCTGTGTCGTTCGCAAGATTACCATTTTAATCTGAAATACTGGGGAACGTGAAACTTTTGTTCACCACGTTTTGCGAACGCTATGCAAGGGAGAGACATTACCGACATCATTACATAATATCTCACGTGTAATCTCCGAAGGGTTAGGCAGAGGAGTATCTAATCTGTACCCATATTATACCAGTTATCTTTAAACCACATTTATTAGGGCGCGAACCTACTGCCATCAACCGAGGACAAGTCTAGTCTCCGCGCTGCTACTTAGCAATTCCTAATAGAAAGCCTACAAAAGTTTCCCTGACCTGGGAATCGAAGCCAGGCTATCATGTTTACCGATACCATGACCATCATTATTCTCTTGTACCTACTTTTCCCAGTTGGTTTCGGGCGGCGCACTATGATTCCATACTTCTGTATTAGTTACCGTCTTAGTAGTCAGTCACTCCCTTTCTCACCGTAATCATTCTCACTTCTCTGCGCTTACTTTAGCCATGTACACTTTCGTAAGGTTATTTACCGTCATTTATCGATGAAAATAATGATAAAGTGCCAAATTATGTGAGTATTAAGTGCTCGAAAGTCTGATTACAAAATCTACTATCTAATCTCCTAATAGCTGATACATTGACTAAATTAACAACAACCAGTCATGTAAGTTCAGATAACTTGTTTCACAGTTGGTAACATTTAGAGGACTAGCTTTTGGAAACCGAGGTCACGTTGAAAATTTTTGACAATGTGACTTGATAGAACCCAAAAACTGAAACTCAAAGCATAAAAGGCACTTTTGAACTGTCAAAAAATCAAGCTTATTGCTCATTCCAAAGCGTAGATGGAATCCCCTGCACAGGAGAAGAACAAGCAAGAAAGATCATGGACCATGGTCATGGTCATGATCATGGTCTCTCAAAACAAGATGTCGGTTGGTACGCAGGATCAGTTGCGATGCAAGTGGCTCCTAGACATTAAGCTATGCTAACTAATTTGTGGATAGTGCTTAATACTTCTTTAAGCTTAATTCTTTTTTCTTTCTTTTTTGAAAAAAAAAAAAAAACGTCGCCCCACACTAGGAATTTCTCCTGTATCGTGGCAATTTTTTAATTACCACCTGCGTGGCAACTATAGTAGGTCCGGCTTCCAATCTAACCGGATGCAGCTGCAATACCAGTATTTTACATGGTGCAATTTTGGAACAAAATGTGCTCGACTTTTTCAGCTAAAAGCCCAGTTTCGGAAACTGACAACAATGCAACGTGCTTCATTCCAATGCACGCCACGTCGGGACGTTGACGCGATTACCATAGTAATCTGGAATACTCCACGAAGCGTGAAATTTTCTGCAAGCCTTACGTTTTACGCGAATGAGAAAATTTAGGAAGAACTGGTATGGAATCATTTTGCCGTTGGAAATATCACATAAAGGAGTCTTCACGGGCGTGAAATCAGCTGTGTTAAAAACATCATAAGAAACAATATGGATATAACAAAGGAGCTGAGATTATTATTAGAAGATCCTAAATAAATTGGCATATATGGTAGGAGAAAGCCCTGCTACCCTTCATTTCAATCTATTTTAAACGACGCTGACGACAGTCTCAATGTTTGACATCCAGAGTTTTATAATGTAACTAAACTGTGAAGAGCCCTATGTACCAAGTTATAAGATCCGTATTAATATCTTGTTTAATATCACATCTATCTAAGATGTGTCCAACGTGGTTTATTGGTTACGACCGTCATACAGAATTAAGGTTATTATGAAAAATCTTATTTAACTACTTAAAATTACGTTATGAATGCAGTCTAGAATTCTTAAATCGTGATCTGACTAGGGAAGGTCTCCCGTTAAATGAAATAGCCATCGAATACTAAAATTTAATATAATAATTATAACTTAAACATGGCTATATTATTTCCATAAAGGTTGACAAACCAAATAAAGCATATTTTGCTGCCAGTCCTCTCGGTAGGAGTCACATTCGTCTCGCCTCATGGAACCCACAGATACTTCAAAATACACTCACCCTGTCCGCCACGCCCCCAGGCAGCACGCTCTTGACCACTACCCCCGAGGAGCGCCCCCCTACGATCCCGAAGGCGAGCCCCGAGCCATCGTTCACCAGCTCCACCACCTCCACTTGTGCCCATTCGCCAAACACCTGCTGTGGAAAGAAAATGAGGGTCAGAAGATTTGCCAGATCATAAAGTTACTTAGACAAAGTGATTAGTGACGCTGACGAAATCCAAAAAGTGCTTACTAATAAACAACGCACATGTATGGCAAAATGGCTGAAAGATCGTAGACAATTAATAGTAGGTAAGAATGGGAACTTATCGACGGACACGAAATCAGCTTCGTCGGTCAGAAACTGGCCAAGTGCGAGTCGGACTCACGCACGAAGGGTTCCGTACCATTTTATATACAACATGAGACAAAAACGGCAAAAAAATCACGTTGGTTGTATGGGGGCATTAAATATTTATTTTAATTCAATTATTTATTTTTAAAGTGAATATACAACTAAATATTCTGTGCATATTTCAAGCCTCTACCTGTCGCCGTTATCAATATCGAGCAAAAAACGGAAAAAATCACGTTTGCTGTAAGGGAGCACTCCCTTTTTTTTACGGATGGGAAATCATCAAATGACTTCTCCCTCTCCGGGCAGAGCGGAAGGGAGTGTCAGACTTATACTGACTAAAACCCATCCAGGTTCCTTCCTTGCCCTTTTGTGTTCCAGGGCCGCGTTATCTCTTGGAACAGTCCCGCAGCCCTGGCAGGCATCGGCCCTTGCAGGCCCCTCCCTGTTTGCTGACATCTCTTTGAGGTGCGCGTGGAACACGAACGCGCCGTCTACACGGCCTGTTGTCAGAAGACGGCCGGACGGCGAGCTAGCCTATTACTCACAGTCCACAGGTCCCCGTCTACGGTGGCCGGAAGTCACCACGTGACCCCCGACGACTGGGGCGTCTCCCGCGGCGGCTGGGACGAGAGGTTCTCTCCCTCTCACGATCCGCAACCTCCTTCGCTAGCATGACTGCTTCGCAGAAGGAGGTGACGGCGTCCCATTCCCTCTCGCTCCGGACCATGGACTGGACCAGGGCCGGACGCGATAGGTCTCCGCCGCCGATCGCCGCTACGAGGACACGGCGGTGCTCCGCCCAAGCAGGGCAGACCTCCACCGTGTCCTCTGGGCGATCCTCGCAATGGTAAGACCCGGGCGTTTCCTACCGCCCAATTCCCTTAATTTTTTTTTTAGTATTCCCGTTTTAACCTTTGAGTACGGAACCCTAAAAATTAAAAAGACGTCATGCATTCATTAAATTTTTCCGGGTTGAATGTTCGAGATCTGTTCGCATTCACTTCGAAGTTCAGTCACAAGAATGTAATAAAAAAGACGGTATCTTTTGAAACTAATTTTAATACTTGCGATTTTGGAAGACGCTGTAGGTAGGCACACGGAGCTCATTGTTTTATACAACAATTTTTAAGATTACCGTCAGCCAAGAATGAATTCCAAAGTTTCCTTGAATCCTGGTTGAAACCAGAGAAATAGTCGGGGAAACCGATCTTGACCAACACACGAGAAGAAACAATAACATTTTTACAAAAAATAAACTGTACTTGGATAATACTTCAATTTCTGACACGAGATAGCCGTTCAGAAAAGCCATTGACTCGTATTCTATTATGAACGGGAACAAAGCAGCTTCGAGATTATTTGGCGCCTCAAATGGGAGGCATCCTCTGGGAAATGATGCTTCATGCATGGCTGCTCTAGTGGAAATACACTTCAGAGTTTGATACTGAAAATTAATTTTAGTACAAAAGTTAATTTCGACTATAATTATGCAATTTCCTTCGAGACATGTTTTGGGAGGTTTTATGAGATAGATATCTAATTTTTAGGGTTCCGTACCCGAAGAGTAACCAACGGGACTCTATCACTAAGCCGCCTCTGTCCGCCCGTTCGTCGGTCCGTCTGTCTGTCAGTGGGCTGTATCATGTATCTGTAGAAGGTAGACAGTTGAAATTTTCATAGAATGTGTATATACACATTCTATGAAAATTTCAACTGTCTACGTGTGTGTGCGTCCGTGTTTCTGTGTGTGTTTCGTGTTTGTTTGACTAACACCCCATTCAAAACCTCGAACGACTTGCAACGCGACTGATGTAAAATGTCACGCGCCTACGTCACTTTTTTCCTTCAAGTGAGTACCGTAGTGTCGGCAAGTCTTGTTGTATCCTCAAAACAACGTCTTTCATTACTTTTATCTCTGTAGCTTGTTGCCAAGCTGTTAGAGACACAAATTGTTTTTTTTTCCCCGATTTCAGACTAAGGTGGTCTGAAGTTTAGGCCTACTAAAAGCTTACATATCTCGGCTTAGACAAAATTTTCTTAAACTTTTGCCAAGAAACACACCTATTACTTAATCCGTCCATTACCCACTTATAACTTTGACAACATCCAGCCACCATCTTGGACCAGCCACTTGAACTTTTTTCCGGAGAAAATTGGGTCAAGGTATCTTAGATACTTCTTCAATAGATGACGTCACAGAATATCGAAGCTGTGGGAGATTATTAACTACAATTAATTAATTTGATTAGTTTAGAGAATAAGTGAAAAGCAACCGTCAAAGGGTATTTCTGTGAAGAGGCAGATCTGTGTAAAAAGGTCGGGAGGAAATATCCTGGAAGGGTATTCGTTGACCTTATTGGTGGTGTTCTTTAGAAAGGTCAGGTGCGAAGTACTCGTAGCTGGAGTTAGTGTATGACTAGATATACAAGGTGTAAACGGACACTTCACGAAACCGTCAACCAAGCATTCTGTACATCAAACTGGGTGAAAAATCACGTTTTACGCCCTCTGGAGGCCTTAACTTCAAGGCATCCACAGGATTAGACCGGTTAAGCAGTAGCCAGCCTCCTAGGCTGAACTGCGAGATGCCATTCAAAAAAAAAAAAAAAAACACGTTTTACGGTCGGACTCAATGTAACGCACTCAAAATATTGTGCTAATGGATGCATTAAATAGTACGGGGACGTGGAGATATTAATTAAAGTAAAATTCTAACATTAGAAAACTTGTTTTTAAAAAAAAACTTGAGATATATTTGGAACTTTGAACCCCCAATATCTCCGTAACTAGACAAGAATGGTCAGCAAAAAAAAATATATCGCAATGACGCATGACGGGGAGAACAATTGCCTTTCAGAATGTGGATGAAGCATAATGAGTATGTAAGGATAGTATAGTAGGTGGTGTTCTGTGGTTTCTACCGATACCTATGGAAAAAGGGGGAAGGTCATGTATGTATTTTAATCTACTATCTTACCATGATGCGCTTAATTCGCCTCTTGCTGCGAGGCTGGCGCGGGCGACTTTCCGATCAGCTGACCTTCTCCGCCATCATGGAATCTCATTGACAGCTGTCACGGAAACAGCCGAAGGTTACCGAGCGCGCTTCGGGGACCGAGGATCGTACTGCTGGGTCGCACATTATTTTTAATTCACTTTACACTACTTTATGGACTACTTGGAACTGTTGATTCGTTGTAGGGAGGACGCTGAAACAAAGAGAAAAGGTATTATTAAGTTTTGAATTGTACCGAAATGTTGTCATCATATGCAGGCAGCTTCCAGTCTAACCAGATACAGCAGAATACTAGTATTGTACATGGAATGACTGCCTATCTGACCTTCATAACCCAGTTAGTACTGGGTAAAAAAAAAACGGGGTGCACTTCGAGAGCAGAAGTGAAAACTTGAAACAACGCCATCTAGCTTAAACTACACGCACACTCGCGCAAGCACCCTGCGCTACCGATTCAATCTGGCGATCTGACGCGAGTTTAATAGTTTTTACACTTGAAATGTGTGACTGCCTCTTTGGTCTAATAGTCGCAAGCGCTTTTGGTGAGCTTGAGGTCCTGGGTTTCGATTCCCAGGTTCGGCCTAGGATGCTTTTGGGATTTCCTTAAACAATTTCTCAATAGCAGACACGGAGTCTGGATTAAGGCCCGGTTGACTTATTTAGGTGAAATGCGGGTTAACTATTAACTCTGGCTAATCCTTGGGGGATAACAGGCGTGATGTTATGTTAACACGTTTACCTACAGGGTGTAAACAGACTCTTCACGAAGCCGTCAACCAAGCATTTTGAACATCAAACTAAGTAACTTTACGCAAAAATTAGTGCTGGGAAAAGACTTTTTTTTTGGGCTGAAAAATCACGTTTTACAGTAGGACTCAATGTAACGCACTCAAAACATTGTGCTGATGGATGGATTAAATAGTAAGGGGGTCCTGGAGGTGTTTAAAGTAAAAAACTTCTATTAAAAACATGTATTTAAAAAAAAACTTGTGAACAAGTTGGAACTTTCACCCCCAATATCTCCGTAACTAGAAGGTTCCCAGGTATGGTCTAGAACAAAAAAAATGATTGCAATGACGGGGAGAACACCTTTCGGCTTCGTTAAGAGTCTGTTTACACCCTTTATAGGGTACAATTTCCTACACTAGTATTTAGGTGGGAGTATTCCCATTTGAGCACCGATTTCAAGAGCACCAAAGATTTTCCCTTTTGAGCAAAGGGAATATCTTTAGTGCTAAGCATTGGTGTTCTTGAAATCGGTGCTCAAATGGGAATACTCGTGCACAGTGTTGATACCTTCTGATTCGCATCAACATGACAAAGCACTTCCAATACATCAAACGGTTTCGGAAAAGCACTTTCAACTATTGCGAACGAAAAATAACAATGTTGCACAGTGGATCAATGCTGTCATTCAATTATAATTCCAAAGCTCTAGATTACAAAGCTGCTATTATTATTTTACTTTAGAAGATCGGGATTTATCGTGTGCCCGAGCATACGTGGACATGACAACACAACGATGTATTATTTACTGTTGTTGTTTCGCTCCAGGGCTAATAAGGACCACGGAAGCTGTTTGTGTAAGTTAGTTTCCAGGTACGTCCCCATGTGGATCAATGATTTAAAAAAAAAGAAAGGCAATAAAGAAGGAAAGAATTATAAAAAGCTTTACTGGAAGTCGGTTAGAAAGATGTGTTAGAGTCATTTCATACAACTAAATGATACAGACGACTTAGAACCAAAATTGCTAATGGTTCTTGGTGGGTTTCAATTTGCTCAGCTCCTTGATGGAACAATGCATCATAACCTACTCTCTTTGAAACATACTTATATACAATATTTATGTTTATCTGAATTCCTTTACTTACACCACACACCATAGCACCTAAAAGTCAACAAAACATGCCGACGTAACGCAATGAGGCACATGGCGTCTAAACACAGCGAGTTTGTAAACTGAGACAGAAATATACCGACCCGGCCGAAATACGGAGCTCAGGCACCTACCTCTGTTATGAGTTGTTGGGAAAACCGATGGAAGAATAATATTAGAACTGCGGGGCTTTAGCAGTCATGTTTTTAGTTCTAATAGGATTTCAGGCAACATTATTATTTTTGTTCACCTACTGTAGACTGGCCTCTAGTGGTCGTTAGTGCAACTACTGAGATTGTGTCTTCGATTCCCAGCTTGGGCACGTTTGAAATGCTACGGAGTCGGAATTTGTGCCAATGGGCTTGGTAGATGGCTATAAGATCGCTTCCTATTGTTATATTGGACTTTAACGTTACTGGTGAAATGCACCTCTGCATAAGAAAAACTTGGCTTCTTTAATTTTTTTTAAAAGGATTATAGTTTCGTAAACATTAAAATTGTTAACAAAATCCGATTCAATTAAGGAAGTAATATTTTTTTAAATAATTTCATGCGACCGAAAGTCGTGGGCAACAGCTAGTAAATAAATAATAAAGACAACATTTCCAAACAAGCTGATAACTCTAGCCTTACACACCCCCACCCTCACCCCCACGTAGGCACGTATCCCCCCATCACACAACGGCAAAGAAAAACGCATCTCAACTTCCCAAGCCCTCCACATTTCAGTAAAGTATCTACGTATCATATCTAAAGAAGCCTGCACACAGACTGAAAGGTCGCCAGCGCCCGGCGGCGTGGCGCTGACCCACATCTCGAGGGGCGCCGCTGGCAGGCAGTGATCGGTGCAATGTAGCACAGATCGCTTCCGATGAACTTATCTCCGCGTACTTTGTTGTTGGGCTGGTTTGAACTGGGGAGTTTTGTACATAGGTGGGTTCGACAGTTAAGGTGACACTAGTCGACATTTTTTCCATAGAAATTTCGGGAGGGTATTACTCCACTGTTTGACGTTGTACATCGTTTTGTCTCATTATTAATTTTGTCTGTGCGGGAACAGAATAGTAAAATAAAAAGCGATTTAAAAGTTACGACCTACCAAAGATTCGTTTTTATTGCTAATTTTAACGCAACTTTGGCAAAAATTAGTAATAAAAGAAGTGTCAAATTTCCAAAACAAAGTCGGTACCGACAAAGCACAATTATCGAAAAATTCAATAAATTTTATTTGTAATTGATTAATGCAGTGGTTTTTTCATAAAACTCGATTTTCCAAAGGCCTTTTCGTATTTTTTTCGCGCGCCTGTACTATGAATTATCGTGCATCTCACTATCGGGCACGGTGCCAGGTGAGACAGCGTGCTTTTTGGCTACGCCCACCAGTGAGTTCGAGCTCGCGACTAGTGCTACCTTAATAGTTTTAGGATGTGATGTTCTTGATGAAATACAACTAAGCTTATGGAAAAATAAAAACATTTTTTAGAACAAGCTTCTTAATACAGTATGTATCTTTAGGGTTCCGTACCCAAATGGTAAAAATGGGACCCTATTACTAAGACTCCACTGTCCGTCTGTCTGGCTGTCTGTCACAAGACTGTATCGCATGAACCATGATAGCTAGACAGTTGAAATTTTCACAGATGATGTATTTTGTGTTGCCGCTATAACAAAAAGTAATAAAAATTATTTCATAATTAGAAGAAGAAACGTGTTTTTTTCGGTTTATGATACGGAATCCTTCGTGCGTGAGTCCGACTCGCACTTGGCCAGTTTTTTTTTATTCTTCTCAGTAACCCCTTTTAATTGATACAAAAATAAATCTGTCAGCCATCTTTTGGGTGTCCGCCATAGTGAATTTAGAATGACATCACTTAGCTAACAATGCATTATCATCCAAACTAAACGTTTGTGAAAAAATTCAGCTCAATCAGTCGGTAATAACTGTGTTAAAATTCAGTTGCAAGATTTGGCCTAAACAAACATTGCAAGTTAAATAAAAGCTTGTAAAATGTAATGTTACTTTTATTTTTAAAGGGAAGTCAAAGTAGATAGCAAGCTGTGCACCCCAGTTTTTTGAATTTATGCCCGATTGATGCCAACAATTGGCTCATCGGGATATCAACTGGCGAAATGTGGGTTTTGGTACTAGAACTAGTACACTTTTGTGTAACCCTTAGTGGTTTCCAAACGTGATGTTATTCTATGTTAAATTGTAGTAGAAATAAATGATGCAGTTTACTGCAGCTCCTTATAAATGTTATTAATTTAACTGAAAACATGAAAAGCGTGCCAAAAGATGCCAAATACCTAGAATGTAAACGTAACCTTACAAAATATTTTGTGCAAAGTCTGAAAACAAAGGATAGGTATTCTCGACACACACAATATAACAGTAACACTAAGTATTTCTTAAAAGGGCAGGAATATCCAATGAAGGAAGAGTAAGTTCATAATTGGTTGTCTACCTTCACCGCCACCCATCACCAGTTATGTCTCTTGTTATTTATGTGGACGAGCATTTCCCCATGAAACTGGGCTCAAATCTAGACTGCGGGCTACAGAGGAATAACAAGTTGTAAAAAAAAAACAACGAGTTGCTCTCCGGGAGTGCCAGCAGAAGTGAACACTTGAAACAACGCCATCTAGCTTAAATATAAGAAATTTCAATAGCTTTCTGCAAGAATGAAAGGTATCGCATCCGTAGAAAAAAAACTTGAAACAACGCCATCTAGCTTAAACTACACGTACACTCTTGCAAGCGCCCGGTACCACCGATCCGATCTGACTGTTTTTACCCATCCCAAAAAGTGCTCAACGCCGCTAAAGAAGTTTTCACTTTTAAAAAACCAGTAACAATTTGCCTGACTGGGGTCAAACCAAGACCTCATACTCATCATCATTTGCTTAGCCTTTTCCCAACCATATTGAGGTCGCCTTCCAGTCTAACCGGATGCAGCTAAATACCCGTATTTTTTATGGAGCGATTGCCTATTTGACCTACACAACCCAGTTAGGACTGGGTAGCACTATACCATATAGTAAAGACTGGTAGTCAGACTTTCGGACCACTATATTACTATCAAAGATCTATAAATGACAGCCGGGACCAACGGCTTAACGTGCTTTCCGAGGTACGGAGGAAACTCGGTATGTAATGGATGGTCACCTATCCACGGAGCAACCTAGTCAAGTGCTGTTTAACCTAAAGATTGACCTGCGCGGCTGTTATTATTTAGCCACGAGCTAAGCAGTAACAATAAATTAACTACATTAATTAAAGCCGTAAAGAGATTTTCTCCTTGTACACAAAAAGATTATTTGCAAAGCTTAGGATGGTTTGCATAATCCTGAGTTAATTCGTCATGCCCACAAATCAACCTACATTACCCATCAAACAGAGCCCTGCACAAACATTCCCCACATTAGTATTCCACACAGTTCCTCTGCGTAACTTGTCACACAACGTAACAAAGTGGAGCTTCCTATCAGTCACATGATATCGTCAGGCAGCTGTTCCATCGTCGGCGAGAAGCGAGTATCGAGCTGAGCTAGCAACTAGACTAGGAACGAGCTTGATGTACAGTCAACAAAATAGATAAGTATGCAGGATCGAAAGATATAATTGATTTTTTCTTAAAAACCGATTGATGTTTTCGAATGAAATTAAAATTCAATGAAGGAAAATAAACAATTGTTTAAATTAATTCAATTTCATTTGAAGATGTGCAACAGTTTCTAAAAGTTAAACTAACTATATACATTAATAATTAAAAACTATTAAACTAAAATAAATAAACTAACAGCAAACTATAAAAGGGCATTGAAAAACTCCTCCTCAACGCTGTCAGCTGGTAATGTGCCCAAGAGACTAGCGGCGTTGCCACGTTGTTCGTTTCTAAAAAAACTGCAACTATATCTAACGACCATGGATACTTATCTATTTTGTTGACTGTACATAATGCTTGGTTGATGGCTTCGTGAAGAGTCCGTTTACACCCTGTATATTGAGCGTTTATTGAGCAATAAAATAGCCGATAGCTCCTCTCTTCCTCGCCAATAGTGTGACAGATGCCTAATTAAGCCTCTCTCCTCAATCGCGCTGACGTCGGGGTACTTGACAGACTCACCCCACTCTCCTCTCAGTTAAAAAGACGGTGTAATCTTAGACATTGTCTTTGTCGGGAAGTATTATTTTGTGTTTGATGGAGTAGCGAACGATCGAGGTATAAATCTTGGAGCTTTGGAGAGTGCTAAGTATAGCGCTGTGGTAGTCAGCCCCTTTAGAGTAGGTTTATTACTTTGTGGACTTGAATATTGATAGATCATTAACTATAAGGATGTCTAAACTATCTGTTTCCATCTGCCTCTGTATTTTATTTACTGTTCGATGTAATCTTTACTTCCTTACTCCTAACTATATTCATGTTATAAATGCGAAAGTAAGTTTGTTTGTTTGTTACATTTTCAAGCCTAAGCCACTGAGCTGTTCATCCTGAAATGTTGCATAAACATTGTCAGGTGTACAGAAACGCTCATAGGGACCTTTCATCCTGAAAAAAAAGTACTGTTCCCGAGAAAAACAACTTTAACGTAATAGATGGCGCCACGTGTCTTTTGAATCATGATTAAATTATTTAAAAGCAGAGTACAACCCGAATTGATTGTCAAATTCTAAATTAACGAGAGCGAAGCCGAAGTTAGTGAAGAGACAAACTCAATTTCTTGACTTAAAAAAACGCTATTACCAAATGAAGTTTATTACCATTTATAACATTTTTTACCGGATACTAAGGCAAACTGAATTTTGCAACAAAGACTAGAAATAAAAAAAAAGTAATGCTTTCTGGGATCACTCCCCAAATATCACGCTTAGCAACCTCACTGGTGACAAATATACCAAAAAAAAAACCAAGAGCAATAATACCAACTTCTCAGTGCAGAATAGCACGAAATAGATTTACAACTCTGCTTGCGGTCTATGAGGCCGCCCCTAACCACTTGACACAAACTACATGCTCCAGCGACAGGGAGGAAAAACAATTAATTGAAAGAAGCATACCACGACTCATTGCGAAACGACTTGCGAATTGTCGGTACACACTTGAACGTAATAAGTGACAAACGCGGGTCGCTTGAGGCAAGTTGCATCGCCTCAGATTTTAAACAGAGCACTAGATTTGATAGTATATCTCCTTACAACTCCCGCAAAGACATTGCAAAGTTCTGAATAGATTTACATCTCTGTTTGCGGTCCATAACACTACCCCTAATGACCAACTTATGAGCCTCATCGGCGTCAGGTCTTGCTGGCTCATTTCCAAGTTCCTCTCTACACAAGAACTAGTGCTTAAGCTTCTTATCAAGCGCTGGATCTTTACCTTTGCGACATTGATAGTGTAAGATTTTGAATAATGGGCTGATGTTTAATGGAAATGGGATTGTCTTAGTAATTGCCTTTTGATACTGTTCGTAGGAAATGCTGAAACTAAAGCACCCTAGTGATAATGATTAATTCCAAATAAAATACTATAAAAATATACATGGTACAACCCCGACGCACAAACGGGTAACAGGCCTAACAGGCTCATAATAAAATGTACTATGGGAGTTGTCGTTTTCAAATACTTGTCATAGCCTATTTTAGCCCTAGGGGGATCTACGCACTGGTTCTGCTGTTGATTGTGAGATTGTGAGATTATATTAACGATATACAATACCTCCTTCATGATTTTTGCGTCGTAGTAGTTTGTGTGACATTACTATCCTTATTTCGCATCTCTTACCTGTCCTTGCCAATTTCCTACTAAGTAATCATCGAGTGTAAGCTCGTACCTGACCTGAGGCTATTCGTGGTCAATAGTTATACTACTAGCAATAAAACTCCTTTTTAACCGACTTTCTTCAAAAAGGAGGAGGTTCTCAATTCGGTTGTATTTTTTTTTTGTGTTTGTTACCTCATAACTTCGTCATTTCTAAACCGATTTGAAAAATTCTTCCTTTATATGAAAGGATATACTTTTCGATTGGTCCCATAGAAATTTTATCAATATCGGTTCAGCAATTTGGTTCTTTTTTCACGTTCATTGCTAAATCACGACATCGCATGAAGTCTTGCATGTTTAATTTGGCATACTTCCCGATTTCCGATTGAATTGAAATTTTGCTCGCTTATGTATATCGCGTGATAGTACAATATATAGATGACATGGAGCTGATCTGATGATGGAGCTGGAAGGTGGCCTTAGGAACTCCGTTATGAAACGACATAAGCCCATCGACATTAGGCTCGTATGTACCGTCATGATGAGTACTTTGCATATAGATGGTATCCAGGGTCTGATGATGAAGCTGAAAGGTGGCCATAGGAACTAAAAATAACCGACTGCCAAAAAAAACGTAAAAAAAAATTACAATAAAAAAAAGTGGAAAATAACTTAACTTTCGGAAGTCGGTGGCTTTGTTTGTTTCATTGATATTTTTGCCACCGACTTCCGAAAGTTAAGTTATTTTCCACTTTAATTTTATTTTTACTTTTTTTTTGGCAGTCGGTTAATTTTTTTCAAAAATGTTTTTATTTTGTGTTTTTTTTCAATAACTTTTAAAATAGAAATGTGTAATAGAACACTTTGGAATGATTGGTCCCTCTAGTTCTACGATTTTGTACCACCTTAAATAAACCCCTCCGTCCGGTATATATATTCGGAAAAAACTTGGTTTGTAGATACATAGCTGGATTCCTATCATGCCGCTTCGAACAAGTAGGTATTTTGCACCTCCTAAGTGTTTTGTTCTACTCCAAAAGTATTACACACGTCGACTATGTAACAAACACTGTTACACTAACCCCCAATAACTATCTATTCCACAATTCCAATCTCCCAGCAAAAAATCCTATTAGTCGAGTAAAAATTACGACCCTTTGTCCTAATTACTTGTAACGAAGTTAAACTCGCTACGGGGTGCAATATAATCGGATCGATTCGACTAATTGAACTGGATAGCAATACCGATATGTTGTCCGAGTCGAGTCATTCCGGTAATTGCTGTGTCAATAAAAAGGGAGGTAATTGGAGGATAGTTCAGCGGGGTGCCAGCGGGGTGTCAATCTAACAATATTGTTTTACCTTCAATACTTATGTAGATATAGTTTGACAATGACACCGACGCTGTTTACGGAACCTCGAATTACATGTAACTTCCTTTTGCCAGTTGTTTTGCTCGCGTTTTAGTCGGAAATAGATCCACAGGAACGTTTTAAATATAGTCTATGACCCTCAGGGAAAACGTAGTTTCCCTTTAGTGAAAGAATTTTCCGAATCGGATCAGTAGTTCCAAATTTTAACCCCTAAATGCAAATTTTCCTCTTTATAATATTTTTTTTATTTTATTAAAACTATGCACATAATGTACAAAGGCGGACTTAATGCCTTGGGCATTTTCTATCAGTCTACCTTAGGGTGATGCAGAGATAAAACAGTAGGTGCAATAGTATAGAAAATTTCTAAGAATAAAATATAAAAATAAATACATATTCAGCTTCACTCGTATGAACAGTTCACTCGGGTGTTCATTTTTGTTTCATTCCATGTTGACACGACACCTAGGTAAATAACATAGGAGGAATTAACTTACATTTACTCCTTTCATTTATTTTTCGATCATTCCGTAAGAGGGCGACAAACGCCGAGTGCTGTAATCCAATATCGTTGGATCAGTTCACTAATGAATTCATTATGTATTTTTCACTTCATTGATTTCATTATTTTAGCCTAGCCTTTTCCCAACTATGTTGGGGTCGTCTTCCAGTCTAACCGGATGCAGCTGAATACCAGTATCTTACATGGAGCGACTGCCTATCTAACCTCTACAACCCAGTTAGTACGGGGCAATACAGTAAAATTAAACTAACATTTTAATTTTCACTTCAAATGAAATGCAAAAAACACGGAGTCCTGTTAAACTATTCAAAGTCAAATATTGATTTCCCCGTTGTTATTATCAATAGAATAGTTCATGGAGTTGACTGACCTGGGTGCGCTGGGCGTATTTGTGTATTATTGAGGGCTGATTTCACAAGGCTTCATTCATTTTTGTTTTTTTTCTTTGTAAGCGAAGCTTTTATTAGTTCAAGTCTCTAGATTTTTTCTTATGTCTTCCTCGTATATATTTTTGTCATTGGTGTTTTTGCATGATCGTGTACGCCTTAATTGGGATCGGAGTTTTTCGGACGATGTGCTGGTCGCTTAACAACATATGAAAGAGCAGTACACCAAAGCTCTCAGTACCCACCCTTTAGAGCCATCGAATGCAGTTGCTGTGGCCGAAATTGGCTAGATGGCACCAACACAAACACTATTTTCATCTGTAGTATCCAGGGTGGAAGGGACACTGACGCACAAACAGATAAGAAGTCATAGAAAATACCTAAAATTACTTAGGTACCTACCCACATATTTCCTCTTAAAACTCTGATAGTAACCTAAGAAATCGTAGTAGGTGTGGCAGCCATATCTTATAACATTTTATTTACCCAATGTAAGGTAAAAGCTTCCCTGACCTTTTCCAATAATTTGCTCCCGCCATTAAAGTCAGCTTTAAAAGCGAGCGAGCTTCTAGTTTATAAGAAACTTGTAAGTAAGGTTGGATCGGACCGAAGGCTGCTTTAAAAGCTTTTCGAAATAAAACTAAGGACTAGGTGCTCATGATAAAAATGCATTGTGCAAAGAAAGGCAGACTTTTCTATGCAGTTTCGAAACAGTAACATAACATAACATCACGCCTGTTACCGTCGAAAGAGGAATACGACACCCACATTAGACTAGTCATGTTTAAATCCCATGTAATTAGAGGCGAACTTATTGCCATCAACCGGGTACACGGCGACACGTCTACTGAGAAATTGGGGCAAAGTGTTACTGAGAAAAACCCAATAACACTTTGCCCGACCTGGGAATCGAACCTAGGACCTCATGTTCAATGCCTGCTTAGATTCGAGCCAACGGAAAATTAGTCACGAAACCGACCACCAGTCCTAATGTAAATAAGATTTAAATAATGATAACGTTTAAAACCATTATTATTTAATTTTGCGGGTTCGCCGCCACAAAAACTAAAACCAGAAAGCCAAACCATTCAGTTAAATCTCGACACAAATAGCAACGAGAAAGAAGATTCAATCTAGTTTGCAAACATGTGAGCTCTTCAAAATTTAACTTCGCCCAACTCCACCAGTAACGAAAATTCTCTCGAATACCCGTCAAAAATCCCGAAATGTAACAAAGCAAATTCAGTCTGAATCGCTTTTCCTTCCACTTAGTTTGTTCAAACCGTTTCCGTCAATATCTGAGGGACTTCAGTGCGATTGAACGATTGGTTGGAGGCCTCTCCAGGATTCTATAACGGTGCAGATTTACTGTATATAACGCGTATTCTGTTAATATTTGAGTTCTGTGAGTTAGCTGTATGCAGGAAAAGGGAGGTGGATTAGATTTTTCCGTAATTCTTTTTTAATCTGGTAATCTCAGGAGTTTTCGAACAGTATTTATTTTTAACAGTATACGCCTGTAATCCCCAAAATAAAGCAACCTCAAGTACAAACAAATTTTGGCAGTTCTGTTGAAGCCCACATGGGATTTAAATCAATTCCTAAGGGAGGGTAAAAGCTGGGCTGCAGGTCTGTTGGGCTGCGGGACTGTTCGAAAGAGATACCGCGGCCCTGGAACACAAAGGGCAAGGAAGGAAAATGGACGGGTTTTAGTCAGTACAAGTCTGACACTCCCTTCCGCTCTGCCCAGAGCGAGAGAAGTCATTTGATGACTACCCATCTGAAAAAAAAAGGTATGATAAAAGCTCACCTTTGCAGTCAATTGAGCACAAAAGCTTAGGGCTAATACAGGGAGGTCATGTTCAGATCAAATTATTTTTCTATTTCGATTATCAAAATCACTTTTCGTAATTGTAAATGCGCTGTCACGAATTTTCAGCGTACACTGCATGTTCACAAATGCGCGTCTATAAATCAATCAGTCTGAAGTGGCGTTAATTAGAAATTCACTTCTATTCGAACGATCAAAGCACTATTCTGTATGTTTATTGCATTGTCTAAAAACTTATCAAGTGTAACTGAATGCCTTAGTTTTAATAGCATGTTTGAAGTGAAAACTTCTTTAGCGGCGTTTTGCATTTTTTGGGATGGGTAAAAACTGTTAAACTCGCGTCTGATCGTCAGGTCGTCAGATCGAATCGGCGGCGTAGGGCGCTTGCGCGAGTGTGTGTGGAGTTTAAGCTAGATGGCATTGTTTCAAGTTTTTTTCTACGGCAGCGACATCTTTCTTCTTGCAGAAAGCTAATGAAATTTAAACTAGATTGAGTTGTTTCAAGTTTTCACTTCTGCCGGCACTCCCGGAGTGTAACTCGTTTTTTTATGTTTAGATTATTCTTCTATCAGCATTACCAAGAGGTCTTGTGTACTATGGCTTGGTTTTTGAGGTATATTTATTTATTTGCTACACTAAAAGCAGTACATAATAATAATTAATGTGAAACCATAAAAATAACATAAAAGTGCTGGTATATAATGCCTATTATACGCAGCATTCGCCTTTGGACAACCACTTAATATTCTCAAATCTTAATAAGGAAGTAATACAATTTGAATACAATATGAATATAAAATTTACATAAAACTAAATAAGAGGGTATGAATTATGATGATATATGTGTTATGAGTCTGATATCTGTTTATTGACATTTTTGTTAACTAGTTGCAAATATTGAAAGTATTGAATTGACAGATTGTCATTGTTTTGTTATGGAACGTCCCCCTTTTTTTTACGGATGGGAAATCATCAAATGACTTCTCCCGCTACGGGCAGAGCGGAAGGGAGTGTCAGACTTGTACTGACTAAAACCCATCCATGTTCCTTCCTTGCCATTTGTGTTCCAAGGCCGCGGTATAGAACGTCCCCTTAAGTTAAGATATTTGTATGCGACAGAGCTCCCCATTAGTGCAGACATGTACATGGGTTATGTCATTAGGTATGTACATCGAACAACGTTGAACAAGCCAATTTATATCTCTGTAGCTACATAGTAGACACATGCCTTGTTAGGTTAGCTCATTGATATAACGACTACACTGAGCGGTTCAGCTGGCGTATTTACGTAGCTCCTAATTATAATGATCGTGGAATCTGCTAGCTCAAATGTTTTATTTGAGTTACATACATTACCTTTAGTCAGTGATAGTAGTTACATAAGGTAGTGCTCTATATCAACAAATGTTCAAAGTCATTTGTATTTCAGCATTTTCTGAAGTTACATTGACATCGTACACTATGAGGAGCTGGTTAAATAATAACAGCAGAGATCAAGCTTCTAGTATAAGCATCTCTTGCCCGACCTTGGATGGATGGCCATCCGATACATACAGGTCACTCAAATTTGTGTGGTTCTTTCTTCAAAAGACCATCTCAGACACTAATCTGCATAGTCCTCATGTGAGTTAACCAAGATTATTTCTTATTACAATATTATTTCTTTAAAAGAGACTATGACCTCTGAGTTTGTTTCGGCTGTTTCTTTTCAGAGTTGTCAGGTACGAAACACCGGCCTCATCTAGTTTTAAAAAACATGGCGTGTAAAAGTGTTTGTAAAAACCTATTAGCAAAATAAACATCATTTACAATTTACAGAGAAGCTTTTGCGCTATGAGAAGCAGTTCAAACCATTGGTCCCGGCTGTCCAGATCTTTGTTAGTTCTTTCGGGTCAGATCAGATCACCGATATGTGACAACCAATTATCAAAGGGGTGCTACCCTGATAGTACGTTGTGGAGGTCAGATAGCTCGCTAGCTAGAGTCAGTCGCTCTAAGTAAAATACTGTTTAAATGCATTCGCATTTAAACTGGAAGCCGAGCCGTCCCCAACATAGTTGACAGAGGCTAGGCAGATTTCACGTATGATAAGTATGTCTACATCGCCTGCCAGGTCCATGCATTTAGCGTGCACTTCTAATCTGTATTCGAATGTTATTCATTGCTACTAGACGTGCCTTATTTACTAATTAGATACAAACTGCCTTAGGAGGATGAACAATCGGCTCATTCTATTAATCTTAATATTATCATTCATCATACACAAAATCAAATTAAATTAGCTAGCGAAACTTTGCAGACGATAAAATATCTATATCAATTTCGTTCAGCGACCGCACATAGTGTGTTTTTGAAGAGTTCGTATTAAATACAGTCGCTCGGGTCAATCTTCAGGTTAAGCCGCGCTTGTCTAGGTTACTCTGTGGATGGGTGACCATCCATTACATACCAAGTTTCCTCCGTGCCTCGGAAAGCACGTTAAGCCGTTACTTTCAGAAGTCGGTGGCAATTAAAGTCAATGTCACCAACAAGTCACCGACTTCTAAAAAAGTATTTAAAAGGTAAAGTTATCTTCCTGTTTTTATAGTTTTTTTTTGCCTCCGGAGCAACTGGACTTGTTGGAAGTCGGTTGTTTTTTTTTTGCAAAAAAAGAGTTTTTGGTTTCTCGGCGTGGCCCCAAAACATAATATCACCACGTTTACCTGCGGAGTTTCGCTAGTTAAATAAATTTTATCCTGAATACTGTGGATACCTAGATACCCACCCATGTTTAGCGTTTGTGTTATTGGCTAATAATCTACAGCCAAAATTACCTTTTCATATCGATATACTTTGAAGCTCAATTGTCTAATAGGCACTCGAAATTATCAAGACAGGTATTTTGTTACGGTATATGAGGTTTCACGTCGGGATCAACGTGAAACCTCATATACCGTCAGTTTTAACATGGCCACAAAATAAGTGCCTCAAACGCGGAAGAAATAAAACAAATAGGTAATATAACCCTGTTGTTATGCATTGTTCGATGTCGAAGTAACACCCCGTTCACTACCTCAGGCGATTAGACTTGCGTCAAACCCATACCAAGATATATAAAAAAGGTTTTTTTTTTTCGTTGGTCAAATCAGGGGTCGAAATTTTATCAAGATACATATTTTGTTTGATAATAATTATCGGATGATTATCGGATAATTATCAATGCTGATTCATAACTTGAGCAATTGTTTTTTTTTCAAAATTAGGTATCAAACAAAATAACTATCTTGATAATTTCGAACGCGGCTGGGTCAAACCACACACGCGAGCATCACTTGTTTCCTTCGCGTGAGTAAAGCCGAATCGCAGCTTTAAGCAACTTCGTTCATTTGTTTTGTTATATCCGCAGTCACTGTCGCAACTCGCGCGTCGTTAGAGCGCGTAGCTTGTGGCCAAGCCGTACTGTTAAGTGTTTGTTGGAATGTTGGCAAGAAGATTCAATTTTGTCTATACGCAAGGTTTATTAAATTTATTTGGTACCGTTTTTAGAAGCTAATGGAGGAATGTTTGTCATTGAGTGGTTCTCCGTGGTTTTTCTTGCGTGGATCGATTTATGTTACCTTGTTACATGGAAAACAACATAACTGGCCTATTTAGAGAATAGGTACAGTCAGGATGTTATGTTATAGTGCTCGTTGGTCTAGTGGTTGCAAGCGCGCTCTGCTGAGCATGAAGTCCTGGGTTCGATTCCCAGGTCGGGCATAGTGTTATTATTTCTTAGTAGCAGACACGGAGTCTGGATTGGTACCCAGTTGTTGTCAATAGGCTCGCCCCTATTACATGGGACTTCAACATAATATGAGAGAGTCCCTTCTGAGATTACAGGCGTGATGTTATGTTACAGTGCTATAAAGATCCTTAAGCACTTGAATAACATTGACCGGGGGGTGTTATTCGCACGACGGCTGATCAAACTATACAAAACCAGTTTATGCTGATCTCTCATTGTACATACATAAAATATATACAAAACGAGGCCACGTTATCTGGAAATATAAAGCTTGATTTGCCGCCGTGCGTTCATAAATAACTGAACAAACTGATAATAACTGTTTTTTAGGGTTCCATACCTCAAAAAGAAAAAGGAAGCCTTAAGGTATGATTCCGAACTCGGCAACAAGCAGCAGTGCTGTTGCCGCAGTGCTGCCACTAAGGTGCTGCCCAGCAGTGCTGCCTGCCGCGGTGGTTCCGAGCAAGGCGGCAGTGTCGCTCTGTTCGTGGTGATGAGTTGTTGAGTATTCGTTAGTTTACTTTTGAATTGACAAGATGTGTTTATTTATACTGTTGCAAGAAGAAGAAGATGACTGTTCCTCTTCTTCTTCTCTCTTAAATGTCAACATTCGCGTAGGTACTCTTGCTGCGACGGCAGACGCGTCACTACTGGTCTGTCGCAACGGCAGGGCGCAGCAGTGCTGCTGCTACATTGCTGCCGCGACATTGCTGCCTAGCTCGGAATGTAATCTCATATAAGCTAATAGAAATTGTATGGGGACCAGTAGTGTCGCGGCAGCACTGCTGCGGCAGCACTGCTGCGTGCAGCGTAGTTCGGAATCATACCTTTATAGGATCACTGTTGTCCGTCTGTCTGTCTGTCAAAACCCTTTTTCGGTACCTATTGAATTTATTTTATTTATATCAAATACTCGTGTATACGATCTCTTTCAGCTGTGAAAAAATCAAACTTGTAAGTCAACGCGATCAAAAGATATGACGCCAATATTTTTTTTCATGCAATTGTTTTGAAAAGACATAATAGAGCGTTATACGATTTTGGCAACCAGCCAGAAGACCCTTGTTCAATTATACCTTCTCTTTTTACAAAGGAAGAATAATAGACGATAGAAAAATAGGCTCCGAGGGAATGAAACATAGACCTCCAAATCATTGGCAAAGAAAGGTCGGGACGAATAAATAAAACCTTTTGTGTCAATACGTATCTGAAAACATTCTTGGGGACATTTTAATGAGGTGCTCGGAGGTATTATACTATTGCAAGAGGTGCTACTAACTACTTCTTGTATACTTCTTGTACAGGTTGGAAAATCAGAATTGGCAGTGTTAACTGAACTTCAAAGCTAAACCCAAAGCAATACTATACGTATTCAATTCGTGTCGAGCGGTAAATTCTATTCGGGTTCTATAATGCTATCCTAATCCTTACTAATCCTATCCGAACTTAATATCATAAATGCAAAAGTAAGTTTGTTTGTTAGGTACCTTTCCACGCCTAAACCACTGAACCGATAACCGTGAAATTTTGCATATACGTTGTCAGATGTACAAAAAAGGACATAGGCACGTTAATAATATCTATTTAAACTGTGACATAGGGTACTTTTCATCCCTGAAAAAAGTACTGTTTCAGAGGAAAACCACAATAACGTTCTCATGATTATAGATGGCGCCACGTGTCTTTCGAATCATGATTATATTATTACAAGCAGAGTACAATCCGAATCGATTGTCAAATTCTAAATCAACGCGAGCGAAGCCGCGGGCAATAGCTAGTTGCTGATATTTTGAGGACGACTCGGCACAAGTCGAACTCAGCCGGGCGGCTTTTTCCCGAACGTACTTATATTAGGTATCGTACACAATAATCGATTTTGCCGTCGTGCCGCGCCGAATCATGCCAAAGAAAATTGCCAACAAATGTGTAGCTCGCCAAAGGAATCTCCAAAAACGTTTTCTTAGGTCAATCTTCTATGTGACAAAAAATAACCCTCCTAACTATCTATCCCGCCATTTCAATCTTGCAGTTACAGGTAGTTAGTGTCCTGAAAGTGTGAGAACCAGACTAACCAACAGGTATCATATCACCCAGTACTAACTGACAAGTGCTGACTCCACATGAGTTGATGAATGAGTCTTTATAACAGCTTCATAACGTAACATCAAGCCTGTAAGAGAAGTGTACCTAATAAAACCCCCACATTTAACCAGTTATGTTTACTTTTAATAGAGGGCGAGCCTATTGCCATTGACCGGCCACCAAGCCAGACTCCGTGGATCCTACTGAGAAGTTCCTGATGGAAAAACCCAATTACACTTTGCCCAACGCAGAAATCGAAATCAGGACCTCTGGAGCTCATCTGCTCAGCAGCCAAGAGACAAGCTAGACCAGCGAGGCAGTTTAAAGATCGTTTACTAAAATAAAAGCTCGTATAAAGCAAGTTATTTCAGTAAGCGATCCTGAAGTAAACTCTACCCCAACGGGATAAAAAGTATTCATAATTTTAATAACATTTCATTTACATGTAAATGTGGGCAAATTGCCCGCGGGACGCATTGCTGTTCGGGGGTGATGTAATACTCCCCATGCAGTTAAAACCGGGGCTACAATGACGTCAAGCAAATATAATTGGACAATAAAAAACCCTTTTGAAGTTGTAATGTATGTATTTTGATGAATAATAATAGCGAGGAGCTCATGAAATAATAACGGCCGAGCGGGTCAATCTTCAAAGTTAAGCAGCGCTTATCAAGGTCGGTCCGTGGATAGATGACCAGCCATCATCACATTCATCATTACATCAAGTTTCTTCCGTGCCTCGGAAAGCACGTTAGACGTTTTTTCCGGCTTTCAATTGTATATTTTTGATAGACGTTACAGGTAGTTAATGGCCTGTTTCTTGCCCATTCTTCTCCATAGAGATCTACGCTTTGGAATGGGCAACTACAGTACTTTCACAAGTTATTATGTCTTGTATCTGTGACTGTAGCTTAGCCTCTTTGTTTTTCCGACATTCAAAAGTGCCTGTAATGGTCTAATTGAAATAACTGATTTTGAGATTGAGTTTAAAAGTCTGACAACCAGACTTACCAACAGGTATCGTATCACCCAGTACTAACTGACAAGTGCTAACTCCACATGGATTGATGAATTATGGTAAATAGTATTTCCAAATGAAATTCATTTCAATAAAAAAATCATGCTTAGGTATTTTTTTCTATGACATGAGTTGTTCTTACAAAGTACAAGACGATAAAAGCAGAAATCGAATGAAAATATTTGTGGAAAACATTCCTATGCCGAATATTATTTTTGTAGCTGACGAGTTAAAGGAGCCTTGGAGAAGAAGGAGGTTCCTTTGGCGAAAAGTTGAGTCAGAAAGTAGATATGTGGAATGTATTATCAAGATTAGCAAACGATAAGAAAGATGCTGCTGCCAAATAGCTTGGCATAATCTCTTGATCGCTTTAAGCGACACATAGCTATGCGAGAGAGGAGGGGTACCCTTTTTTTGTTTTTTTTTTTGGATGCGTAATCATCAAATTTACTGACTAAGACCAGACTTGTACTGACTAAAACCCTATGTTCCTTCCTTGCCCTTTGTTTTCCAGGGCCGCGGTATCTCTTTCGTACAGTCCCGCAGCCCAAGGGGGGGTATGAAAATATAATTTAAATAATAAACATAACATAACATTATGGCCAACATAACAAACATCACGCCTAATCCCTGAAAGGTTTAGGCAGTTGGGTACCTAACAGTAGTACACCTACGATCACCAGTTCCATGTAATAGAACAGGCAAGCTTATTGCTATATTCCGGCAAAAATTTAAACTCTGTGGGTATTGAAGGTAAAAGGTACACACAAAACACTTTACCCGACCAATGAAAATTGAAATTGAGCCCAGGACCCCATGCTCAGCAGTCGCATTTGCGACCACGAAACCAACAAAGAAGTCAAGTTAAATAAAAATTTATATTCTGCCTTTGTCCCATTTGTCATCTAGAAATCATAATTATTTCATCAAAAATTCTTCACACGTCACAGCACACGTACCAACATAACAAAAACAAACACATTCGTAATTATTCTAAAGTCTTACCAGCGCAGCCCTCAAAGAATCCTATTAAATATTACACCTTTTGTTTAGTTGAAATTTAAACCCTCGTACATACGAGTAACTCCTTTTGTTCTCCTCAAATATTTTTAGCCGCGAACCAAAAACGAACCACAAACGAAATTCGTGAGAGCTATGTTTGTAACTTTACTTTAGGGCTCTTGTACACCGCGACTTTTTGCAGTATTTTACATGAAGCGACTACCTATCTGACCTCCACAATCCGGTTTAAACTGGGTAATACGATACACCTTGGTAAAACTGGTTGTCTTCCTGTAACGACTGTCAAAGATCTATAATCGACAGCCGGGACTAACAGCTTAACGTGCTTTCCAAGGCACGAAATAAACTCGATATGTAATGGGTGGTCATCCATCCAAGGACCAACCTTGGCAAGACTGGCTACCCTGAAGATCGATCCGAGCGGCTGTTAGTATTTAGCCATGAGCTCCTCTCGTTAAACGGGCGAAAACATCGCTACAATGAAACAGTAGCGGGGTTGTGGAGTTATGTCGCAAACTATGCTCCACCACCGGCCATCTTAGCCCAAAAACATGCAGCCCAAGTGACTTCTCCGCAGCCACCGACCACGCAGTGGAAGTGGCGAAGTTTTGAGTTTCGAAAATATAAAAATTTGTCGGCAAGCAGAAGATCGCTACAAAATGACGCCGTGGATGACGATCCTTAGGTAGGTAAATACTAAATTGCGACAATTACACGGTAATCGCACAATAGGTAGGTACCTAATTACGGAGGGTCCTCCGCTTTCACACAGAGCGGACAGAAAGTTGAAACTGAATAAATTAGGGGCGAATTAGAGAAAAAAGGGCTTTTTGTACAAAGAAAACGTTTTTCGGAAAGTGAAGCACGAAATGACAATTTTAAGGTCCGTTGAACTAGAGATTGTTAAAAGAGTAAGTAATTGTGAAATATTTTTGTTGCTTTGGTAACCGATTGCAAAAATGCTTGCTAATAAAGTTATCGTTCACGAATGCACAAATCAGTTTTCTAACAATAATTGAGTATTGAATATGATTAGGTATAGAGATATAGTAATTTTGTGAGGAAAATGTTGAGTATGAATGTTGGATATAAGAGTAGAGGAAGACCAAAGCAACGATGAATGGACTGTGTGAAGGTTGATATGGCTAGAAAAGAGGTGACTGCTGAAATGACGACTATTATAGAAGTATGGAAGACGAAGAAATACTGCGCCGAGCCCAAATAAATTGGGATAAGGGTAGAAGAATGATTACCACGGCCCTGGAACACAAAGGGCAAGGAAGGAACATGGATGGGTTTTAGTCAGAACAAATCTGACACTCCCTTCCGCTCTGCCCAGAGCGGGAGAAGATATTTGATGATTTCCCATCCGAAAAAAAAGGGTAGAAGAAAGATGATAAGTATATAGAGACGATATGAGTTTAGGAATTTCTCAATAAATTATGGCATCAACTAAGAAGCCTTTTCCCTACTATGTTAGGGTCGGCTTCTATTCTAATCGGATGCAACTGAACCAGTATTTTACATGGAGCGACTGCCTATCTGACCTCCACGGCCCAGTTAGTACCGGATAATATCATACCCCTTGGTAAGACTGGGTCACTGACTACCTGTAACGACTGTCAAAGATCTATAAATAACAGCTAGGACCAACGGCTCAACGAAGCATGTCATGGATGGTCAGACCGACCTTGGCAATCGCTGTTATAACTTGAAGACCAATTTCTGGCGACAGTTACTATTTAGCCACGAGCTCCTCAATAAATTATAACAATTATTAGGGTACAAATTGGAAAGCGACCACAAACCGCAAAATCTATAAAAATGACGACAGACGGCAATGTCGTCGACGATTGAATAACTCCGCTAGTTATGTTTAAGCCCCATGTAATAGCGGCGAGCCTTAATGGCTGCTGCTGAGAAATACCTGATAGAAAAACCCAATAACACTTTGCCCGACGCGGGAATCAAACCCAGGACCTCACACACACGCACAGCATTCGCGCTTGCGACCACGAGACCAAGAACAAATACATTGAGGAATGCATAAATTCTACGAAAAGCATAGTTTACAATTATTGCAAGGGACACCCTATCATTATAATGATGAAATCGGGATTTCTTCATTCAACATACCTAGGATCACCCATCCACCAATCGACCAAGACCGACTTGCACGGCTGTTATTAAAGTATTAATTCATAGGTTTCTTTTCAACTCCCAGCCTATAATTGCTAAGACGTAACAATCTAAGAGGGAACGGCCAAAAGGAATTTAATTTGCAAATAGAAAATACCGAAAGCAAATAGCTCGTGGAACGTACAGCTATGATAGATAATAAACAAAATGCTAACAATGCTGAGTCACACTATCAATCAGAAACTTGTTATATTTAGTCGGAGATAGTTTTTGCCGCAGCGTGACTTTCAATATTCGACGCATAGCGTGAACTGATGTATGGGCAAATATTTGGACCAGCATTGCCAATAAGGAACTAGCGATATAAATAAAAGCTGTTTCAGATTAGCGTATTTTTCTGCGCATATAATCTCGTACATATAAGCTAGTATCCGCCAACGTGCGTATACGCGCGCCACATTTTGAGCTTTGAAAATTCTAACGCGCTTATTCCGGCGTGTTCGTGCAGGGTAAGTGGACGCACGGGTAGCCATCTCTCATGGCTCGCGCTTATATGCACGTTAAAGACCCACACGCGCCTACACGCACTTCTTAAAACGAGGTTATACGCGCCGTATTCACGCTAATCCTGAGTGCCCCGTTGACGGCTATGAGCGATGTGGCTTGAGTCAAGCTGGCAAGTAATACGTGCGTGTGTCATTTCTTCGCGTGAGAACAGAATCTACGCGACATCTTTCACGTGTTTGCGCCGTAGTCGCTACCCGTTTGGTATAAGTATTCTACTCTTTGGTCGCAACAGGCGTATCGCTTGAGCGTGAAGCTCGTGGCCAAGGGGTCACGCGATGTGTCTGTCAACCATTCCTAACTGAACGTTTCCCGCACACCAAAAAAACTCTGTATTTATTCCCGACTGACGGCGAACGACTCTCCCACTATTCGTTGGGACTTACAAAATACCTGGCGAAATAAAGATGGTACACTAGCTGCCTATAACCCTTTGGGGATTGCAGGCGTGATGCTATCTTATATCATACAAAATAGTTGTTTTTGATCTTTTGAAGATATTCTCGTCAGATCTCTCCATATTTATAAACTTTTCCATAGTTGCCGACTCGTCTCCCAAAACTATTCCCTAAATAAAATTATATGAGAGATTCTGCCTGTCTTTTGGCACAACTTTTCTTTCTATCTGATTCAGTAATAACAAAGTGATTCCTATATGTTTTTGTGGTGAGCGAAAAACTTTTTGATACATAATGAAGTTTTTTGTACATAGATGTTGATGTTTATTCTCATACCAACGCACGTATTTGGCACTCAATATCTATCACTTTTTTGCAGTCGATCTATTTCAGAGTTTTGATTATGTGTCGATGATATGCTGACAGGCTCTTCAAAGATTTTCAGTAAGCAACTCACGCGAATGCAATTCGTCAAGCTGAAATTGAACCAACACCATTTCAGTATCTACAAATAAAAATTGCGAGGGCAAAGAACTATCATTCTCTGGTGTTTTTTCTATATCATGTGGTGTATCATTAAATCAAATCAGTCTTTCGCGATATACACCTATCCCAAGATACTATTTGCCTATCCTATCTTAAGACTCTCTTTTGGTAATCCACCCAAAGTTGGCACATCAACATGGTTCCTTTCTCCCTTTGTGGACTCATCTGTTAGGCAATCGCGATTAACATTGACCCTCGCGAATTCAAACTTTGCAATTCATCATATTGTGGTATCCATAAACCAAACCAATCTAACTCCTCTAAAACATTGAAAACAATGTGTGGAAGAAAAATCATGTGGTAATATTACGTACCGGTATATTGTTCGTGGTTGTTTGTAAGGTAGGCAACCTTACAGTCATAACTACCAAGATCATCATTCTGTTGCCGTTATCCCAATTTATTTGAGGCAGCATGTCTTCTTCTTCCAAACTCTACTCGTCCTCTCAGTTGTCACCTCCTTCCTAGCCATATCATCTTTCACACAGTCCATCCATAGTTTTTAGGGTTTCGTACCTCAAAAGGTAAAATAAGGAACCCTTATAAGATCATTCTCTTGTCTGTCTGTATGTCACCAGCGATTTTCTTAGGAACGGGTGGATCCAGCAAGTTGAATGATTTATACCAGATACTGAAGTCTATAGTCCCTATTAGGTGTGTAAAAATCAAGGTCCTGAGTCAATATGATAAAAAGATATGGGCAAATTCAGATTTTCGCGAAAACTTGTAAGTACCAAAATTTACCTTAATTTTCAACTTTTTTTATTTTTCGGAATTTTCCCTTTACTGGTGCTGTAAGACTTTCCTACCCCGTAGTACCCTATAGGTATTGGGTCGAAAACCTATATGGTAGTTCTCGTTTACCTAGAATCACGAAATTGGGCAAGAAGCAATGTCTTACAGCTGAAAACTGTATGTAGTTTAATAATAAAATACCTACAAGTTTATACGGAACCCTTGGTGCGCGCCACCAACTCGCACTTGGCCGGTTTTTTTTGGTTTTCACCTACTCTTCTAGCCATTCTAATTCTCTCCTCACGACACGTATGTACATAGGTAATTACCAAACTTTTAATTACCTTAAGTTAATATGTATAAGGTTGGTATTGAAAAGCCACAATATCCAATAACCCCTAAATAGTTTCACTGACTTCTCCATTCTCTGATTATCTCAAATGGACCCGGTTAGATTGATGAGTGCTTACTCGCGCATACAATAGCTTTGAAGTCTGAACTATTATCCCAACTGTGCACAATGTATGAGCACAAGCTAACTTTGATGTGCAGCACGTCTTTGGGATATCGAATTCGAGATAATGCATTTTCATTAAGGTGGTTGCGTCAGGGTAGCCCGTAAAATTCAAATTATCTTACGTTTTTTTGCAATTTGCAGAACAGTGTTAGATTGTATGTTGATGAAAAATGAGTCGCGCCAGTAATACGTATGTAGTTACAGAATCACATACATACATGAAAATCATCAATATAACACTATAAGTCCATCTAATCTTGACGACCTACTGCTGGTCCATAATTGGTTTACCGCAAATAATTTAGTACTAAAAGGGAAAAAAACTAAGTGCATAAGATTTGCTCTACCAAATGTCAGAAGTAGTGATTGTGACATAATATTAAATCAAGAGAAACTAGAATCTGTCGATAAAACTGTTTTCTTGGGAATCACGCTTGACTCAAGGCTACAATGGGGTCCCCATTTAACATCTCTTGCAGGACGGCTGAGTTCAGCAGCATATGCTGTTAGAAAAATCCGTCAATTTACTGATGTAGATACCGCGAGGCTAGTGTATTTTAGTTATTTTCATTATGACATACGGTATTTTACTATGGGGACGGGCTGCAGACATCGAGTCTATATTTATTCTGCAGAAAAGAGCCATCAGAGCCATTTATGATCTACGTAGACGCGATTCTCTAAGGGAACTGTTTAAAGTAATTAACATCATGACAGTACCTTGTCAATACATTTATGAAAACCTCATGTACATTAGAAAAAATCTGCATTTATTTAGTAAAAGAGGTGACAGACACCACTATAAGACTAGAAATAGGGACCAACTAGTTCAGCCAGGTTTCAGGCTAGCTAAAGTAGACTCATCTTTCATGGGGTACTGTTTAAAATGTTACAATAAAATACCTCCCCACATTCTATTACTGAATGAGACGAAATTTAAATCTTGTATAAAACGCACACTATGTAGGCAAGCATATTATAAGTTGGGAGATTACATTGATGATAAAAATGCTTGGCTCAATGCTGGTCCTGCTCCACAACCATAGGAGCAAATTAATTGATTACCATGATAAGTATTGTGGAAGCTGCAGAAGATTGTAAAAATATCCTTGCATTGTATAGATTCCTTCTTTTAGTATTATATAATTGCATAGCCCATATGTGAGTACTATGTATTGAAAAGCTACCGTTTACATTTAGCTATCTTTCATTGACTTGAATGTGCCCTGGCAGTTGAGAGAATGTCATGCTCACTCGAATGTCTTGCTTATGGTGGCGGGTGTGTCGGGTCATTTGGTTCCCTTCAAAATGGTTGAGTTGAATGGCGCTGATCCATGCGTTATGTTCGTGAACGGGCGCTGTCAGTTGGGACTGGTCATCTCTTAGCTGTCACGGTTTATTTTAATTAAGTACTTTATTTTTAAATTATTGTTGATTTATTCTGTTACTCTGGACGCTCTTAATTCGCACGCCTCTTTACATCGTTCTCACATACATGTATAATCTCAACATGAATGATGTAACCAAGATTTTGTAATAATATTTTGATTGAAAAGAGTGTCCATGGAGTTTCTTGCCCATTCTTCTCCATAGAGATCTACGCTTTGGAATGGGCAACTACAGTACTTTCACAAGTTATTATGCCTTGTTACTGTGACTGTAGCTTAGCCTTCTTTGTTTTTTCCGACATTCAAAAGTGCCTGTAAGGGTCTAATTGAAATAAATGCTTTTGAGTTTTTTTTTAATCCTATTGAATGACTTTTTCATTGAATAGGATTACATTAACTTTTAGAGGGTTATATTGATGATTACGGGCGCGACTCATTTTTCATCAACATGCAATCTGACAATGACCTGCAAATTGCAAAAAACGTAAGAAAATTTGAATTTCGAAATTCTAAAATTATTAATTTTGTTTAGTATTTCTTCACAAAACTAACCTACCACTTGTTTAAAAGTCAGCAAGTGGTGCCCCCATTTTGTGAGTTGAGTTATGTTTGAGACCTATGTAAAAATGGCCTATGGCGGCGCTATTGCCATCAATTTGGCAGACCCCATGACTATTACTGAGATCTTCACATAACATAACATCACGCCTGTAAACACCGAAGGTTTAGGCAGAGATGTATCTAATAGTACTCCCACATTTCGCCAGTTATATTTAAGTCCCATGTAATTGGAGGCCTATTGCCATCAGCTGGGCACAAATCCAGACTCCGTGGCAACTACTGAGAACTTCCTGATGTAAAAACCCAATTACAATGTTGCTCAATTGTAATGCTGGTGATCACAAGACCGACAAGGAAATGCAGAACATTCTAAAAACGAAACACTATTTTATTACGAATCGAACTCATATGAATAATTCCAGTCATAGTATCTAAACACGCGGTAGCGTGTCAAGCCAAGTTCAATCTAACAGAACTGGCGAGCAGCACCGTGTGTAATATTACACCAAACCATTTGGAGCCACTTTTGACCAGTTTTTTTATTTTATTTTAGCCTTCGCAAGTTCTAAAGCTGTAAGTTCTTATTTTATTCTTCCGAAAATTTGGCTTGCTGGTAGAAACTAGCCATCGAACCTTGGGCTCTTCTATGACTGTTTTAGTAGTATATGAGAATTAGCCGAATCAGACCTTAAGCTTCAAAATATTAGCCTAATTTTTAAGAAGAAATGATATTTTAAGTTGTTATAAAATATTTTATGTTGTTATAAATAAATTTCAGGACTGACCATTGAACTTGGCACCCATTTAGATCTCGCTTCTTTTGTCGTTGAAGTCAACAACCAAGGTATATATAATAATCTATTGAACTTGGCTCTCATTTCACATTTATGTTTTTAATGGGATAGAAAACATCTAAAAACGACGGCTATACCAGTTCCAAACACACCGTATAAGTTTCATGTTAATAGCGTTATACCAAAGTGTTGGACGCTTGCCATTGCAAACCATTAGCTTTTTATTTATCTCCACTTCCTCAAGCCAGGGTCATGGGAATATTGGCAGAGGATGTTGCCGATAATGAATTGAAATTTTCAAGTAATACATAACATCACGCCTGTAATCCCCAAAGGGTTAGGCAGAGGAGTACATAATAGTAAACTCATATTTCTTCAGTTAAGTCCCATGTGATAGGGAGCGAGCCTATTGCCATCTATCGGGCACAAATGCAGACTCCGTGGCTGCTACTGATAAATTCCTGATGGAAAAACCCAATAACACATTGCCTGACCCGGGAATCGAACCCAGGTCCTCATGCTCAGCAGTTGCGCTTGCGACCACTACACCAACGATGTAGTCTGAATTGAAGTTTTCAAGTAATTATCTAAAAGGAAACGGAAATGAATAAAGAAAATTGTAGTTACGAGTACTCCAGAGTTCACTGAGGGTCGAACAATTTTCGACCTTATTACTTAAGGCATAAGAGTGAAAAGTGGCAGACCTTCAGTGGACTCGGTAGTACATCGGTTCGTACACTTTATTTGTACCTTTATCTCTCCTTCTCTATCATTGTAAGGATTTGTAGAGCGAAATCTCAATTTTAAGTTAAGCTTTTGATTTATCACCGCGAAATATTTTGATGAACGTAAAAAAATATTAAGAACATATTGAAAGGTTAAGGATTTTCTTAAGAAATAAACAGTACCTATGTACTCATATTTTATAATGTTATTTTCCTGTGTGATCTACTGTGTGTACATAAATCTAAACTATCTAAACTTATAATATTATAAAGTGGAAAGATTTGATTTTCTGTTATATAACATAGTTATGAAACACTTCGCTTTCGTTCTGTACGGAATTTAAATCATGGAAATGGTTTAAATGTAGCTTATAGCACTCGGGCATAATGTCGCTTTAAAGAATTTTCGGAATCGGATCAGAAGTTCCGAAGATTACCTCCTACATAAAAACTTACAAACAAATTTTACCTCTTTATAATATTACTAGCTGATGCCCGCGGCTTCGCCCGCGTGGATGTCGGTTATCGCGACCAAAAGTAATCATGAAATTTTGATCCCGTTCCCGCAACCCATGGGAACCATGGGAAACATAATTTTGTTATATCTCAAAGGGTTTAGGCAGCCCCAATAAATATCATTATACATATTTAAGTTAATGTATAGAAAAAGTTCCTCGAGAACAAGTCTATCCATTGGTGAAAACAGCATATAATCGGTGCAATCGTTTTTGAGTTTATCGCGCACAGACACACAGACGCGGCGGAGGACTATGTTTTATAAAATGTAGTGATGATATTAGTATAGATAATATTCAGCGAAATCTATGTATGCACTATTAGTACTATTTGGTACACCTCTGCCTAAGCCTTCGCGGATTACAAGCATGTTAATAAACATAAACGTATGTATCAAATATATATATAAAAATATTCGAAGCCTTAGCTTAGGGATCAACTTTGCACGGACAAATCTATCTCAACGAGTAAGGCAGCTACATTTAATTCATTGGCTACGTTTTACTACATACTCTGATCGTAAACGTGTAGCGCTAAATAAGTGCCACCCATGGGTAGAAGGGAAATCTTTCCATAACGTCACCATTTGTTTTCATTAGAAGCCGATTCAAGAAAGTAGTACTTACCTAATTTCTTTTTTACGTGATATATTCCCTTAGCCGTCTTACAGGAGGGGGAAAGGGATCACACTCTTCAGGACCTGTAGTCATCTCTTTCCCACACTGGTAGAGGCCTTGTGCTAAACATTTTGGAAGCTATACTGACCTGGGCATACTGACTTTTGGAACTATACTAATACCAACCTATTTCTAGGCCTCTTTTGATACAGAGAAGTTAATACGAGCGTTGATCACCACGCCTGCTCAAGACGGGTTAACGATTTCAGACTTACAATAATTACAAGTCCAAGTTTCGTTACGATGTTTTCAGAAATATTTCAGGTTCAAAATGATGCACTTACAACGTGCTAGCCAATTTAGCGTCTGTATCCCATCCAACTTATATAATAGCACCTTTAACTCTTTCAGTCACACTTTTAATCAGATGACTTTATAATTAAAACAATTGGACATTTTGTTTAGTTAGGGTTTATTCATTAAGAAAAAAAAATATTTTCCGATAATACCAAAAAAGGCTTTTGAGGAATAACGGGGCTAGTTTACTAACCACCGTGACGGTTTTCACAACACACGGTCAACAATGGCTTTAAAAAGCATAATAGTTCAGTCCTTTGTCGATAGATGACGTGGAAATATTTTTAAATAACCTAGAATACGTGGTTAGAAAACTAACCACCTAGACAGAAATAGTTAAAATACAACTCCAGTTTCAGATGGTCCCAAGGAAGTCTTTATCCCTTTAATCCGCTTCTTAAAAGCTTTTCATCAACTCGAAATACGTGAAACAATTTCACGAATTTCAAGTTGACGAAATACGGATGCCATCTGCTTGCTCCCCCCGGGAAATTATCGGATAGATCCTTATTGCTTGCGAACTCTTTGAATACTTTTACTCTTGAATAATGGAGGTGACGTTCTGTTTCTGTCTATCCCTCATGGGATAATGGCGTGAGGTCTTTATGTCTTTGGATTATATACCTAGACTTTTCCCAATTATTTTTCAGAGTAAACTTCCAAACCAGTCCAACCGGATTCAGCTGAATACCAACCACTTTACATGGAGCAACCCCTGGTAAAACTGGTTGCCAGATCTTCTGAGTATCCGTAATAACAGTCAAAGGTCTAAAAATTACAGTCTAGGCACGGAGCCTAACGGAAGGAACTAGATAAATGTAAAGGATAATAGTCACCCTTCAAAGTCAGCCCATTTATTTCAATTAGGCCATTTGAAAGCACTTTAAACGTGGAACATTAAAACAAAGGAAAAAGAATTGATTTGTGTAGCCCATTCGCATGGGAAGTTTCATATTTAGAAGGGAAGCGGACATCAAATGACTTCTCCAGCTGTGGGCAGAGCAGAAGGTAGTGTCAGACTTTAACTGACTAAAACCCATCCATGTTCCTTCTTAGCTCTTTGTGTTCCAAGGCCGCGGTATCTCTTTCGAACGTCCCTGTCTTTTAATACTGGCACAAAAATCTCATAACTCTTCATCTTCGTCTTTTATAGACACTTATTACAACTTGGAAGGACAAACGACGTACCCTCCCCGAAAAAAAACAAATAAGACAAGTCTCGCTTCCTTTGAAATTCTCATTAATTAGAGTGACCGGCAACATTTCCTGCACTTCGCCTTAAATCTTCGTTACTGAGCTAAGTTTTATTTTTATGAGACAGCTCTTCAAGTGAAGCTGTGTGTCTTTGCGAGATTTTGTTGAATGGAGCTGTGGCAGGAGTATTTTTAATTAAGCTAGGTAATTTGCAATGCCTTGTTTTATATTCGCAAGTTAGTATCACTGCCGGGCAGTGTAAAAGATTGTTTTACTTAGAAAGTTGCTGTTGGCGGTACCTCGGAATTTCATTTTGTGCTAGTAATTCTCCTTCTGTGACGACTTAGAGGCGTGTGTGTGAGACTGGCCAGAGAGAGCTACATTCAGGGAGAAGTGGAAAGCTACAGAGAAGACTTTTGCCTTGCAGTGAGATAGTACAGGTAGTGGTTTAAAAAAAAAATATTGTCTGTAGTCGGTTTACGGACGATAATTTTATGTGAAAACGTCATAAGAAAACATTGATGAAAAATTGCATACAAAAAAAAAAACAATTGCATATATTGAATTGAATTGAATTATTATCACTGAATTATCATTTGTTGTATAAAACAGATACGTCATAAACCGAACGCTTAGGCCGATCGTGCCTCTCTATCACATGTTCTGCGCTCTCGCTTGCACGCACGGCTCACGCGGAACGTGATACTTTTTCGTTCGTGCAGCCGGCCTTCATCGATTTATAAACAGTATCAAGTTTATAAACAAACCTCTTATTGCCAAAGACTTTAACGCGACTTGTGAAACGTGGCTTTATTTTACAATACAGTCCATTCAATCTTCAATATTCGTTCGTTCCATGTGTCGTTTGTAGATCTTTGACAGTCGTTACAGGTGGCCTGAAACTCTTAAAACCAGTCTTACCAAGGGATATCATATTACCCAGTACTAACTGGGTTGTGGAGGTCAGATATTAGGCAGTCGCTCTATGTCAAATACTGGTATACTGTATCCGGTTAGATGGGAAGCCGACCCCAACACAGCTGGGAAAAGGCTAGGCAGATGATGATGATGGCTGTCAAACACTTTGTCCGCACGAAACAAGCGCGATGGTTAAGCATTTAACCCAGAATACAGGGTGTAAACAGACTCTTCACGAAGCCGTCAACCAAGCATTATGTACATCAAACTAAGTAACTTTACGCAAAAATTAGTGCTGGGAAACGACTTTTTTTTTGGGCTGAAATATCACATTTTACAGTAGGACTCAATGTAACGCACTCAAAACATTGTGCTGATGGATGGATTGAATAGTAAGGGGGTCCTGGAGGTGTTTAAAAATCTTACATTAAAAACATGTATTTAAAAAAAAAAAACTTGTGAAAACGTTGGAACTTTGACCCCTAATAAATAAAGCCCCCAATAAATAAGCTAATTAAGCTTCCCAGGTGTACAAGAACAAGAACAGGTAGAACAAGTACCTTTCGGCCTCGTTAAGAGTCTGTTTACACCCTTTATAGCAACCCTAAGTATTATAGGTTAAACAGACTGGAAAATAAACCGTCCTGCAAGCGTAGTGAACAAGTAAATCCTCAGCGAAAGCAATAAACAGTAGACGCACCCTTGCGTGATTTTATCTTCGTGTCGGAGCCATTGCAAGCTTGGCAAAGACGCAAGACAAGAACGTTACTATTCTGCAGACATTTTGTGATATCTTGTAAGAATAGCAGAACTATAATCATGGATAAGCCTTATTATTTTTGCTGTCTGTCACAAGAATTATCTAGTTAATAAATCTTAGTGTTACATAACATAATATCATGCCAGTAATCCCTGAAGTTTTAGGTAGAGGTGTACCTGATGAAACACCCACATTTGGCCAGTTATGTTTCAAGTCCTATGTAATAGGGGGCGTGCCTATTGTCATCAACCGGGCACTAATCCAGACTCCATGGCAGCTACTGAGAAATTCCTGATGAAAAAAACCCAATAACACTTTGCCCGACACAAGAATCGACCCCAGAACCTCATGATCAGCAGTTGCGTTTGCGACCGACCAACTACTCGACCAAAGAGGTGATATTATAATTTACCCATAGCAACGCGTTTCACAAAATACTTCTGAAAATTTTTACATCAAGTTTTTCAATTTCATTAAACGTTGATTCTTTAACTTTTCGTCTGCTTGTACCCGACTACTGCTGTAGAAGACTATTGCCTTATACCGTGTTACTCCGTATCTTAATCGTGGGGGTCAGATAGGCAGTCGCTACATATAAAATACTGCTATTCAGCTGCATACGGTTAGCTAGGAAACCGACCACAACATAGAGCGACTGCCTATCTAACCTCTACAACCCAGTTAGTACTGGGTAATACGATACCCCTTGGTAAGAGTGGTTGTCAGACTTTTTGGGCCACCGACCCCAACATAGTCTGGTAAAGGCTAAGCAGATGATTAATTAGCTACGTTATCAGACAGTTCTTTTAATCAGTGTCGGATTTACGAGTCACCACAAACAACATTGTTTGCGGTCGAGTCTCGTTGCGGACTCATTTGGGGAAAATACCAAGTAATGAGCGGTTTTCCTTTCGTGTAAAAAGTTTAGCTATAAACTCTTTGGTGTTTGATAAAAATAATTAGATAATTTTCTTGACCTAATGATAGTAGATGAGGGTCTGTCATTTTTTTTGTGTATTTTTGCCAACCCTCATTAAAACATTTAGAGGAAACCAGCATGTCCTAGAAACAAAACATCTATGACGTGGGATATCTACTAACCCGCACTGGGCCCGCGTGGTTGATTATAGCCCACTCCCTCTAATAGAGATGGGTCTATATCCCAGCCGTGATAGGAAATTATAAGCTGATTATGGTAAGCAAAACATGTAAGTTTCAGCTTTCTTGATTTGAAGAAATGAACGATTTTGGATAGTTTTAAATACCTAATATCTTCCTTCATAACGACAGAACTGATGATGCATTACTAATAGGATAATTTACATTCAAGTCTTTTCTCTAAAATCCGATTTGGCGCGGTCATAAACAGCCATATTAAAAGGCGACTTTTACGAGTTTATTTGACGTAATGTACCTATCCAATTCATTAGGGTTTTTCCTTTAGGTGTCTAAGAAGGATGCGGCAGTAGATCAAGTTCGTAAAAAGTTGACGAGTGAAAGAAGGTGGTTGCGTCAGGGTAGCCCGTGAAATTCAAATTTTCTTACGTTTTTTGCAATTTGCAGGTCATTGTCAGATTGTATTTTTTTTTTTTTTTAACGTTGCCCCACACTGGGAATATCTCCTGTATCGTGGGTGCGTTTACAAACATTTAAACTCACATACACAAACAGCCAGACCCGGAACAACTATCTGTAGGTCATACTAATATTTGTTCCGTGCGGGGATTGAACCTGCGACACGCAGCGCAGCAGACAATCGCTCAGCCACTGCGCCAACCGTGCCGTCATGTATGTTGAAGAAAAATGAGTCGCGCCAATCCTAAAAAAAACTAGCCAAGTCCAGACCTTAGACTTCAATATATTATCCTAAGTTATAAGAAGAAATTATATTTAAAAAATATTTTGTTGTTATAAATTTTCAGGACTAACCATTGAACTTGGCACCCATTTAGATCTCATTTCTTTTGTCATTGAAGTCAACAACCAAGGCATATATCCTAATATTGAACTTGGCTCTCATTTCACATTTATGTTTTTGATGGGATCTACTTACTTTCAAGTTGGGCTAAGCCGCGACTTCTCAAACTTCTATCTACATCATTCTTAGTATATTTAGCCGCACTTTAGGAGCTCGTGGCTAAATAAAACCCCTCGGGTCTTTTTGGGCCGCGCTTGCCTAGGTTGGTCCCTGGATGGATGACCACCCCATTACATACCGTGTTTCCTCCGCGCCTCGGAAAGCACGTTAAGCCTTTGGTACCGGCTGCCATTTGTAGCTCTTTGACAGTCGTTATAGATAGTGAATGGCCCGAAAGTCTGACAACCAGTCTTACCAAGGGATATCGTATTTCCCAGTACTAAATGGGTTGCTCCATGTAAAATACTGGTATTCAGCTGCATCCGGTTAGACTGGAAGGCGACCCTACCACATTTGGGAAAAGGCTAGACATAATATGATAATTTAGCCTCGCTCTATGTGAGCCGAATGTGCAGTCTTAACGTAAAACTTTTTTCTGAACATTATGAATTAGTTCTTGACAAAACTCAAAGATTAACCCATTCTGTACCTTCCTAATTCAAATTCTACCCGTTGGTTCCGTAAGTAGGTGCTTTACATTTACAAAGAAGAAAACGAAACGAGTTAAAACATCTCACTGGAGTTAGTCTTAATACATTATGTATGAACGTGCTCGCGTAAATTTTCCACTGTGACCCAAATATAAGAGAAAAAATGAGTCTTTCACAATTACTGTCAAGAAGAAAGTGAAAGATTGTGGGAGAGCATTTTTTGTTTCTGTTCATAGCAAAATCGGATTAATTGCCCGGGTCAGTAACATAGCTACTGAATGTATTGAAAAATATAGTAGGTAGGACGAAAATATTGAAGAAAGTATGATATTTATTTTGGTAATAAAACAGCTATGAATGAACCAAAAATACATAGGCAATATTTATGCAAAATAGTACGAAATATCCTCAAAATTTAAAGAAATAAAACACAATGGTAGAATAAATTATCGTATAAAACTAAATGGATTGTCAGTCTGCAAAATATTAAACGTAAGTCTGGAAAATATTGCGTTCATTGTAGACAATTTATATTCCCGAATATATCGATTTGTAATAAGTGGAAAACTTACCGAAAACAATGCAGCTGCGATCCTTTTTGAACCGGACTGCTTTAAACAGAAACCAATTTAGAGTTAACACGAAAAATTTAGAGCAACCACTGTCAAAATTATGTTAGAATCACTAGATTTTATTCATTTTATTATTTTGGGTGACGCGGTCACAGCTCGCATGCGGATCGCGTGAGCTCAGGCACGGTACTGGCGAAATGGCGGGAATCCTGACATGCGCCCTGGGAAATCGATGCCGAATACCCAAAATTAATTCGTTATCTGTGGTTCCATACCAAGATTTTCGCATGTTCAGCTGTTTTTCCATTTTTTTTGTCACGTTTTCTCTGTTTGCATAAAGGATTAGGATTTGTTCGGCGAAGCAGATGGAATAAAACGATGATAAAAAATGCAAGCCAGTCGGTTTAGTACGGCGGAAATTTTTCACACTTGAATGAAACTTTGATGTGGTTTTTTTATGGTTTTGTGTGCGAGCGCTTTTTCCCGTACGGGATTTGTGAAACTGAATGAGTTGGGAGTGATTCTGAATGGATTATTTTTATACTTTCTGCAACTTTGGTATTTACAAATATGGGGGATTTTAATAAATATCTAAGTTGTTAGATTGGTTGAGGAATTATAAAAAAAAACAATTAGGTATGTCATCATGTACCTATTAAAATTAGTCAAATATCTTTTTGAACTTAAACTGACGTAAGTACTTACATCCTTTGTAAAAATGTGGACTAAAAACTTATTGTAATACCTATTTAATCATTTTTATAATCATTGAAATACGGCAAATAGCCTAGTAGCGCAGTGATCTAGTCTATTTCCAACGTTTTTCATTGCCAAAGAGAGGCTGCTTTGATAACAGGACTTGTTTAAATATTTAGCCTGAATCACATTTATCGAAACATACAATAGATAAAATGCGAATCGACGCTGATATGCTATTCAGGGCTTAGGAGCTTGTTAGGAACCTCGCGCACTGCGCGGCCACGACCGCGACTTGTAACAGTACTAGTGGGACGCATGGTCGTGCGACCAAACTGTCTTCCTGTTCGCAACTTTTGCGGCCAAAACTCTTGGTGAGTATTAAGTAGTGCGCAAGGTCCCTTAACATACAAAGAGGTAACTTCAATGATAGATCCTAGTAACAGCAGAGTGGTATAGTGTAAAGAATTTTTTTTTCGTGACTCGCACGTTACTGTTACTTAGTTCTTTTTAATTTTCTCCAATGGTATGTACCATGTACAGCAAGTAATGTCCGTTTTCAAAACGACTAACGAACACCTACACGAATGCCCAAACATTGTGGGATTTTTCACTCTAAGCGCCGCTCCCCGTGTTTGAAATTCGTCAGCGCGCTTTTATGCAAGCATTCATTAGGTGTTGCTTAGTTATAAGTAAAAACGGGCCAATTTACGAGAAAGCATCCAAGATGTTCTGCGATCTTCTCCTGGGTCTGCCGCAACGCCGTCTAGCTGTCTAAGGACACCAGTTTTGTGATATGCAGGCCCATATCTTTACCGGCAGACATGGCCTGCCCCGTCCCATTTTATTTGGCAGCTTTATGAGCTACGTCAACAATTTGAGTTCCGGAGCGCAGTATGGTGTTCCTTATTAGATCGGTAAGTTTAACGTTAAGCTGGAAGCGTCAGGGTAGCCCGCGAAATTCAAATTTTCTTACGTTTTTTGCAATTTGCAGGTCATTGTCAGGTTGTATGATGATGAAAAATGAGTCGCGCCAGTAACACATACAGGGTGTAAACAGACTCTTCACGAAGCCGTCAACCAAGCATTATGTACATCAAACTAAGTAACTTTTCGCAAAATTTAGTGCTGGGAAACGACTTTTTTTTGGGCTGAAAAATCCCGTTTTGCTGTAGAATTCAATGTAACGCACTCAAAACATTGTGCTTATGGATGGATTTAATAGTAAGGAGGTCCTGGAGGTGTTTAAAGTAAAAATCTTACATTAAAAACATGTATTTAAAAAAAAAACTTGTGAAAAAGTTGGAACTTTGACCTCCAATATCTCCGTAACTAGGTTCCCAGGTATAGTCTAGAACAAAAAAGTTATCGTAATGACGGTGGGAACAAGTACCTTTCGGCTTCGTTAAGAGTGTGTTTATACCCTTTATGTAGTCACAGAATCACAATCATGAAAATCATCAATATAACCCTGTAAATTTAACCCTATTAAATGACTTTTTCATGAAATATTCATTTAATAGAGTTACATGAACTTATAGGGTCAAATTGATGATTTCATGATTGTAATTCTGTAACTACATATGTGTTACTGGCGCGACTCATTTTTATCAACGTACAACCTGACACTGACCCGCAAATTACAAAAAACGTAAGAACATTTGAATTTCGCGGGCTACCCTGACGGTTCCACCATTATGCTGCGCTTCATTGTCCGTTGGTAAACATTGAGTTTAAGATAGTCTTAGGCAAACCTTTTATTACTAATAACCCATTGACCGAAAATAGAATTGATTCTAGAAGCCCCTTCAGAAAAGGTAGAGAGAAGAAAGACGCTATAAGGCATATTTAAAATAAAACTCTTTCGAATGAAATCCATATTGTATTTATTTATTGTTTAATAATGCATACTCAGCTCACAGCGACTACTGCTAATGGAAGATATAACGTAGTACACAAACTTAGTCTGCGCTGCACTTGAAAATAATCCATAACTCGATTACATACAGTTCAATTTGTACTGCTTTTAACTTTATGGCTGCCAAACACTTTAGTCATTCCAAAATAAATTTTATACAGATGCCTTTAAAGTTGTTATTTGCGTAACGTTTTTTTTAATATTCCACCTATTTCTTCAAGTACAATATGAACTTAGGACCAAAGAAATTGCAACACCCCTTTTAATATATTTAGTGGCACATCAGTCGTATACTTTCTGAGATCAACAAATATGCCAAGCTTCTGTTGCTCTGGAAGTTTGTAATTTGCATTATAATATACCACGAAATAGAATTTATTTACGTTTAAAAAGTTAAATTTAAATAAATATCTACACTATTAGATCATAAATATATTCGAGAAAAACTATTTTAAGTAAATAATTTATAAATAACGTATTTTTTGTTCATTTTAATCTCCTTAAAACCTCAAAAATAAATAAACTTTACGTTAATTCCTTCCTATCAAGTTTCGAGTCAATATTGAATCAAAATTCTAGCAAATGCAACGCAGACTATAACAATTTATATTTGAATAAATTACAATTAAAACTATAATGCGATTACAATACAACAATATAAGTGGCCAATACTTACGGCTCGAAACAAAACACTAAACTATTACCTTCTCGCCGGTAGATGGCGTTAAACTACAAAATTCACAGTTCGAGACACACACGAAAACTTCCACCTTTTTGTTACTAGATGGCGTTAAATGACATAATAGTCATTTTTGTTGCTTTCCTTTGCAACAAAAAGTGTAAGTTAGTACAATGGTGCATGGTTCTTTTGGCGATTGCATGACATTGTCACGAGGGCGGCGCTGAAAAACAAGATGGCGTCGTTAGTCCCAATTAAGGCCACGCGCCGAAAGGATCATGCAACACTAAAACATTCTACACATCCTGGCAATATAATTGGCACACCAAATGGCAGTCGGTGGGCAATACACATCAAGCCGAAATTATTAGCCACAAAAAAAAAAGAAAAAACGAAAATGTCATCTCCCAGCCAAGATACATTTAAAAATTATAATTTCATCTATTGTAACGACTATGATATAGTACATATAACTATCTATTTACTATAAATGTTTATTTATTTATATGTAGTCACACTTAACATCATCGGTTTACAAATAAAACGGGAATAACACTTAAACATTATCTATTTTTTTATTATATTATACATTTCTTCTTATAATCCAACAGACAGATCCTTCGGTTTTTCTACACATTTTTAGTTTTAAAGTTTTTTTTTTTACATGTACAAACAAATAAATACTGCCGTGTCTATATATAAACATTTACTACTATTAGCTATGTATTTATTTAACTACGAAATTAAAAATTGTTCATGTATTTATACAAAGAGTTTTTTAAAGAAAGGTTTTAAGTTGAAGTTGAGAGAGTATATTTGTTCGATATAACTACTGATACATTTGTGTCGTCGCACCATATATTTGACGTTTGTATATTCGTCGCAAATTTTCGAGAACAAATTGTAAAGAGCTACGGAAAGTGTTTGTTGTAAGATAAAGAGTACAAATCGAATAACAACGATCACTATTTAAAAATCCACACAACAGTAAATGAAATTTACCCTGTTTAGAAGACATTGTATATCTTAAAAATTGTGTCCTCAGCCTTTTTAATGATATCATTTTGTTTTTAATTTTTTTTTTCAAGGTTTTTGACAGATAATCGTCTTCTGCGACGGTTGTATAAACTAAGACTTTTTTTTTATAAAAAATAAATATTACAATAGATGAACATAAATTAAATTTAGACTAATTCTTCTTTAAAAACACATATTAAACAAAAATTAAAATTAAAAAATAACGTTTAAACTTCTCAAAATATCGCAGACGATATTATCCGTCAAATTGTAATCACTAATTTGCTAAGGGATCTATGAATTACAGGGTTTTCAAACAAATGTAGAACTTAAACAAATGGAAATAAAGGTCGAAATTAACTTCTACGTCAACGTTTGGGAGTTAGACGGATATTGGTGACGATTTTTTATCTATTACTTTCTTCATACATAATTTCTTCGCGCGAAATTATTTTGTATTTTTTAGGCAATTATTTTTGTACCTATAGATTTCCATGGAAAATAATTATGATTTTAAGGAACTATGAAGAGAGATGAACTGTGATGTGAACTGTGATGAGTCTGTCAGTCAATCATATTAATTGCCTGATTCAATGGCAAAAAAAAATCATAAAATACTATCAAAATAATTTCGCGCGGCTCACTAAACATCTTACACCTAAGGATGAATATATTTAATATATTAATTAATTAAAAATCATCGAGATTGGAATTTTACGTTACAATTTAATAATTATCATTTAATATTATTATAATAATAGAATACACCTACACAGTAGGAAAGTTAAACGGAAATGGTCATAAGTTTAATGTACCATAGAGGAATATTTTATGTTGGACTTATGTCAAAACTGAAGATCATCAGGTATTCGAAATTTATTGGAATTATTAACGCCGATAAACAAAAACTTTCAAAAATATAATATGTCTGGAAATCTGGACACCAGCCGGAGGAAATCGCCGTCGAGGTAGACCGCGGCGCAGATGGTGTGACGATCTCGTTTACGGGGCGAACATAGCCAGATGTCGCACAGGCCCAGCAGTGGGACACTCAAACAGGCTAACAAAAATATATATGTATATGTCTGCCAAAAGTTTCAAGTTTTTTAACAAAAGTGCCAACTTTAATGTAGGCTTTGGAAGACCAGAGGCTCTACCGGAGAACTATTTAAAAGAATTTTTTTGCAAGAATTGCTGGCTCCTGACACAGGCCCCTCTCTATGAGAGTAGGCCATAGTCCACCACGTGGGCTCAGTGCGAGTTTGTCCCCGTAGTCATAAACAATGTAGGTTTGCACTGAGCAAGTTGGATGGTGGCTTAGTTAAGACAAACAAATAAAAAACACGTCTTTATAGAATCTCTGCCTTGTGGCATTAAGTCCGCCTATGTACCACTCTTGTACATGAAGTTTAAATAAATCTCCAAAAAACAGATTTAGATTTGAGGGTAACACAATCCCTTGTATGATCCTCAGTCAAAACATACGCAAAATATCAATCAACCTTAACATAGGTATATTGGAGAATGTATTCGAGACAAAAAAAAAAATGCACAGTACACCAACGTGGCTCATAAATTGAAACGGGACAGGTTTTCGGTCAACTTCACATTCATCAGTAAAATACATACAATACACTTACATACTACGCAATATTATTAAATTTAACGCTTTCAAAAAACTTTTAAATTGAAGCTTTAATATTCATTGTATTAAAATCCCTTTCTGAATGCCTACTTGCATTTGGCCTGGAATGTACAGGAGAAAGGGACTGACGAGGCGTATTATTAGCCATTTTTTTAGATATATTAATCAGGGAATATTTCAATATACACACATACACTAGGACATGGCACGGCCTGTCGACTATCTCATAATATATCAGGCGAATATCGAAATCAAGAGTTATATATTTTTAATTCGGTATTCCACCGTGCAACCAGTTTTTCTTACACAATAATATAAGATTAAAAATCTACGTTTTAAAATATACATTAATTTTTTTAATAATAATAAAATTAGTTATTTTTTGGCATTGAATCGTGGGGTCACACGATTTTCGAACGTATTTACATTTAGATAAGGGTGGGTCGACATCACTGACTCGAATTGACTCAAAAACTATCAATAAACATTTATGATGGACATAAACGCGGTTGATAAATTGTCATGTACTAATCTAAAAGATGAGAGAATGATAAGATAATTACAGTTATACCAAAAAATGATATGCTCTTCGGTAATCTTTGTGTTTCACAGAGAGTAACCCGACGAAAGACGATGATTTCCGAAGCGCACTCTTCTTGGGAGATCTGTTCGTTTATTTAAGAACACAGAGTATGTAACAAATGGAAGTGTCACACGTATGTTTCGGTCACAATGAAACACGGTAAAGGCAAAATTAGACGATCGCAAATAATCGACTAGGGTTAGCACTCCATGTATTCATTTTCTTTATTTTCAATACATAAATGCATTGGGCAATTAAAAGGCTTAAATGCAGCATCATCAGTTCAAGATATGGGTTAAACTTCACAATAATATGAAGTAAGTTTTGTTAAAATAGTTCATAGTTTGGCGGCAGATTTGGCGTCTATTAAGGTATTTGGCAGTATTATTGGAATATAGTATTTGATCAGCAGCGGATTTATTCTCGATAATTACAAAGATGTTGTTTCTAAAACAAATGGTTTGAAAAAAAAAGAGCGAGTAATATTTTCCAATTATTTAAAAACTCGAAAGTCAATTTCCGTTACGAATGTACAGTCGATGAAATTAATGGTTACGCAAATTGACACCCCGTAACTTGAATATAAGACCTTCATAATTTGCTAAACAATAAATTTCTCTGACTTTACACTTGTGTGTGGTACACTGACATCTTTTCGAACCAGGAATTCCGCACAAAAAAGGTACCTAACAAATATTCTTCTCGCATTGGAAGAACTTGAACTTAGAATAATGAAATATCTTCACAAAGAACACTTCAAACGCGAACTCATACGCCATTTATTACCCTCAGAGATACCTACCCTTCAGACCGTGAAACAACTTTATACAAAGACATTATGAGATGACAATGTCATTCAATTTCATACATCGTTAGCTTTACGCTTCAAGCGCTCGTTTCAAAACGAATCGTTTTGTTCAGCGCCCAACTTTGGGGTGGAGATCTTATTGTTTGAAACGAAAATGCCATGGGAAACTTTTCGAGATTATGACTGATTTTAATGAAGCGATGGTCGATTTCCCTACGATGTGTTATTTGACAATGCATGATACAATTTATTGGGTTCAAAACTCCCATGAGATGTACAATTTGGACATAAAACGTCAATTCGGATTAAAGTACGAACATAGCTCTAATATCGATGTTTTAGTTTCGATATAAGACTTAAAAGACACTTTCGTTACAGGGAGTCCGAACCCCGAAAGTCTGACAACCAGACAGCCAAGACGTATGGTATTACCCAGTACTAACCGGGTTAGGGAGATCAGATGGGCAGTTGCTCCATGTAAAATACTGGTATTCAGCTGCATCCGGTTAGACTGGAAGCCGATCCCAACAAACCTTGGCAGAATGTTGACTAAAAAGACACTATCGATATCGATAAAATTTACAATCGCTATGAGCGATAATGGAATGAGATCAGAGCGATATCGCCGCTGTAACGTTATGAAATCGTCCACAAAACATGAAATAGTGAGTTTTAATACCATTGTTTTTAGTGAGATCATGGCTTAGAAAGATTACAGTAACGATATTAATATGGTGTTTTTGTAGTGATGACACATGGTTTTAAATCTCACCCATTTGATTTTTAGTTATTTTGTGATGTTAATCAACAATGACAAGATATCAGCAATACATATCGGTGGAACCAATAATATTAGTGACCTAGATATAAATAAGTTATAAATAAATTTATAAACATCGAAGGGAGTGTGTCAGCTGTTCGCACCATTTTTATTGCAATTTTATTGCAATCTGGATCTACACAAACTAGTTATCAATTATGAAATCATTTACCCGACTGTGATAGAGTCATAATGGAGGGTAATGTTTTTCACGAAACAAGTCTGCTCGTGGAGACATATTTGTCAATAGCTAATCGATAGCTTGACGTCTATAAGCTCATAACTTATTGGTGATTACCGTAGCGATATATGCATTGATTGCTTACACGATCTTATAAACAGTTACAAATCACGGTCACTCTTGAAACAGTAGACATCAAAACAATGATAATTAATGTTACTTTTACGTCTATTTCCACATAGATTTATCGAGAAAGTTTTTATACAGGGTGGAAGACAGATTGCTGCACAAACGGTTATCACTTACTCAATACATCATTCGGAACATCCCCGAAATAGAAAAAAAAATGTGGTGTTTCCTACAAAAGTGCAATACCTACACGGTCAAAATGTATGGAACAGCTGGTTTTTTCAAGTGAAACTTCTTTAGTGGCGTTGTGCACTTCTTAGGATGGGTAAAAACTGTTAGACTCGCGTCAGAGCGTCAGATCAAATCGGCGGCGCAGGGCGCATGCGCGTGTTTTTTAAGCTAGATGGCGTTGTTTCAAGTTTTCACTTCTGCCGGCACTCCCGGAGTGCACCCCGTCTTTTTTTTTAAATTACCGATGGAAACATATCTATGTGGTCCGGAATGGTGCCCTGAGCACGTGGTAACCGTTTCAGCCTCCCTTCTACCCTGTATACAAAATCAAGGGTTATTAATAAATTCGATACCCAACTAAATAAGCTGACATTACCACCCTATGAAATAATTTAGTAATGGTGTCAATGTGTAGTTTCTAACTTTCTATACTAAGCAATTAGTTCAAAAAAATAATTGATTAAAAAAAATTACACAAAAGAGACTTAAGAGTGATTTTTGTGTATTTGTTTGAAACTACGTATGCAGTAAAGAATTTAATTCACAAACGCTCATTTTAACGATATTTTACATACAAACAAGTGATTATTTCGAGAAAACTATCATCGTCACTTTCTCACATACACGAACATGTCTGAGACACACAGATGGCAGCACAATCGTATACAACTGTTATAAAACCAGTAAAATTATACATGCGTTGTAGAATGGCAATAGAGGTCATTGACCTTTTCCTAAATCTTTTCACAACTATGTTTAATTTTTTATTGATAAAAAAATCGCGGTAGGTGTCGATTCAGGATAATAGCAGGTCTATTTTTCATTTTTGAAATGAAGAGCATCAACAAATATGTTAGTGGGTAAATCATCTGCATTGCCACGCTTTAGCAAATAAAAATACACTACAAATTTTGTATGAACGAGCACACATTACATCATGAATCAAGTATGTATCTATCCCACACATTGACACCCCAAAACAACCGATTAAGAACAACCGAACAAGACAAAACACAACCGACTCCCCCCCCCCCACATTAACTTTAAAAAAACTCGTGCACCTTGCGAAATACCGAGAGCACTCTTCATTTCTTGGCCTTCACCGTCACGTACGCCGGCTCCGCACCGCGCAGCAGTAGTGGCAGGCGTCGCGTACTGTGCGCACCGTGCGTACCGTGCGTACTGTGCGTACTGTGCGCACCGTGCGTAGTGTGCGCCGGCGCGGGGGCCGCGTCTCATGTCTGTAGAGCCGAGTTGATCTCGCGGTGGATGGTGCTCTGTAACAATGAGATGTCGGCTTTCATAACTTACGAGGGCAGTGGCGCGCCCCAGTTATACCTTGTTTGAACTGTCAGTGGCACTCTTATGTCATTGTCAATAATGTCAATTTCAGGAACCCGGGACCTCAAATACCCAATGGCGGTTAAACTTTTTTTATTGCCGGGTCCCGCAGTACCCGCTGGCGTTTTAGTGGATAGGGTTTTGTATGACTTAGGTGAAAAAATTAAGCTCATCAACCCGCACTCGGCTTTTCTGCGGAGAACGGTATGCTACTAATGAAGTAGAAGGAACGAAAAAAAAAACAAAATTGAATCAGTTGGTAATCAGCTATACAAATAAGAGAACGACAAAGATATCATCAAATCAAGTTGTTCGACTTTTTGTTCATTGATATATGAATTGCCTTTGACTTTTCATAGACAAATTGTCACATTTTCGCCAACTTTTTACGCCTCCTTTTGAGCACATTATTTCGCTAGACCTTGTACTAATCTAGTTTGTAAACTCACCAGCTCATCAAGCTGCCTTGCCAGCTGATCATTAAGCGCCTGTATGACCTGCCGTTGGCCATCCTGGGCAGCCAGGGCTAACTCCAGCTGACTCTGAGCGAGTTTAGCCTCTGCATCCTGTGGATTAATGGTTACATTTCTTTGAAACATCGTTGTCAGTTAAGTTTTTGTACGTTTTAGCGGAACTGACAAAATAAAGGCGACGTCACAAGAAAGGAGAGCAAAAATAAATGAAGTCAAGCAGAAAGTTAGGAATACTCATTTTTTTTCAGGAGCATGCATCAATCTGAACCTTATGTAAATGTCCGTATAAGTCACAACCATGTGCCCGTGTTTGAACCGTCGTTAACCTGTAGACCTCATAAGATTCATAGCATTTTTGTGTAGCTATACTTCAAGGTCTAGCTGTCCAGCATATTGCACTAGTTCAATGACTTAAAATTGTTTAGAAACGCTTTTGTTCACAATGTTTACTGTTTACTTTGTTAACGGTTCATTTGTATTATTTTAATTTTAAATTGTCTTTTTTGTTTTTACTATGGACACTTTTAACATGCAAAACTTGCTACATCGTTCTCACATAGTGTACCATCTCAAAAAGAATGATGTACTCAAGGGTTTGTAACAATATGTTAATTTAAAAGTGTCCATTGAGCTTCTTGCCCATTCTTCTCCATAGAGATCTACGCTTTGGAATGGGCAACTACAGTACTTTCGCCGTTTTTATGCCTTGTGACTGGGACTGTAGCTACATTTCATTGTTGTCTTTGTTTCGACAGTTCAAAAGTTCCTGTAACTGGCCCACTTGAAATAAATGCTTTGATTTTTCCTCTAATTTAAGTGTTGTGCTATCCTACATTAAGATTTAGATATAAAAAAGAAACATGTCAAGTTCACGAATATCTAGTAACTGGGAACGAAAATCATCGACGCCTCATAATTTAACGCAAATCAAGTAATGGGATCTCGTGTTGATAATTCATCCAACCGATGACAGCAGTTTATCAACACGTCAATTTGTTATTGTACTAATATAACTTGCTTTGGTGAAGGAAAACAACGTGAGGCAACCAACATGCCTGAGAGAAGGCAGAAAGAATTTGTTAGATTGCTCTTTGATGATTTTCGTTCCAGAAATTTCGTTTTCATAGAATTTTTTAGTTAAAGAAAGTAATTTTGAAGAAGAGAATTAGAAGAGAAATAATTATATAAGTTTTAGTCGAAACTCAGTTCAAGCCGAAGAAAAGCCGACATTATTAAGATACAGAATTAAGAAACAGCAAAAAGGATAGAAATCAAATAAAAGAAGGAAGGAAAATAGAATTCGATTTTATTTGTTAGTGGAACATCAACATACATATTTAGTATAAAAAAACATAATGTCGAAAGATAACTTAGATTATTGACAAACATGCATTTAAATAAATTAACTAAAAATATAATAAAAGTACGGTATTATTAATTAGTTCGTTTAAATAATAATATTTAAAAGTGGAAAAACTTAAAAGGAATCAGAGAGCCATGTATTGCGTCAAAATGTATTTTTTTTTTTATTACAAAATGCGCCTGCTCTTGACCTCGATCCCGCATTATTGAAAAACTGACGCGTTTTTCGTCAGGGCTAGGGCTAGACAGAAACCAATATAAGTTTTCCCTACTTTTATAAATATTATCACAAAACCTGGAGTAGTGAACGAATGGAGCACTACATGAACCTCTAAAGGGAGGATCCTCCTAGTCCCTCCAAAGCTTTGAAACTTAATCACATAGATGGCGCTAAGTAAGTAAGTCTTTGTTACTTTCATACAGCAACCATGGATTTCTTTGCTGAAATCTTTACCACTAGAAGCGCATAGTCTTGTCATCGGTTGGACGCTTTTCACTCAAGATGACATTGACAAGTGACATACCAGTAAAACGCAATTTTGACGGTTCAAAGTGCGTAATGCAGTCAATTTGTTGAAATAAATGCTTTGTGTTTTCAAACACTCACTGCTCCCTAACGGCGAAGCTTCGGCTTCCACAAAACAACCTCATTAGAAAGCATTTGGTCAATTGTTGATTGCACAACACCATATCAATTTTGAATCAGAGCGATCAGACAGTACCACTCCATTCGCTCACTACTCCATGCCACTACCCAGTGCCGTCAGACAGGCGAGGCCGTGTAATAGAGGTTGTATCGTTCACCCACCTGCTCGCTCTTCTTCGACTTGGTGATCTGCGCCAGTTCCTCGTTCTTCTGCGCGAGCTCTGCTTCTAGTTGGGCGACGCGTTGACGGAGCTGTTCCACTTCGTTGGCTTCGGCGCCTGGAATCAATGAAAATGTAATGCTTTAGCGGGAGAGTTATTGTCAAGATGAATTCAAGTAGAAACTGAATGGTGGTGTCTCAAAAATACTAACAATAGGGAGAAGAAATGGCCGAAAATCTTGCCCAGCCCTCCCTCTGACACGGGGTTGACCTTACGAATTCCCAGGGTATATCTTTTTCCACTACGGTGCTTTTTAACACAGTACTTTAGGCAAATTTCGGATGGTAGATCACACATCTACATCTACCCTACCTTTACCAGCGTAGTGCCTGGCGCGGGCCACCTCCTCGCGGTACTGGTGCAGCTGTCGCTTCCACTCGTCCACGTTGGCAGTGCTCTCCTGAAGGGCCGCCGTCAGTCGCAGGTTGTTGCTCTTTAGGGTAGCGAGCTCGACTTCCCACTTCTTGGCGTTCGCTGAGCTGTAGATGGAGAAAGACGTAATTTTACTATGGCTTCTTGAGAGTTTGCCTTTATTATAAAGTGTGTAAAAAGACTCTTAACGGAGCCGAAAAGCATTGGTTCTCCCCGTCATTGCAATCATTTTTTTGCTCTAGATCATACCTGGGAACCTTCTAGTTACGTAGATATTGGAGGTCAAAGTTCCAACTTTTTCACAAGTTTTTTTTATAAATACATGTTTTTAATGTAAGTTTTTTACTTTAAACACCTCCAGGACCCTCTTACTATTCAATCCATCCATCAGCACAATGTTTTGAGTGCGTTACATTGCATCCTACTGTAAAACGTGATTTTTCACCCCAAAAAAAAAAGTCGTTTCCCAGCACTATTTTTTGCGTAAACTTAGTTTGATGTACAAAATGCTTGGTTGACGGCTTCGTGAAGTCTGTTTACACCCTGTATGTACACATTGTGAGTCTGACGTTAGGGCCATAAATTTTATTCAATGACCACAGTTATTGTTAGATGTGCTCACTCCAAAACGTTACTTTGCACGAACTGAGGTCTAGACTTGATCCTGCTTCTATGTTTTACTTTTAGTTTGACTGCTGTGCGAAAGAGACACCACTTAGAATAACGTGCTAAGTAACGTTTATAGTCCTAGGCCAAAGATCACAGTAAAATTATGCATAATATTGGGGACCCTAGTTATAAAAAGTCAATAGACAAATAAAGCGCAACAAATTCTTCAGCATAAGTCTGTTGTTTTGTTTAAATAAAAACATTTAGATTCTAAACACGAAAGCAGTTTAACCGCAAGTAATCTGTAACGCAAAGCGAAGCAAAAGAAAATTAATGATGGATGGGATAGCAAAAGGTTTTGAATTTGATCGAGTATCATCAAAATCCGTCTAAGGTGTGCTTCACACTCGTGTGGCCCTCACATAGAGGAGGCCTGTCCCAACAGTGACAACGTTACAGGCTGATTATGCTTATACGTCCGAGAACCGCCATTTTGGTCTAGTGGTCGCTAGTGACTGCTGAGCAAGTGGTCCTGGGTTTGATTCCCGGGTCGGGCAAAGTTTTATTGAGTTTTTCCATCAGAAATTTCTCAGTAGCTGCCACGGAGTCTGGATCTGTGCCCGGTCAATGGCAATAGGTTCGCCCCCTTCTACATGAGACTTTAACATAACAGGCGAAATATAGGTACACTTCTGCCTTACCCTGCGGGGACTACAGGCGTGATGTTTCTGTTATGATGATCAGCAAACTCCTTCATTTGAAAATCAACATTTGGATGTTCATGGTATCCGCGTTACAACCGTTAATTCATTTATAACTGGTCTAAAGTAATTAAGTCAATCCGCAACGTCCCAATAATATCCATTAATTAATATTCAGGCTGACATTGAACTCAATTAGAATCATGAATATTTTATTTTTATACAAACCTGATTATTAAATTCATGTAACTTTTGTTTGGTTACTTAATTTGAACAATTAATATTCTGCGATGTTAAAAATTGTAAGTTTCAATAATTTTGTACATTTTTTTGGTTTATACTTTTAATTCCACCCTTTGGACTGTTACCGCCACTTTATAGTCTAGAAACAATTTTCTTAGGGATCTCTAATTTTTTTGAAAATTAATTATTGCATGTGTTACTTCCTGATAAATTAGCTTTCCATTGGTGAAAAGATGCTTAAAATCAGTCCAGTAGTTTCGGAGCCTATTCGTTACAAACAAACAAAAAAAAAAAGTGTGTGCGGGCGGGCAGAAGAGAAAACAGCTGTCTGTATCTTTCTCGCTCGGGTACACTCGGCGGTCCCGAGTTCACCCGATCGAGCCTTTCACCTCAAAGCGTGACGGATCAGCCTAACTTACTACCTACGAAAAAATATGTGTGCGCCAAAAGAAGTTTTCACTTCAAAAGTAAAATAATAAAAATAAAATAATAATATAGATATAGTTAGATTTAGCCTAGAGAAGGTAAAACACAAAGAGAAATGGAAAGAAATGAGGGATGTCACAGCTCAACAGTGGGCCAGAATAAACTGAATACACAAAAAAACAATATGTCGTTCTTTTGACCCAGTACTAACTCGGCTGCGGAGGTCAGACAGGCAGTCGCTCCATGTAAATACTGATATTCAGCTGCATCCGGTTGGACTGGAAGCCGACCCCAACATAGTTGGGAAAAGGCTAGGCAGATGATGAAATGACGCTCTTTTCAGATTCAGCATAAAAATGCCAAATCAAAACGTTCGGAGATGCATAACACGATTAATATTATACTATCAAAAGTGTTACTATTTACTACAATCTGATTTAGCCTAGCACGCAATATATCTCTGACTCCACTAACGAGAAAAACATTTGAGCTCTTACAACAAAGATTAACGACCCATCTTCAGGAAAAGAATTGGACAACAAGTATTTTTGCAGTAAGGCTGCGTTTCCACCAGTTATCAGAGACTTACTTTTTCCCGCGGCTTCGCTAGGGTTCATCATCTGCCTAGCCTATTCCCAGCTATGTCGGGGTCGGTCTGAATACCAGTATTTTACATGGAGCGACTGCCTATCTGACCTCCACAACCCAGTTAATACTGGGTAACTCGATACCTCTTGGTAAGACTGGTTGTCTGACTTTTTGGGTCACTGACTACCTGTAACAACTGTCAAAGATATGCAAATGACAGCCGGGACCAACGGCTTAACGTGCTTTCCGAGGCACGGAGGAAACTCGGTAAGTAATGGGTGGTCACCCATCCACAGACCAACCTAGGCAAGCACGGCTTAACATAAAGATCGATCCGAGCGGCTGTTATTATTTTGCCACGAGCTCCTAGGGTCCTTCTTCGCTAGGGTTATGGTTAGATATTGCCACAGGAACTTTTTTAAACATACTACTGCCACAGGAACTTCTTTAAACATACTACTATGTCACTCGGGAATAATGTAGTTTCCCATTAGTCAAAATACAAAAGAACACCTGCCGCCCGGATACGAACTGCAATGGCCAACCTGGAAATCCCTTAACCGATTACAAGCCTAGGTTGGCCGCTGTAGATTTAATCTGGCTAAATGGAGTATCCTCGATTCATCCCAAACAGATTGCCAGTGTGGAGCCCCTCTGCAGGACATGCTCCACCTCTTGTCCTGCCCATCCTGCACAACTACTTGCACCTATCAAGATTTTATTGAAGCAAGTATTAGAGCTGTGCAGGTGGCTAAATACCGGTCTAATACAATTTGAGTTCATCGACACGAAAAGAAGAAGATTAGTGAAAATCGTATCAGAAATTTCGAAGATTACCCCCTAATCACTTACCACTTTTAAATCATAATAATATGTTACAAACCCTTGCTTAAATCATTAAAATCAATATGTGTGGACAATGTTAATAGGCGTGCCTGTTAAAAGCGTCCAGAATAAAAAGACAAAATTAAAACATAACATAACATCACGCCTGTAATCCCCGTAGGGTTAGGCAGAGGTGAACCTAATAGTACACCTATTTTTTGCCAGTTATGTTTAAGTCCCATATAATATATACATATAGCTTATTGCCATCAACCGGATACAACAAATCCAGAATCCATGGCTGCTACTGAGAAATTCCTGACGGAAAAACCCAAACGCACTTTGCCCGACCTGGGAATCGAACCCAGGACCTCATGCTCAGCAGTCGCGCTTGCGACCACTCGACCAACGAGGGAGTCAAACAAAATTAACAATTTAAAATAAAATAATTAAAATAAACTGGCAGCTAGCAGATGACCAGTTCCTACTACTGCAGCAATAGATTTGCGTAAAACTAACCAATCACATGGCCAGATCAGCACAAGCTATGAAAAAGACACAATACTATTGGTTAATTTCACACTCGCTACGCATTCTCGCTCATTTTAATGAAGACGCAGCCTTAACGCGTATGTGTCTGCCCACTATTGAATTACAGATTCCCGTAGTAAATGTCAGCCATAAATTCCTCAAACAAATTACTCTTGTGTGCACGGGGATATGAAAACAAAGATATTCATGAATAGTTTAGGTTCAGGTATCGTCAACATTTGTTTGTGTAAGGGATGCTATACACCCACATGATTCAGTGATTGTCGATGATTAAAGCAAGTGTTTTTAATGGCAAAATCATTACAGGCCCACAAGTCGATCTACAAGGTGAAGCAACGCTTGCCGAGGGCGGTCTATAGATGAGTGACCATATATTATATACCGAGTATCCTTCGTACCTCGGAAAGTACGTAAAGCTGTTATTTGTAGATTATACTGAGTCGTCAGAGGTAACTAGAAGCCCGAAAGTCTGACAACAAGTCTTACTAAGCGCTATCATCGTTTTACTCGGTGACTGATTTGTGGAGATCAGATAAGCAGGTGCCCCTTTTAAAATACTGGTACCCAGCTGCTTGCGGTTAGACTGGAAGCCGACGTTAAGATAGATGGAAAAGGCTAGGCAGATACAAGCAAACACGGAAAAGAAACGCATAATCTAGAAAATTAACTATCAATGACCAATTAATACTATATTTCATACTCTAACGCAATGATGAAGAATCGTTACTTATTTAGCACTCCGACCAGGCAGAACATCAGACGGACATTAAATATAGAGATTAGCCAAAAAACGCAGTCTCATAAAACTTTCCACGGAATATTGCACGCCATTACCATATAAGGTTGGCGAAAGCATCGGAATATATTACGATATAAGTTGACAGTGTAATTATATTTTAGTCTGACCCCTGAATTTAAAATCCCGTTGCCGAATCTCAACTAATGTGTTTACTTAAACAAAGCTCTGTATGGGTATGCAGTAACTTCAGAACGCCAACGGCGACGATCCTTACATACTTCATCTGCTTCAATTACGTTCATATCTAATTCTAAAGTACCTGGATGACCGAGCTTTGCTCGGTAACACGGATAAAACGACGTTTTCCAAAAATGAAACCTAGCTAGATCGATTTATCGCCCCCGAAACCCCCTGCATACTAAATTTCATGAAAATCGTTGGAGCCGTTTCCGAGATTCAAATTATATATATATAAAGGTATTAGATGTTGAAAAAAAAAAACAATAATCTTTAGTGAATTAACGCTTTTCAGAAGCAAGTCTTTGGTCTGATTAAAGGCATACAACCAGAACAGGTCAAATCATTGTAAACAAAAACTATGGAAAAGTTATTTCACCAGTCACTAGGAGCATTGTAATATCTGCAAAACACACTCAAATAAAACGCTTACAAAAGCTCCAAAATAAAAACATAACACTCTCTCTCTATCGTAGTCCTTACTTTTTTCTTGCTGTATATTTTGGCACTCAACCAAAGTTGTATTACAAAGTTCCTGAGGCTTTATTTGCTTGAGAGCTCGCGACGAACTTAGCCCAAGTATGCACTTCTAAATTAAACTGAAGTTTACACAATATAAAACACTTTGTTGTACGAGACAACGCTTTAAAAGAGGTCAGTAACCGGTACGAAATATAACTATTATTCATGTATTTTTCAGTGGCTCCATGTAAAATACTGGTACTCAGCTTTATCCGGTTAGACTGAAAGCCGACGTCGACATAGTTGGGAAGAGGCGTGGCCAATGATGGTTTTAAGATAATGGTAATTGGTAACTATACCTGCATACGTTATGTACAGTCAACAATGAAATTAAAATTAAATGAAGAAAAATAAACAATTGGTTAAATTAATTCAATTTCATTTGAAGATGTGCAACAGTTTCTAAAAAAACTGCAACTATATCTAACGACCATGGACACTTATCTATTTTGTTGACTGTACATATATCAAAAAACTCACGCTTTCATTCCATGGGGTGGGCAGAAAATACAAACGCCACCTGTTGCGATCCTTACATACTCCTTTTGCTTCGTGCACGTTCATACATCTGGGCATACACATACAGTTTGACGATTATCAATGCAAAAATAATGATAACAATATAATTTGCAAGTGATATGCATACATTATGCATCTTGGTTTATCAATCTGTCACACGTACATCCCACTTATTCATCGACAACTGAAAACTGTTCATCATCCATTGCTTCACATTCTCCTAAGTTTTCAACAAGCATTTCTAACGTTACGTGTTGTGTCTTCTGTGTTCGTTTAACCATCTTTATGACTTATTGTAGATAAAACTTGTCACAAATGGCAAAAAGGCGTCCAAATTGCAATACATGTCCTTAAATGCATTGTTGGTACACGTTTGGCACATGATGTCTTATGAAAAGTCTTATAATAGAAGGGGCTTGTTGAAAAAGAAATATCATTAGTTGTACGTTGGTGCAAATTCGGGGAAATGAAACCAGCAATGTATCACTATCACTACATATTATTAAACAAAGTCCTCCGCCGCGTCTGTCTGTTCGCGATAAACTCAAAAACTGTTGCACCGATTTTCATGCTGTTTAGAGATAGAGTGGTTCTCGAGGTTTTAGTATATCATTTGTCAAGTTTTTATCGCGAGAACGGGATCAAAATTTCATGGTTAGTTTTGGTCGCGATAGCCGACATCCACACGGGCGAAGCCGTGGGCATAAGTTAGTTTTAAATAAATCACTAATAACTAATAGTGAGGTGACTCCATGATGCCTGGGGCTGCGGGACTGTTCGAAAGAGCTACCGCGGCCCTGGAACACAAAGGGCAAGGAAGGAACATGGATGGGTTTTAGTCACTACAAGTCTGACACTCCCTTCCGCTCCGCCCAGAGCGGGAGAAGTAATTTGATGATTTCCCATCCGAAAAAAAAAAGGTGACTCCATGATATCGGTATTTTCACACGCATCGTCGATCTCGCACCACTTTCGATCATAAAGCACACTCAGTTGCGCAACAGTGCGGTGACGCGGCATCGATTATGCATGTCCATCTCTACTAAGCGTCTTTACGGTTACATCACTGGCTTGCGCGGTGATAAAAATGCATAACAAGTGTTATGTTTCATTGGTTCTGCGGTTTATGCGTGTCATTTTATGAATGTCGGTTCTTACGTTTTATCTGAGGAGTATGTAAGGATCGTAACAGGTGGCGTTCTTTTGTTTCTGCCTACCCCAATGGGGGGGGAAAGGCGAAAGGTGTTTTCAAACTGACTTATTTTAGGCATCTACTCAAACTAAAGTTAGATAGATATTATTACCACAATTTCAGCTGAAAACATTAAATTTTGAACAAAATCCTGTAATTATTGATTCCGAGAGACTAATATAAATAAAACGAATTCATTCAATCAAGTTCCACTCCAAAAATCATTCACTCATGAACAATATTAAAACTACCCAAGCGTAAAAATATTCTAATAAGTTATATTTTTATTGAAAATTCCTCCATAATTGCACTGAAATTCTCAATCACAAAGCTTAATTAGAAATATTTTCATTGCACAGAGCCTCTCTCATCATAAAAATACGCTCAGTTTTTCAGAGCAAATCTATCACAATCAATAAAGTGTATTAGACAATAAATTCCACCGTTGCTTGCCACGTTTCCTGCTAATATTACATCATGGTCTGAACAGCCTGCACTCGATGTACATAACTGTATTATAATATAATTGAGCCTATTTATTTATTGCTTAACGTGCAAGCGTAGCGTGGAGATTTGTCACTGCAGGATGAAGACAGAAGAGCAGTTTTAGATTGTTGTCGAAGTCCTGAAAAATATCGTGTATTGGTTGGACATACTTAGTGACGACTACGCATTAATAATCGAGTTACTTGATAGTGAAGCTCTTAAGACTAACACACAAAACACCCTTGTGTGTTAGGGCCGCCAAGGCAGAGCACTGGCCAGACGTTGGCTACGCAGGGTTCGTCATGAAGGTTGTTGGAGGCAGTATGTACCGACCGGTCCGCATTGCAAATGGCCGCAAACTTGGAAACGTGTTAAATGCGGTCGCGATCGTCAGCATCGAGGGAACGGAGAAGAAGAAAGAAGTTAAGGCACCCTTGGGGATGACAAAGAGTGCCTAATATGTCCTATGTAGCAAATCATGGATTGCATAGTAAGGACAGAATAGCCAGCTACTAATTCTACGGAAACATTAAAAAGGCCCACCACAATATGGGTAGGGGAAGGTAGGTAGGTCGACTATCTTGATGGACTTGTGTACAAAACAATTAAATCGAAAGCAATCCTGTTTCCTAACTGCCAACACTTACACAAATTGATCAACAGACCTGCTAGAAAAAGTGGTGTTGTCTTCGCAATCTATTTGATTACAAACCAATCCCATTTCGAAGGTGTAGTCGGCCAAAAAGCTCTTTCTATTTCCTGTAAGATTAACTATCGTAAAGTTAAATGCGTTAAATATTGTCCCTGCTGACCGTGGTAGTGTCTATGCGAAAAATGTTTACAACAAAATATCATTCGAAATCGTCAACTAAGTTAATACAGGTTGTAAACAGACTCTTCACGAAGCCGTTAACCAAGCGTTATGTACATCAAACATTACGAAAAATTATTGCTGGGAAACGACATTTTTTTTGGGGTGAGAAATCACGTATTACGTTATGACTCGATGTAAACATTAAAATAAATTATTTAAAAAAAAAACTTGTGAAAAAGTTAGAACTGTGATCCCCAATATTTCCGTAACTGCGTAAGGTTCCCAGGTATGGCCTAGAAAAAAAAAAGATCGCAATGACGGGGAGAACAAGTGCCTTTCGGCTTCGTTAAGAGTCTTTTTACACCCTCTATGCCTCTTCCAAGCTGTCCCACAGCGCCCTGTCCACCTTCTGCAGCCAATCTGACCCAACCAACTTTATGAAAGATCCATTTTTCACTTGCCAGACATAGGTCCTTCGATAGGCATGACCAGCCCACTGTCATATCAGCTTGCTTTCTAAGATACCTCGATAAAAAGCCAAATTCTTCAGTAATCATTCTAAACTTTACCCTGCATATCCCAGTTTCCTGCGCGATCGTTCGTATTTGTGATGCTCTGTGTAAATCCCACCTCATGTATCATCTTAGTTTCCCATCCCATAAAACTGAATTCTACTCTAACTCCTTCTCTGTTCACGCAGTACGTTTGTGGAACTCACTTCCGCCTAACATTCGAGATTCTAAAACTATGTTTGTCTTCAAAAAGCAAGTCAAAGAGCATTATCTCTACTCTATATTGTAATTTCTTCTTATATATTTATAATACTATATTTATTTTGTATATGTGTATATATTTGTGTATGTATATTTTATATAGCTAAATTTTTGTTGTAAGTCTAATTGAAATTTTCCTGTTTTATCTTTTCTACACAGTGTCTACATTTCTAATCCAACTTACTCGTACCTCTCGCAGGTCTGCTGGAAGAAATTTCTAATGAAATAAGCAGTACTTTTGTGCTCTTCTATGTTAATGTAATTGTCCTGTTAAGTATTTTGTGTGTAAATAAATAAATAAACTTTCTAGTACTTCTGTTACACCTTTACAATGGCCCAACGATTTACAAGATCTAATTTTCCGCCCATATCATTACGGAGCGTGAAGATCGTACGATTTCCCGGCGCATCGGTCTGCATCGGTACGGTTCGCGCACGTTATGTAAAGACGCTGTGATTGATTAGTATGTGGGACAGTGAGAGTAATAGCCGGGTAGTAAACATAGTATTATGGAGGGGTGGCTTGTTAACGTGGTGTGGAATTAGTCGCGTTTGGTACACATTTACTTTGCGTGAATTATTATCACTCAAAACGGTGAGGAAAAACATCGGCATATCCTAACAACCCAAATTCGAAGACATGTGACGACCCACTTTCTTAGAGAGCAGGCCTGTGTCCCAGCAGTGGGAACATTTTAGGCTGATTATGGTACGCATTGTAGTAGCAGTAGATCACTTGTCAACTCATGCAGGTACTACAGATCGACAGAACGATTGCGATTACACTGATACGTGAAAATTTAACAAGACTTGTGAATATTCTCATTCCTATGATATTTGTGAATCCCTGTATGAAATTTTTTCTAACAGCGGCACAATTCTTTGTGTATACTTATATAAGTACGGCAGTCGTTATATTTGTAATCAGTAGAAGGCTCTAAAGAACGCAAAGATCATGATTATAACGCCTATATTTTCCAAACGGGTAAGCAGAGATGTTTAGTAGTTAGATAAACCCATATTTCACCAGTTATAAAAACCTATATAAAAGGAGTAAAAGAACCCAGATTTGATTCTATTACTACGAATAATTCCAATAAAAAAAAGCCCGTCCGACGTAATATATTTTGGCAAAAACTAAAAATCTACTGCACAGCAATAAACTTTATCGTGTATTACCCCGCACTACTATCGCCTTAAAAGCTCGATGTGTCAGCAAACTCAGCCTTTTTGCGGCAAAGGAAAATCTGCTGATACAACAGAGTAGTCGGATTAATTACAAGAGGCTGGACGATGATAAATTAATCATTGGTCCTGAACATTGGAAGCAGGCCAACTTTTATGTGTGGCTTATGGCTATAAGCATTTGTATTTGGTAAAGTTGGTTGCTTTCTTTAATTCGATTAATGGGGGTTGAGAAAAGGTTTAGTGAATTGTAGTGATTGTCTTAAAATTCAATAATACTGAAATATGTAGAACATTGCCGCGTTGGTCAAAGGTTCACAAATAAAGGTCTGCATCCGTTTATACTAGAAGCCGACCATAACATAGCTGGGAAAAGGCTAGGCATTGAAGATGATGGTCTAATGGTCGCAAGCGCTACTGTTCAGAATAAGGTCCTGGGTTCTAATCCCAGGTCAGACTAAGTGTTAGACTTTTCCATCTAGAATTCGATAGCAGATGATACAAGATTTATGCCCGGTTATGTCTATGAACTCGTCCATTATAAATTACTAGCGAAATGTGTCTGTACTATAAGTACACCTCTGCCTAACCCTTCGGAGTAACAGGTGTGATGTTATGTTACACGTAGAAAACAAGGACACACGGCGGCACATCAAGCTTTACATTTCCAGTATAACGTGGCCTCTCTTTGTATATATTTTCAGTACAATGAGAGATCCGCATAAACTGGTTTTCTATAGCTTGATCAGCCGTCGCGCATACGTATGTATAGTAATTACTTAGCAAGTTGTTGTTCACGATTCGATCTCTAAATGAATGAGTAGTCAAGAATTATCGCACTTTCAGTGAAACTGCCATTAGGGACGTGCTTGGCAAACGGATAGATGACAAACGAGTAACTACATTTATTAACGTCCACCTTGAAAGACTATCATTTGCACCAACTAAGAAAATGAACACCGAACTGTATACCTAGGCATATTTAAAAAGACTGGTAAACCATCTCACTTTTTATACTCTAAGTTAGATTCTAGGCTCTTTTCTTATTTCTCTTCTTTTTTGGAAGTGAAAACTTCTTTAGCATCGTTGTGATTTGAAAGTCGATGAAACGAAAAAGCGACAGTAAAAAGAGACAGACACATAAATTCATAAGATTTAACGTGGGAGAAAATGAGATAGGAAGCATTATACAGTGTTTATCTTGGAAGCAAAAATGTTTGAAGGTTTCACTTTTTGCTCCAGTCTAACCGCATGCAGCATAAACCAGCATTTTACATAGAGCGACTGCTTATCTGACCTCCACAACCAATATAACACAACCAATAGAGAAATATGCAAGAAGAAGACATGCAGCGCCGACCCCAAATATGTTGGGATAACGCCAGAAGAACGATTTCATGATTAAACAAATTCATTTCAGTCAGTTTACTCTCCAATCACAAGTTTACCAAAATAAACAGCTAATCACACAAATTGACATAAGAATTGGCCACAGATTATATTGAGTAGGCTTTTGGAAGACTCTTTACTTACTGGCTGGAGGAAAATGGCTGATACAAGCAAAACGACCGCTAAGAATGAAAAACTGCGCAAAGAAAAGAAATAATACAACAAACAGGAAAAGGCTGCGATCCAATTATTCGACAATAAATTATATCAAGTGAGTGGAGTATGTTTACATTAACAAATCGGCCGATGTGCAGGAATAGATAGAAATATAATTAGCTAGCTCAAATGTGTAGAACGTAGTGTGAAATAATGTACACAATGTAAAACTAGGAAGTGTTCTGTCGAATGAGGTTGGAACATACGGGTGTGTAAGTTGGTACGTGCAAGCAAAACAAAGCCGAATATTGATAATTAATCATCCAGTCTTGTGCACCCTCTTGTGTTGCTATTGACTCTTACCCACTTGGTTCGCTGCAAAGCAGATACTAAGTTTCTTTCCAAATTAGATTCAGTAGCATTATCAGCTTTATAACGATTTTACTGGTGGGACACGGGCCTCTGAGAATCAGAGTAGTAATACTCCACCCAAGACTATTGCGAGCTGCGGACGTCATATGTTATCGAAGTTGTGGTTCTACATAGGATATGTCGATTTCTTCACAATTTATAGTTAGACTAGGTGTTGCCCGCGACCTTCGTTCGCGTAAAATTATTACTTCCCTTTTTAAATCGGGTTTTGTTACAAATTTCAAGGGTTTTAATTTTTTTGCACGGAACCCTAATTATTTAAAAAAATAAAAGTAGATGTTAGACCTTAAAACATCAGCTAGTAGAAGTGTGTGAGCGGCCGAGTACCCGTACTCATGTCCGTAGACGTGGCAATCTATAGGGCCCAATTCGCCAAGAGATACCATAGATACGAAAGAAGATAACAAGTACCCGCACCAACCGCTCTCCCGTATATTCACTCACAAGTCGCTCGATAATCGTATACGCACTGAAACCGCCCGATCAACGTTTCCGGCACGCTAATAAAATGAAGTTATTATCATCAATCTTGTTCCTCTTTACGGAATTAGTCGAGGATGAAATATGATCTGGTGCAGTTCGGTCGTCATAGAGGATTGAGTGAATTCAGTAATTAGCAGCTCGCTAAGAAACTATGAGGATATGGTAGTTTTACCATGATGTTTAGTTTTTTCTTTATTTTTATGACCTGTGGGCCAAAATAACCAGTTTCTGGAGCCTTGACACAGCCAGAAGGCGTCGCGGCAGACCTCATAGAAGATGGCGGGACGAGTTGAATAAAACGAACCACATTAGCTCTGGATCGAAACAACTGGAAGTCATGGGGAGAGGCCTTTGCCCAGCAGTGGGATGACGCAGGTTAACAGTATCAGTATTATTATCGGGCGGTGGTCAAGACTAGGTTTGCCGTGAACGTTTTACGCTTCCTTTGCTTTCAATCATTAATAGACATACACTTATACTGTCGCATACGGGATAACCTCCGTCATTATCCATTATTCTGAGCTCCCAATAATGAGAGCAGAGAAATGAGCCGAGCGGGGCGGAGGAGGAGAGGAGGGAGGAGCTAAGAATAATGGATGATCACGAAAGACACCGTGAAAGTTTAAAACAGTGAGTAATAGACATATTCTTCTACATATAAGAGCTACGAAGGGAAAATAGACAAATTAACAGCATTTGATTGAACTAGACCTTGTACAGGCACTTTTCAGTCGGAAAGTTGTAAGTTGGTATTCAGAAAGTGAATGCCAACAAACGAATTGATGATCACTGTTTGTGGTTGATTGAAGACTAATTAACTAGATGAACCTGAAAGACTCCCAAGCGGATAAATGACAAGTTCCCATAAACCCAATAATGCCACAAAGATACTGATACTGTCAGCCTGCGTCATCTCGATCTCCCTATGACTTCCGTCTCGCCATCATCCATAAAGACAATACAACATTTTTTTTGTACAATCCATGAATCCAGGATCTGTTAAGAGAATCATATTGTTAAAAGGACAACAAATAACCATTGTTTACAAGAAACACTGAGAGACAAACAGTCTGTTATGACAGGATCTGCATAAAAAGGGTGAAAACGAATGAGGAAAACGCTCACATTACGTTAATACAAGTGAATGATAATGGTAGGAGAAACTGTTGTGTTTACAGCCCCTGACTTGTGTTGTATGTCAGGGGTCGACTAAGTTCAGGATTGATGGGAGAGCTCCATTTAATGGTTTGAGGTTGAGGAGTGCAGATAAGGTATAAGGAAGAATGAAGATTTTTTTCCCGGAAAAATGAAGAAAAAAGGCAGCGTGAAAATTGTCGCGATATATCATGAGTACAAGACACACACGACACGTAACCGACCCTTGCTCGAGTCAGCCCGCGCGGCTGAGCCTGTAGTTTTAAATCAGCCCCTAATAATCTTACTCAGAACCAGCCTGTCCCCTTGCTGTCTTCCCCCAGCGCGCCCTAAGCCGAGCCTCGTACCCCTCAGGGGGTGCCTTTAGCGTGTAGTCGCTTAGTTTGTAAGTTTTTTGTCCTGGCTGGAGGCCTTACCCTCAAGGCACCCAAAGAATAGTGCGGTTAAGCTAAAGACAACCTCTCTAGGTTGAACTGCGAAAGTCATTAAAAAAACAAAAAAAAAACACGACACGTATTATACAACATGCCCGTTTCCTGGAGGGTTAAGCAGAGGTAACCCACGGTAGTGCAACAACATCGCCAGTTATGTTCCCATGTAAGAGACGGCGCGCCAATAGGACTTAGCTCGACCCAATAATCGAAACCAGATTCTTACCCTCAGTAGTCGTGCTGGCGGCCACTAGAACGACGAGGCAGACAATAATCAGCCTATAAAGGTTCCAGGCAGGACACAGGCCTCGGCCTGCATTCTGGGAAAGGCAGTAAGCCATAGGCTAGTCATTGTGGGATCCCAGAGCAAATGGGAACAACATCAACATCAGCATGAGGGGCTTGCTATGTAAGAAAAGACAAGATTGAATAATTTTCTAATGCGGATTTGTACGACTTTTTTTTCCTCGTGTTGTCGACTTTTCTAGCAACCACAAAAACAAATTAACATCATTTAAATAACGCACCGATTTAAGTCAAACAGCATTTAAACCAACTTCAACATGAAAAAATCACATTTAAAAAGTTTGAAACGACACCGATGTAAAATTATTGGAAGTTAAATCAACCGCAAATAATACGCATGAAACGAGTTGCATTCCAATTTGGAATTTTTCAATCATACATGTTTGCAATCTCTCATTTGATTGGCTCATACTGTGGAGGTGGGGCTCTCGACATACATGTTTTGTAACCCTGCTACATTCAACTTTGAAACAAATATTTGTGAGGCCTATATTGATTCCCAGAATGTCAATGGACGTGATGAAAACATCGGGAACATTGTATAGAGAATGAAATATAAATAAACGAATCGGTTTTCATTGTAGCATCAAATGATTTTGTGAAAATAATTCTATAGAGAACATAAACGATAAAAAAATAATATTTCTAAAAACTGTAAATGTAAAAGGCAACCCAATTAAGTCGAATTGGGCTCTCTCTAGTGAATTCTAATGAAAGAACAAAGCCATAATCACCTTTGGACTACTTAGTCCAAACCTTGAATATTTATTTAGATGTCAGATTTTAAACAGACATGGTCAATCTCACTGTCATTAGCACTTAAAACGGGATACCGGGAACTAGATACAAATATTATAAGTAGTAGATATTAATTTTTTATTCATTTTTGAGTGGCTGGTGATTATAGATTACTGTACCGAATGCAGCGCATTGCAGTGGAGAGGTCACTTTAACCAAAGACAATGCAGATACTTATCATCATCGAAAAACAATAGCGTTTCATACGACTATACCTAATTGCTAATGAAACACGAGAACAGCAGCTAACGTATCCAACAGACTACACAATACATCATTAGCTTCTGATCGAGAGACGTATAGTGTTCCTTCCTACGCTGATGGATCAACATCGCGTAACTCGAGAATGATAAGTAGCAACACTACTCATGTGCGCTGTCGATCGTGACGAGGTATTGACTCTTGGGAATTTATAACGATCACTGTGGTCTTTGAATAAAGGTTACTCATGTCGCGATGATAGGCGGCAAACATGCTGACGAGTACGAGTAGTAATTTAATAAACTATTAAGGAGTCAAGTTATCAAGGAGTCGGTTTGCCAGATAGTTGAAGCTGTAAGCCCATCACTCAACAGATTTACCAATACCATACTCAAAGCTGAGATGTGTCATGTGTAAGCAATGCTGCTTAGCGTCACAAATAGGGAACAGCGGAGCTTCAAATTATGCTAACTTTATCATAAGTTTTGTTACGTCTTCAACCAAATACAGGCACTAACTGACAGGTCAAAGATGAACTTTAACATAACTCTCAAGGGGAGACCTTCGTCATAAAGGGTGTAAACAGACTCTTAACGAAGCCGAAAGGCACTTGGTCTCTCCATCATTGCGATATTTTTTTTGTTCTAGACCATACCTAGGAACCTTTTAGTTACGGAGATATTGGGGGTCAAAGTTCCAAGTTTTTTACAAGTTCTTTTTTTAAATACGTGTTTTTAATGTAAGATTTTTACTTTAAACACCTCCAGGACCATTCCTATTCAATCCATCCATCAGCACAATGGTTTGAGTGCGTTACATTGAGTCCTACTGTAAAACGTGATTTTTCAGCCCAAAAAATAAATTCGTTTCCCAGCACTAATTTTTGCGTAAAGTTACTTAGTTTGATGTACATAATGCTTGGTTGACGGCTTCGTGAAGAGTTTGTTTACATCCTGTATATATGTAGACCAACACTCGAAAACAATCTAGCCAGGAAACTTACAAGTTGATAAAGACACTGGTGACGAGGACCCAGAGGTTTCAAAATAGCATTATCAGCTTATAATGTTCCCACTGCTATGAGAGGGAGTGATCTATAATCCACCACGCGGGCCCAGTGCGGGTTTGTAGATGTCACACGTCTTCGAAACTCGAACTTTTCACGGACAGTAGCTATTCAAACGGTTACAAAGTGTGCCAAAAAGAATCGCGATAGACCTTCCGCCACTGGAAGACGGTTGCTTCCCCTACGACGGAAATCCCCGCAAGGAAATTCTACACATATCGTGTCCAAAGCCGTCAAAGTCAACACATACGATACTGACTACCTAATTATCGAACCATACTAATTACACACTAGCAATGATAGTCGCCGATAATTACTACATTACAGCCGAGGTACATTGTGGTGTGAGGCACGCGATTGTAATAGTAACAGTTAATATTGTGGGAGGTGATGTAGTTGATGAAGATATGGTTAGAAAATTGGATGATGACTGATGAGATGTGTTGAAGATTTATGTTGCGCTGGCACGATGGCTTTAAGTGGTATAAGGCAGTGTTAAACTCCAGGGTAGAGTCATCTATGATATTAACCAGGTACTGAAAACAAAGTTGAGGTTCTCCACAATATATTTACTAATCATGAGGTAAAGTTCGTAAATTTGGATGTAAAGGCGAACATCTTCAAAACGTTACACGTTCCATATGTAAATTCCCGAAATTAACGCGAAGCCGCAGAAAACAGCTAGAGATGAATAATTTAATCCGATAACCATACTCAAATTCATGTAACTCGACCACGACAATTACGGTGTTGTTGGTAGAAATCGGCTGTATTTCGTACGCGCAGAAAGACAAGTCATGTTGTTATTACATAAAAACGAGTCAGTACGTCAACATTTATAATGTGAGAGTAATGAGATCGTTATTGAAAGAATGTGGGTTAAGAGGGATCGATAGAGCAATATTTATTTTAAATTTATTTCCGTATGTTTTCTGTAGAATGGAGGACTGGATGATGTGAAACGATGGATGGACTACGTAAAGGATAAAATGTCTATAAAGGGAGTAATGAGATGACGACTAATAGTGAAGTATTGAAGAAGACAAGCTGCGCCAAATAAATTAGAATAAGAGCAGCAGAATGACGGGTCACTGAGTGACTTCTTAGTGTGTCGATGACAATTTAGATTGAGTCAGCCAAAATTATGACGACGAGTTGGGCACTTTCAGTATCGTCCATGAACTCCTGTGATGTTTAAGCAACAGGACAGTCAGGGGACGATATTAAGTGTCCCATTGTTTGTGCGGCAACACCACGTTTACAGGCACCAGGCACTGAGTGTTATAGGGCAAGGGAGGTTTCTGCAGCAATAGGCCACTTTTGGATTCAGATAGGAAAGGATTATTATTTGTCCATATAACGTTTTTTGAGATCTACAGACTTCTAAAGTTGCGATTTTTATCGGACTGATATGATATTTCTTTAGCGAATTAGTTTTTACAAACACTATTATTACACGTCAAAATAAAAATATTTTAGAAACAAGATGAGGTCGGTGTTTCTGTCTATGACCACCCCATCCATCGCTTTCCATCAGGCTGGATCGTGGTCAAAAGCAGGCCCATCTGGATCGATGAAAAAATTAAAGTGTGTAATTCACACGTGGTAGAAGTGAAACCTTCGAACATTTTGGCTTCAATATAAACATTGTATAATGGTTCCTATCTCATTTTCTCACACGTTAAATCTTATGAATTTATGCATCTGTCTCTTTTTACTGTCGTTTTCTCGTTTCATCGACTGTCAAATCAAAAAGAGGTTAAAGAAGTTTTCACTTAAAAAAAAAACGGGTTGCACTCCGGGAGTGCCGGCAGAAGTGAAAACTTGAAATAACGCCATCTAGCTTAAATATCAGAAATATCAATAGCTTTCTGCAAGAACGAAAGATGTCGCTGCCGTAGAAAAAAACTTGAAACAACGCCATCTAGCTTAAACTACACGCCCACTCGCGCAAGCGCCCTGCGCGATCTGACGCGAGTTTAACAGTTTTTACCCATCCCAAAAAGTGCACAACGCCGCTAAAGAAGCTTTCACTTCAAAAATAATAAAAAAAAAATGTTTAGCCTGAAGTCATTGTAACATTGTGGACTCACTTCACGACCGTAATGATGAATGACCGTACCTTTCAGTATCAGATGAAGACAAGAGTGGATTAAGTATCCACTCTTATCTGCCAAATCTGCTGTTTCATTTAAAATCAAGAGCAAGGCCGACCAACCAAAAATCAATTAATTAACTACCACGTCGACGTTCAAATACCTCATTATAAACGAAAGATAAATATTTTTGAAGCTCATAACCGTATTTTACTAGCTAACTTTAGAAACAATATAAGATTATAAGTGCTATGATGCATAATTCCATTTTTACGCAATCGCCGTAAATATTAACATACAATTAAAAATAATAACTTAGTAGTTTCGGAAATATTCTTACTACTATTATAAATATGGAAGTTTGTGAGGATGTGTGTTTGTTACTCTTTCACGCAAAAAACACTGAATGGATTTAGATGAAATTTGGCACAAAGATAGTTTATAACCTGGATAGATTTTTTTGAACATGGGATATTTTATAGTACGATTCCGCAGGATAATTTCCCGACTATAAAGCGAGTCAACCCGCGGACAAAAGCTACTGCTTCAATAAATATGTAAATTATACATTTGTACATGCCCGGACACTGCGAGAAACGAAATGTTAGCTTGGCAAACCTAAAGAGACCGTGTTGAGATCGGTGACAGGTAATCTAAAAGAGTCGAGCTTCTGGGACCGTAAAATCTACAGTATAAAACCGAAGAAAAGCTCCCATTTTCTGTCTGATGCTGCAGGTGTATAGCTCTTGCCCACGGCTTCGCTCACGTCAATTTAGAATTTGTTGACAATCAATTCTGGTTGTACTCTGTTTGTAATAATATAATTCAATCATGATTCGAAAGACACGTGGCGCCATCTATTATCATAAGAACGTTGTTGTTTTCCTCGGGAACAGTACTTTTTTTTCGGTATGAAAGATACTCTATGTCCATTTTGTACACCTGACAACGTATTGCAAAATTTCAGGATGATTGGTTCAGTGGTTTAGGCGTGAAAAGGTAACAAACTTACTTTCGCATGTATAATATTTTTATATAGGGTTAGGATTAGAACGTAGTCGATTTGGACTCGCTCCTGATTGATGTACCGGAGAAGGCAAAACTTAAGGAAGATTGGATAGCTATGGAGGACTCTGGAGGGGGCGTTTTCCCAGTACTGGTACCGAACAGGCTAACATTAAAAAAAAACATTACTAAAACTGGGCACGTAATAATTTTGGCCGTCGAAAATTAATGCGTTATGTTAATTAATTAGATAATAAATTTTCGAGAACCAGTAATTAGTTATTATTTTGTACCGTATCAGAATGTTCGCCTATTTAACCCAAAGGTTGACTGGTAGAGAATGCCTTGTGGCATTAAGTCCTCCTATGTACCATTGTTGTACATGAACTTTAAATAAATAATGCGGTGTGAGCCTACGAAAATACGATCGATCTCAGTTCTCTTAAGTACATTGTAAAATATTTTCACTGCATAAGGGTCCGTTTCCACCAAACGGAATTATCCTTAATCCCCCCATACTACTTCTATACCCCCATACTTAAGGTGGAAGCGTCAGGGTAGCCCGCGAAATCCAAATTTTCTTATGATTTTTTGCAGGTCAGTGTCAGGTTATATGTTGATGAAAAATAAGTCGCGCCAGTAACGCGTATGTAGTTACTGAATTGCAATTATCGAAATCATCAATACAACCCTCGTCCATTTAACTCCATTGAATAAATTTTTCATTAAATATTCATTGAATAGGGTTAAATGAACTTAGAGTGTTGTATTGATGATGTTCATGTATGTAATTCTATAACTACATATGTGTTACAGGCGCGACTCATTTTTCATCAACATACAACTTGACACTGACCTGCAAAATGCAAAAAACGTAAGAAAATTTGAATTTCGCGGGCTACCCGTAGGCTTCCACCTTAAAGGCAAGTCTTCTTTTCTTCATCATGTGGTTAGTGCCTAACCCGTTGTCAGAGCTTTTATGCCGCTCATGGGCCTCTGACTTGCCTTTAAATGCCGTCGAGAAATATCTCTCAAGCATGCTGGTTTCCTCACGATGTTTTCCTTCGCCGAAGCAAGTAATTATACAATACGCACATGAATCCGAAAAATCGGAGGTGTGTGCCTACTAAACTAAGACAGGACTTGATGGCGATACTCATACAGTCATCAAAAAGTTTGCGAGGATCTTTATTTTCTTTTCGCTTGGAAGACACGGATCCTAAGAAGTAGCACAAAATCAGACAAAGAACAAGGCCACAACACGATCGCTTCAAATAACCACATTTTCCAGCCAGATTTCAAAAAGCAAACAAATTAATTCTGCTAAATTGATTCCACCAATAAACAGTGCTTATGAATTCACAAATTATTCAGCTTAACAGAAAGCCAGTGCTTCTGAATTAAACCAAGCATTACAGGACAAAAGGCGGCCATATTTATTTTGAATCTCAAAGAGCTTGTGGTTTAATAAGCCTGGATATTATTAAAGGAATTGCATTTTCGTATTGCAGTGGACAGGGTGACATTCATATGCAAGTTATATGTTGGTATAAATTCTTATTTTAATGAATTTAATCTGGGACTGGTATTTTGAAGCTCATCTTACGAACCAAAATAAAATCAAGTCATTTATTCAAATTAGGCTGAAAATCAAGATGTTCTAAACATACAAAATTGCATCAAACAGTTCCTGATAACGCATGTCCTTTGTCCATTTTTAGCTGGGGTGACGAAGCGGCACAAACGATTACCTACTGTTATCCTAATTAATTCTACCTAAAGTTAACGATATTTATCTTGCGTTCTGATCACAGCTAAAAGTCAGCCTAGTTATAAACACAAACTCCATTACTCTCAAAGTAGCACTTTGGGCATCTCTCCAAACTTGAATTACATTTTTCGCACACAGTTCCAATCAAGGGTTTTTAATTTGGAACTTTTCACTGAAAACCAATTACAGGTTTGTTTGAGGCTAGACTAAGAGAGTAACTTTCGATATTTTTTATTCATTCAGTACCATCAGTTCTATTTTAAAAGGCCCCTGATTATTTTGATTTGTATTTTTTTTTTACTAGCCTTCTCTGTCCCACTCCTGGGCAAAGGCCTCCCTCGACTCCTTCCATCTCTCGGTTTGTATTAAGAAATTATATTAAATGGAATTGCTTACTGCTTACATTTAAATATTACATCTGAATCAGAGGACCTCGCATGAACGCGCGGTGTACACGTAACGTAAACACGTCGATTTCAAAATTAAGAATACTCGTTTCACACATTATAGTTTCGTAATTTTAAGAATTGATTTATATCGATAGATGTTATTGATTGTGCTTGTTAACTAAAATGCGAAAGGATAATTGTATTTGCGATTAAAAAATCGACGTATTTCCGTAAAGTTTGTAACGCGCGCTCATGCTAGGGCTAGGGCCTTTGTTGCTTAGTAATAATGCTTTATTTCCAAGTTTACCATTTAGCAGAATAGCACTATGTAGAACAAAGTATAAAAGCCTCAAAATTGTAAAATACCACTGAGTTTAAACCTCTGGCACCCAAGCTAAGATTAAACTTGTGTTACGGATGTCAGGGCTCTCTCTTTAAACATTTACCAAGACAATTTAAAACAACGTCGCAGTTACATAGTGATTAGTGTCACTAGCGATTACCGGAGCAAGCAGAATAGAATACAAATTATAAAAAAAAAACCAAAGTATATAAGAAAATTATTGGTGATTGAAATGTCAGAAACATTTCAGATTAAGAGAAAACCGTTACAGATTTTATGTCCAGATGAGTCCGATATTTCTAATCTTAAAATGTCTCAAAAGAAACACCGAAGGTCAAAGGTTTTTCATAAAGTTTCGGATTATGTAAAGACAATTTAGAGTTATGCCTACTCTGACAATTGCCTCGTAAAAGAGCTGACACGTATAAATCATTTATCGTTTAGCTCAGTCCCGGAACCTTACGATTTCGATTAGGCTCCGGTTGCCGTACATTCTCGAGCTGAAATTGAGACCCTCGATAGGAAATATTAAGGAACCGGGGTAAAGTTACGATTTCGTTGGAAAGCAGCTACATACACAGCGAAAGTAAAAAAACAGGCCAATTGCGAGTCGGTCTCGCGCACAAAGAGTTCCATAAACCGAAAAAAACACGTTTCTTGTATGGGACCCCCTTTAAATATTAAATAATTTATATTTTTATTATTTGCTGTTATAGCGGCAACAGAAATACATCATCTTTAAAAATTTTAACTGTCTAGCTATCACGGTTCATGAGGTATCACGGTTCCTGGTAGGGATGCCAGACAGACGGACTGACAGACAGCGAAGTCTACTCTTTGGGTACGGAACCCTAAAAATGTTAGAATACTATACAGTCGAAAAAAGGAAACCATAACGAATTATTACGACATTTGACGCCAAGTATCGAGTGCTATTTGGTGTCACCGCTACTGCTGTATTAGAAAACCCAATTTGCACGACACCTAACAAGCCGATGGTTTACCTGATGATTAAGTCACCGCCGCTTATAAACTATTGAGATGAGATACGGAATACATCGTACATCGCCTTGCCATCTAAAAGCTGAAACTAATCTTTAAGACCAGCTGCAGAGAACTAAACGATCCTTCACACAATATTACAGAACAAGAAGTAATTTTATGAACATTATCTAGCCTTTTCCCAACTATGTGGGCCTCACGTTCCAATCTAACCGGGCGCATCTAGCCATCTAGACCCCACTATTTTACATGGACGGACTGTCTACCTGACCACCGCAACCCAATAACTAGATACCCCTCAGAAGACTCCTTGATGTAACTTCAATCATCCACTTCTTACCCTTTTTTTTCGGTTGGGAAATCATCAGATGACTTCTCCCGCTCTGGGCAGAGCGGAAGGGAGTGTCAAACTTGTACTGACTAAAACCCATCCATGTTCCTTCCTTGCCCTTTGTGTTCCAGGGCCGCGGTATCTCTTTCCAACAGTCCCGCAGCACCTCTTCTTACCCTTGTCCCATAATTCCTCTTCGTCCTCGCAACACGTTTATAGGGTTCCATACCCAAAGGGTAGAAACGGGACCCTATTACTAAGACTTTCTCATGAATCGCGATAGCTAGACAGTTGAAACTTTCATACATGATGTATTTCTGTTGCCGCTATAACAACAAATAATAAAAATATAAATTATTTGATAATTAACAGGGGCACCCATACAAGAAACGTGTTTTTTTTTCGGTTTATATAACGGAACCCTTCGTACGCGAGTCCGACTCGCCCTTGGCCAGTTTTTGTTTTCTTATCTTCTCCCGTCAACCATGGCACTATAATTGACTACAATTTCTTTCAGATCATTGATGTAACTTTGATCACAGGCTCAAAGCATCACGCCTCAGCCGTCCCCTCTCACCGTCTTCAGCAGCGACGAAATGGGGATGGTCATCAAGAATGCGTGCTATAAGTTGGCGCCAGCATCGTCCTCGGCTACAGTTGTAAGCGACACAACGAGTAAGACAGTTAACACGTTAAAATGGATTACAAACTTGTGAGTAACGTTCCATGGTGGTGGTGATATTATTCTTGATTTGTTTGCAAAAGTGCGTGTTGTGGTTTTCAAAATGGCGGATTTTTCACTGTGTGAAAGTGAGTCTTAGAAGTTAAACCGATGGATCGATTTTGATGTTTTTTTTTTTGCGGAATGGTTGCTTATTTACCTGGATTATATTTAATCCTGTTGATCCTTACGGTACAAAATAGATTGTTTTATTAGGTTTTGTGTTTGTGTGCGACCACAAAGATGCTTATTCATAAAATAGGTACCACTTGCAGTATTACTGCGCGTTACTTTCGAAGCTTTTGTTAAATTACTAAAGTGAAAATACAAATGTCTAGCCATTTGAAGTTATTACCACGTGGTCTTGTATCGATTATTTTCGGAAGAAACGAGCACCAGGAAAACAAAAATGAGCACAATAAATGAAATGCAATTAAACTTAATGATGAATATTATTAACTTCAACCTACTCTACAAAAGTACATTAAATTACAATATTATGTAAAAACATGTAATAACCGCTACAATTCAATTGCATATAATTAGACATAACTGTTCTAAACTAAATCTAATATTACGAAGACATGACGTAAGACTTTCTGTTTCCGTTATTTAGTACATACATCATTCTGAACGAAGATTCATGGGGATTTTTTTTTTAAAGTCAATATGTATGGGACAGCAGATTTTTTTAATGGAGGTTTTCTGTAGCTTACGTCGGACAACCAGTCTTACCAAGGGGTATCGTATTACCCAAAACTAACTCGGTAGTGGAGGTCAGTTAGGCAGTCGCTCCATGTAAAATACAGGTATTCAGCTGCATCCGATTAGACTGGAAGCCGACCCCAACATAGTTGGGAAAAGGCTAGACAGATCATGATGATGTCAATGACTTTTCCATCATAGTAATTATCTCTGATAGAATGTAATTTTATCTAGGCTCTCAGGACATGTTTCCATATCCAAACTAATCCTTACTTATTTATTTATTATAATATTATAAACGCGAAAGTTTATATGTATGGATGTTTGTGACTCTTTCACGCAAAAACTACTGAACGGATTTGGATGAAATTTGGAACACAAATAGTTTATAACCTGGATTATCACATAGTATACTTTTTATCCCGATAGTATGTTCCCGTGGGACAATTATCGAACTACACGCGGGCGACACCGCGGGCATAAGCTAGAACCTAATAAAGCTGAAGTTTTTTTTTGTATAAATGCGGCAATTTCTCGGACAAGTAGTCAGATTAGAAAATTTAATTTTGCATTTCAGAGTCCAATTCTTAAGGAAGTCAGTTCAGTAGTCGATAAAAAAGAGACATGGCCGAGCACAGCTAGCGCACACGAAATTTGACTATATCCTAGACCCAAAGGACTCGTTAGTTAAAAATGTAACATTACGAATTCATGACGCAATGGTTTCCCCATTTCCGCGAATCGGAGTATAACAAATAATGGTAGTTAAGTTGGAACTAATAACTGTACATTACGGCAGTTTGTCCGCACGCAAAATACGCGCTTGGACGTGGAGTTGCGGACACCAGCCCGATAAACTATACTCGGCACTTAGTAACGCTCCAGTGAAGGATGTGCCTCGTTTTGTGACAAAATTGCTGGTTTTCACGCGAAAATATATGATGGAGTGTAAATAGTGAAAATAACTTATATTAGACTAGCTTATGCTTCGCCCGCGTGGATGTCGGTTATCGTGACCAAAAGTTTTTTTTTTAAAAAAAAAAAACGTTCCCCCACACTAGGAATTTCTCCTGTATCGTGGGTGCGTTCACAAACATTTAAACTCACATACACAAACAGCCAGACCCGGAATAACTATCTGTAGGCCATACAAATATTTGTTCCGTGCGGGGATCGAACCCGCGACACGCAGCGCAGCCGTCAATCGTTCAACCACTGTGCCTACCGTGCCGTCAGTCGTCGTCGTAATCATGAAATTTTGATCCTGTTCCCGCAACCCATGGGAAGCTATTCCAGGGAAGCCACTACATCCTTTTGTTATATGTCAAAGAGTTTAGGCAGCGTTTTCGTTGAAAGCTTCCAGACGGCTTATTTTTTTTCGACACTTCCAACTATTATCGTCATATTTCAACCAATTCACACAATACCTTGACAAATTATATACTTAAACCTTCCTTATGAATCACTCGATCTATTGGTGAAAACCGCATGAAAATCCGTTCAAGACTCATGAGTTTCTTGCAAACAGACAGACGCGGCGGAGGACTTTGTTTTATAATATGTAGCAAAGAGAAGCCTATACCCAGCAGTGGATGAAGCCGAGCTGCGGATTATGATGATGATGAAGATGATGAAGATAAGATTGGCTTTTACTTAAGTACAAATAAAAGTACAATACAACTGAGCAGTGATGGCCAAATGGCAATGTAAGCGAGTTATGCTTGTCGTAGGTCATGGGTTCGAACTCGAACACAGTAGGCACTTTACGGAATTAATTTAAAACTCAAACTCATTACAGGCACTTTTGAATTTCAGTAAAACAAAGAAGGCTAAGCTACAGTCAGACACAAGGCATAATAACTTGTGAAAGTACTGTAGTTGCCCATTCCAAAGCGTACCTTTATGGAGAAAAATGGGCAAGAAACTCCAAGGACACTCTACTTTCTTCAGCGCTGCTCTCAAAACGGTGCGGCATGTCTTAGAACCAAAAAAATGAAGACATGAAACAATCACTATTCTTTTTCGTGTGCCTAATTTGGTCTCAGAGTTTCGATGCCGCCCATGGACCTCCGACTTGGCTTAAATGCCGTCGAGAAATATCTCTCAGGCATGCTAGTTTGGTTTTTCACGGTGTTTTCCTTCACCGAAGCAAGTGATAATTTTATTTTACAATACATACATGAATCCGAAAAATGAGAGGTTGTCTTGGATTTGAACTCAAGGCCTATGACTTATACGAGTGCCCTTGTACACCAACATTTTCAAACCATTCTATATTAAAATGGATACACAGAGCAGAGTTATGTTGAACTCTCTCTTTCGTCGTTTTAACGTTCAGTAATTTTACAGTTATCTCTAAAGCCTTCCCTGACATAATAAATCTTAAGCCACTAGCAATAAAAAAAAGCTACAAACTCTATTAAAATATGACTGGCCATGATTAATTATAACTCTTAAACTTCAAGCATTTTCTTTTTAAACTAGTTCCTAGAACGATGCTGATTAAGTCTAAACCTAGAAAGGAAATATAACCAAGAAAACTAGGAAAATATTGTACATTTGTTAGCAAGCTTTCAACCTATTTTTCTTTGATTAACTCTCGATTTCCGCACAGTAGTTTTCTCTCATTTCTGAGCTTGGTAGATAGATCTAGTTGAATAAAACCGATTTTTTATGTCTTCACTAGCATTTGCCTGCGACTTCGTATAGTCATAAATTATCCCACGGGAACGTCCTGTCTTTTTTTAAATAGCCTTTAGATACTTGAGGATTATTATTTGTGAAAGAATTTTCGGAATCGGACAAGTAATTCCGATTATTATAAAGAGGTAAGGATTTAGAGGGGTAATGGTGCCGATTCCCTTGTTCAGAAACTAAACTAAATTTAAGTTGAGTGCATCTTTTTCTTTCTATTTCATTAAGAAAAGGACAGAAGATAAATTTTAGTTTAGTCCTGTCAAATTAACCAGCGCCTGACACAAGTGTAGACGTGATTAAAAAGTTGACTACTAAAATTACATCAAATTACGTAACGCACGCACTGAACTTAAATTTAGTTTAGTTTGTGAACAAGGGAATCGGCACCAATATTTAAATTCATACTTTACCCTCTTGATAATATTAGTGTAGATGAAATAATTGGCAATTGTGATTGTAGGTCCTTTGCTTTATAAATAACTACCTGCACGTTCAGTCAATCTGTCTATCTGTGCAAGAAACTTATAAATACTCAGTGGGAAACTCGGTCAAGTAGTATATTTATTAACACAAACGTGCACTACAAATGTAGCACTCGCACTCAGGAAAGCGCGATATCTCTGAAGACGGTTTAAAACTCAAACATGTATTCTTAAACATGATCCAAGGATCTGAAAATATTTAGCTTATTTCTCTAATAGACTACGGTTATTCTTTACTGGGATTCCTCAATTTCCAACCACCTATCCGCTCATAAACTCCTGGTACCCAGGAATTACCGTCACTATAAATCGAGTAGCTTACACTACCGACCACCGAACATTCTTATTGAAAACTTTCCGTCATATTTGATGACCTGCTATCGTTATTCTTTACTGGACTTCCCCCATTTCCAACCAGTACTCATAAACTCCTGGTACCCAAGAATAACCAGCAAGTGACAGCACCGTCAATATAAATCGAATAACTTCACTCGTAGTGAGTCGGAAGGAGAGAGCAGGGATGAAGAGTTGAAGCAGCAAACTCCATGAATGCTTTCACACACGATAATGATTTAGAATGGGTTTAGTCAAGTGATATGACTGCCGACCACCGACCGTCTTTCCTAGACATTGTCCGTCATTTTTGCATTAATTTAATGAGCGATAATTCGCGCATTTCGTCCAGTAGGTAATCCAATGATACAGACTAGGCTAGGCTACAATTATGCTTTTCTCTGGGCTTTCCCAATTCCCAACCTCCTATCCACTAATAAACCCCTGGTACCTTGGAATTATCAACAAGTGTCAGCACTGCCTCTATAAATTGCATTCTCCACTACCGACCACCGACCGGTCTTCCTGAACGTTTTCCGTCATTTTTGCATTAATTTAATAAACGATAATTTGCGCATATTGTTCTGTAAGTAATAGTGTTGCTTCAATGATACTGATTGCTTCCTGCCTTACATGTCGGTTAATATACTACCTGAGTACAGACGCCAGCACATCAAGCTGTTACAATCTGTCAAATTTCTTTAATAGATTTCAAACTTTAACGCTAAAGCATGAGGTTATAGGTTGATTGGGAAATTTTAATTGTTTCGGGTAGCTTGATTTGCTGACGTCTGGATAGTACTTTCAAAGAGCAATTGCTATTGGTCTTTCAAGAATAAAGGGATGCCTTCAGGGCTAAATAAAGCCTCGTCTCATAAAAAGAATCAAATTCATACTCTTCATGTTCAAATAGAGTATTCGCTAAATTCGGTATTTCTCATATTTTTTTTCCTTAACATGCTCAAGCGTGTAGTTTTAAATCCAGAAATAGATGTACTAATAACGTTTGGAAATTGCCCGATAGATCGTTATCTATACTAGGACATATAACACATTTTATACGTTCTCGTGAGAATCCGTGGGATAATTTTCGACCTCCGGATAAATGTCGGGCAAGGCAAATGCTTTATACTTAACTAGCTGATGCCCGCGGTTTCGCCCGCGTGGATGTCGTTTATCGCGACCAAAAGTAATTATGAAATTTTGATCTGAATCTCGCAACAAAAACTTGACAAATTATATACTTAAACCTTTCTCGAGAACCACTCTATCCATTGGAGAAAACAGCATAAAAATCGGTGCAGTAATTTTTGAGTTTATCGTGAACAGACAGAAAGACGCGGCGGAGGACTTTGTTTTATAATATGTAGTGATAGTGATTCTTTGATCCAAAATAATGAAACTGTCTAAGACGTAGGCTCAACACAAACAACAGTTCTTTAACCCCTAACATCAACACATCTACATTCTCCTAAGATGTACAATCTCGAAGAAAAGTAAGAGGACGCAGATCGCACAAGTGCAAGTGAAATTATCGCGTGTGAGTGGTACCGATATGAGATCGGCACGCGACGACACGTGGGCTCTGTTATATACACCGTGACTTTTAAGTCGTCTGACAACGGCAGCCCACTTCATGTATCCAATGACTACAATACATTCATAAAAAAAGGTATTTAAGAGATAAAAATAGAATAAAAAATATTATTCATTATTATGATGCATTAACGTAGTTGAAACATTCTGTTGCGAGCGAAGATACATCTACTCGACTCGTGCGATGGCTAGGTATATTCTACTGTTTGATACGTAAACATTATTAACAGGATGTTTCATTCTAATGTATTATTTATTGTTCTTTGTACCTATTATCTTAATGAATGGTAAAAAAACACGCCTGGAGGTATTTTATGTCGGATACATTGAGTGGACCAGCTTTGTCAGACGACTAAAAAATCACGGTGTATACAGTTAACTTTGTGCAGAGGAGTAAGCAGAACTCAAGACATTGGCTAAACATGAATCTTGTGAGGGACTTTCTATGGTTTTTTTCTGCATTTAGAATGCGCTGGCTTTCGTTAGCAGGGAATATTCGGGAACTCTTCTGAACCGTCGCTAAAATTCACAATTTTTTTAAGACAAAAAAGTGTGTGAACTTATTTATACGCACTAAAAAGTTATACTTCTTTGGCGTATAAAACTAAAATGTTGAATAGCTATCTTCAGGGTGTATGTTGACTAGCTAATATCAGGGTGTCGGTTTTTCGTGACGGTGTGCGCGCGCATCGTAAAAATTTACTCTCATCATTTTTCCCCAACGCGCCAAAAGAAGTATAACATAAAAAAAAATAATTACTAAATGTTACGTTCGATTATGATGGCCAATGATTGGTGCTGTCTATTTACACTTCCACTTCAGTGAAAACTTTTAATTGCTTGCGAGACTTAATCTAACTTGACAGTAACTATGAGGAGTCATTAAAACTTACCAAGAGGCCAATAACACTTATGCAATGCTCATAATAATTATTGAATTGGGTCATACAGTCAATTTATTTCCCGGGACAAAAATTGAAGTTAAATAAAAACGACTGCTGCTTTCACTGTCTCAAGTTACCGTTTCTCTAACAATTGAATAAAAATTTTCGTGACCTTTTTAAGATACCGTTCACATAAATATAACAACTTTTTAACATCCAACGTAAAATACTAAATTACCAGTAATACCGTAGTAGGCGTTAAATGTCACATTTACTCTCCTGTAAAATGAGCTAACTTGTAAAATCCTGAATCCTTCGCAGTGACAATATTTAAATGTACGTCAGCCTCTTGCTGAATTGCCTGTTACAAGAGTAGAACTAACTTCCATGGTGTCATCATCATCATTATCATCAGCCTTATAATGTTCCCACTGCTGGGACACAGGCCTCCTCTCTTATGAGAGGGAATGGGCTATAATCCACCACGCGGGCCCAGTGCGGATTGGTAGATGTCACATGTCTTCGAATTTTTGGTTCTAGAACATGCCGGTTTCCTCACGATGTTTTCCTTCACCGTTCAACTTCCATGGTGTGACCTACAGCTGTTATACAAGGTGGAAGGGACATGCTAAAACGATTATCACGTATTTAGTACATAATTCTAGCTGTAATAAAGTGCATAATTGCAAAGCAAAGCATGGTGTAATGAATTACGACTACTATGAATAATCTATAAAAGATCGCATGGAAGTCCTCGTTGAGACTCGGACAGGCAAGGAAAGCATGGCTCAAAAGAGACAAGCCTATACTCAGCAGAATAAGGCTGCCGGTGATGTTGATAGCATTATCAGCCTTGTATGCTGTAACTGTTAGGAAGAAGGGACCCTGTCTGTAGGAGAGAATAGGTCATAAGCCGTAAACCTTCACGCAGGCTCAGTGTGGATTTTGGAAATCGTCTCATGTCATCGGTCTCCTGCCCTTATCCCAATTTATTTGAGGTTGGCGCAGCATGTCTTCTTCTTTCATACTTCTCTTTCACTCGCCATCTCTTCAGACCCCTCCTTTCTTACCGTATCATCATTTACACAGTCCATTCATCTTTTCTATGGTCTTCGTCTACTGTTATACCCATGCACATTCATACTCAAAACTTTCCTCATTCCGCCGCATCACACGTCCCATATCATAGTCTTCAAATTATATCAAAGATCCGTCCATATTTCTTGCTACGACGACAGCACGTGTCACAAAACGCACGTACACAACGTATCTACTCATAGAGGAAGCGCCCCATCCGCAAATAGCGTGGCAATCGGTAATTGTGACAGCTACACAAAAAACATCGCATAACCACCAACACGTTACCAACGAAGGAGGAACCGATTTGATTGTCATACGATGACCGAGTTTCATTGAATTTATTGGATGTCCGTATTGGGTGGTTAGTTCCAGAAAGACGAAAGAAAATAGTTAAATGGCGGTTCGAGTTCCAGGTTCAGGACACATTCTTAGTGATGGATAAATAATGTGTCTCGAATTAAAGGGCCGAATTTTGTTCAAACTTGATCAGTCATTTTGAAGGACTAGTATAAAATGTCAGGTTCAAGGGAAATACCCTAAAACACTTACTGGCCAAATACCCATATTTATACTGTGCTAAAGACCTTTTGATTTCTTAACTTTACCGTTTCGTAGTTATGATATCCATACATTAACTATTAAATCCAGCCTTACTACGAGAGAAATAATTATGTTTCTAACCCTACTTTACACATGTGAAGCCTCCACATCAACAGAAAGGGTCAGCCTATTCTTGGCGAAAGAATCACAAGCCACCGAAGTGAACTGACCGTAATAGCCTCGCGGTGAGCGAAAGCGCTATACTTAGCAAGATAATAATTAGTAGTAATGACTCGCAAATAACGAGAGGAAAGAGGGGCTAAATAATAACAGCCGCACACGATCTAGGTTAAGCAACGTTTGCCGAGGTCGACCTGTGGATGTGTGATGGCACGTTAAGCTGTAGGTCCCGGCTGTCATTTTCAGATTTTTGACAGTCGCTCAGGGTAGTCAGTACACCCATCACATACCAAGACCCCATCGTGCCTAAAAATGCACGTTAAGCCGTCTGTCTCAGCTGTCATTTGTAGATCTTTGGGGTTAGTCAGAAATCCGAAAGGCCGTCAACCAGTCTTACCAAGGGGTATAGTGTTACTCGCCAAATGGGTTGTGGAGGTCAGATAGGCAGTTGCTCCATATTAAATACTGGTATCAGCTGCATCCAGTTATACTGGAAGCCGACCCCAACCCAGTTGGGGAAAGGCAGGCAGACTATGATGATGATGACTCGCGAAAAACGTTATAACGTACAAATGACGAACACTTTCGATGACATATTGTGTAACAAAGTCATATTTGATTATATTATTTAATTTGTATTACGATTTTATTCAGTAAGCTTTCTCGAACGTCAATATGTAACGCCGGATGGATTTCGATTTTAATAAGCTTATGTAACAGGTGAATCGGCAAATTTTGATTTGTAGAGTCATTCCTTGTAATCTATATAAATAAAAATGAATTGCTGTTCGTTAGTCTGGCTAAAACTCGAGAACGGCTGAACCGATTTGAATAATTCTTTTTTTGTTTTATTCGTCTGAATACAGGGAAGGTTTAAAAACAAAAAAAAATAGGTAGGTAGGGTAGGTAGGTAGCTTTTAGGTAGGTAGTGTAGGGTAAGTAGTGTAGGGTATGTAGGGTAGGTAGTGTAGGGTAAGTAGTGTAGGGTATGTAGTGTAGGGTAAGTAGTGTAGGGTATGTAGGGTAGGGTAAGTAGTGTAGGGTATGTAGGTAGGTAGGGTAGTGTAGTGTTGGGTAGGTAGGGTAAGGAAGGTAGGTAGTAGGACAATTGGAATTTAATATTCATGGTTGACAGGACAACGTCTGTCGGGTCAGCTAGTACTTTAAATGAATCGATAGAATGGGGCGCAGTACACCAGGCATCATACTATCGGTTAGTTTATACGCAACACCACACAGCGCTTCAAAATAAAATTTACTGACATGCCTCAAAAAGCTGTTAAGCTGAAGTGGGTCTGGGCTGGCTACGTTTGCCGTTTGCCCAAAGAGCTGTGGGCCAAGATAACCACGATGTGGAGCCCTGACACAGCCAGAGGGCGACACGGTAGACGTCGCAGGAGGTGGTGGAACGAGCTGGACAGAACCAACGACCAGTAGTCCACATTAGACCTAGTTCGAAAGAATTGGAGTCATGGGGAGGCCTTTGCTCAACAGTGGGCTAAAACAGGCTAACAGTAACGGAATTTCAGTCTGATTTGGGCTCGGTTGATAACAATTCAACGCTCCCTATCACATAATACTTAAACATAACTGACGTAATGCGGGTGTACTTTAGGGTTACCTCTGTGTGCTGCGGGCTGTTCGAAAGAGATACCGCGGCCCTGGAACACAAAGGGCAAGGAAGGAACATGGATGGGTTTCAGTCAGTACAAGTCTGACACTCCCATCCGCTCCGCCCAGGGCGGGAGAAGTCATTTGATGATTTCCCATCCGTAAAAAAAAAAAAAGGTAGGTAAATGTACGGGTTGTAGTAGTTAACTCCGTACACTGATTTGTCGTGAAGGTTTGTAAGTTTAGTTAGTAAGAGAAACACGCTCCACTAAGATACACTAAATAGTTAAGTTTATTTAAATTAAGAGTAAATTACAGTATTAGAGTGGAAGGCGATTATTACTCTGCTGTTGATAGCTACCCAGTTATAAGTTCACTATATTTAAATTCGTTAATCATGTTGTTTTATTATGCTTAATTATGACGCGCATCGTTGGCCTAAAGTAGGTTGCCGAGTAAGCAGCAAAATGTACTGCGATGAGACCGTAGAGTAACTAAATAACAGCTCTTGAACGCCGTGTAAACGTGTTCCATTGACAAATTCGTCCTTACACTGCATATTCATTGAATCATGCACAAATCCCATATCAAGCAAGACCTCTTCCTCTACACCTATTCAATATCTATGAACGTACATAATCTCCTTCAATACCGTCATCTGACGTCTCGAGAGGATTATTGGCTTTATATCGAGTTTCCGAACAGAACCTTTGTGAGATACATACTCACCGAATAACAATATTGATAATAAAGTCAGGATTTTCGACCTCGTGAAAAAATTGCAATCAACGCGATGAAAATTTGACAAAAGACAAAATTGGGTCAGAGTTTTTAAAAAGAATAAATTTGTAACTTCGTAATAGACATTGCTTTTAGATCGTTACTTAACAATTATAACGTTAATAGCTTTTTCCCGCGACTTCGCTCGCTTGGAGGTCGGAAATTATCCCATGGGAACGTGCTCCTGTGATTAAAATGCCACATCAGAAACATAAAACTAGTTAACATATTTCTTATAACAAATCAACAAGTCATTATTTTAACAAGCAAATCAATAAACTGTTAACAATGTCGTTAACCACAAGTTACATAAGCTAATGAACGTTCAATAACAGTTAAACTAAGTTTAACTTCACGTACAAACAGGCAAAAGTAGGTCGATATTTTAATATACCCTTGCAGTTCTATTCCTGACTAGAAAGGATCCTATTTATTAAAATGTTCTAGAGATAATTATGTGATAGGAAATTGCATGGAAACCCCGCTGCGTTGTCAATTTAAAAAGGTTGAGCAAAATCAGGAAACGACTTGGCCCGAAACCCTCAATCTTACCAACGAGTATCGTATTACCTAGTACTAACTGGGTTGTGGAGGTCAGATAGGCAGTTGCTCCATGTAAAATACTGGTATTCTGCTGCACCCAGTTAGATTGGAAGCCTACCCTAACATAGTTGGGAAAAGGCTAGGCTGATGATGATGACTTGTTGCTGCATAAGCGTTCATGAAAAGAATAGAAGATAAATCAAACGCTCCTATTTACCTCAGAAGATAAATCGTCAATTTATTTAGATATGGTTGTAAAATAGATTTTACTATATTCATTGGAGCGTACGGCACCTTTAAATATTCTGTTTAAATTAAACAGAATATTAGATTCGTCTGAAATCTGTTCAAGATAGTAATAATTTAATGTAGTCTATGCTTGTTTTCAGTAAAACTAAGGGACACCTCAAGTACCTCATGCCTCAATATTATGGTACTGTTGGAAGTCCAACTCTTTACGTTAAAAATACAGCATCAAATATGGTGTCCCTTAGTGTGAGTTCAAACGGTTATTAAGAACTCCTTGCCTATCAGAATAAGGACAACTGAAACTCAAAACATGCATTTCAAATAGACCAGTTACAGGCACTTTTGAATTGTCAAAAATAAATAAGATGAATCTACAGTGCCAGCCACAAGGCATTATAACTGTGAAAGGACAATTCCAAAGCTTGGATCATCTGTTTAGAGAAGAATGGGCAAAAAACTACATGGACACTCTTTTAAATCAAAATGCCTAACCTTTTCCCAACTATGTTGAGATCGGCTTCCAGTCTAACCGGTTGCAGCTGAATACCTGTATTTTACATGGAGCGACTACCTATGTGACCTCCTCAACCCAGTTAATACTGGATAATACGATAGCCCTTGGTAAGATTGGTTGTCAGACTTTCGGACCACTAACTGCAACGACTGTCGAAGATCTAAAAACGGTTCAGGTTCAGAGGAAACTCGGTATGTAATGGGCGGTTACCCATCCACGGACCAACCTAGGCAAGCGCGGCTTAACCTGTAGACCGATCCCGAGCGGCTGTTATTATTTAGCCACGCGCTCGGCTTAAAACTGTGTGTGGCTTTGCCATTTACATTTATTCAAGACTTAGCCATCCCCAGCTTTGTACCCGAAAATCTCGGTGAACCCCATGCATATTTTATTTCAGCACACGAACGGCAAAGTACAGATAAAGTCGTATAACCGACAACCCTTTTATGAATATCTGTCCAACCGTTTGTGGCTGATGGATTAACCAATACGTAACGTCGTAAAACCTTTCGCATTTATTCGTTTGGGATATATCTGTAGGTCAGTCTGGGCATATGGTAGATTGGGTAATCATAACACACAATCTTACCTTATTTACTAATACAATGTGTATCCGAAATGCGTGGTTATAAGTATATAAGAAGAGTAACTGACCATCAAACTGAACCACTTTCTTCATGGGACCAGCATCCTAATTGCGAAAAAATATTCAGCTGTTCCATATCACATTTTCGCGATTTGTCTTCAATATGATAACGCATTTCTGATAAGCGCTATATGATTCTTCATATTGTTAAGCCTATTTATTTCTTTCCCAAAATACATTCATCGGTTTACGGTTTGAGAAAATTTATTTCGCTCAAAAAGAATACAATTATTCACTTCTGTGAGGAAAACATAATACTTCAGATAAAATAAGCGACGGTTTCGCTTGGTAATAAACTTAAATGTTACAGAAACGGCTTACAATTTAAACAGGTGGTGCTTTAAAAAAGTTGACACAGGAATTTTCGAGAAATTGTGTTACAGATAAATTAGACCAATTTTAATTTTTCCATAGAAACAGAAATTTCCAATTATCTTCTTTTTTTTAAAAGACGAAAATTTCTTTGTCAACTTTTTAGACCTACACATATGCGTATAAAGTTTCATTCTTCTTAGCGTATCGATGGCAAAAAGTCTAAATAGTATGTTTAGCCCAAAACTCAGCCACGCGAACCCCGCTCACTGATGCAGTTTCATTAAAATCGGTTCAATAATTTTGGAAAAAAACGACTTGAAAGTTTATAAGAAATGCCGTCAGTCGTTAGCGATCTTACCAGCCTTTTAAAAGTTGGAAGTGATTTGGATTCCTTGATGACTTTAGGTATAGAGTTCAGCCCCCTCATATACGACAGTCTTTCTACCGTAGTTTGTCCTCGGTGCTCTTAAGATTATATGGTTAGCCTACCTCGCCATTCGCTTTTGAATTTGCATTATTTTTGTAAATAGTATTTGTGTATGTATGTCTCTATTCATTATTGTACGTACAAGTATGCAAATGTTATATTTATCTAACGTTATAAATATCTTGTATCTATGTATGTCAGACATCCAATTTCCTGTCATTGATCCGGATTCTGAAAGCCCGATCAATATTGTTTAATTTGTCGTCGACATTTGATTATATTTTGATTGGTTGTGCTTTGATATTGGTTGAAGGGTAATGTTGCTTTCAATATAATGCAGGGCAATGTTGCTTTCAATATAATGCAGACTAGCTTTTTTTCGCGGGTTCGCCAGCGTCAAGGTCGCTAAATATCCCACGGGCACGGACTAACGAGTCAACAAGTATCTTATATCGTAATCCAGGTAATGGTTCATCCTTGTGCTAAATTTCATGAAATTCGTATTGCCGTTAAGGTGGTTGCGTCAGGGATCCCGAGAAATTCAAATTTTCTTACGTTTTTTGCAATTTGCAGGTCAGTCTCAGGTTGTATGTTGATGAAAAATGAGTCGCGCCAGTAACACTTATGTAGTTACAGAATTACAATCATGAAAATCATCAATATAATCCTGTAAGTCCATATAATCCTATTGAATGACTTTTTCATGAAATATTCATTGAATAGGATTTCGTGGACTTACAGGGTTATATTGATGATTTTTATCATTGTGATTCTGTAATTACATATTATGTGTTACTGTCGCGACCCATTTTTCATCAACATACAACACGACAATGACTTACAAATTGCAAAAAACGTAAGAAAATTTGAATTTCGCGGGCTACCTTGACGCAACCACCTTAAAGCGTAAAATGTAACCAATTGACAGACAGATAGTCCGAAAGACCAGCTCGCGTTTTTCGTAACAAAACCGAGTCTATTACAAGAGTAGTTTAAACTAATGTCAGTCGAAAACCTAGTTTCAACTAATATCAGTCCATTGTTTTGTAAGATAGTATGTAGTTGTAAACTCCAAAGTTACTGGTGTAGCCTTAGTGCGGCGTCGACGTATTAATGAGTTCATTTCACGTACGCAAAGCGGGTTGTTTACGAGTACCTAGTGTTTAATATAGCGCGATAGTTTTGAGCAAGTATTAAAATGGGTGACTGCCTCGTTGGTGTAGTGGTCACAAGCGCAAATGCTGAGCATGAGGTCCTGGGTTTGATTCGAGGTCGGGAAACGTGTTTTTGGGTTAATCCATCAGGAATTTCTCAGTAGGAGCCACGGAGTCTCGGGTTGTGCCCGGTTGATGGCAATAGGCTAGCCCCCTGTTACATGGGACTTAAAACATAACTGGCGAAATGTGAGTGTACTAAATTAGGTACACCTCTGCCTAACCCTTCGGGGATTACAGGTATGATGTTATGTAAAAATGGGTAAATTCGCAGAAAGTAAAATAAAACATGACATCTCGCTTGTAGGCCCCGGAGCGTTAGGGAAAGGTGAACCTATTATACACCCACATTTTTTCAGTTTAATAGGGGGCGAGTCTATTGGCAACAACAGGGCACAAGTGCAGACTCCGAATTAATGAAAGTTTTTTTCAGCCGTTTCCTATAATAGTGCAATACCTACACGTTCAAAGTGTATGGAGCAGTGAATTTTAAATTACCGATTAAAAATTTCTTCTAAGATTCGGAATGATGTAGGTACTGAATACGTGGTACCCGTTTGTGCGTCGTTGTCCGTTCCACCCTGTATAATACAGGTTGTAAACAGACTCTTCAAGCATCCTCTATAATACAGGTTGTAAACAGACTCTTCAAGCAACCTGTATAATACCTACAGGTTGTAAACAGACTCTTCAAGCACCCTGTATAATACAGGTTGTAAACAGACTCTTCAAGCAACCTGTATAATACAGGTTGTAAACAGACTCTTCAAGCAACCTGTATAATACCTACAGGTTGTAAACAGACTCTTCAAGCACCCTGTATAATACAGGTTGTAAACAGACTCTTCAAGCACCCTGTATGATACAGGTTGTAAACAGACTCTTCAAGCATCCTCTATAATACAGGTTGTAAACAGACTCTTCAAGCAACCTGTATAATACCTACAGGTTGTAAACAGACTCTTCAAGCACCCTGTATAATACAGGTTGTAAACAGACTCTTCAAGCAACCTGTATAATACAGGTTGTAAACAGACTCTTCAAGCACCCTGTATAATACAGGTTGTAAACAGACTCTTCAAGCACCCTGTATAATACAGGTTGTAAACAGACTCTTCAAGCATCCTGTATAATACAGGTTGTAAACAGACTCTTCAAGCACCCTGTATAATACAGGTTGTAAACAGACTCTTCAAGCATCCTGTATAATACAGGTTGTAAACAGACTCTTCAAGCATCCTGTATAATACAGGTTGTAAACAGACTCTTCAAGCATCCTGTATAATACAGGTTGTAAACAGACTCTTCAAGCATCCTGTATAATACAGGTTGTAAACAGACTCTTCAAGCACCCTGTATAATACAGGTTGTAAACAGACTCTTCAAGCACCCTGTATAACACAGGTTGTAAACAGACTCTTCAAGCATCCTGTATAATACAGGTTGTAAACAGACTCTTCAAGCATTCTGTACATCAAACTAAGTAACTTTACGCAAAAAATATTGCTGTTAAACGACTTTTTTTGGGTGAAAAATCACGTTTTACGGTAGGACTCAATGTAACCCATTCAAAACATTGTGGTGATGGATGGATTGATTAAGTACGGGGGTTGTGAAGGTGTCTTAAGTACAAAAAATCATTAAAAATATGTATTTAAACAAAAAAAAAGAAGAAGAAATTTTGCCCCCAATATCTCCGTAACTAGAAGGTTCCCCCCAGGTATGATCTAGAACAAAAAAAATATCACAATGACGGGGAGAACAAGTGCCTTTCGGCTTCGTTAAGAGTCTTTCTACACCCTGATTATGTTAACAGGCGTACTGAAAACTGTTTACCCAATTATTTTAACGCTAAATCAGGGTAACGCGTTTCGTTTCCAGACACCAAGTCCGGAGATTATTGAGTTATTGTTAAAGCTTTATAACATTATGGCGGATTTTTGGTGAAGCACGTTACTGGGATTTAAGTTTTGATTGATTTTGTTGAGAAGCAGGTGATCTTCGAACTTAACAATAATTTAACAATTTGGTTTTGAGTTCCTTTAAAGATTTTTGTGGACCTTGAACACTTTCAAGGTCCACAAAAATACTATCTAAGTCTATAGCGGAACGAGTGGGAAATAAAAAGTTCCAATCGTCACCACTGGGGAGAAACGAATTTTTTTTTTTCCCATTCGTACCCATTGGGGAAGACGAGGTGGGGACGACCGGGAATAAACCCGTAAACCGTGATACCGACACTTTCACATAGGTATCACTGCGCGCGCACCCAACAGAACATGCTACTTTGTACACGGGTACTAAAACGTATGGATCTGATATTATGTGTTGTAGTGACTTGCTAAATTTCACCTCACTTGGAAATCACATTTTGCGATAGATTGAATACTTATTTCTTTCATTTCTACATAAACTAAGAAGAAAGTCAGTCGTATAGTTTCTAGTACTATACAATACACCCTTGTCGAAGCCATTTTTTCGAGTCAATGATGAAATTCAAATGTGTAACTGTTACATACTTAATTTTTTTTTGTTTTTGTACGTAAATTAATCATCAGGATCATTCTCTTGCCCTTATCCCAACTTATTTGAGGTCGGCGCAGCATGTCTTCTTCTTCCATACTTCTTTATTACTCGTCATCTCAGCAGTCACCTCATTTCTAGCCATATCATCCTTCACACAATCAATCCATGTTGTTGTACGTAAATATGAATCGGTTTTATAGCATTTGGCTCCCGAAGTGCTAGTACTGATTGTCAGTCAAATATACTGTAATATAATAGTCAAATACACTAGACCCTAGGTACTAAATAAATCAGCTTCACAAGAAAAAAATCTCCAACACATCTAATCCCAAAATTCTGTTCTTCTTCCAGAGAGCCCTACCCCTCCTCCTCGTCATCGCATCTGTGGTCGCACAGTACGGCGACGAATATAGCGGCTATGAGAACTACCACCACAAGGCACCAGTGCAGCTGCATCAACACCAGAGCCTAGACGAGCACCACGGAGAGGAGTACGACTTGGATTACCACGTGAGTACTATTACACAATCATCACCTGACGCAGATGATGTAAAGATGATGTGGCAAGCGTAGTGTTATACGCCTCCGGGCAACTGGACTAACGACCTTAACAAGCTGGCTATGACAGGCTGGATGCATGTGGCGGAGGACAGGGTATTGTAGCACAGCAGCCCCGAAGGCACCTAAGAAGCCGATTCCTGCCGGCTACCTTTCGGGAACAAGGCACTCTACGTAGTGTAGGCACAGCTTGGAAAATATCTAAGTTCAGCAGTGATATATCAGCTTAAACTCACACCTTTGACTTAGGAATAGGCATTAACTACAGAACCCCAAGAGCTACGGTCCTTTGTTTTTCGGATGGGAAATCATCAAATGACTTCTCCGAGCGGAAGGGAGTGTCAGACTTGTACTGACTAAAACCCATCCATGCTCCTTCCTCGCCCTTTGTGTTCCAGGGCCGCGGTATCTCTTTTCAACAGCCCGCAGAAGAGAGCTACGGTCCTTACTTATACTTCATCCACGTTCATTTTGACCATCCCAATTTAATTTCTCAATGGCCTTATTTCTTTACTTTCCAGGCGCATCCTAAGTACTCATTCGACTACTCCGTGAAGGACCCTCACACTGGTGACCAGAAGGAGCATTGGGAGACCAGAGATGGTGACAAGGTTAAAGGTGAGCGTCGAAGCTTCGAAGACCTTTTGAGTCAGCTTGAGTCATTTGTTTGAGCAGCAAGGTTACTTAAAAATTTAACACCCAGAACGCTCTTCGCGTAATTTGTGTGAGAGATACAATTTGTTGTTGAAAGTGGACGAAGCAAAAGGAGTATGTCTTGCCGTATCTGGAGCCGTTCTATAGTATTTATATATATGTTTTTATGTAGAATGTAGAAAAACTGAAAAAAACACGTATTTTATATCTAAAGTATAGATCTAATTTGAATAATAAACAATTATTAGCCGACACGCTACCCATAACTGGCATCACTAACGACCTCCGATTAACTCAATAAAGATGTGCAATAAATTACATGAATCACGACTTAATATGCTGGTCGGGAAGCTCCTACTTTGGCCACTAATTGAGTATTGTTACACTATGGCGATCAATTAGTAAAATACATGAACAACTTAACGATAATATGGAATAGACTTATGTATGCAAGTAACTAAAAGAGTTGTGAATATTAATGTTGATGGTTGGGGAGGAAGAGAAAGACCAAAAAAGGGTTGATTGTGTGAGGACTGTTATAAAGGAAAAAAATTGGCCCAGTGCGAGTTGGACTCGCGCACGAAGGGTTCCGTACCATAACCGAAAAAAAACACGTTTCTTGTATGGGAGCCCCTTTAAATTATTGAATAAATTATTTTTTTTGTTGTTAAAGCGGCAACAGAAATACATCATCTGTGAAAGTTTCAACTGTCTAGCTATCACGGTTCATGAGATACAGCCTGGTGACAGACAGCCAGATGTACAGCGGATTCTTAGTAATCATCATCATCTGCCTAGCCTTTTCCCAACTATGTTGGGGTCGGCTTCCAGTCTAACCGGATGCAGCTGAATACCAGTATTTTACATGGAGCGACTGCCTATCTGACCTCCACCACCCAGTTACTACTGGGAATTCGCGGATTCTTAGTAATATGGTCCCGTTTATAACCTTTTGGTACGGAACCCTAAAAAGAGTGAATGTAAATAATTCACTGCTTTAGTGAAGTAATCAATAGAATTGAAGTGCGGGTAATGAATTACAATTATAAAAGAGTATCAGTTTTAGATATGAAAACAGTATATGGGGGCGTCCATAAATTACGTGAGGCGTTTAGGGGGGGGGAGGGGATCGAGACCAATCACACCCAATCTCACGAAGGAGAGAGGGGGGGTGTTGGCAGATATCGCGTAATTTTTTTCTTGCAACAGTGTAAAATTCACATAAAGTAAACATCTTTCTTTACGTCAATCATAAATTGTTTAATGAAAATAATTAAACATACTTAAGTTTTTTAAATGAATTCAACGCAATCAAGCACAAATTATCGTATTTATAGTAAACAACGCATTTTGATAAATCTCACGTGAGGTTAGAAGGGGGTGAGGGGGTCAAGTCAAATCTCACGACATCTCACAAAGGGGGGAGGGGGGGTCGAAAAATTGCCAAAATTGCCTCACGTAATTAATGGACGCTCCCTATGGCCTTCCAAAATCTATTTCCTACTTGAAGGTGTTCCTAGGCGTTTATTTACTCCTAAAATACTAGTTAATTAGTTAATTTGATTGGCCTGTTGGTCTAGTGGTTAGTGACCCTGACTGCTAGGACGGAGGTCGTGGGTTCGATTCCCACACAGGACAAATCTTTGTGCGATGAGTACGATTATTTGTTCTGTATCTGGGTGTAAATTTATCTATATATGTATGTATTTAGAAATATATAAGTATGTTTATCAGTTGTCTGGTTGCCATAGTACAGGCTCTGCCTAGTTTGGGATCAGATGGCGGTGTGTTGGTTGTCCCAAGATATTATTATTATTTTCTATGCGTTTTTTTTGCTCGGCTAGCCGGGTAGCCGGAAAATACTGATAGCACGGGCCTAAGCCAAGTGATTATCAGCTGGGTTATGAGTTAAAGAGGTAGTAATAGGTACAATACGGTTTTGCATTGTAGCTTGAAATAGAGATGAGGGTATGTTTAAGTGGGTATATTGGTGCGGGTTGTCTGTTTCACATTGTAGGAACTTCCTCACCAGTCTGCACGTGTTCAGTATCACTGCCTTCTGCAGCAGATGGTAGGTGTTAGAGGGCAGGTTTAGAGAAGTAAGGGATTGGTGGAGTTGTTTTGGTATTACTCCTGTTGTGGACAACACTATGGGGACAATGGTTACTTTTTGCAGATGCCAAAGGCGAGTTATTTCTTCTTTTAATTCGGTATACTTAGATAATTTTTCTGCAATAGTAGTTTGTAAGTTGTGTGTATTTGGTATAGCTATGTCGATGAGATATCCAGTTTTGTTTGTTTTATTTATTAATGTGATGTCTGGTCTATTGAAGTGAATGGTTCGGTCAGTAAAAATCCCTCGGTCAAAATATAATTTTGTTGAAGTATTTTCTAGCACAGTTTCTGGATTGTATTTGTAGTAGGGCACTATGGAGTCTATTAGTTTGTATTGGTGTGCTAGCTTCTGATGGATAACTTTAGCTACCTGGTCGTGTCTATGCTTGTAGTCTGTCTGGGCTATTGATTTACACGCTCCTGTAATATGCTGGATGGTTTCTGGTGGACTATTGCATTTTCTACAAGTGTCAGTGCTCAAGTTTTTTATGATGTATTTCCTATAGTTTTTAGTCTCGATAACTTGGTCCTGTATTGCCAGCATGAAGCCCTCAGTCTCAGGGAAGAGCTCACCTCGTTTAAGCCATGCGTTCGACGCTTCTTTGTCGACATTAATTTGGCTTAAATCTTGGTAATGTCTTCTGTGCAAAGACTTTTGACTCCATTCAAGTAGTTTGGTTTTGTTGTCGGTTATTTTTTCGTTATTCTGTTCGGATTTGTCTTTTAAATTTAGAGGGGTAAAGTGGTTGTCGTTGTTTGCTAGTTGTTTATGAAGTATAGAAGATTCTGCCTTAGTGAAGAAATATTGTCTAAGGGTTGTTATCTGTTTATTGTGTAAATTTAGAATGTCGATGAGCCCCTGCCTCCTTTTTTCCTTGGCAGTGTTAGCCTTTGCACACACGATCTTGGATGATGCTTTCGGAACTTGGTCATTGTGGTATTTATTTTGCGTTGTAGGTTTTTTAGGTCTGTTTTAGTCCAGTTGATAATGCCGAAGGAATAGGTAAGTACGGGTATTGCAAAAGTGTTGAGTGCTTTTATTATTATTATTAATTCATTACTCATTAAGACATATGAATCAATATATACAATCAGCAAAGCATTTCATAGTGATTTGCGACGTCGCCAACTAACAGAATAACCATCATAAAAAAAAACGGGCGACATTTGCTCCCCTTTAGCGGAAACTTCTCAGGAAATAGGAACGGTGGTGCAAGTTATTTACAAATCGTATTTTATTATTGGATCAGGAAATTTAATATGCAAGCCAATGCGGGGAAAATATTCCACTCCCTCGCCATGAGCTTATGAAGTTACTTCGTGAATTGCGTTAGATGCAGTCGGTATTTTTTAACTTTTCATAGGAGATACTTTACACAATATTTTAAAGAAATAGGATATGATCGCCTAGCCTTTTACCAACGTTGAATGGCAGGAAGAGCTCTTAAGTAAAAAATGGATGCCTTTGTACATTTAGAGGCCACGAGGCCTCTGGAAGCACCTAAAGCCTTGTCTCTGATGTTCCAATCTTACCAAAGGATATCGCTTTGTAGCTTTACCTGAGTTGTGGATGTCAATTGGCAGTCGTTCTATATAAAATATTGTTTACAGCTGCAACCGATTGGACTGGAAGCCGACCCCAAGATAGTTGGAAATAACTAGGCAGATGATGAAACATCAATACCCACAGGTTAAAGCTAATTAACGTTAATAACTTTCCAGGCACCTACACCCTCGTCGAGACAGACGGCACAAAACGCGTAGTGGAGTACGAAGCGGACGACAAGAACGGGTTCAACGCCGTAGTCCACAAGATCGGTACGCCGAAACACCAAGAGGAATACGAGCACAAAGCCGTGCACGAGTACGAAGCTAAGCCGGCGCACGAGCCCGTGCATTACCAGCACGACTTCGGCCATTTTGATGAGGGTTTCGTGCCCATTGCGGGCGGGTATGAACATTAAATGATTGACTTGTAATTTATGCTGCAGGATGGTGCGAATGTATGTCTTCCACTTTATTTTTTTACTTATAAAATTGTTTGTCATGCAATCAATGCACAGCTCACTGGACGGATCGGGCTAAGGTTTAGCATACAGGTAGCTATTATGATGTAGGTCTCAAATAAGAAGATTTTGAAAAATTCAACTTCTAATGGGTTAAATAGGAGCTGAAAGTTTGTATGAATATCCGTCACTGGACGAAGCAGATGCCAGTCGGCTAGTCGTTCATATCAATGATACTTGTTCAATGGGAGGCCATGTTAATCACAGAAACAGTAGTATTTTTCAAGTCCACTAAAGTGCAGGTGTAGGGACACTTTGGACACAGCTAGAGGGCTATGGTATGGTCGAGAGCACCGGATTTACACAGAGTGACGGAAGGCTCTTTAATCCCATTTTGCCAGAATGTCTTTCTAGTGGTCTAGGTCTTCTTCGGTGCTATTTGACTGTCATTTGTTTTTGTGAGCAGTAAAGAGGTCTCCTTTGTGAAAATGCTTAGGAGGTTACTATTGCTAGGGAAGTATAGTTACCAATATATAGTTATCATTGTGACTATATTGGTTTATCGTGGACAAAATACGTGTCATCATTTTTTGATACCCATACAGTTGCCGCATAACTTTCAGTAAGTAATGAGTTTTGAGCTTGTTAATGCACGTTTTTTTTTTTAACTGTTTACTGAAAATGTTAAATACTAAAAATCTTCTCTTGTTTTTTACATTTATTTATCATAATGATTGCCTTACTTAGGTACTTGTAATACAGAATTTTAACAACATACATTCGTACACAATATGCGAAGATTTACTTATTCAGCTCATTAAAACATATTACATCTTCTTTTCAAAGCTTAATACGGCTCTGGAGTACCCTAAATAAGGTTCTAATTGCAATGACGGACTGACAGATAATTGTAATCCAAATAGCTTTGCGATATTGAGACTAAGGTTTTTAAATGCTTTAATATAGCTCTTATTAGAAGTTAGATTATTCCGTTGAGTTTTCATGAAATTATCTGAAGTAAAACTAGACTTATCTACTAAAATATATTGCTGGATTTATATGATGGTGATTTTAAAAGTTGAAACTAACAAGGCGATGCATAAAGGATATTTTCGAATTACAAAAATGTGCCAATGAAAAATTGTATGCGTATTAGGCATACATTAATTTTGCAACTTTGGTACGGTTACGTAACTTTACCAAAAAGATACGCGACTTTACCAAAAAGATACGTGAATTTACAAAAAAGATACACGACTTTACTAATAAGATACGTGTCTTTTACGCATAACAATTTAAACAGGCAAAAAAGACGTGTGATATTCATAGCATACTCATTAAGAATATAAATGTATTATAATGTATTGTAGTGAGTGGCTATAGAATAAAAATAATTATTTATTAGTGATGTAAGAAGGAGCTACATTTCGGTCCGTTCACAGTTATTTTACCTTGTCAAATCACAATGATCTTTAGTCTAGTTATATTAAGGCTCCTGTTACGTTGCCGCTACTGATAAGTCCGTCAATATTACAGTGGTCTTTATTACCCGTGACAGTAAGGTTGATGCTTCTGTCAGAGGTGAAATAATTGGGAAAGGACTATAGTTAAGGCTTGACTGTTTTGTTCTGTTTTGTAGTTTTAAGTGTTGTACAAAACTCTTGCGATTGAATAAAACCTTTTTATCGTTGTAAATACTGTTTGTTATTTGTTCCCGATCACGGTTTTATTTACACAAAATTGTGCTCAGTAAATGAAACCATTTGTAGTAAAAAAAAACCTGTAAGCCAGCAAGGGTGCAGGGTGTAAGCAATGGACTCGAACGTTATTTAAAAAAAACTTACCTTGTTTTGTGAGAGGTGCGAAAAGCAAGCTGAAACACTACGAAATCGCAGTTTTTCGCAGTGATCTAAAAAAAAGCTGTTCAAACAAAAAAACGTAGCAAACAAAAAATCCAAAACAAAATCTGCTACAACGACATCTTCAAAGCAGCAACAGAATCGTCGACTAAAAAGCCGGGCAAAGAAAGTAACCAACCCCATGTTTCTAGAACAAAAATTATTGAAACGTCAAAATTAAAAGAGAAGAGCTGTGATTGGTCGAATGAATTACCAACAACCAACCGCATCACCTGACCGGTGTTTAATTTTGAAAGTATAATCATTTTCGTTCCATAAACCGGTCGTAAGCAACAGAATCGTCAGGTGTACAAAATGACTAAGCAACTCGCAACCAAATGGGCAACTATCGCGCCACTAACGCGCAACTCACCTCTGTGCGAGCGCTAACTTCAGCCTGTCATTCTCGTAACGCAGCTGTTGCTCGATGGACTCTGGCGGTGGGGGGTCAATAACCGCGGGTGGGCCGCCCGGAGCCATCGCACCGCGCGGCGCACGCCCCACCGTCGCGTATCCACTTTCCATTCTAAACAGGGCCTATTGTCACTATGTGTCGCGCAGCTGTTGCGTAACTTTTTCAAGCGAGTATTAAATGAAGGTACCATCTAATGGTAATTGGTCACGATGGAGAATACATCATCAGTCATCGTAAATGTGTTGATCCCTGGGACAAAGCTAAAATATTATCTAATGTGTGAAGTCATGTCTCATACACCGACATTGTATCTTCAATCCGAAACACAGCAACGCTGGCAGCAGAGATAAATATAGTCGGAGTACAAGAATCTAGAAACACATCTCCGGACGAGTCTATTCACCAGAGGCTATAAGTACTACATCTGTTGATCTGTTGCAACTGGCGCATCTATGCCGCAACTGTGTCTTTACTCCAGAGAAACTGTCAAAGAAAATGTATCCTAACTGTTGGCCAACATTCACGCAACTTACCTCTGTGCGAGCGCGAGCTTGAGTCTGTCGTTCTCGTACCGCAGCTGTTGTTCCGAGGAGTCGGCGGGGGGAGGGTCGATGACGGCGGGCGCGCCGGCGGAGGCGAGGGGGCCGCGGGGAGCGCGACCTACTGTTGCGTACCCACCCTGCTGGGACAAGAAGGAAATAGTATGAAACTTATTTTTTTACGAGACCATGACTAATTAAGTAACTGTGTCCAGTTAGACTGGAAGCCGACTCGAACATAGCTGGGTAAGGTTAAGCAGGTGATGATAAGCTTTCGGCTGCATCATCAGCTCCGCGGTAACATCAATCAATGTATTTTACGATTCATAAACGAGATCCGGGACTGATTAAAAGTTTCCCCATGGGCCACCACTACCAATAGCCACTGCTGGAAATAGGTATCTCCTTTCTTCTGCCGTACCTACTTGCTGGCGTCCCTTATCCAGGTGTTCCCGGATCTGCGATAGGCTGACATAATTGATCGATGGAACATTTTCATGCGACTTCATGTTCGAATCCAGTACTGGCCAATTGATTGGGGAATACTTCTCCAGCATGAGCTAAAAAATACAGAGTAATTTCAAACAACATACTTTTAGGAGTATGAAGAACAGGGTGTAAAGTTCTTCATCCCCCATAGAAAAGAGAGGATCTTCCGACCAGACCGGTGTTATGTCTGGTGGGATACTGCCCAACAATTGTTGTCGGGTTCTTGTACATAGTCTTAAGTCGCGGATAACTTTAATTGCGCGATTTAGGATATCGTTGATTAGTTCGTCCACTCCATCATAGATGGCGCTATAGTACTTTTGTTCTATGATGCTTAGTACTTTTTGTAGTGCTGCTACATACTTTTTTAAAGCATAAGTTTAAAAAACATTCTCAATAAATGTCAAGGATCACAAACTGCATCTGTGTCATTGCTATTGTCACAGACGAGGATACGCCATTGACAATTTAAAGTAATTGTTACTTCCTGAGTTTGATTGTGACTCAGTCCATTGAGACAAGTGTTTCAGTGTTTGCAGTATGTCGTTGCATACATAGTAACGACACGTTGATTAAAGTCTAGCAAAAAAATTCTTGCTTCTTGAAATGAAACCGATATTCGTGTACCGTTTTATTAAGTTCGCCTCTACATAACCCTTCGGGGATTACAGGCGATTACATATTATGTACAAATCTCCAAATTATTTTAAACCATTAAATGTTAACGGTTAAGTTAAAAATCCAATGAGAAAATTTTACAGTCTTGATGCGCTGGCGACTGTACCTATGTTATTTGTGTATTTACATGACACGATACATTAATCATCGATATTAATGCAGCATTTAATTACGCATCCGATGACACCATATTGATTCATGTGGTCTACACGAATAATTCCGCTTTGGTTTTTGTTGTGTAAACTAGTACCCAGAAAGAGGTAGGGAGACGGTCTGGACGTGTACCGCAAGGTAGGGTTCGAAGTGGCGCGGGAAAAGAATCCATGAATGACTTGGAAGGGGTTTTCACCAGCTGAGATACAGTACGAACTGAGGAAAAATCATGCCAAGTGCGAGTCGGACTCGCGCACGAGAGGTCCAGTACCATTATCTATACAACATTAGACAAAAACGGCAAAAAAATCACGTTTGTTCTATGGGAGCCCCCCTTAAATATTTATTTTATTCCGTGTTTAGTATTTGTTGTTAAAGCGGCAACAGAAATACATCATCTGTGAAATTTCAACTGTCTAGCTATCACGGTTCATGAGATACAGCCTGGGAACAGACAGCCAGACAGACACAACACACGGCCGGACAATGGAGTCTTAGTAATAGGGTCCCGTTTTTACCCTTTTGGTACGGAACCCTAAAAGAACGTGCTGCGCCGACCCCGAGTAACATAGAACAAGGACAAGAAGGTGATATAGTTTTACAATACAAGTAGATACACTAAGCCCGAAAAGCCCGGAACCCGGAAGGTCCCCGACCCGGAACTGTGTGTATAGCTTAACTATCTATTATACAACATTACCGTACCTGCAGTGTGGACGACACTGAATGGGCTCGCTGATGTACCGCCATATCCTCCGGCTCGGGTTTGGGCTGTAACAAACACATTTATGTCAGCAAAATATTTGTATTTTAAAAACAAGTCGTCGACAAAATCGCCAATAATCGTGTGGTTACGTTCTATGTAAACCACTATCATCCTATTTTTAACCGCTCGAAGGAACGATTTTCAACATTTTTTTTTTAAAGATAACATTACTTTTAATTTTTAAACTCATGTGTAAAATTTCAGGCTAAGTCGTTTCAGGTTGTACCACATCTAACAACACAGTATGGCATTTTTCCATGCTATTGTTCTTTTCTGGAGCTCAGAATCGTCATTTGCTAGAACGAGACACAGAGCGGGAGCATCGATGATGCGCCCAGCAAGAACGCGTCTTCAATATTTGAAAAAAAAAAAAGTAGGTAATAAAATCTAATTCTTTGGCCAGTACATTGAATACCAATGTTCATACTTGAGTGTAAATCAAGTTTTGCAATGTTACATTAAAAAAACGCGTTAGCTATCCTGCTTAAGTTAATGCGTTGCATTGCCTTGTAAGTAATCGTCTTATATGCTGTTTCCGTTCTGCTGTTTATTGCACCTTACTTAAGGGTATATTATTTACAAGCCGATGGGGCACAAGTATAAATACTACAAAGTGTGTCAACATCACAATAATCTTTATGGTCGTTTCGATAAGGTCGCTGTTGGGTTACTGCTGTCAGAGGTACGTACCAAAGCCTGCGCCGGCGACACAGCAGGCGGAGGCTCGTCGGCCGCCGTGGGCCGGCCGGCGAGCAGGGGGCTGGCGGTGGCACTGGCCACCGGGGTGGCGGCGCCGCTGTTGCCGTTGGTCACAGACTTGCCACCCGTAGCCCCGCACTGCTGAGCCTGGATCGCTTCTTTTACCTCTTGGAATTTTTCTATGAACTGGAAGAGAAGTGGGATGTTAAAAAAACATCGTAGACCGTTGGTTTTAATGGGGGATTTAAACAGGTTGTACGACTTGTACTTAGTATTGAGAACTCCTGCCCTGCGTGCCCAACTAACTCCACTCTTCAGGGTTCGAAAGGCAAACGACGGAGCTGTACAGGTCGCTGGTCTTACAAAATCTGAGTCCTCGATTCGGAGAGAAGAATAAAAATCATTGCCATTGATATTCTTATAATTTAAAAAGGGACGGGACGTCCTTTATAAAGAACACTCAATCAATAATTTTGCAACTTAATGTTTTTTTTTATTCTTGCAAAGTGTTTAATTTGTCGAAGTACACAAGAGATCAAAGCTTTCTCAGGTTAATTGATTTTACGGCAGCAAGCTCTAACAAGGTCGTACTTTTACAAAAATCTACGTGTCACATTTACGCCTGTGTAAATGTGTACTTACTTTGCCAAGCTCTGGTTCAGAGGCGAACCCAAGTCCGTACACAGTGTTAGCTCTGACGTCGCTCCACTGGCCGAATTTCTGCGATGTCTTCGTAAATGTCATGTTTGCCGTTATCGTGCTGTTTATAACCGCCTGCAAAGAAATTGACTATTAGTTTTTTGATTCTAACTAGTCTTCAAGCCCTATTATGAACAAATAATAAGGAAGAAACTGTTAGACCGTTTTTCGCATTTAGTTCGATGTGGTGTCAGCGTCGTTAGGAGCGAAATGAAGTGAATGACGTCCTTTTTCTTTTTTTGTACGTACCATAAAGCTCTTTCTTAATCCGGTGAAGCCGATTCTGCGTCGATAAGTATCACTCCCTAAACTTCAACTTATGCATCCAAAGACTCAATTTCATTGGATGGCAAGGATACTAGTGGTTGTCATAATAATTGGTCATAGCTATCTCTAGACATCTTCAATGCTCTCTCTATAGTAGGTGCGTTGAAATCCCAGAGACAGCTAAAATCTTCCGTCGACACTGACCCTTTAAAGCAGTTCAAAACAACTCTAACCCACCCTTTCTCGTACGCATCAATCTCCATAGTGTAAGGCACAGCTGTACTTATCGTAAACCTACATTTTACAAGTCATGTTTAAGTACCATGTGCAGATAGTTACAGTATGTAAGCGTAAATTGAAACGTGTCAGGTCGAAAGGTAGCAAATGTAGCAATGTCCTCCCGTGTTCATAACATTGCAACATACCGGGATCATGTATCCGCCTAACAAGCGTGACGATTCCCGCAATGTCAATCAATACTGCTATGACCGTTTGTCCCGTTAATGTAGCATCGTGTTCATAATTGTAAAGTTTTAAGTTGATGCGATCGGTGCTACCGAACCGGAGTGATTAAAACTGAAGAAAAGCAGTAAGTAATCTTGGCTAAAAATCTGACAATTAGTCTTACCAAGGGATATAGTGTAACCCAGTGATTGGGTTGATGAGGTCATACAGTCGCTCCATGTAAACACTGATAGTGAGATGCATCCGGTTAGACTAGAAGCCGCGTCCATTAATGTTAAAACTGGCCTTGTGAAAAACCAGGTAAGCTTGGTTCTTGAGGGAAAATAAATTGACTGTAGATAAACGACAATAAACGACATTGACGTGACGGGACCGAGGAATGTGGGATGTCAACCAACTAGGCGGATAGACGATCTCATAAAAAATTGGCCGGAAGAAACTGGATAGCTATGACACAGAACTGCCTAAAGTGGAGAGATTTAGAAGAGACCGTATTTGGTGGCCAAGGGTTGACGAAGATGAATACATATATTTATGAATGTTTCCGAGTCTAAGCCACACCTACTGCAAGATAAGATGCATTTCAATCAATTCAAACCGAAGAAACTGCCAGAAGAACTTCAAAATTTATATCGAATATTTAACACACACACACATGCGATATTACTTTTCGTGGATCCAACAAAGATATTCGCGAACTTCAAAAGTGTTTCAAACGAAACTTGGAATTTATTAAAGTAAGGAGAATTTCGATTAGAAAACTTAGTACGTTTCGACGTTTTAAACTCACGTATACTTATTCTAAGACAGTGTCGTGAGCTCCTGAATTGCTAATATGTAAAATTTGAAGATAATGGGCATTATATGGGTATTATTCTCATCCTAATATGCTAAGTAGGTTTGTATGTCTTTGACAAGCTATAGCAGTTGAAAAGAGAGATAGATACTTTAGTTCATCCTCATCTGATTACCTTTTCCCAAATATGTTGGGGTCGGCTTCCAGTCTTACCGATTTCAGCTGAATACCAGTATTTTACATGGAGCGACTATCTATCTGACCTCTACAACCCAGTTAGTACTGGATAATACGATAATACCCCTTGGTAAGACTGGTAGTCAAGCTTTCGGGCCCCTGACTACCTGTAACGACTGATACAGAGATACTTTAGTGTATATTTCGTCAATTTGTTTAATTAAATTTATAAATTAAAGTCGGTTTCCGTGTTCGTCTTTATGATCACGTTATGTTTATCTAAACAACGCTACGGATTTTGCTTAGGTTTTCAGTATTATTTTGAGAATCTACATTACTATAAGAAATCTCGACTTGTTTAGTCAGTACAAATGGATATACGAATAGTGTGGTCGTTGGTAGTTTTGCCATGTCAGTCGCCAGTTAAGTTTAATAACAACAAGGAAGAAGTCTAGAACAACAAAGTATGCTTAGAATCATGATTTAGTGAAACAAGGGGTGAAGACAAAAAGCCTATTAAGATTATCCAGAGGATTTTCTTTGAGTTATAGAGGCATGAGGAACAGTGTTCGTGTAAATTTAATGATGAATTTATTTAAAGCGGTTTTCATACAACTTTCAAGAATCTATAAGTCGTAATGTATCAAAAATCGCGGAACAAACATGGGATATTTTCGGATACCCCTGGGCGTAAGGAATGTAATATATATTTATGGCGTTACTATTTGTACCACCCTGTATCTGCTCGACCTAGTATACCTGTCTATAGTATCTTTATTTTCTTTGAGTAGTCTTTATAATACCTTATTCATCCTCGGATATCAAATACATACACAGCAAACCAGAAGACTAAACAAGCAAAAACATCATACAAAGACCCCTTTACCGATGTTCCCTGCAACGCCAATTCCATTTGACAAACAAACGCAGTACCAACTACGTAGTATCTGAAGCAAAACCTGCCCCAATTAAACCTTTGTAGATTCCAACTGGCAGAAAGCCGGAACACAATTTATTTTGCTGTCCGTAAATCAAAACTGACCTTTGAGCTATACGATATTGCAGTCACATATTAAGAGAAACTACGTCATATCAGTGTGTAACATTTTGGTAATTATTCTTTTCGCAATTACGACGTTGGTCCCATGGAAAAAGTTGTTCAGTTTGATGGTTTGTACCACACCCAAGGAGCGGGTTTTTGCGTTTGAGCGTTTTTGAAAGCGCATAATATGCGCGCGCCTTTTGCCACACGCACGAACGTTGAGCCGCGAGAGACGACTGCCCACGGGCCCACTCACCCCGCACGAATATTCGCAAGTAAATGCATGTACGCGGGTTTGGTTTTTTAAAGTAAAAAATGTAGCGTTCGTGCGAGCAATAGTAAATGCTAGAATGAAACCGCTCTTAAATAAGGCAAAACATGACTGTTCCTAAATTACCCTAGGCTGATAAAATTTTCGTTTTTCCTAAACCGACTTTTATACCAATATACTTAAATATGATTTAGGATAAACGAAAATTTTACCAGCCTAGGGTAACTTAGTGATCACACCTATCTGATACAAGGTTTATATGGCATGGAAACCAATGCTTCGCAATTAGTAAACATATACGCGGAAATCGAGAGCAAAGCTAATTGCTCGGTCATATATAAATCGATATAGAAACCGCAGCATACGATCCGTTAGATTTCAATACAGCCCGTAATACTAGTCGTTTGATTTGTCAGCAGCTATCGGGAATTCCGAATGTTTGTCATACGAAACGCGACGTCGTCAATATTTGTTCCCTTTCGTCTTTTCTAGATGATCAATCGATTCTTATGAGTATTTCGGAATGCTCATTTTGTGTGTTCGCATGAAAAAAATCACAAAAAAGATTCGATTTACACTTTGATTCCGTCACTAAGCAGAAATCTAAAAATCTAAATTGTTAATCTAACTTGTGAAGCTTTCATGATGCTTTTATGTTTAGCATTTTTTTTTTCGTTTTAATTTTCAACCCGCACTGGGACAGCTTGGTGCATATCAGTTTATTCATTCTCAAAGAGAGGAGGCCTGTGTGGGAACAATATAGGCTGATTATGCTATGGTATTATGCTAGTATTTGGTTTGCTTGTTACTTGACATGTGCTGCTTCTCTAAGTAATTTTTGCCTTGTATAAAGTTTGTAATACTAGTTTTTGTAAGTGTAAATAGTGTTGGTAGATCTAAATAAAAAAACTAAACTTTTGATTTCTTTGAATCTTTCTCTATTAAACATGTTTTACTATGTGATGAACTATCAAAGCGAACGCACAATGAGATTTCAAGACAAGTTATTGGTCAAATCGGTCTCATTATCGACTTAGTATTTAGTTAGTTGATAAAGCTCATTGGAATGCTAGACTTGTCCCGCAATTCGCTCAAGATGCATCGCCATAACAGATTTAACTATTGATCTGTCCCAGTTTGCTATGTAAGAGATTTAATAAACAGTTTTCATAATTGTCTTTTCTCTGAGAACATAACATAACATCATTCTTGTCAATGTCATCCCGAGGGACTAAACAGAGGAACTATAGAACACACCCACATTTCACCAGTCATTTTTAAGGCTCATGCAATAGGGACGAGCCTATTGCCATGAACTAGGCACTAATCGAGATTTCGGAGGGTGCTACTGAAACTTCCTGAAAGAAAACCCAATAACACTTTGTGCCAACAGGTAATCGAACCCAAGACCTCGTGCACAGCGGTAGCGCGTACGCCCAGTAGACCAACGAGGTTGGACGTAACTAAACTTGATGAAATGATCTAAGTAATGGCAAAAACCTGATCAAAATCCATTAAGTAGATATACAAAGCCTTACCCAAATACAGACACAACCAGGCAATTTCATTGTATACTATTTAGAGAGAACATTCCAAAAACTACCGTGGAACCTTCATTAAATCCCGTAAATACGACAAGGCTTAGTTGTAAACAGTTGTTCGGGATCTCGCTTAAATCCGTACATCCCCGGAATGCGGGTAGCTACTCCCGAAACGAGGAATATTTACTCTGCCGTGCCGTGTCTCGGAATACTGAAGGCCAATTACTAGCTCAATGGGCCAAAGCTCATCGTTTTGCTACATTTGCTTTCAAGATGTCTGAGAAACATTAATTTGAAATTCGTCGAATTGAGGTTTGTAGAAAGATGTTCGTGATTGTCAATGTGCTTGAATCGTTTAGAGTTTTAGACCACTTATGCCAAACCTTTATTGATCGTGAGCCTCGTGCGAGTTTTCGTCATTGACAAAATGTATTCAACCGCGTTAAATTACACTTGTTTTTGTATGGGATAATATTTTCGATTTTTGCAATCAAACTGCTAATTCGGTTGCAATACTAATTAAAATTAATGTTAGCGCGATCGAAGAGAATACCTATAGAACGTCGCATTAAGCGCTCTGGTCTCACTCTCCACACAGAAAGAACTTTCTTTCTTCAGGACAGGAAGAAGCTAACGTTTTCCCAACCACGACTCTATTTGTGCGGCTCAAATTACGCTCTTCTGGCTCTAACGGCGCCCCTATACTAGGAAAGCAAAACCTTACAAAGGGGTAACTCTCGTATTTTTTTCAGTAAGTTTTGCATTCAAAGTCACTTTAACAAAACTACTTGTATTTTTCCTACATTTCTGCCATTGCATTAAAAGCATTTAATTAAAGGAGTTTGTTTTATGGAAATTAGGAACCATCTCACACATACCTTAGTCCCTTCAACGCTGATGATGCGGTAGAGGTTCCTTGAGGAGTCGTAGAAGAAGGAGACGGACACGGCAGCCGAGCTGGCGGACATCCATGACCGCTTGGTCTTCGGGTCTATGTGGAACACGTGGGCCTTGCACGTGAATATCGGCTGCTCACTGTCGAAAAAAACATGGGTTTAGAAGATGGTAATGGAGACTTTAAGATCTATGTGTTGTGGAGTACAATGGTGTGATAGAGAAGCTAAAATTCTTTCCCCCATTGAAGTAGGTAGAAACACCAAGTGAACACCTGCTTCGAGCTTAACAAGTATTCCTTTTGCTGCGTCCACGCTCATACATTTGGTCATACACTCGCGCAGGTTACGAATACGCACCTATCCTTTCTAAAACTGAATTTTGATTATCTAACCTATCTGAAGAAGAGAAAGGAGATATTCAAAATAGACTTCATATTCTACGTATACGGAGGAGTTCTTCGTCATGTCGATGATTCCTTTAGTGTTCAATAAGCTTCGACCCGAACTCTGCCACCTCAACAGCAACCCGCGACAGCTCCCTCAAGCTGCAGGTGGGGTTAGTTGCACAAAAAGCAGAACTAGCAGAGGGGGGTATCGACTGAGGCTCTGCAGTCACAATTTATTTAATCGGAGTACGCACATCGGACATAGTGGACTAGAATAGCATGACATCAGCAGGGTAAAAACACCAAAGCCGTGGACACTAGGGTAACGGATTGATAGGACCAGCAGGTTGTTCCTACACTTATTCTAGGGTACAAGACGCAGCTTTATTCTGATAACTTACGTCTGGTAGTGCCGCCGTAAGCAAAGAGATTAACGAAGGAAATAATGAAAAAAAAATAACCCTTACTCAGCAAAAACGGCACGTAAGGTAAATTTTTCCTCAGCCACGCCTTTTGCTTACCCTGGCAGTTTACCTAGCTAGACCTACATCAGTCAACGCGCCTATTAAAGCATATATTCGAAGAGTTCTCTTTAGCAAATAAATTACCTTTATAGTATTAAGGTTCTTCAAATGACCGAATAAACGCCTAAAGGCGACTGATGGAGCTTCCCGCGATCCACCGTATCAAATAACATCTTACTGAGACTTCTAATAAGCCTACTTGTTATGATATCTCGTTCACAATTATCTTTCTAAAGCGGTACTTGGAAAAAATTATGTGGGTCAGGCCCATCTACGGCTGAAATGAGCCATCTCTCATCACCAAAGTTTGTCTAAAATTATAAATAACCGCTCCCCGAGTCGAGCAAACAAAGATTCAAGGATGCAGAACTTGGAGAAAATAATAAATATTATGTATTTATATTGTAAACATGAATTGTGGAGCTCTCAAGCTTTGTACAAGTGGTAATTGTGTTTATATCAACAATCTGAATAGCCTTGCGCAAATAAATGGCTTCCAGTATTTTAAGTTCATTTAAATGGGTATCTGGCGAAATGGGCTGCACGAATTAATCATCTGCCTAGCTTTTTCCCAACTATGTTGGGATCGACTTCCAGTCTGACCGGATGCAGTTGAATACCAGTATTTTTGCATGGAGGGACTCCCTATTCGACTTCCACAGCCTAGTTACAAAACACGCCTGTAATCCCCGTAGGGTTAGGCAGAGTTGTACCTAATAGTACACAGACATTTCGCCAGTTATGTTTAAGTCCCATGTAATAGAGGGCGAGCCTTAACGTCCTTTCTGAGGCACGGAGCAAATTAGGTATGTAATTTTTGGTCACCCATCTACGGACCGACCTTGGCAAGCGCTGCTTAACCTTGAAGATCGACCCGTGCTGCTGTTATTATTTTAGCCACGAGCTTTTGACTTTTCGAATTCATCAGGTTCATGTGGCGAAATGGTCTACACGAATTCAATCGATCAATTTCCCAAACGGTGCCGACAGCACTGAAATAGCTGTCTGCTCTGCACTGATCGAGACTGTTAGTGCCTTTGAAAGGACATTAAGCTGTCAATTCCAATTGTGACACGAACAAACATCTATGACAGTCGATACTGGCGGTCGGAAACACCAAAATCTGAGGATTTTAAGTTGGATATCAGAATCATAACATAACACCACGCACGTTATCTACGAAACGTTAGGCAGAGTACTTATAAATAAACCCACATTTTCAAGTATGTATAGGTCCCACATATCAGGGTGTAATCCTGTTGCCATCAACCAGGCATAACTTCGGACCACTACGAGGAATTCCTGATAGAAAAATCTGATATCACTTTGCCCGATCTGAGAATCAACTCTAGACCTCATGCTGAGCCGTAACTCTAGTCACCACTAGACTTACGACGCAGTCAATATCGGTATCTTCATGGTAAAAGACTTACTCCTGAAATGTAGGTGTAATGTACTAAGTTTCTCTGCCTACCCTTTGAGGGGATAACAGGCGTGAACCTCAATAATTAGGTCACAGAAGTCGGAAGCAGTCACTCCAAGTTAAATACAAAGCTGCATCTAGTTAGACTGAAATCCAAACCGAACCTAATTGGGCCAAGGTTGGAATGCGCTGTTGATTTCCCTTTCAACGTAGGGAATCACTGAATAACAAACATGGGGCTAAATGATTAATTTTAGCAAATGATTAACGTCTGCTTATCCACACATTATTTGATGCTTAAAGGTCTCTCGAAAAGAAGTTCGTGGAAGGAAATGGGGGAGGCTTTTGCCCAAAAATGGGACGGTATAAGGATAAACAAAACAAAAAACGTCACTCAACTTAAATCAGTATTTATGAATAAACCCCCATTAATTTTATACTAATATTAAGAGGTAAAATTTGTTTCTAAGTTTGTATGTAGGGGGTAATCTTCGGAACTAATGATTCTATTCTAAAAATTCTTTCACTGGCAAAAAGCTACATTATTCGTAGGTGCTGTAGGCTATAAATTATATTTATATCATGCATATGCATATATACAGCCGAGCTATCACAAAGTATGTGGTAAAGGCAAAAGACACAAGACTCCAAGTTAATTTGGTATTCGCCAAAACATGTTCGGTCCCCAAAATTAGGGTCAATGTCACATTACCGTCGTGCAGGTGTTGAGGTCGAGTTTTATACAAAAACGAGTGCGCTCCACAAAATGTTTTGCATATGAATAAAATCTGGCAAGACCATAACGTGAACGAATTGTAGCGTGTCTGATTTTATTGATGTCGAAAGGAATATACAATTATGGAACCTACAGAGAGTCCACTTTAAACAACAATATGATGATGATTTTGATCGAAAATCTTCACGGGCTATTAACTTCTCTCTATACAATTTAATTCCAAAGACATCAATAAAACTAGATTTTATTACTTCTAAAGACATAAAAGAGGCCAATAATCGCAAAACTTACTTGTCCACATCAATATATTCAATTTCAAAATCCATTGTAATCATAACCAGTTTAACGAAATCACAAAATGACACTACGACCACTAATCATGCGAACACACCTTGGGAATGCTCGAAATTGCGTCAAGACCTACCATGTTCAAACAATTTCTCATTGTGGCGTCCCAGAAATATGGTGTAAAATTCTCTGGCAGTGTACATGCTGATAAATCGATAATACACGACCAGAGATATGACACAAATGACGGATTGATAAGATAGTCCGCAGGAATGTTCAGTGTTAGACAGTTTGACATCTTTATGCGCCTAATCACACAAGTTGGAGGTAATCGCGAAAGTTTTAGGTGACATTTCTTTTGTGAAGCTATAAAGAAAGCCATATATCTTCCAATTTGGTACCTTAAGTGGTATTGGGGCAGTCTTTCTCTCTTGAGGCAGAATAAGGTTTGAAGAATCAAGGTAGGGTTGGATTGAACACAGAATAAAACTGTCAGTCTCGGTGTATTAAATCAGTTTCATTTTTGCTTGCATATGCTCAATTGCTCATGCTTTGTAACTCCATGAAAACGCGTCGGTAAATGGCGATAGTGCCGCCTGTCACCGTTGTCATAGATTTACATAGAAATCAATAGTGTCGCTGTGCCTTCAGAAGAGCACCTTAAAACATATTTAGGAGATCTGTTGCGTATAATTGATTAGCATTAATAATATGATAGCAGTAGTCCAGGTGAATTGTGGATGTCAGATAAGCACTCCATGTAAAATACTGGTATTCAGAAGCATCCGGTAAGACTGGAAGCCCCACTAAAGTTGGGAAAAGGTTAGGCAGATAATGATGAATTTGATACGTTGAAAATCTCAATATATACCATAATGTCAAAATAGCAAGTAGGGTTGACTTATTCCTCGCCCAATCACAAAAAATCCTTTATCCAATTCCAATGTGACGTGTGAACGTTGACAAACTTAAACAACGCACAAATTCAAAGAAAACAAAACTTTCTGAAATCCAATTCTGAACTCCTGTAACCTTTGCAGCAATGTTTATTACATACAAAGGTCATGTGATCAATAAACATAAAACATTAGCTTTTGCCTGCGAATTCGCTTGTGTTATGGTCGAAAATCATCCCACAGGAACGTTTTAAATATAGCATATGACACTCGTGGATAATGCAGCTTCCCATTAGTGAAAGAATTTTCGGTCAGTAGTTTCGAAGATTATCCCCTACATGCAAACTTACAAACAATTTTTTCCTCTTTATAATATCACTATCACTACATATTATAAAACAAAGTCCTCCGCCGCGTCCGTCTGTCTGTTCGCGATAAACTCAAAAACTACTGCACCGATTTGTTATGCTGTTCACAATGGATAGAGTGGTTCTCGAGGAAGGTTTTAGTATATAATTTGTCAAGTTTTTGTTGCGTGAACGGGATCAAAATTTCATGATGTTTTTGGTCGCGATAACCGACATCCACGCGGGGGAGGCCGCGGGTATCAGCTAGTCAGTTATATTGAGGTAAAGTTTTATTTGGATGTAGCAGATGAGAACCTACATTATCCCCGAATGTCAAAGGCTACATTTAAAATATCCCGTATGAGGACCGAAGCAAAGAGCAAAAGTTAGTAATATAATCAGTATATAAGTAAATATTCGTTCAGATTGTTCCTCCACGCGGCGGCAGTGCGAGGTGCGCTCCCAAGGGGACCGCTCAACTAAGAATGATGACCCTAACCCGACAATGACATTTATGTTCGTTCAACTTTTGGTCTAGACCAGCTCTAGAATATAATCTATAGTATAATGAAACTTCAAGTCTGTCTGTGAGCGCCTTCACTTTCAACTTTGAGGACCAACCATCCATATTCTTCTTCGTAAAGAATTCTTTAGAATTTTTTGGCGAGTGCCACTCAAAGTTGCCAGATTTTTGCAGAAAGAAGCGTTTATTTGTTACAATTTCTTGAAAAAAGGTTCAATTTATTTTCTCGGTGTTTTTCATGCTCACACGGATCGTTGTGTATCATGCACTTGAAACCCAACAAAATAAAAAGGTTTTGTTGATTTTAACTTTTCTTCTGAATAGAAGCGTTCAAAGAGAAAAATACTTTTTGGCCGACTCCTCAGTGCTGTCTGACTAACAATCTTACCAGAGGATATCGTACTGTCCAGTAACAGGATTGGAGAGGTCAGATAGGGAGTTTCTCCATGTAAAATACTGGCGTTCAGCTGCATTCAGTTAGACTGACAGCCAACTTCAAAATAGCTCCAAAAGGCTAGGCAGATGATGATGATTATGATTTTCTGAGATCTACAGCGGCATCAGGCGATTTTTTTTGCCCTCTAACCAAACATTGACATCGATCAATCGAATTCCAAAGACTTGTTTGATCAGGAAGCTTCATCAAAATCAATTCAATTACTGTCTTCGCCGTAGCAGTGTCAAAACAAACTTTGTGTGCTAGCGAACGTAACATTCTTGGAAGCGCGTTTCAACTTAATTATTTTACGACGCTGTGACCAGGTCAGGTCCGAGGCTTATGGATTCTCCGAAGGGAAATCAATACGCAGGGTGGAAATTTATCGGCAATTTCCAGAATAAGTTGTGTAAATAGCAACGTGATTGCGGGTGTTACGTTGCTATGATCCCGTTTGCAGGCGTATTTTACGTCACCAAGCGGTCTAATCTGTTCGATTGCTGTATTTTTTCCAATCTAAAAACCATTTTTTTATCTATGAATACTTTCTTCCCTTGTTTATTAAGTTTCAGTATAACCTTTTAAGATCTAAAATTCTGCAGACTGAGACTCGCGAATACTTGATTAGGCAAACAAGCCTAGGGCCAATTATGTATGGAATAATAAAATGGCTTGGATGGTTGCGAGTTTCACTTTTGGGTTTAACGTGGGTTAACAAATTATTGTCTTTGCTATTTGAGCCCCTACACTTTAATGTACAGTACCAGCTGCTTTTCTAACATTCTCTATGATTAAGACCCCAAGATCTCTGGTAATTAGCCACTACGCTTTCATACGTCGCGGGTTTCATGGGCCTTACCTTGGCGACCCTCATCATTTGCCTAGCCTTTAACCAACAACGTTGGGGTATTTTACATGGCGCGACTGCCTATCTGACCTCCATAATTCAGTTTCACACCTGGGCCACCATTTGTTCAATAATTTAAATCATCAGCGATCTCAATGTCAACTGATTCACATTTTATGGTTTCACGAACAAAGTATTTTGGAAGTCATATCATATCTTCTTTTCTCAAAGTAGAAAGCGTTATTTGACGAGAAAATTGCTTTTGAAATTTGCCAAGTGTATACATATTAGTGCTCGTGACTAGTCGTGACAGAACTGCCTTACTCCATGTGAGTTGTAAAGCCCTATCACCGAAATTGTCGACTTCTAAGCGATGACAGACTTCAGAGTAACAAATTCTGTCTAGCAGTTATTTTTTTTTTTTTTCTGGCTTCGCACGGTTTGTCTAGCAGAGTTACGTGGAAAATTGCTGGCATCGTGGTCCTTTGTGTCCACGGTAAAACAATAGAACATTCACAGTGCATACCAAATGCTGACTGATGTCCGTCTTGTACACTCTTTTTCAGGTTGAAACACAGGTAGACCATGACCTGGGATAAAGGATACTTTTAATCTCAGTCGTACATTCCCGTGGGATTATCTCCGAAATCTATGCGAGCGAAGCCGCTGATAAAAGCTAGTTGATAATAAACATAGCTACAGCCTTGCAACACAGGATGAACCAGATTACGCAAATTATATGATCACAAAAAATGTGGAACACATTCCCACATGAGTCATGCACTCAGATTACGAGAACAATTAAAAAGATAAACATCGTAAGTACACGTACTCTGGTAATTAACATAGTTTGCATACATTTGATTATAACGAAATAAATAATAATTACAGAAGTTCCACTGAATCGACGTGCGGTTAGAGGAGACGTATGTTTTAAGTTGTGGACGGGGAGCAAAATTATTGCAGAAGTGCATTCAATATGTACTGACTGACTGACTTCGATAGCTGAGTCACTATTGAAAATGACTAGATTTTTTGCGAAATAGCCTTGCTTTTGGACCTAACTCGTCTGATGTGTAGCAATGATGCGGGCTAGGGTGGAGCACGCTTGCCTAGAATAAATTCAGCGGGAGTGACTTCCACAGACCACAGTTCGCACAATGTGGAAGCATAGAGCTTTGTTCAAGTCCGTGGTTCTACCATATATCGCGGTGACGCTTCGCCGATGTAAGGTGTGGGGACTTATGCCCGGTTCGTCACTGTCCCGGTTTGTTATCAAAAAACAAAAGATCACGATTCACAACTGTTTCAACAATTTTTGTTTTTGTAGTACCGATTTGTCATCGATGTTAAGGTATCATCAAATCAACAAACTATACTATTCATTTTTACCCAACTGCCAAGGAAGGGTTATCACTGCATATTTATCATCCTCTTTTGAGGAAATGCCTAGCCTACCAGAAACATGACCACAACACCCAGTCCTGTGGTGCCAGTATCCAGCCGATTCCTGTGACCTTCACTTTATCAGATATCGGATATACCCAAACTGCCTGCAAGTTCATCTCTCGCGTAAGTAGTTGATAAAATATTTTGGGAGTGAACTACCCGAAAAAGCACGCGGAAATAGACGTTGACGTTTTTAGACGTGCATTAAGTGCCATTCAACCTTAGGATAGAAAAGTAATTACGAGATCGACTATACATTAAACAGTTTTTGACCGCGAAGTGAATTGTACCCAATGCATTCTGCGGTTGGACAACCGCATGAGGGCGTGAGAAATACCGGAGTTCGAGCTTTGTCCATTACAGAGTACACCTCTGCCTAACCCTTCACGAATTACAGGTGTGACGATGTGTTAAATGTAAAATTATTGACGATGCGAATAATCGCTCATGTAAAGTGAGCCTTCTGAATAATATATGCTGGTGATTAATAAGTATTAGTTACAAAGGTCAGTTCAATAAACACAAGATAACAGGTGTTTGATTACAAAGTGTTTGTTTACATTGTAAATAAGTTCTGTAACTATGTAGCAGAAGGTAAATAAGGCATGTTTGCCATTATGCCCTGGACCCAGATTGTATTTCTTTAGATTAGGAGTGCCCCATCTATTTTTGGATAGGGAGAAGACACTAACTACACAATACTAATGTTGAGCCATATCAAACAGACTGCTGGAATTCAAAGGTTCAAAAATAAGAACCTAATTCCTGATTCAATAAAAAAAAAGCTTTCGACCAGATGACTTAACTTTAACAGAATATACTTTTCAGGAGGAATGAGAAAAATAATATTATGGGGAATGTGACAGATGATCACAACTGTGGTGTTCACTAGAATAACTAGTTAGGTTTTAAAATAAAACCACCAAATTATCAGTAAGTAGATGAACTACTTCACACTACGTTTATTAGTTTATTTTATCACAACAACTATAAAGGGAGTGACTACTGAAATGCCTACTAACAAAGAAGTATGTTAAAAGAAGGCCTGCTGTGCCATTGGATAAGGGCAGCAGGATTATCAATTGTGATGTACTTTTCTGGAGGTAACAAACCACACCATAAATGTAAGGCTTCGCGACACCACGCAGTGCAATACACAATTTTCTGGTTTTTATAAATATGCATGAGAGTTCAAATTCAAATTTCGAATTCTTTTAATTTGATTTGTGAACACAGGGTACATTACGATTAGTCTGTAAGGTATTTATGTTATGGGTCTTTGTTACCTGAATTATATGATATATTATCAAATTTCGAATTCATTTATTTTGATTTGTGAAAACAGTGTACATTACGGTTAGTCTGTAAGGTATTTATGTTATGGGTCTTTTTTTGTTACCTGAATTATATGATATATTATTATTATACCTATTATAAATCTAATAAATCCTCAAGTAAATAAGGATAAACTTGTATGATGAAACTTGTATTGTATAATGGGCTGGTGTCTGGAACTCCATGACCAAGCGCGTATTTTGTGTGCGACTTTATCATCTAGCAACTTTATCTAGATATAAATAGTAACAAAGCTGCTTGTTGTTGCAAGTCTAGAGAAACTGGTTAGTTAATGTTCTTGTCCAGCTGCTTTTATTTTAAATAGCCATCTTTTAATGTACATGCTATTCTGGTACTTTGTAAATTATTCCTGATTCATCCTTTGGTAAATAATTGTGAACGCTTGTGTCTGCATCTCAGATTCTTGGAATATAATTACTGAGAAGTATGATGTGATTGCTCCCAAAACGGTGAAGAACCTTGACCTGTAAGTTGGATTATGAACTTACTCCCTCTCATTGTGCTGGTTATGCTAAGATATGACTTCAGAAAAGAATGAACAACTTAAAATATGTTAAGGTTCCTTTATACATACAGTTAGTAATAAAATTTGCGTTAAAATCAAAACGAATAGCCCAAAACTCAAGTTTATTGTATCTTAAATAATTTTAGAATCCACAGGAACACCAGAATCTGCCTAGCCTTTTTCAATCTAACCAGATACAGCTGAATACCAGTATTTTACATGTAGCGACTGCCTATATGACCTCCACAACTCAGCTACTGAGTAGTATGATACCCCTTAGTAAGACTAGAAACCAAGAACACCAATGGATGCTATATCAAAAATTTCAAACACTATGTGAATGAAGAGACTTCTTGCCCAAGAGATCTGTCAGCCAAAAAAAATTTGATGTTATCTTAAACAAGATTACATTTGACATATTGTCACATCTTAAAATTCTTGTTAACACTTAAAAGCGAGTGACAAGTGTTAACCTATACATAAACATGAGATAAAAGAGAATTGCATTCTCGGTAATGTGTGTGAAGTTCTCACATCATAAACAATACATTGTAAGCGTACAAATTGATTACAAAATGAAAATGTTTGTTATGTGTACTACAACAATGTTGGTTAACATTATTAGGTGGTTTTTTTTTTAAAGAACATTTCTTTTTCTTCATCAAAAAATATGTTTAAGTAATATCAAAAGATTTTTTTTAGAGGATCGGAGAGCTTTTATCAATGATAAACTGTATCATTGGTTTATCTTCTTTTGATAGCTTTATAAGATGTGATCTGATACTGTGGTACTTAGAGTGATTGTTGAAGCATGGTTGACAAATATGTTGAGAATTAAGAAAATATTCTTGTGATAGAAACAATGTTATCCATTGTGTTTTGTTTTCCTCGAGTTATGTTAATAAAGTAGTTTTTTTTTTATTGTTAAGAACCATTTCACGTAAATGAATTATTTTGCAAGAACGCCGATGGATTCACGAGCGCATGTACCAAGCATGCAGCCTAAAGAGATCATTCAACTATGAAATATGTTCGATATATAAATAGGCTAAGACCGCACGACCTTAACGTTGAGGTAAAAGCACTCTATCGTATGCAATCGATGTGCAATTGCCCGTTAAAGCGTAAATGGAGTACGACACAGGCGATAATTCATTTTACACGCAATCGTTTTCCTCGCTTAGGAATACATACGATGCATTAATTATTTGTTTACCGCCAAAAATAATTCGAAAGGTAAAGCGGGAGTCCTTCGAAGGAAAACTAAAATATCCCTTCGCATTGGCAAAATGCATCCCCTCCCTAAAAATAATAAGGTGTCCGTGAAACCGAATTTTCTCCAATTCGCAGACATGGTTGATGAAGAACTGTATTGAAATAAATGCTGGAAAATATATAGAATTAAACTCACCCCATTGTTTCTTTTCCTGCTGTCATTTAAACACAATAATTTTAGAAAATATTTTACTTCATAATTTTCAATTTTTCACTCGCGAACTGTCACAAGCGGCGATCCGCCATAAACTAAAGACTATTGACAATGTTGCCATTTGACAAAGAGCAAACTGAAAAATAATTAAATATATTGTCTACGCCTACAAGCAATCATTTTTTATTATTTAAAATAAATCAAACGTAACAATAGAATACTATTGATACGTTTGATTGATTTTATGCGTTGTTACAAATGGAACAAGCTTTTCAACAAGACGAAGTAATAATTACCTGAAATAGCTAACCTTATTAATACTGGCCCTGCCATCTGTTGGAAAAAAAACGAAAATCGTGGAACACTACTCGCCCCAAGAGGGCGCTTTTCAATTAGTACCGCTATTCGCTAACAGATGTCATAGATTTCAAATGTGGAAAAAGTAATGGAACTGCACGCGTAGCATGACCACCGTAGAAACGGATTCTGTGCTGATGTTAACTTTATTTGCAGCGACTGCGGCTGTCTTATACCGGTAAACAAAGTTCGCTACTTTTACGGTATAAAGTATTTCAACATAGTTATTCGCTCCCAGCTCACGTGTATATTTTGTGATGAAGTATCATTTCAAGATTATAAGATTCTTTATAACACATTTGCTCGTAAAGGGTCTCTTATTTCACCAATTTCAATATCGTATTGTATCTCATTACGTACTTGTGCGGTAATGTAATGTAAAACGCACGGTTGATCAAGATGATCCGTAAAATCGAACGGTACTGTTTAAAATCTTAGCAAAGAGTTTTTATGTCAGAAAAGTGGTCAAAGTTTTACGAATAAAATTAACTTTGGGAGATAAAATATAATAAATAAACATTAAATTCTTTAGTTTAATTAATTTTGACACTAGATTACAACCATTTATCTGTAACAAGAACACAAAAATATTAATTTACTGTATTAGTAATACTGGCTGTTTTTGTGCCTTTGCCTTAAGAAAATAGCGCTGATGCGCGCGGCTCACTAATTTGTGAACAAGTAAAAATTATTCCGCGCGCTTTTTCTTTTCGCTGTATTGTTTTTATTTAAAAATGTCGTCAAGTAATGATTAATTTATTAATTCGACACCAGCTGAAATCTCTGAGGCAGCGAAAAAGGCTACTCTTAGCCTCTTGCCCGAAAAATCGACCGATAGGTACTTACCTACAAGCGTATCAAAATTTCGTTTAAGAAAGTCCGAATTTTATTTCCTCGCAAATATGTTATAAAACGTCCTATGACATCCGTGCGCTTTGATGATTACGGCCTCTGCTTTCTTGTAGCCCTCGCCTACGGCTCGGGCTAGCAATATCGCCTCGGCTGTAATTTTCAACTTACCGCACTTATATCATAATGTACTATTATTTGCATGAAATACTTATGGTACATTAGGGTCTTACAAATAAAAAGGTTTCAAATATTTCGCTTACCGTAAAACGGGGTGAATAGGACTGCAGGGGTGAATCGAGACAAAATTTGAAAGGGATTTTAAAGATGAATTGATATAATATGTTACCAAAAAGAACTCTTTTTTATTTACTTCGTTATACTTAATTATTTAGAGACTTTTTTGGTAACATATCATATCAATTCAACGTAAAAATCCCTTTTAATGTTTGTGTCTATTCACCCCTGCAGTCCTATTCACCCCGTTTTACCCGGTACCTGTATAAAATCATGGTTTACTTAAGTAGGTACATATCTAAAACAGTTAGGTAACTGGGCACAATTTTTGACATAGAAAATCGGGAATCAAAGCTCTAACCCTTTTCAACCATCATTAAATTGAAATGCACTCTGAGTCACACTTAATGCAAATAGACATTGCATAGGAAAGCGCCAGTCTTCCGGTTACAACACTAAATTAGAACCTAGTTATTTTATTGTTCTACAATCTGCATTACCATGCAACTAGTGCTTTGCGTACGACTTCACCCGCGTATATTTTTATTAACAATATATATATATATATCTCACAATATCTAAGTACGTCCCCGTTTTGGTTCTTTTTAAGGCGTCATAAATTATATTTGCATGCTCGAAAAATAAATTTAAATCTAATATTATAAAAAAAATATCATAACTGTAATCTTATTCTTATTACCTATTTATCTAATGCATAATGTGAGTAACGAAATTGTTATTGTTTTTGTTTTTGATCTGATTTGGTTTTGTAGCTATAGTTAACTTTATAGTATATTAACTATTTCAAAATATTTGTTAATTTTGGTAATGCCCATCTAGTGGCAACCACTGATCCTTAAATATGTCTTATCTGCAGATAATGTAGTGGACTGCAACATTACCACTTAGTTTTGTTATTAATCTTATGTTTATATATTTTGTAGTTGTTTATTATTCCCTAAATAAATAAACAGGACGCGCTAAAAAAACCAAAGGGTGCTAACAGGACGCTATTGATAAGGCTCCGCCGTCTGTCCATGCGTCCGTCTGGTACAGGGTTTCTAATTTTAAACCGTAACAATTAATCAGTAGCGCGAAAGTCTTACAACCCGTCTTACATAAATAGACAGCACACAGTGTGTATTAGTACGTCCGCTAACGAAAATAAAATAAAGTTATAGATTAAAGGGACGATCCCAATGAATTTAGCGCTTTACTTAACATCTTCAGCCTGATACTGAGTAATTCCGAATGGAAAAAGCAAAAATAATATGTAAGTGAAACCCACCACTCTTCCTGGGAATCGAATAGAGAACCCCGCGCTCAGCAGTCGCGCCTTTATTTGGAAAAAGCCCACGTCACTATTCCCAAACCACGGCAACTCCTGAAAGCCAGAATCATTTACCAGTAAAACGCCGAGACAATGAACTTCGACGAAGTCCCGGAGAAACAATTTAACTGTCGTGGTTCCGCAACGAGATTAATCAGAAAAAACTGGCCAAGTGCGAGTCGGACCCGCGCACGAAGGGTTCCGTACCATAAACCGAAAAAAACACGTTTCTTGTATAAAAATATAAATTATTAAAGGGGGCTCCCCTTTAATAATTTATATTTTTATTGTTTGTTGTTATAGCGGAAACAGACATCACCATCTGTGAAAATTTCAACTATCTAATTATCACGGTTCATGAGATACAGCCTGGTGACAGACAGACAGCGGAGTCTTAGTAATAGGGTCCCGTTTTACCCTTTGGGTACGGAACCCTAAAAATAGCGGAGGACAGCAACTAGACAGTTGAACAAAACAGACAGCATAACATCGAGCCTGCAATCCCCGAAGATGCAGTACACCCATATTTCGGCCAACCAAGACAGACAAACGCAATTTCCTATTTTTAAACTCAAGTTTTGTGGTTTCAGTAACTGGCTTCAATTATAGAAACTGTCTTACGATAGTTTTTCTCGCACTTTTTTTCTATTTCTATTAGTTTACGTAAACTTTTGCCATAGACTGCTGAAATCTGGCTAGATTTATTTTCTTTCTTTTCTGTACATTTTCTTTCAGCATAATGTCTACATTTTATTATATGTAGATCTTAAATTAGCTTATTTTTATTTCATTTATAACTTATTTTCAATTTCATTTTGATTATGGACATTATATTTGACATGAAAATTATTGTGTTAATTTAATTTAAATCTATTACTAGCTGATGCCCGCGGCTTCGCCCGCGTGGATGTCGGTTATCGCGACCAAAAGTAATCGTGAAATTTTGATCCCGTTCCCGCAACAAAAACTTGACAAATTATATACTTAAAACTTCTTCGAGAACCACTCTATCAATTGGTGAAAACAGCATAAAAATCGGTGCAGAAATTTTTGAGTTTATTGTGAACAGACAGACAGACGCGGCGGAGGACTTTGTTTTATAATAAGTAGTGATAGTGATTTTAATGGTGAATTTAGTAATAATAGTATTGTGTGGTGTGTCTTCATTTGTCTCTGATTTTTAATTACTAACAAAATTATGGATCATATTGACTGAAATAAATGATTTGATTTGAATATACTGCTTAACATGAGGTACTGGGTTACATTTTTAGCTCGGGATAAAGTTTCATTCCGATTTCTCATAAAGATTTTCTCCATAGCAGCCCAAATTCTGGGTTTGTGTCGGGTTGATGGCAATAGGCTCGCCGCCTATTACATGGGATTTAAAATGTGGGTGCATAATAAGGACACCTCTGCCTAACCGTTCAGAGAACAGACGTGTATGTTACGTATGGTTACTTACTGAGTTATCTATTTGAATACCGAATTGCTTGTCCATTAATTCACAAATGAAAACTGATTAAACCGATCTAATTACATTTAACTTTCGCTCAATTTTTTTTAGAAAAATGTTTGTTACATAAATGACAAAGCATGTTTTTATTGTTTGTATGTCATTTATTTTTGTATATTCTTTGTCAATAGTAGTTATTCTGATCTTACATACTAGGTACAATGTACATACAAATAAATAAATGTGAAGTGACTATTTGTAATTTCAAAAATAACAGTTTTTTACTGAATGCATATGAAAGTATATACGGTACTTATAACAAAAAATCATTTCTTCAAATGTTTGTTTTCTGTCGATCTGTCAGTCGGTTTGTTCGGGGTAATCTCCGAAACGGCTGGAACGATTTTAACGGGACTTTTACTGGCAGATAGCTGATGTTATAAGGAGTAACTTGGCTTCTCTTCTCTCAAAATCCAAATGGGGAAGCCATATTTTTTATATAATTTCACGCATACGAATGTCGCGTAATAGCATATTTTGACCTCCATCAATCAATTAAGATATCGAGAATCTGTTTTTAGATCTCATCTTTATTTAAAAAGAAGTCAATCAAGTCTGTTGAAGTCAATTTACAAGATTAACATATTTTTTGTATACGAATGAATAAAAAGATGACGTTTTTGACATCATAATGAGACACTAAAACAATAACAATGACTCCAACCGCTTAGTTATTAATTAAATGATAATGTTACGAGGCCAATCTGTACGCTCAGTGCAACTATGTGACCGATCGTATTATATGGCACTGCGCTTCCGAACTCACTGACTAATGTCATCGCCTTTGTTTTAGCTAACTTTCGGTGGGAACAGGCACTTATGTATAATTAAACTTAACAAATAAGAAATCAATTTTATGTTTTTTATCTGGAATTTGTGAACTTTCAAATATTTTTCATGACCAAAAAAAAATAATCCCCCGTCACAAAAATCTTATAAAAACGGAAAAAACCACTAATTTCCTTCGCGTGAATACCACGGTTGCACATGTTCCGTCGTGGGGATTTCGTCGCATTCTGTAAGCAACTTCGTTCATTTGTTTTTTCCGCAGTCGTCGGTGACGTAACACGCGTGCCACTTAAGAGGGAACACGGGCTGCCATTCTCCATACAATTGTATGCTTTCTTTTTCTTCCTGAATAATGCCTCGAGAGCAATTTTTTTTTTTTTCATAAGATCGTGGTCTCCTGTAGACACGTACCTGTCATTTTCTTTTTTAGAGAACCGCTTGACAAATTCGAAAAGTTTTTAACATAAAATAAATTGATAGGAAACTAGAACCTACTCTTTCTTAAGATTAATATCAATAATAACAGAATTGGCTCAGCTTTCGAGTAGAAAAAAGGGGAATACGAATCGTCAAAATTTTTGTGATATAATCTGCTTTCCCTAATAAGCACTCTACGGGGGCACGCCTGACGCAGCGCGACAGCAAAAGTTTCTTCAAATACACCTTGCCGGCCCTGTTCCCTCTTAACCGTGTAGGTCGTGGGCAATCAGTACTGCCCAGCAGTTACAACTAAAAACAAATAGCTATTGAGTTAATTACCCAACTTTTATCTCCAACACCATCTCAAGACTGCTCCTACTAACTAATAAGCTAACTGTCCCTTTGTTCAACGAGTGAAAGTACAAGTTATGTAAAAATTGTAGCAATCGTTACTTGCATGTTGTTCGTTAAGGCGAGGCGACGCGACGTTGGCCATTTTGTTTTATTTTGGTTTATGTAAATATAGCGAGATTGACAGCTCTGTAGGTAATTGCTTTCTAGGTGTAATTGGGTTTATAATAATGGGTATCTTAGATGAAGTGAAAAGTGAGTTAAACTGATGGGATGTACATAATGTTTAAAAGTAACTCTCTAAAGCTTAAAACTCAAAGTTTCTTTGCTAACAGCGTTTATTTGATAACGGCCGTAAAAATGGGGAAAAGAAAATGACAGGTACGTGTCTACAGTAAACCTTGACTTTATGAAAAAAAAAAATATTGCTCTCGAGGCATTATTCAGGAAGAAAAAGAAGGGATATATTTGTAAAAGTGACAAAAAAAAACTTTTAAAAGAGTCATTTTACTACAATTGCACAAAGGTTTTTGTGAATTGTACTCAAATTCATACCTGAAAACTTTTCTATTTGATAAAAATATATTACCTACAGCTGCTATTATTCGGGTTTGTAAATAACTAGTGGTCAATAGCCAATCTATAGTAATTGCTAAGTCTCCGAGTTACTTAGGCAATTTTAAAAAAGCTTATCCTTCATTTAAAATTTGACCAATCACCGTTGGTCGCTGCATCACCAGTTTGGTTGTTAGACTATACGTATGGCGTTAAGTCAGCTTGTGTACTCTGTGCATAAAGTGTTATTGTCAGCTTTCATCTTCCCATTGCCGGGCAAAGGCCTGACCTCATGACTACAAGCTCTTCCGATCCAGGGCTAATAACCGCTCGTTGATTTTATCTTCTAGTGTAAAACAAATAAGTTAGAATGGTCCCAAATTATCCATGCTAAACTTAATTTCACAGACAACATACACACACATAACTTACAAACATTTTATAACTCCCAAACATGAACACTTCGCCTTAACAAGTAAAAGATCGATATAAATAATGTGACCGAATTTTGTGTCAGAAAAAACTCGCAGCGGTGGCGGCTGAGCAGTGGTGGCTGAGCAGTGGTTCCGCTTAAACAGTTCAATGACCCGACACGTAACACCGTAATGTGTAATTAGCACTAAAGAACAACAGCTACTTTATCGATATTAGATGTAATGGCTATTTATATTAAAGCACCAGTGAGTTTTCTAAGCGTGATGATTATGGTAATGTTGTCCTCGCGATTCTCCACCACACCAGCCAGTTGTTTTGCAAGTATCTGCAGTCTAACAACATATACTAAAAACATAATAAAATAAATATTAAGGGGAGGTTCCCATAACAGGGAGGGGCCCGCAAGGGCCGATGCCTGCCAGGGCTGCGGGACTGTTCGAAAGAGATACCACGGCCCTGGAACACAAAGGGCAAGGAAGGAACATGGATGGGTTTTAGTCAGTACAAGTCTGACACTCCCTTCCGCTCTGCCCAGAGCGGGAGAAGTCATTTGATGATTTCCCATCCGTAAAAAAAAAAACAAAAAAGGGGAGGTTTCCATACAACAAACGTGATTTTTTGATCTATATTAATAACGGCGATAGGTAGACGCTTAAATAGTTACAGAATATTTAGTTGTATATTCACTTTAAAAATAAATAATTAAATTAAAATAGAATAAATATTTGAGGGCCCTATACAACAAACGTGATTTTTTGCCGTTTTTGTCTAATGTTGTATAGATAATGGTACGGAACCCTTCGCGCGTGAGTCCAACTTGCACTTGGACAGTTTTTTCTTCCATTCTCCTCTGTCAATCGTCACGCTATCATTAACTCCTTAATTACTTATATATCATCCTATTATTTACTCTAGCCTTCAATATATAAGGCATCTTATGCTTGCCAGTAACCACGTAAGCATGCAAATATACCCGCACATCTTCCAAACGTCATACATAACCATCAGCTCTGCACACGACATACTAATTTCACTTCCTCCTGTTATCCTGCTCCTGACCTTCCGATGTTTGCCCATTGCCAACGTCTGCCAACCTTGGGGCTCCGTAGTCGATAGTACAATGTTGTCCTCTTAATGAGACATCTTACTATGATGTTGCATGTAAGGGCAATCGGCTTGAGGAAGTGTGTGGCAGAGGTAATCTATAAACAATTTTGCGGAAAAGCCTTATTGAGATCCATTACACATTTGGCGCGTTTTGTGCGTGTATGACTATTTGTATGGACCAGTATTTCATGGAGCGACTGCCTATCTGACCTCCACAACCTAGTTAGTACTGGGTATTACGATACAACAAACAAACAACAACAACAACATACATTTATTATAGGCTACTTAGGCCCATAGATTATACCTTACCGACTAACATACATATAATATAATACAAATTGTGTTGTGCTGTGTTTGGAACTTGGGATACCAATTGGAAAGATACTCGTAAGTTGTCAGACATTCGGGTCACTGACTACCTGTAACGACTGTCAAAGATCTAGAATTGACAGCCGGGACCAACGGCGGAACACGGAGGAAACTCGGTATGTAATTGGTGGTCACCTATCCACGGACCAACCTAGACAAGCGTGGCTTAACCTAAAGATCGACCTGCGCGGCTGTTATTATTTAGCCACGAACTTTGAAAGGTTTGTAAGTTTGTACGTAGGAAGAAATCTCTGAAAGTACACATCCGATATCATTTTTTTTTCCACTAATGGAAATTAAGCTACATTACTGTCAAATGCCATACGATGTGCTTTTCACGCAGACAAAACCACGGGTAGAAGCTAGTATCAAAGAAATGATCGGAAAGTTATTCACTGAAGTTAGAGACAAAAAATCAGGAACTGAAGATAAAGACTGCAGAAAGTCCCACGTCTCTGCAATTACGCCAGCATCCCTGCAAACCAAAGCGGACCTCAGCAATACTGCTTGGCGGCTGATAAAGTTATGGTATTACTTTCTCAGACAAAAGATTTTCCGCACAACTCGTTATTTATGGTCAGACTCAAACTCGCAACATTTATATTAATCTCAATTAAACTGTTTACAAGCACTTTTTAAACATTGGTGGAAGCAGACGAGACCCATTTTAAAATAGTTTAATAATTTGAAAGATTTCGCAGATCACTTAATTTTTAGATTTTTTCACTTTTGTTACGATTTTTCATTTCTAATAACTTAAGATATTTATATTTTTGCTATCTCCTATTGCTCCACTTCATTTTGATACCCTACTCGAAGAATTTAAAAGAAGAATAAAAAATCGAATTCTGTGGGGTTCGTTTTTTTTATTTTATATGAGTCATGAGGGAACAAAGAAACGGACATACAGTTCAATCACATAACCCATCCTGTAGGGCTTCGCCGCTCTCATAGATATGTCAGCAAACAGGGAGGGGCCTGCAAGGGCCGATGCCTGCCAGGGCTGCGGGCTGTTCGAAAGAGATACCGCGGCCCTGGAACACAAAGGGCAAGGAAGGAACATGGATGGGTTTTAGTCAGTACAAGTCTGACACTCCCTTCCGCTCTGCCCAGAGCGGGAGTAGTCATTTGATGATTTCCCATCCGAAAAATGAAAAAAAAAAGGGCTTCGCCGCTGTCTTTTCTCATGTCGACGCGTAACTTATTTCATTTGCTTATCTATATTGACCACGCTAAAGTTTACCTAGTCCGATTTTTTTAACTTGTCAAGAAGTCGGTCGTTTTTATAAAAATACTAATTTAATTAAAAACATTGACAACAGCGTCCTTTTTGGCTATTAATTAACCGACATCAAAAAAAGGAGAAGGTTATGTATTTTACGAGCATATTTTTTATATTTGCAATGCAAAAATAAAGGATGAAACTTTGGTCTATGTAGATAATTATAATCCTACGTCCGTTGTAACCATGTTTTTGAATCAATTAATTTTATATCTTTTAAATGTTTCGATATTTATCTAATTTCTATAACAAACATATCTTTATATACATATATAATTCTACTGTGCGTGTGTATGTCACTGAACTCCTCCTAAACGGCTGGGCCGATTTGAATGAATTTTTTTGTACGCGTTTGGGTGGCACCCTGGATGGTTTGGATTCACAAATCAGCCCGATAGATGGCGCTGCAGTTGTTATCTAGGTTTGACGCAGACGAAGTTGCGTGGGATAGCTAGTATTATAGAAATTACATTAGGAAGTGAACCATTCAACAACATTATTGTATCCGCTTATGGAAGCCGTAGATAACTCGTCGTCGCACAATCGTACTCGTAGATATATATTGTAATGACCTACATTATAGCATTACGTGTTTGGATCTGAAGTAAAGTGGCTTTCTCTTACAATTGAACTTCAAATTGTCAATAGTTCTCTGTATCCTGTTTGACGTTTGTTTTTTGGTTAGCTATTATTGAGGTTACTGGAGTTCCTTAAGTGTTAAAGGCTGTCTATTACTATCCGTTACTAAATAACATTATCCGTTGGCTTTTACGCTTACTAGCTCAAATGATTTGAATGGTAGGGTCGTGAGTAGACCCAAGTTACTTTTATGGTGATTGGATGATGGGAAATCATCAAATGACTCCTCCCACTCTGGGCGGAGCGGAAGGAAGTGTCAGACTTGTAATGACTAAAACCCATCCATGTTCCTTACTTGCCCTTTGTGTTCCAAGGCCGCGGTATATCTTTCGAACAGTCCCGCAGCCCTGGCAGGCATCGGCCTTTGCGAGCCCCTCCCCTGTTTGCTGACATCTCTTTGAGGCGCACGTGGAACACGAACGCGCCATCAACACGGCATATCGTCAAAAGATGGACGGACGCGGACGGTGAGCTAGCTCATTACTCACCGTCCACAGGTCCGCATCTACGGTGGCCGGAAGCCACCACGTGACCCCCGACGCCCGGGGCTTCTCCCGCGGTGGCTGGGACGTGAGGTTCTCACCCAATACACTCCAGCAGGATCATTTTCGAAACCAACTCAAGGTGGCCGAACCCAAAAACTAATCATAATTCTTCTCCCTATCCAATTGGGGTCGGCGCAGCATGTCTTCTTCTTCCATACTCCTCTATTACTCGTCATCTCATCAGACACCTCCTTTTAAGCCATATCATCCTTCACACACTCCATCCTTCGTTTCTCTGGTATTCCTCTATTCTTTTAACCATCCACATTCATACTCAAGACTTTCCTCACGACATTTTCCAAAAACTAACATTAGGTACGTAATAAGTTATGGTTTGACAGATTTCCGTCATCAGGCGAAATTAAAATTTTAACTTAAAAAGTTTTCTGCATTATTTTTTGCAGTCTACAATCTATCTCTTTCTTTGCTCCTTGACGTTGAAAGAATTAAAATGACTGCACTAATCGTCTGATCAGTGTTCACTTAAGTAAGGTAAGTATGTATATCCATACAGTACTTCCTAGATTTTTTCTACCCTTCTCTGTTCCACTCCTGGTCAAAGGCCTCCCTCCACTCCTTTCAGTTCTGACGGAACCTGTCCATCCTCGACTACTTTACATTAATTACTTCCAAAAACACCTAACATATATCTCCTAATAATTAATGGAAATTTCCTATTCATATCAAAACAATTTTAATTACTGACATCCTAACCTCGAAAATATTGAAAAAAAATCACACCGACTACAATAAAAATAACATTGTATTATTTGGCTGACAAAAGATGGACGCCATCTTGGATTCTTCATTAGCAATATTATAAGAGTTATAATAAACTGCCAGTTATGCGGGGTCAAGGTGATTAGGTCAGGGTCAACCCGAGGTTAACACTGAGGAAATCGGTAAGTGAAAGAGTTTAATCGAAGTGTGCCGAGTGATTTATTGAGGTGTCAAATCTATAGGTTTATGTCCTTTGATGGCTTGACAAATTTTAGGGTTCCGCACCCAAAGGGTAAAAACGGGATCCTATTACTAAGACTCAACTGTTTGTCACCAGGCTGTATCTCATGAACCGTGATAACTAGACAGTTGAAATTTTCACAGATGATGTATTTCTGTTGCCGCTATAACAATAATAAAAAAAAATACAATTAAAAGGGGCTACATACAAGGGGCTCTGGTACAAGAAACGTATTTTTTCGGTTTATGGTACGGAACCCTTCGTCGAGTCTGACTCGAACTTGGCCAGTTTTAATAATTGAGAAGACGACGGAAGGAAATATGTTTATAACAGAGCTAACCGGCAATGGTTTTTATTTATGGAGACAAACCATTATCGGCCTAGCCATTTCCCAACTATGTCGGGGTAACTATCTATGTTGGGTTTAGGCTTCCAGTCTAACCGGATGCAGCTGAATACCAGTATTTTACATGGAGCGACTGCCTATCGGACCTCCACAACCCAATTAGTACTGGGTTATACGATTCCACGTTGTAAGCCTGGTTATCAGACTTTCTGGCCACTGACTACCTTTTACGACTGTTAAAGATCTACAAATGGCAAATTGACAAGGTCGACATCAACGGATTAACGTGCTTTTCGAGGCACGGAGGAAACTCGGTATGTAATGGGTGGTCACCCATCATACGGACCAACCTAGTCAAGGTTTAACCTAAAGATCGGCCGGAGCGGCTGTTATTAGTTAACCACGAGCCGAATGTGTTATTAATATTTAAAATACATGCAATGAATGGATAGATGGGGCCTGGATCGGTTAGTGGCACGCCACTCTTTGATGTCCAGAAAGACTGCTGCAGGCAGATGTTGATACCATAATAACATAACATCAGTATACCCATATTTCGCCAATTATGTTTAAGATCCTTATGCATACAGGGTGTAAACAGACTCTACACGAAGCCGTCATCCAAGCATTATGTACATACATCAAACTAAGTAACTTTACGCAAAAAATAGTGCTGGGAAACGACTTTTTTTCTCTGGACTCAATGTCACTGAAAACATTGTGCTCATGGATAGATTGAATAGTAAGGGGGTCCTGGAGGTGTTTAAAGTAAAAATCTTACATTAAAAACATGTATTAAAAAAAAACTTGTGAAAAAGTTGGAACTTTGACCCCCAATATCTCCATAACTAGAAGGTTCCCAGGTACGGTCTAGAGCAAAAAAAATATCGCAATGACAGGGAGAACAAGTGCCTTTCGGCTTCGTTTAGAGTCTGTTTACACCCTTTATCATTTTGGGTGAGTCTATTGCTATCAACCGGGCACAAATCCAGCCTCCGGGCTCCAATGACAAATTGGTTATCAAAATCCAAGAATCAAACCGAAGAAATTGTGTGCTAAGTACCAGCGCTTGCGACCGCTAGATCAGTGCTGTTGATACAATAGAAGTGAAAGCTTCTCGACGAAACAGACAGCTATTACTAAACAATTGAATCATCTAGGTAAGGCGCATGCTAAACCTTTTTCCATCAAACAGCTTCGCTATATTCCAGTTTGTTTGTGGGTGTCAGTGAAAACCTTAATCCTAACTATATATTATAAATAACCTAACCTAACTATATATTATTACTAGCTGTCCCGCGCAACTTCGTCTGCGTCAAACCTAGATAACGACTGCAGCGCCATCTGTCGGGCTGATTTGTGAATCTAAACCATCCAGGGTGCCACCCAAACGCATACAAAAAATTCATTCAAATCGGTCCAGCCGTTTAGGAGGAGTTCAGTGACATACACACGCACAGTAGAATTATATATATAAAGATATTATTTTATTATAAATGCGAAAGTAAGTTTGTTTGATTCTTTGTTACCTTTTCACGCCTGAACCACTGAACGGATCATCCTGAAATTTTGCATATATGTACGTTGTCAGGTGTACAGTAACGGACATAGGGTACCTTTCATCCCGAAAAAAGTACTGTTCCCGAGGAAAACAACTATACCTTCTTAATATAATAGATGGCGCCACGTGTGTCTCGAATCATGATTGAGTAATATTATTACAAATAGATCACAACCCGAATTGATTGTGAAATTCTAATTTAACGCGAGCAAATCAGCGAAGCCGCGGTCAAAAGCTAATAGAGTTATAATTGTATTCAAGTTTCATTTAAAATTCAACAATGTATAGTTAAAATCAAGTTCTTTCGGTGTTCACGCTGTCCTTACACAGCGGTACCTTAACCTTTTAAAAATTTAGAAAGCAAAAATTTTAGCGAAGCTATCCACATTTCATAGTTATCAGACTTCATTTATTCTTAGAATACTTACAAATAGAGAGACAACAGCAAAATAGTTTTCCAACATCCTTATAAATGAACTAAAGAAACATCGCAATAATCGGTCTATTAATAGTTATTCAAACCATAATGTAAGACCAAAACTATGCAACACTAGAGATCCTCACCATATTAGACGATATTGTATCGACATATGAAGTAAAAAAAGGTCGACGGTGCATATTCATCGAAGGTAATAGTTACAAGACTGTGCGCAGACTCAAGTCAATACTGTATTTATGCAGGCTGACATTAGCATAAAACTATTCCCACTGCTGGTAACATGGTCTCCTCTGTTTTGGAGGGATTGGGTCATAAACCTCAACGCGAACCCAGTGCGAGTCCGGGTTGGTGGGTGACACGTCTTCAAAGCGTTTCTGATGTTTTCCTTCAAGATATTTGTGCAATCTACGTCAAAAGTATTTTGACACATGACAAAACTGTCACATCTCATCATCTATTCCTGCTCTTAATCAAACGCACCCAAAATATTGTGCTGATGGATGCATTGAACAGTATAGGGGTCATTTAAGGAAGGAAATTAAAATATAGTTATAACATATTAAGCATGCATTTTAAAAATAGCATTATCTGAACTTTGACCTTCAATATTTCCCTTACTAGAAGGTTCCCAGGTATGATTGGTTGTCACACGGTAATCATTGGTCCGTATCACACGTCAATACCACTAACGACGATCACTTTTTGTCACTGGTGCTGCTTTCAAACTCCCACTTAAGAAAATGCCCATGCACCTTTCCCATTCTCGTCACAAACGGTTCTTTCTACGGCAAACAAATCTGTTTGGCCTCTGATGTGTACATAATCTAATACTTCACGCGTGTAATAGGCATACAGATGGTCACACGCCATAATAGTCACCTGTTACCCTCGATTGAGTTTTACGAGCATACAGTAATTATAGTTTACGTTTATACTAACACATTTACGACTTAATTACGTATTTAATCGTTATAGTCTTTCGTTTTCCGTATAAGATAGTATCAGTGACAATGTGAAAGTAAGGTTGGTTCAACGATTCAGTTTCATCCTAAATGAGTACAACAAACTTGGTCATTGGACTCGGAACTCCCTCGAAAACCGCATGCAATGTTGACATTTCTGTCAAAAGTACGGTACGAGAACGACATAGTGAATCATCATAATATAAACAATTACCAACCAGGTCGGTTTTCAGACTAACCGGGTGCAGCTGGATTCCAGTATTTTACGTGGACTACGACTGCCTATCTGTCCTCCAGAGCTGAGTAGCTGCTGGGCAACGAGATAACCTTTTGGTAAAACTGTTTGTTAACTTAGCCTTTTTTTTTCGGATGGGAAATCATCAAATGACTTCTCCCGCTCTGGGCAGTGCGGAAGGGAGTGTCAGACTTTTACTGACTAAAACCCATCCATGTTCCTTCCTTGCCCTTTGTGTTCTAGTACCTAGCCTAGTTTCCGAATTTTAGACTCTATAACGTGTCAAAGATCTACAAAACCACAGTTGGAACGGAACCAATGGCTTAACGTGCTTTTGGCAGGGAACTCGGTATGTAATTTAAAAACGCGAAGTGAATGCCTCCTCCCCTCCTACCTCGCTTTATTACAGCTTATCTCCAGTTAAATAAATATTCATAATCTTGTCACCTGCCTCGTAACTAACTTCGATAAATTAATATTCGTTCCTTTCGTTCAAAGCGATTCGTCTGATTGATCGTTTTGTACCATGCCGACTGAATAGTCTCACAAATTATCCTGAATACATAAATACAGTAATATCTGCATTTACTTGCATTTTTTGTTGAAGTGTAATGGCTGTTATTTGAATAATTTGTTTGAGTTATGATTCAATGTGTCTCTATCGGCTATCTATTCATTCTTTGGAATATTTAAATAATTCACAGGCCTGGCTGGCAATTAAATGCAATGATTGTTTTGATTTTTCAGGATCTTTAAATAAAAAATGGTTGGACACGCTATTCGTCTTAGTCGTATCGATGATTCCTTTAGTGTTAGATAAGCTTCAACCAGAACTCCGCCAACTCAAAGCGTTAGTAGTGGCCCTGGACAGGTCCCTCAACGTGCAGGTGGAATTTCACAAGGAGCAGACCAGGAGATGCGCCATGGTCTGCGATGAGCCGTCGTAGTTACATTTTATTTCATCGGAATACCCCCATTGGAGTAAGTTAGACTGCAATGGCCCACCTGGCTTCGGAGACCGACAAGGTATAAAATGATTTGAGTAAGAATCATGAATCTTCCTTTTAACTGCAGCAGGTCAGAGAGTTGGTAACTCAAGTTGTTAATAGATGGCTTTTCTTCGTAGCAAGGGTCAAGGTGAATTGCAGTGGAGGAAACGGAGATGCCGCTCATGGAATTATGCTGGAGGAAGGCGAGAGCAATAAGCGACGAACAGAGATATGACGATATTGAACTCGGTGACGTTGTGTTCAGTTCAGTGGTATTGCCAGCTAGGTTTTTAAAGTTTATACTGTCCCACAGCTGGGTAAAGGCCTCACCCAAGCAAGACCTTCCAGAAGTTCTGATTCCGAATCCCCGCCACGGTATCGGTCCATAGCTGCATCCTGCTCTGTCCCACTCCTGGGCAAACGCTTCCCTCCACTCCTATCACCTCCCGTGAACCCGCGCATCCTCCTTCCAGTTTGGACGGAACTTATCCAGATCCATAGCCTTTATTAAAAAAACCCTTCATCGAGTTCTGTAACGTATTCACTGTCACCGTAACGTTTAACAATAACTTTCATCACTAACTAACTTAGTTCAATATTGACCAATCAAGCTGCCTATAGACCAAATAAACTCAATTCTATCACCACACAAACCATTAAAGAGGTACAATACGGTGTATTAACAATAATTGTAATGTTAATGCACTCGTTGTGTAATGTCTCATAAAACTCGCTCAGCGCATGTTATATAATGCTGTCCATTGTAAACTTTAGGGCTGCCGCAAAAATGTGACTGTTTCTCCGCCAGCGCTTAGCTTCTTCGGCTATACGACTTTCTTCTTCGTTTTTGATTGACTACCACTTAAACTTTGTTTAATGCATGTTTCTATGATAACTAGCAATTCCCTGAAAGTTTTCCTGAGATTCTCAGGGGTGGTCAACGTTTGAAGTGAGGACATGGGTAACAATTTATGACCAGCACAAGGCAGAACAAAACACATTGTGGTCATATCCTAAAAGCTTATTTTTTTTCTTTTTTCGGATGGGAAATCATCAAATGACTTCTCCCGGTCTGGACAGAGCGGAAGGGAGTGTCAGACTTGTACTGACTAAAACCCATCCTTGCCCCTTGTGTACCAGGGTTGCCGTATCTCTTTCGAACAGTCCCGCAGCCCTGGCATATTCTAATATCATGTAGTTACTGTTGGAGTTTCAGACGAGTTTCAGTCAAGGTGGCAAGTAAGGAAAAAAAATCGTCTTGTAGACTCTGAGGGTTTTATAAAAGAATTCAAATACCCGCGACTTCGCGTAGTTCGGGATCGTACTACCGGGATAAAAAGTATCCTATGTGTTAATCCAGGTTATAAACTATCTGTCTGCAAAATTTCATCCAAATCTGATCAGTGGTTTTTGCGTGAAAGAGTAACAAACATCCAGACATTCAAACACCCGAACATGCATACATCCTCACAAACTTTCGCATTTATAATATTAGAAGGATTAAGTAGATAATTTTTACTTTAGAAAATAGATGTTATCTGTGAAAACCTTAAATAATTTAAGCCCGGTTTTTCTAGATTAAAAAACCAAAAACAATACGTATTTACCATCGCGGAATCCAATTGATTAATCACCCAAACATCCAAATTCCGTGCTTAACCGTAAATTGCTAAAGTACACACGTTGAAGACCGGTTCCACTTTGTTAACCAACAAGTTTAGTATTGTCCGCTGTATGTTGTTCACCAGGAAGCTGACTCATCAATACTACTCTAATTGATTACCGTTTACTACTAGTTACTACGAGCTTCGTCATCTGTGAACGGTCACGTGTGCCATCAGAATCTTTCTAGAGGGTTCAGTATGGATATTAGTCTGAACTTAAGCTCGTCTGGTTGGTTGGTGGCAAGCGCAATGCTGAATATGAGGTCCTGGGCTCGACTCCCAGGTCGGACAAAATGTTATAGGGTTTTTCCGTCAGTGATTTCTCAGAAGCTCAGAAGAAAGCTGACGTTCCTCTTCCTAAACCTCGAGGACAATGAAAGTACTACCCAGTGACTGCATTTCAGAGGTTAGATAGGCAGTTGCCCCATGTAAAATGCTGGGTGGCCGATCCCAACATAGTTGCAAAAAAGTTACTTTATTTATTTCTCTCTTTTTAATTGTGGTGTGTCGTACAAATTCTTGCTGGGTAGTATTAATTTTAATAATTAATTTTACATTGTAACTAGAAATATTAGCAGATCATCAACATTGACGAAGAATAAAAAAACATATTATAGAACATATAAACTACCCGACCAAAATTAATAAAAATGAAGATGGGACCACCGCACGTGTAGGAAACACTGTGTAGGTCCTGCAAAATGAAAATATGAAATAATCACGGAGAAATCGGTGTACATACATGAAAAAAAAATGCTGGCCGAATACATAACCTGCTCTGTTTAGAAATCGGCTAAAATCATCGGTGATGGAGTTCTCTGTCGAAGTTCGATCTGTCTGTCGAAGCTGTGCAAAAAAGTTTTTTTTTTTTTTGTAAAAAATACTTGCTGCCATCACAAAAATCTCATGGACAACCCTATATATAGGTACAGTTATTCGCACCAAAGTACGATATTTTTGTTTACAGTTCGTATCTTAATAAATATTAACCTTGGTCATGTGTTTCCATCCGTAATCTGTTTGCTTGATTATTATTATTGTTAAAAGCTAATGTGTAATTTTTGATAACATTTTTTTGAATAGTTTTTTTTTCTGTTTGTTTTCCGGGTACCTACACACTTTAGGGCACTTTACTTTGTGATATTTATTTCATCAGATAGGCAGTCGCTCCATATAAAATACTGGTATTCAGCTGCATCCGGTTAGACTGGAAGCCGACCCCAACATAGTTGTGAAAAGGCTAGGCAGATGATGATTTCATGACCACTGCTCTCAAAACGGTGAACATCGTGAGGAAACCGGTACCTATGTCCTAAAATAAAAAATATGAAGACATGTGTCATCTACCGACCCGCACTGGGCCCGCGTGGTGGAGTATAGTCTACTCCCTCTCATAGAGAGGAGGCCTGTGTTCCAGCAGTTATTAGGTAGTGCTGTATTGTGATATACACTTTACTACAGAGCATATCGGAATCCTAGTGCGAGTACGACCAAGTCCGAGCGAGTACAGTCGCTAGTGCATCAATTTACCACAAACTGTCTAATTTTCTCATTCGATTTTGCACTTAACCATCAAAATTGTATGGTTTAAAAACATTTGAAGTGACAGTTTTTGGTAACTTGATGTTCTGGCGTCTATACATACACTTTAGACGTTTCCCTCCCGACATCGCTAATAGATTATATCACTTTATCTAGGCCCTCAGGTTGATAACTCTTCTTTAAAACAATCCGTTAGACTGGAACCACCCACAAAGCAAGCCTACTCTAATTAGCAACAAAAAATAAACACATAATTATTACAGCATAAAGATTAATGCCAATGCCGCTTACAGCGCTGCTTATACCACTTTTGTAATAAGATTGATAGTTGCAACTGTGCGGCCCATTGAGGAGACTCCTACGCACACGTTGGAACTAGGCTATGTGTACGAATTGTTTTTAAACTGTGTCAATGTGTGTGAGTAGGAGGGAAATGTGGATGGCGCGTGCTGCTAGGATATTCAGAAGGTTCCGTACCTATTTATCTTCTACTAACATCAATAAACAGTGTGGCAGAGATGCAGTGTGTAGTAAACATTTCCAGTAGTAGCCTGGAGTTTGTTATGTACCCAATTGATGACAACAGGCTCGTCCCTATTACATGGGAGTTAAACACAACTAGCGAAATATAATGTACTATAATGGTGCCGATTCCCTTGTTCACAAACTAAACTAAATTTAAGTTGAGTGCATCTTTTTCTTTCTATTTCATTATGAAAAGGACAGAAGATAAATATTAGTTTAATCCTGTCAAATTAGTCAGCACCTGACGTAATTTGATGTAATTTTAGTAGTCAACTTTTTAATCACGTCTAAACTTGTGTCAGGCGCTGGTTAATTTGACAGGACTGAACTAAAATTTATCTTCTGTCCTTTTCTTAATGAAATAGAAAGAAAAAGATGCACTGAACTTAAATTTGGTTTAGTTTGTAAACAAGGGAATCGGCACCATTATCTTTGCCTAATTATTCGTGATAAAACAGACGAGATATTGAGTTATTTGTTACTTCGAAAATTCTTTCCGCGATTTTTACACGGCAAAATTACAAAAAATCTGGTATTGAAAATACACGATAATTTAAGTAACTTTACGCAAAAATTATTGCTGGGAAACGACTTTTTTTTGGGATGTAAAATCACTTTTTAAGATAGGACTCAATGAAATGCATTCACAACATTGTGCTAATGGATGGATTGAATAGTACAGGGGTCGTGAAGGTGTCTTAAGTAAAACAAATACATTAAAAACATGGATTTAAAAAAAAAACCTGTGAAGAGTTGAAACTTTGACCCCCAATATCTCCGTAACTAGAAGGTTCCCAGGTATGGTTTAAAACAAAAAAAATATCGCAATGACGGAGAGAACAAGTGCCTATCGGATTCGTTAAGAGTCTGTTTACACCCTTTATGTATCCGTCATACTTACCACTTACTCCTTTACATCACAGAACACATTTTGATTAAATTAAATCAGTGATTTGAAAGGTAGTTTCTTATATGATAGTTTGATATTTAGTAACGGGTATTAATTTAATTTTGCAAGCATCCTATGCCAAACACTACACACAAGTCATAGATGTTCCTAATATATACTTACCCACATTTTGCCTGTTATGTTGTGTTTAAGTTATATTTAATAGGCTTAATAACTATACAAAATTTAGACTGGCATGGTCACTAACACTATCATTAACACTGCACTGAAAAAAATGCACGCCAATCAAGTGACATTTTAGCTTGATTGACGATATCTTGTTTAGATTAATCAAAAACTTAGTTAAGTTGATTATCACGACATGACTGCAGCAATACAAGTTCAAATGATTGAACACTCAAACAAGTTTCTTGATTACCCTTAACATGACATCATTGTAGAAGAGTTAATCTTTATTGAAGTTTCAAATAAAAGTAGTAGCTGTGATCATTGTGCTTGATAGGCTCAGATGCAAACAAGTTACTTAGTCAATCTCATACTTATTACTTTGTATCTCATTATAAGTGGCCTGTAAGTTCTTATGAGAAATAAATTTCTTTAAACCGATCTAAACAAAATCTTGATTGTGGCAACTACTCTTTTTTTCAGTGTAAAAACAGGTTATTTACCATGTTTACTCTAAACCAAATAAAACATCACCCGCAATAACTTCAGTTAATCCGTGATAATGGTACTTGCAACAGCACCGAAATATCGGGAACTCAAAATAAGTAGTAAACATGATGATAAATATAATATAATTATCTATATCTAGTTTTAAATGTTAATTTCCTTGACAGAACCCTAATCTGCTCCACATAGTTTCAATAACGCATCGGTCCGTAACGATTATCTAACAACTAATAACAGTTATAAAATAACGGCTATTTAAACTGATTACAAAAAACTAGATGAGTCCTCCAACTAGGAAGTATAATTTAAGGTACAAATAGCTACTTTAATCTAATAATATTTAACTTAAATAGATTTAATTGAGGAAGCCACACCAATGTCCGATTTTTATGTACTTCATCTTGTCAAAATGTGGTTTTATTAAAGTGATAAAAACAAATGATTATAAACGTACTGTTTTTGTGGCTATCATTTATTTCAGATCGTGAGAATTAAGAAGGTAATTATGGTAGCACTGGGTTTCTTGTCCAACAGAAGTACAATAAAGGGTGTAAAAAGACTCTTAACGAAGCCGAAAGGCACTTGTTCTCCCCGTCATTGCGATCATTTTTTTTGTTCTAGACCATACCTTCTAGTTACGGAGATATTGGGAGTCTAAGTTCCAACTTTTACACAAGTTTTTTTTTTTTAATATATTTTTTTTACTTAAGACACCTTCACGACCCCCGTACTATTCAATCCATCCATCAGCACAATGTTTTGAATGCGTTACATTGAGACCTACCGGAAAACGTGATTTTTCGCCCCAAAAAAAAAGTCGTTTCCCAGCAATAATTTTTGCGTAGTTACTTAGTTTGATGTACAGAATGCTTGGTTAACAGCTTCGTTAAGAGTCTGTTTACATCCCGTATATGAAGCCGCAGTAGAAGGATTTTCATTTTAAGCATGATTTAGAGCGGTGATGAGTGCGCAGAGTGTACCTAACGCACTGTAGTAATTTTTATATTGCAGACCAAAATGTTATGTTAACAAAAAAACCAGCCAAGTGCGAGTTGGACTCGTGCACCGAGGATTCCGTATAAACTTGTAAGTATTTTGTTATAAAACTACATATGTACATAGGTTAGGCAGATGATTGAGTTCCTAATAGTGCACCCACATTTCGCCAATTATTTTAAAGTCCCACAACCCAGTTGCTGCAAATAATGCAAAACAGATGAACGTACTATCCAGTAGCGAAGGGTCAATTTTTGGAAGAGGTAAGCCGGGGCACATAATTCAATTCAATTTATTCAGCAACAATGCACATTGTGTTTGAAATCATACATCTAAATCTAAATAAATAATAAAATCATAAAATCACGTTCATTAAAATTATAAACATACACAAAAAAATATAGAAAAAAAAAAAAAATATAAAATTAATTAGTCTTTTATGTGATATTATTATTTGTCTATAGAATACTGACTGTGCCATTTTTCTAAGGGAAGCCTGTAGGAATCGAGTTGCTTGGAACCTTCGCTACTGCTATCGACACAAGTATGGTGTCAGTAAACTCGTTATGAATCCCGGTCATCAACTCAGCCTGTTGCAGCCCACAGTTGGACAAAGGCCCCTGTCAGCTGCGCCACAACACTCTAACGTCTGTTTTCTGCATTCAGTCTGACCCAGCCATCTTTTTGAAGTGAAAACTTCTTTAGCGGCGTTTTGCACTTTTTGGGATGTGTAAAAACTGTTAAACTCGCGTCAAATCGTCAGATCAAATCGGCGGCGCAGGGAGCATGCGCGAGTGTGCGTATAGTTTAAGCTAGATGGCGTTGTTTCAAGTTTTCACTTCTGCCGGCACTCCCGGAGTGCAACCCGTATTTTTTTTAGATCATCGGTCCTTCTAGGTGGAGGAAGCCAGTGGCCCGAGTCTGACAACCAAGGTTTACAGTAATGACTGGGTTGTGTAGGTCAGATGGGCAGTCGCCCCATGCAAAATACTGGTATTTACCGGTTAGACTGGAAGCCGACCCAAACATAGTTATGAAAAGTCTAGGTAGGTGATGATGGTTCTTCTTGCTGAGGGGCGTCCAACACCGATAAACAACAATCGCCAAACTCTAAACATAGCTGAATTTTAAACCTGATCTAGTAAGTAACTAAACATAAGCACAAACATTTCAAGTTACAGCCCGCTGAATCATTCAATTGATTACTGATAATTATTAACCAGTTACACTGTTAATTTAATCTAATCTAATTATCGATTTAATACTCTAGCTCAATTATCAGCTTTTTGTGCTCTAACCAATCTCGTTTGTAGCTGGAGGTTGGAGCTGATCCAGTGTTCTTACACCAAGTCGTTATAGCACTGAAAATCGTGTATTGCCCTCGTTACATCATTTGTTATTACCTCGGTGTTAAAGTACGTCAATCAAGACACTGATTTGATGACACGAAGAAAATGAATTAAAAATAATCTAGGTGTGTCTGCAGAAAATGTTTCATCTTCGATGTCATTTTACACTGTAATTTGCATTGACTTACAGTGCAGGGAGGATGGGACACTACCACAATTATTCATCGGTAATTTAAAAAAAAAAGTGTTTCCTACGGTGTTCCTAAGGTGTAGAACACACGGTCAAAATATATGGAACAGCTGTTCTTTTAGGGTTCCGTACCCAAAGGGTAAAAACGGGACCCTATTACTAAGACTTCGCTGTATTTCCGTCCGTCTGTCTGTCACCAGGCTGTATCTCATGAACCGTGATAGCTAGACAGTTGAAATTTTCACAGATGATGTATTTCTGTTGCCGCTATAATAACAATTATAAATTATTTAATATTTAAGATAAGATAAGATAATTTATTTGCGTAAAAACATGGTATGCAGAGGTGTTTTTATAGCATATGAGATCATACAAGTTTTGCTTAAAATTAAAGCATGCAAATTTATACGAATAAACAAATTTGAATTGACAAACATTATAATTTATGTTCAAAAAAGTCCTTAATACTATAGAAATTATTTTCATTCAGCCATTTATATAATTTAATTTTAAATAACCTGCAATTTAATATGTTTAATACATACTATATACATTAATAATTAAAAACTATTAAACTAAAAACTAAAATAGATAAACTAACAACAAACTATAAAAGGGCATCGAAAAACTCCTCCTCAACGCTGTCAGATGGTAATGTGCCCAAGAGACTGGCGGCGTTGCCACGTTGTATGGCAACACTTAGCCTCTGGCCAAAGTAAAAGCCAGCCCTTGGGTCACGGGAAGCGTCAACTAGGCGTTTCGAAATTTCCTTAAATAGGCTATGAGCACTCGGACCCCACGGCCCTAGAGTTTCAACCCCAAACGGCTCGAAAATATAGTTACCACACAGGTTTCTATATTTACGCCGCTTGAGGTTCTCTGCAGCCGCAGCGGCAGCACCAGCACAGCACGATGAGCTTGGAAGATGGGATGGCGCAAGAGTATCGACGCATGTTGCGTCCCACACTAAAGGCCTACCCATCTTCCAAGGAAACAAAGACATGCCGTCCGGTCTCTTGCCATCGTCGCGTGCCAAGCCGTTGGGTTCTAAAACAGCTGGGACGCCGACGGTGACAAGAGCTCGTCGGATAATGTCGTTTATATTTGCGTGCCGTGCAAAACGGCCCGCACTTCGGCTGCATGACAGGCCGTGGTGACCGAGGTTGTTGACAGCTTCACCGCAGTGACAGCGATGAGGAGAACAGCAAGCGGCACCAAGGCGTAAAGAAACAGCGAGGCGGAAGGTTGTGTCGTCGAACAATGTGCCTATGCTCGACGACGGTAGTGCGTGAAGCCAAAGACCCGACTCCCACTCACCCACAGCCCGCAGGCGCGCACGCTCAGCAGTAGTAGCAGATGTGTTCAGCAGATTGCTCTGAACTACTCTGCAGAGCGGCTCGTCCCACCGTCTCTGGGAAAATGGATGGTCGGGTTCTTCAGTATTCGGGCAAGCGAGTTTCCAAGCATCGATAGCCTCGGGCATGCACGGCACATCAAAATCAATCAGTGTGGAAGACAGGATATTCCTGATTAATTTCTTAGTGCCGTGGACCGAGGATATAAAAGCCGGTAAACTAATACTGGAAATTTTGCGGACGCCGAGTCCTCCCATGCGAATAGGAAGAGTAGCTTGTGCCCAAGCTCGGTCGTCCAAAGCCACATTTAAAATTGACGTTAGAGTATGTCTGATAATTTCATCCATTTTGTCCAAAAGGGGAGTGTGCTTCCATAAAGGGGAAGCACGAAGGAAATACGTCAATTTTGGACTGAAACAGCAGTAACGAATTATTGTGATGGCCGAATGTATGTTAATTTCGAGCAATCTTTCCGAAACATCATTGAAATTTTGAATTTTTTCCTCGATAAAATCGGGAAAAGAATTTTCAAAGATGGGAGACCCAAGGAGACGAAGAGAGCTTTTTTCTGTAATTTTGATGCCGGGGGCTATGGCGTTAAATTTTGATAGAGTCTGTTGTCTGTCGGTACTGTCCGCTACATAAATTTCACATTTTGAAAGGTTGAGGTCGAGGCCAATGGAATGAAGTTCATTTTTTAGGAAATTTAGATCTTTTAAAACAGAATCTACATCGCCCCCCAAGGTTCCATCATCTAGATACCAAACGTTAAATTTGGAATTTAGCTGTCGAACAATTGGGTGAATAGCTAAACTAAAAATCACTGGCCCGAGGGGGTCACCTTGTTGACAGCCAACAGCAGATTCCAAAAGGTTGTCCCGATACAGTAATTTAGATGGGTATCTGTAACATTGCCAAAGAAAACTATAAATTTGGGGTAATACATTAGATAATTTATTATACACACGTACACACATATCCAGACAGCTTTTATTATATTTTGCTAATCTAGGGAGCACATCTAGTACAAGTCTGTATTGATCACGGCGACTTCGAGAACTTATTTCCTCTGCTGTTTTGAACAATCCTTTATATTTCTTAACAAACATACATGCTTCATACAAATATAATGAAGGTAAGGGTAGCAAACCAAGCCCATTAAATATTGGTTGACATGATTCATCAGATGGAATCCCGTATATGGCTCGTAAACATTTTTTTTTGGGCGACAAATGCTCTGTTGTGGTCAGTACTATTTCCCCACATAATTAAACCATACCGCAACGAGGACTCAACATATGCACGGTACGACATCACAGCAGTTTTTATACTAGTTACCTTTTTAATCTGTCTAAGGGCGTATACAAATTTATTTATTTTATTGCATACATTATCGATCTGAGCTTTCCAGTCCAAATGCTCGTCAATGACTACTCCTAAAAACTTAGTTTGTGTCACTTGCGTAACAAGGGCGGGGGGGGGTGTTAAAGGGGGCTCCCATACAAGAAACGTGTTTTTTTTCGGTTTATGGTACGGAACCCTTCGTGCGCGAGTCCGACCCGAACTTGGCCAGTTTTTTTTAAATTACCGATGAAAAATATATTCTTCTCAGAATGATGTACTGAACACGTGGCAACGTTTTCGCGTCGGTCCACCCTGTATATTGGAAGAAATGGAGAATTGTAATTTCTCAAAAAGTTTTCTGTTCATTGAAAAAATATAATTAGGTATATTCTCTTATTTTCGGTAACTTCAAGCTAGAATGTGTTTCAAGTAACGTTGCCATAGAATATCAGAATACTAATAACTGGGAATCAGGTCTTCGATTTCCAGATCGGGAAAACTGTAATTTTGGACTTCCTCTAGAATTTTCTCAGTGGAAGCCCCGAGGTTGGATTTGTGCCCGGTAGATGACAATAAGGTCACCCCCAATACACAGAACCTAAACTTAACTGGAGAAAAGTGGGTTTAGTAGCACCTCTGCACACTTCGGGAATAACTTATGTAGTTCAAAGTCTTGAAGAAAAAGTAAATTCTCCCATAAGAAGAGTGCATATGTAGATCACAAGCAACACGAACGCGATTGGCTTACGCAAGAACTGAATCGTTACGCGTTCTGAACCGATTGGAGGCGAGCGCTGACTCTCTACATGTGGGTTATCTTAGCTAGCATGAACGCGGGCGCAATTATAGCCGAATAGACTTTTTTTATGCCTAGTTGGTTTAGTTTGACGTGCGGTATTGAGGGGGACGTGGGGTGTTTTACAGAAGTTTTTCTGAGAATAGGGTATAAAGTCCCAGTCGAAAAGTCCTCTGTCAACTTTTTAGACCTATGTTTCCTGCTTATACGGATATAGTTTAGAAAAAAAACAACTTGAATGTTTGTATGAAATGCCGTCAGTCCTCAGACCAAATAAAAAAACAAGACATAGCATTGCGAACAATACAGTGAAGCATGCGCAAAACCACGGCTCTCTGTGCATACACGCTCACACGCACACATTTACATCAAACTACAACTAAACTACGCTCAAAAACTAAACTCACAGTGCACACATGTTTACGAAACCGACTTCACGTCACTGGTGACAGTGCTGTGCCTTAGTATTTTATTTGGTCTGAGCGTCAGTCGTTAACGCTGTTAAGTCGTCGGTCCTGTGTCAGCTCTCTCTCTCGGGTCATGTCGGATTGTCGTCTCACCGGAATATGGAGTAAATGAACAGGAGTGCACCTGTGCCTGCGCACACACGCCTGCACTATAGTAACTCCCGCGCCGATGTCTAATCTCCACTGAGATTAGCCGCCGTGACCGAACAAGTCAGGTGGACGATTATTATCATGTTATGTCGTTGACTGCGTCGTGGGTCTAGTTGTCGCGAGCACGACTGCTGAGCATGAGGTCCTGGGTTCGATTCCCAGGTCGGGCAAAGTGTTATTGGGTTTTTCCATCAGGAATTTCTGAGTAGCAGCCACGAAGTCTAGATTTGTGCCCCCTATTACATGGGACTTAAAACATAACTGGCGAAATGTGGGTGTACTATTAAGGTACACCTCTGCCCAACCCTTCGGGGATTACAAGCGTGATTTTAAGTTATGTTGTTGTAAAAATTGAAAATGTGTTAATCCTCTTGGGGTAAGACCTGATGTTATACTTACTCTGTCACTTACGGGATATCTTCCGTGCTTTTCAACTATTAAGAGCAGAGAGAAAAAAAAAGGGTAGACAGATTTATCTGCATCTAATAATTTATTTACCAGCCACCCGCATTCTCGGGCCATCTTGGGATCATGGCGCTTGCAACAGCGCCGATACATCGGGAGCTCAGCGTAAGCGACAGTGTTTAGTTATAAACTTTGAAAAATATGAGCTTAAAACAGTATCTGATGTTTCTAGTATAATAAAAACGCAAAGATGTAGCTCCCTGTTGCCATAGCAACTTGACATTCCCAACATGTTCTTTTTCTAAAAACATTATTTATGACTGAATGACAAAAATTTTAAAAAGTATGCTTAGATGGTTTGGTCATGTGGAGAGGATGAGTGAAAGGCGACTATCAAAAAGTATTTACAAGGCAGATGTGAGTGGCAACGAGGCGAGGGGACGCCCTAGAAGAACATACGCGTGCGTGTATGACCAGATGTATGAACTCAGACACGCCGACTTTACTCTTTGTTATTATTAAATCACCATTGCTCTCAAAACGACGAAGGGAAACTGGCATATCCTAGAACAAAAATAAAATGGAGAACTTGACATCTTTCAACTCGCATTTTGTCTGCATGATCAGCGACGGTCCACTCTCCTCAGTGCCGGAGCACACGATGCGTCTCGCAGAGAGAAGGCTTGTGTCCCAGCTGTGGGAACATTGTATTTTAATGAATGTAACGAGTGTAACCGCCATGCAATGCAGCAAGATATAACTTAAGTTTTACGCGACCACAATGACCAAAATATTTTTGAAGTAACGCATCACTAACCTTTTCCCAACTATGTTGAGGTCGGCTTCCAGTCTAACCGGATGCAGCTGAATACCAGTATTTTACATGAAGCGACTGCCTATCTGACCGCCAAAGCAATAAACACAATATTCTTTAATTAAATATGTGGATTATTTCTAATAAAGCTTCTTGATTACAAACTTGAACTACAACTTTGTTATTATTATCAGTGTATAATTTATTCTCAAGGAAGTAAAGATGCGAAACCCTGACGGCCCTTGAATCAAAAGGAAGTGTTTACGTAGTCGTTACCGACTCGTAAATAAGCATAATTGTCTCACAAATATTCAATTAGAATCCTAATTCAATAAACAACAACAGGAAGGTATAACTATTATAAAATATATCAATCAACACTTCTTGTAATAACTCCGACAAATCTTTTACACAAAAATATCACAATAACTGACGTTAATAGCAGTTATTATCTCAGCTATCGTTTTAATTTGCATAACTTTAAACGTTATTAACATTGAGTCGATCGATTCAGATTCTGATATTCTCGTCAACTTCACCTGTTACAACACTGGCTGCCGGCGTGAGAATCAATCAGTCAAGGCGAACAGATCATGAGCCAACTTTCCACGACGAAGGTCAATTAAAACAAGCAAGTTTCTCCAAAAATCTTATAATTATATCTTTAAAATAAATCATCTCAACTTTTAATTACAATATACAGAGGTTGTGTGACTTTTAAAGTAATTTGACGACGCACCAAATCTATTAATACGTAGGTTAAGCAATTAGAAACTATTTTGTTCAGATTCAGCACGTGACGTAGGCTTTACAAAAGTCACAACATCACTTAAAATAAAAAGCGAAATAGTTGTGCCGTTACAAGCATGTAACGTTCCTCTGATCGATAAAAAAATAAATTAAAAAAACACACAAGAAAGTGTTGGGTTGCGTAACCCGGTATCTACATAATCATCACAATGTACTTACATCGACAAGACTTAACTAAAAACGACAGTTAACATGAAAAATGGCGACTGACTTATGTTAAAAATGACTTAATTGTAAAAAAAAAATATGAAAAAAGAGTTAGCCATAGCGCGTCGCGGCTCTGCCCAGCCGGAGTAAGAGAGGCTGTTACTTTTACAGGAAAAAGTTCGCAGTTAGAATGTGTGCAATTGTATTATGTAATACATTCTACAACTGTACGCGCTCTGTTACTCCGAGTTAGGACGATGCTGCACTGCGGGCGACGCGGAGATTGTGCTCCACACAGCTGCTAGATCGATGACTGCGCTCGCAGAGATTGTTCAGTCTCAGCGCGATAAGCGGCCAGGCAAGCTAACATTAATCACTTCGCTGCAGTGCAACGTCGTCCTAACCAACATCTGGTTGGTCTGAACACGTATCGTTCTCAGAGTCTACAATCGCCTGAATGTCGATTTTGCGTGATCATTTTGTGCCCACAACTCTGACATAACTCGAAATGAAAACTCGACCGCGACGCGCGCGCATTCGCTCGCAATAAATTACGCGATTCATAAATACAATGTACTAATAAATTACATGTTCAAGTGATTTACGAAACTAGACACAGCGTTCCGTAGCTTAAAAACTAAATGAGCATGATCACATTGTTCAAGAAGGTAACTCAGTTTGTTCTGTAAGGAAAACGTTCGCGGAACACACACGTCGCTTCCTCGTGCGAAATAGATTAAAAAACCAGCGGCCAGAACGTGAAAGGCGGTTATCCAACGTGATTAGAAAGGTGTCACGGTTGGCGGGCGCTTTCTAGCGCGAGTAGAGCGCGAGGTCCGAGATGCGGCGCTGGCGGGCGGCGGCGTGGAAGCCGCGCGTGCCGTCGGGCACGGCGGGCGCGCGCGGCTCGAAGCGCGGCGCGCACGAGAGCCGCCGGCCGCCGCACTCGGGGCCCGAAACCGAGCAGCCGGACAGCCGGCGCGACAGCCAGCCGTCCGCGCTGCCCGCGCTGCCCGTGCTGGCCTGCGACGTGCGCCGGCTGCTGCTGCAGTAGAACGACACGCCAGAGTCCGAACTGTGCGAGCACGTCGACGGCCGCCGCGGCACCCACGTCTGGATCTCAGGAGACCGTGGCGCGAAGAAACCGCTCGAATTCCTCCTGTAGAACGGCGTCCCGTATCTGTAGTCGTATTCAGGTTCTGACCCGCTGCAGCACGACGAGTACTCGCACTCGTGGCGCCTGGGTGGCGCTCGACGGATGGGCGCCTTCCTCTTAGGCTCCCTAGGAACTCCGTTCAACTCATACACTCTCATCCCTTCCTCTTCAGGGGTCTGTAACCGCAGCGCTTCTCTCGCCGACTCAGACTCGGTGAATTCAACTAACGCACACACACAATTAACCAAACTAGGGTTCTTGTTGAGGAACTGGCGCACGTCAGCTGGCACGGGGTTGCCGGGGCGCAGCACCCTGACGAGGGCAATTTCGCCGCAACCCGCGAACAGCCGTGACACGTTCTCTACGGAGGGACGCTCGATGGGCATCCTCACTGCCACCACGGTCCTGGACGGCGTCGTCTCATCGTACGCGGGAAGAGGTTCAATTCTTCGCAATTTAGTTCCTAAATCATTAATTTCTAACTTGGTGGACCGCTTGAGTGCCTCGGCGACCACCCGCCAGTCCTTCGTCAAGTGCTTCACGCGTTTGAAGCTGGAGATCAACTTCAAAGACACGTACCCCTCCTTGTTCCGTCGAACGTGTTTGAGCAGGAAGGCGTCCTTTGTGATGTTGGCGTCTGAGAAGTAGAACTCAACTTGTGACACGATCCTGTGCGCTAGTTCGTCGTCGGGGGGCGAGTAGGGAGGCTCCTGTGCTTCAGCCGCGACTTCGCACCCGGAGTCCTTGCCTCCGCCGGAACCGGTGTCCGAGGCGCTGTCGGAGAGGTCGGCGTGGTCGTCGGTGGACGGGCGGCGGTCGGAGGCGATGCCCTCGTCCTCAGGCACTCCGTGGCTGGGAGGGGTCGCTCCCTCCATGTCGGTAACTGGCACACTAGACACACTATTGCATTACAGGCGACGTGCTCGCTCGGAGGCGCGGAGTGGACTGCGGGCGCGCGGCGCAGACCGCACTCTTTTATAATATCGGGGGGATGTACCGGTAAGAGGTGAAGCATTCGGAAACGATACAAGATGACATTGCCAGACGCCGCGACGCTATATAGTGCACATACGTGTGTTTTAATGTGGGATATTATGGAAAGAGGTTAGGTTCTGTATGTGAGGCTGGTGCACACGCAACTTTATCACTGTTGAGGAGTGGCACACGCGAAGCACGCACGTCATTGCGTTACAGCATAAAAATTGGCATTCTAATTCTGTAGATAATTGTTCCCAATTATTGCTGATGCGTTTACACGAGTTGTAGTGTATTCGATAATTAAAATTTGCCTTCTTTGTGGAAATCGCGAATTATTACCGTTGTTTTGTGATCATAAATGATGCGTTTTGTACAAGGTAACAAGGTCTCTACTAACCTACCTACATGTTTTGTTGAATAACTCAGCGATACGATAAAGCGTTCTCATTTTGTTTTTAGCACATAATTTACATCGTTTTTTATTACTTTGTTTAATCATTTAATTTAATTCAGGTTGATGACCTTCGTTTAAGGAAATTGATAAGTATGGGGCTTACCGTTGATAACATAACACATAGGTAACACCTTATTCCTGAAAGCTTGGACAGAGGTGTACTAAGGTACACCCACATTTCGCTAATTATGTTTAAGTCCCGTGCAATAGGAGGCGAGCCTATTGCCAGCAACCGGACGCAAATCCAGACTCCGGGCTGCTACTGAAAAATTCCTAATAGAAAAACATAATACTTGTCCAACTTGAACATCGAACCTAAGCTCTCATGCTAGCAGTGCACTGAGACCACTAGACCACCGAAGCAGTGCTATATGAAGTTAAATTTTAAATGAAGGTATATAAAATAGTTCTACTACAGTTGTGTACTAGTCACTTTCTGTATGTAGAAAGTGACTAGTACACATTGTTGCGACTACAGTTTTTAGCGGCTGTATTACAGCGTTATAACTAGAATGTCTTATAAATAAACTGGAACAGCATTTAGACGCTTTATTTTCATGCCTAGCTGGGTAATCACTCGCTACATTTTTAGTTTAAGTACTTTATCATCATCATTTCAGCCGAAAGACGTCCACTGCTGGACATAGGCCTCCCCGAAAGGGGTTTTTTTGCCATAAACGCTACGCTTGGCAGGCGGGTTGGCGATCGCAGTACGGTTGTTAGAAAGCACAAGGAACGCTGCTACCCATTCTCTGGTAAGTCCCTTAGTCGCCTCTTACGACACCCACGGGAACATATGGGACAGTGCTATTATTTACGTCCGACACCATACAATATCCACTTATAGTTATAGTAATTACTTTATAATTACGTCAATTTGGTAATATGTCGAATCTAATATCTACCTTCTTTTTCCAACTATGTTGTGGTCGGCTTCCAGTCTAACCGGATGCAGCTGAACCCATTCAGTGCCCAGAACCCAGCATATGAGTCGAACAATAATTTGTTTTGTACGCACAATCCGTATCCGTAGCTAGGGAATCGCTAGTCGGGTTCTGGGCATGAATGCAAGTCATCTATAGTTCTAATGAACTATAGATGATTATAATTAACGACGACTAGGATTCGAGTTGTGGGCACGCGAACGAAATTCACGAAGTTTTCGCGAAGTACTGGGCAGTGAATGGGTGAATACCAGTATTTTACATGTAGCGACTACCTATCTGACCTCCACAACCGAGTTAGTACCTACTGGGTTACCGCTTGGTAAGACTGGTTGTCAGACTTTCGGGCCGCAGCCAATTTGTCAATATGTCAAATCCGAAGTATATTTCAAGAATCGTAGGATTTATTAAGTTAATTTGTTGAACGGAAATGATCTATTGTAGGTAGGAACTTGTTTGGTTTCTGTTTCTCGTAATTAAACTTTGAATTCACAACTATTCTTTATTTTCTTTATTTTGTTACGTTGACTGCCTCGTTGGTCTAGTGTTCGCAAGCACGACTGCTGAGCATGAGGTCCTGGATTCGATTCTCGGGTCGGGCAAAGTGTAATTGGTCCATCAGGAATTTCTGAGTAGCAGCCACGGAGTCTGGATTGGCGCTCAGTTGACGGCAATAGGCTCGCCCTCTATTACATGGAACTTTAACATAACTGGCGAAATGTCGGTGACTATTAGGTACACCTCAGCCTAACCCTTCGGGAATTACTGGCCATGTTAAATTTTTATCCCTCTAAAAATACTTAGTTTCACACCGTTGTTTAATTTTTCCCACATGCTAATTTCACGCCTATAAGAACTACGAATACCAAACAGTAGCTTTATTAGAATGTAATCAAATATTTACAATGTAACACAAATGATAACCTTGTAGTGTAATCAGAGATTAGTTACATGTTCATTGACATGTATCTTACGGTATTTGACATTAGAATTGACAGCTTTCATTGTGCCTACTATGGTGTAGTGGTTATTATGTAGGTTGCCGATTGTTCGGTCCTAGGTTCTGTTAGATAGGTATTCGCCTGATTACTTCGTTGATCTAGTGGCTGCAAAATCAATTGCTGCACTCGACAACCCAGATTCGTTTCTCATTATCTCTCTCTTCATTATGGATTTGTGTCGAGTTGATGGCAATAAGCTCGCCTCTTATTGTATGGGAATTACACATACCTGGCGAAATTTGAGTCAATTAACACCTCTCGCTACCCCTTGGAATAATTCAGGCGTGATGTTATGGTAATCGATGCATGTCTATCATTCAAGGAACGAGATATTAATGAAAGTTGATGTAGAAATCAAAAGTTAACTGAACGACCCTTTGCTGATGATACTTAATTGAGTCACATTTTAATATTTTCTAGCCATCGTACTGTTGCGGGGAGGGTTAAAATTCTCCCAGGCCTTATCTGCATATTTAATCAGTAGTAAAGATTAAAAAGAAAATACATTACCATGGACGTAGGTACCCTTCAAAACATATTTTTAATTTCAACATTGTGAACGGATATTTAAAACTCTGCTTACCCCTAGAATTGTAGGTTGTTTTTATCAAACTCAAGAAGCTAACAAAAAAACATTACCTTCCATTTTTCTACGCCACAGTCGGCTAAAAAGCGTTCGCTGTTAGTTTTATTAATCACATGATCTCAAAAACTACTCAACCGTTTGGGATCACTCTTTCACGACTACACTAACTTACGACGAACGTTGCGTACAAGTTACGTCATAAACTTATTGTTTTATTTACGTAGCGGCACGATTATCTAGTATTATAACGCTTTTTGTGTTCCGTTCGGGAAGTGAAAGAAATGGCTTTTTATTTCACTTTTGAATTACGTTATGTAGGTGTCTCCGTGCCCGTGGTGGCTTTTGAAGAAACTAAAGGGTGTAATCAGACTCTTAACGAAGCCGAATGGCACTTGTTCTCCCCGTCATTGCGATCATTTTTGTTCTAGACCATACCTGGGAAACTTCTAGTTACGGAGATATTGGGGGTTCAAAGTGCCAACTTTTTCACAAGGTTTTTTTTAAAAGACACGTTTTGAATGTAAGACTTTAAACACCTTCAGGACCCCCTTACTATTCAATCCATCCATCAGCACAATGTTTTGAGTGCGTAACATTGAATCCTACTGTAAAACGTGATTTTTCAGCCCAAAAAAGAAATCGTTTCCCAGCACTAATTTTTACGTAATGTTACTTAGTTTGATAATGCTTGGTTGACGGCTTCGTCAAGAGTCTGTTTACACCCTGTATACCTTTGTAGTATTCGATAGTGTCGATAACAATCGGGGAAGTAATGAACTGCGACAAAGTGAAGGAAAGAGTCGCGTTGTACTTAGGAACTATCCCACAGAAACGAACCTCCTGTATATAAAGTCAGCCGAAAATATGCTTAATCCTAAACCAGACATAGCATATCTTTTTAACTGCCAATATATACCCAAATCTAGTCAGCCGCAATATGCTGTTTTGTACATCCTATTCCCAAAACACCCCCCGCCCCCTCAACACCTCACCTCTGATGAACTTCTCGCTACCGCCACGTCAGTCCACGTCACCCTCATGGCATCATTCCATTGGTCCACAACAATATAACAAGATTACCGCAGTCACTCCACATTGTGACATTTTCTAATTAAGTTATGGGAGGATTATGAGCCGCTGTCGGCACAGCCAGATTATGTAATCGCTAAACAGGCAGACTGTATATAATCAGCCAATTGTTACGTAGGAGGTTGGCGTTAGGGGTTCGTAAGAAGGGCTGCGGGACTGTTCGAAAGAGATACCGCGGCCCTGGATTACAAAGGGCAAGGAACGAACATGGATGGGTTTTAGTCAGTACAAGTCTTACAGTCCCTTCCGCTCTGCCCAGAGAGGGAGAACTCATTTGATGATTTCCCATCCGTAAAAAAAGGGGTTCGTAAGAACTGCCTAGGCTGGACTTACTTATTCCCTCCGCTATGCGAAATCATCATCTACCTAGCATTTTCCATTTACGTTGGGGTTGGCTTCCAGTCTAACCCTAATGCAGCTGAATACCAGTATTTTACATGTAGCGGTTTGATTGAGCCTTTGGTCCCGGCTGTAATTTGTAGATTTTTAGCTATTTTTACATTTTACAGGTTTTGCTGATAAAGGTCATCAGTAGCCAGATCAAAATCGGAAATCTGACAACCAGTCTTACCGCGGGGTATCGTATTCATCATCAGCCTATAATGTTCCCACTGCTGGGACACAGGCCTCCTCTTTATGAGAGGGAATGGGCTGTAATCCACCACGCGGGCCCAGTGCGGATTGGTAGATGTCACATTATATCGGTATCGTGTTACACAGCACTAACTGGGTCGTGGAGGTCAGATAGGCAGTCGCTCTATGTAAAATAGGTAGATAATGGCAGATACAGTGATGATAGTTGGATTACCAACAGAATATTTTTCCATAGGGCAGTTTTTAATTTACTGCACAGAGTACTGATAAACATATCATAGTTCCCATAAATAATATCTCGGTGTGAACGCTCATTAATCCATACATTGACCTCTCCAATCGCAGCTTAACCCCAGCTCGATCACGGTCTAATAAGTCAAACGCCTCGTGTCTGTTAATAAAAATATACTACCACTAGAATTTGTACTACTACTAAAAGAACAGCCTAAGCTATTAACTAAGCAGTTAAGCTATTTACATATTTCTTAAGAAATTCTTAATACAATAATACATTTGGATACAAGCGGAGAGCAGCGGTGGCTCAGTGGTAGCGACCCCGACTTACGAACAGTAAGTCGTGGGTTCGAACCCATGCAGGCGCATTACTTTGTGTAATTTATTTTATCACTACTGCTCTCAAAAACGGTGAAGGAAAACATCGTGAAAAAACCGGCATGTCCTAGAACCAAAAATTGGAAGACATGTGACATCTACCAATCTGCACTGGGCCCGCGTGGTGGATTATAGCCCATTCCCTCTCATAGAGAGGAGGCCTGTGTCCCAGCAGTGGGAACATTATAGGCTGATGATGATTTGGATACAAGTGGGGAAACTTACACATTGCAGCCGAGGAACTTACCCAAGCCGAATTCGAGGAGGTGTATCAAAAGACGTTTTTCAATACACTTACTAAGAAATAAAAAAATAGAACGAAAAGTATTTTTCATTAATCATAATAAAACTATGATTTCATTTCTTTCTTTTCTCCACGATTTTTTTATGCAGGTTGAAGGAAAATCAAAGGTATGAAGAGGCAAAACAGCCTTATATTAAAATTAGAAAATTTAAATATTTTTTAGTTCAGAGCAAAAATTAATGTTAATTTGTTGATAAAAGCATATCATTTTATAAATAATAATGTTTATTTATGATACTTATTCTGTTTTAAACACAATTTAAATATTCATAAAATAAAATATGCATGTAGGCTTTAAAGGCCTCTCTGCTGAGATTAAAAAAAAAGCAATTACCGCCGACTACAGGAATTGAACCACGTTTGATTATGTTGGACTTAGTTTATACATTATCTGTGGAAATAAAACACTAGTAGAAAAAAAAGAAAAAAAAAACAAGTGTGAAATACACTGCATTCTGAACCTGAGTTTTCGAGGAAGTTTTTTGAAAAAGTATTAATAAACCAGGTAACAACCAATAGCCAGGATTTGTGCTCGAAATGTTCTTCTGTATTGCCCATACCTGTATTGACCTTCATATAACTGGTGAAATGTAGGCGTACATACACCCATGTCTTTTTCTACGGGAATTTGCACGAAAGGAGCCTTCCCGAGCGACAGATCTACTTGGTCACTCTACGTCCGGCGCACCCTTGGCAGTCAGCGAGCCTCCACGCTGACTAGGTGTCTCCTTTGACCACGATGGCAATCCAAAGTCATGTGTGCAATGTTTTTCTGACAGGTAGTGGAAAGGAAGCTTTGTGTGAGTCAGCTTCGGAGAGGCATTTGTCCAGCAGTGAACTGCAATAAGATGAGTTGATTAACTGTTTTCTAATTAGTCCAAAACGAAGGCCATTTTTTCCCTTAAAAATAAACCTTCGTTTCGAAATCCTCTTCGCCCTGACATAATTACTGGTTCAAAAGAACTGGGTTACATAATACGGCTTCTTTCGAACCGCACCTAACGCCTTATATTGATTTATTAGCAGCTATAGCAATCGTTTCTTCCGTAATGTTTGGTACAAACGATTATGTGTCCATCCGGGAGGTTATGGCGTAAAATTAAGTGTTATTAGATCTCAAGGACTGTTTACTTATGATTTTTTGGAATGATATAATCTTTGAATAAAATTAGAAGGTTGAAAAGTCACAATGTCTTTAGATCCTGTTGTTATTTGCTACGATAGTAGAATCTATAAGGATGCTTCACGTATCTTCCATTCGAAGTTCATCATTTGCCTAGCCTTTTGACCTTTTCCCGACTATGTTGGGGTCGGCTTCCAGTCTAAACGGATGCGGCTGAATAAGTGTATTTTACATGGAGCGACTGCCTATCTCACCTCCATAACCCAGTTAGTACTAGGTAATACGATACCCCTTGGTAAGACTGATTGTCAGACTTTTGGGCCACTGACTACCTGTAACGTCTGTCAAAGATCTACAAATAACAAACTCAAACTCAAAAGCATTTATTTCAATTAGACAACAAATAAGGCTAAGCTACAGTCACAGACACAAGGCATAATAACTTGTGAAAGTACTGTAGTTGCCCATTCCAAAGCGTAGATCTCTATGGAGAAGAATGGGCAAGAAACTCCATGGACACTCTTTTCAAACAAAATATTGTACAAAATCTTGGTTACATCATTCATGTTGAGATTATACATATGTGAGAACGATGTAGAAATACGTGCACGTTAAGAGCGTCCAGAGTAAAATATTATATCAACAATTTAAAAACAAAGTAAGTAGTTAAAATAAACCATGGCAGCCTAGAGATGACCAGTGCCAACTGACAGCGCCCGTTCACGAACATGACGCATGGATCAGCCCCATTCAGCTCAACCATATTGAAGGGAGCTAAATGACCCGACACACCCGCCACCATCAGCGAGAAATTTGAGTGAGCATAACATTCTCTCAGCCACCAGGGCAAATTCAAGTCAATGAAAGAAAACTAAATGTAAATGGTAGCTTTACAGTACATAGCACTCACACATGTGCTATGGAATTATATAATACTAAGAGATAGAATTTATACAATGCAAAGATATTATTACAATCTTCTGCAGCTTCCACAATAACTTCACATGGTAATAAATTAGTTTGCCCCTATGGTTGTGGAGCAGGACCAGCAGTAAGCCAAGCATTTTTATCATCAATGTAATCCCCCAACTTATAATATGCTTGCCTACATAGTGTGCGTTTTATACAGGATTTAAATTTCGTCTCGTTTAGTTGTAGAATGTGGGGAGGTATTTTATTGTAACATTTTAAACAGTACCCCATGAAAGATGAGTCTACTTTAGCTAACTTAAAACCTGGCTGTACTCGGTATGTAATACTCGGTATATAATAATCCACAGACAAACCTAGGCAACCGCGGCTTGTTACACGTTTTAAAATTAAATACAAGTTTTAAACTTTACTTTAAATACCTCAAAGACCCCGTACCCTGTACTCTTCAATACACCCATCAGCACAATTTTTTCAGTGCGCTAAATTAATTCATAATTTTTCATCACAAAAAAAAGTCGTTTCCCAGCAAAAATGTTTGCTAAGTTCTACTTAGTTTGACGTACAGAATGCTTGGTTGACAGCTTTATAAAGGGTCCTTTTACACCTTGTAATTTGTATAAATAACTGTTTAATTTCTCATGTTTTTCTTAAACCAATGTCAAGATTTGACCACCGACCAAAAAACTTCCAGAAACCGCAATCGAAACTCCTAATATCATAACAACAGAAGAAGTTCCAAAAATACTGCAAATCTCAAACACAATGTGTTTAGTATGCTCCCGACGCGCCGCGGAGGTCAAGTGCCAAGATCTTGGCCACGGCAGTGAGCCGGCGACCTCGACACTTGCCGCGTTACTGTGCAGAATGTGAGCGGTTGAAAGTTTAGAGATGGAAAGTGTTTTCAAATGAGATGTTGTTTTGTTTCCTTCCTTCTATATGGTCGTGGATATCGTCAGTATTCTTTGACTAGCAACTCGCCGGTGCAACGCACGGGACCTGTTACTAAGTGGTCCAAACGGGTCCCTAATCTTCCGCTGTCCGTCCGCCTCTCGGTGAGCGGCCTGTATCTCTTGATCCGTAATAGGTAGACAGTCGAAATTTTCACAGAATGTGTATTTCTGTTGCCGCTATAACAACAAATAATAAAAATAAATGAAAAATTAAAGGGGTCTCCCCTACTACGATGGTATGGAACCCTTTATGCGCGAGTACGACTCACACTTGGCCGGTTATTACTACATCTAAGTTAAATATTAATGTAAGACATTTACCTGTACAATAAACTTCCGCAATAATCTAGAGAATGGTGCAAAACTGAATCTAAACCTGCTGCATAGTTGTGAAGAACAATATGGTCTAACATACTGTGTATTTATTTTATACTATTCCTAGATTAAATAAATCGCTATTTATATAATCTTACTAGCTGACCCGCGCAACTTCGTTTGCGTCACATAATGCAATTAAATAATAAATCGACTACCCTACGTCCCTACCTACCCTACCTACCCTACCTACCCTACCTACCCTACCTACCCTACCTACCCTACCTACCCTACCTACCCTACCTACCCTACCTACCCTACCTACCCTACCTACCCTACCTACCCTACCTACCCTACCTACCCTACCTACCCTACCTACCCTACCTACCCCACTCTACCTACCCTACCTACCCTACCCTACCTACCCTACCTACCCTACCCTACCTACCTACCCTACCCTACCTACCTACCCCACCCTACCTACCTACCCTACCCTACCTACCTACCCTACCCTACCTACCTACCCTACCCTACCCTACCTACCCTACCCTAAATACCTATAAACCATCTACTAAATAGCCCGAACAAAGCCTAAACATTTGGTTTGGATAGGTGAGCATTGATTTTTATATCTAGATAACGACAGCAGCGCCATCTGTCGGGCTGATTTGTGAATCTAAACCATCTAGGGTGCCACCCAAAGGCATACAAAAAAAATCATTCAAATCGGTCCAGCCGTTTAGGAGGAGTTCAGTGACATACACACTCACAGAAGAATTATATATATAAAGAAGATAAAGACCATAGTTGCGATCACCAATTCGATGGGCAAGTCAAAAGCTGGCAGTCTGGACTGGTTTATGACAGTGGGAAACATTGGAGTAGGTAATGCATCTCTGGCTATCCCTTCAGAGCATATTAGCGTAGTTCACCATTATCTAGATAACATCTTCATCTACATCTATCTCAATGCGATCCCCAATACCTACCTTGGTCTTTAAAGTAATGCTATTATTGCTAGTACATAAAGGGTGTAAACAACTCTTAACGAAGCCAAAAGGCACTTGTTCTCCCCCATTGTGATTATTTTTTTGTTCTAGACCATACCTGGGAACCTTCTAGTTACGGAGATATTGGGGGTTAAAGTTCCAACTTTTTCACAAGTTTTTTTTTAAATACCATGTTTTTAATGTAATTTTATTACTTAAGACACCTCCAGGACCCCCTTACTATTCAATCCATCCATCAGCACAATGTTTTGAGTGCGTTACATTGAGTCCTACCGTAAAACGTGATTTTTCAGCCCAAAAAAAAATAGTTAATAGTTTCTCAGTACTAATTTTTACGTAAAGTTACTTAGTTTGATGTACATAATGCTTGGTGACGGCTTCGTGAAGAGTCTGTTTACACCCTGTATTAGGAATAGACAATGCCTTGATGTTGCCATGCAAACCATGTTCACTGTTTAGCATCACGCGTTGCGACAAAAATGTAAAAGTGCTCATAATTATAATTTATTTCCTTTCTAACATAATGTTTACTTAAATTCGTGGTGTGTTCGTTACTGCCTGTCTTTTCACGATTATTTTATCTGACCTGAATTTACAACATTAGGATTTATTTCTATTCTGGACGCGATCAGCGCATGTTAAACGCGTTCAAGAGTTCCAAGTGTAAAAAATTGCTAAGGAATATTAACACTCTTGAACGCCGTTGAAATTGTGCCGTGTGTAGTTTGTACTTGAACCTATTCTTGTTCGGTTCTAAAGACAGATTTTAACCCCTAAAAAATTGAATGTGAGGTCAACAAACTAAAATAGCTTTAGTGTTAGTTGCAAACTGAATAAACAATTAAATTAAACTACAAAATATTCCCTACATCTCCTTGGAACATTCTCATGTCTCCTTTATCTTGTTGACTCATTAATAGTCGCTAGTTCATTTGACTTCTTCATACGTAAGCTGGCGTTCTGCCAGGGTCCTCTTTGTTTGAAAGCATTATAATATAATCAAGTTCGTCTGTTAGTAACTCCTTGTTTTGTTGTTTCATTCATAATTTTGCTAGGACTGTTGCTTCCGACTTTGCATATGGAATGATATAATGTTCATTTGTTTGAATGATTGGCTTCTAATGTCCGCTTCGGTGAATGATCATACTATTAGTATGGTTTATCATTACCTGTTAAGGCATAATCAGCGTCTGATGATCCCACGGCTGGGACACTGGTCTCCTCTCTATGAGAGGGTGTGAGCTGTGGTGATCCATTGCAGGTAGGTAGATGTGACATCGTGGTATCCTCACGTTGTCCACGTTTTCCTTCACTGTTTTGAGAGCAGTGGTGATGAAATAAATTACGCAAAGTAATGCGCCTGCCTGGGTCTGAACCCACGACCTACAACTCACAACTCGTGGTCGTTATGTAGCACTGGGCCATGCACTACTACTCTTATCCGAGCAGTGAGCAAATTATGGTCACAGACGCCGTTAATATTATGAATTATCACTTTGTTCCCATTTTACGAATTGTATATAATTGCTAAGGCGGCCATGTTAGCCCCCCAGGCCTCCATCTGGACAATCTACCCCGCAACTGCCTACCTACTACCAGATGCTACCGAAAGTCTGACCACCAGTCTTTCCAACGTGTATTCAGTAACTGGGTTGTGTTGGTCAGATAGGCATTCCCTCCATGAGGAGGATAGACTGGAAGCCAGCCCTAATATGGTTGGTTAAAACAAAGCAAATGATAATGATGATAGCTCTATTTCATCAGTAACATTTAATAACTCCGTGTTAACGCAGCAGAACAACACGCCCTTTTCAACACTCGTGTATAAAATCTATTATTATAAATCATCTATTTATACTATGTCCCATATTATCAGTAATTACTCCACAAGACAGATGATCGCAGTTCATTGACAGAGCCTTGGACACTTCCTGGCGATAATGATGATTATAGCGCATTTTCCTTCTATGTCATCTGACGCGGAAACGTTTTATATATGTGATAATTGCCAACTAGGCAGCGTGGTGATTTGTTTACCTTACATGGTGATTAAGGACAGAAGTATGTTGGATAGGAAAACGCTGCAACAGTGTACGGACACCGGACATGACCGGTCAGATTCCGGTGCTCGGAGACGGGATTTAGTCCGTACATACAGGTTCGAAGATCGCGATTTTCGAAGTTGTGTTGGCCGCGTTTGGTGAAGTGTAATGGTGATGATGTTATATGCTTTTTAGAGAATACTTCTTGTGGTCTAGTGGTCACAAGCGCGACTGCTGAGCATGAGGTCTTGGGTTCGGTTCCCAGGTTAGACAATGCTATTAGGTTTTTCTATAAGAATTTTTTCAGTAGTAGCCACGCCACGGTGTCTGAATTTGTGCCCGGTTGATGGCAATAGGTTTGCCCCCTACCATGACATGAAATGACATGGGACTTAAACATAACTGGCGAAGGTGGGAGTACTGTAAGGTACACCTCTGCCTAATCCTATGGAAATAACAGGCGTGATGTTATGTTATTGTGGCCTATTTCAGTGTTTATGAGAACAGGTGCATTTCAGGTCACCTAGAGAAATTAATTGTTAAGCAATTTGTTTACATATGCAAACCACAGTGGAACTATCATTATTTTTCAGTTACATGAAATTACTGTATGTACCACAGTCAGTTAAATTGACATCGTGTGTCAATTTGCATAACAATTAATTTCCCGAACAATACAAGGATATCTAAAGAGTTCCTATTATTTATTTAAATTTAGATTATTTTTCCACCTAATTGAACACTAAACTAATAAATTCTAAACAAGCATAAATTATGTAATAAAATACATAAAACATGAGGTAACTACCGTTTAACCTTCCATAGGAAAAAAACAAAAGATAAGAATCGCAAAAAGATATGCCCCGGGTGAGGATCGAACTCACGACCTTAAGATTATGAGACTTACGCGCTGCCTACTGCGCTACCGAGGCTGGTGACGTGGCAGCTAAAATTAACCTTCAGACACCTTTGGTATGACACGTTAACCAGGTTGCTAAGCAACCAAAAATCTTCGATTTTCGAAAATTTTTGTGAGCTTTATCTGTAAAAATTGATAAACAAGATGGCGATGCGACGTTAGTTCTAATTTTGAACACGCGCCAAAATAACCAACAAGAATATACAAGGATCTTTTGGCGCTCAAATGAAATTGATAAAGGCAGTTTCCAAAAATAATTTTGTGAAATGAAGATGAAAAAACCGGTCAAGTGTGAGTTGGACTTGCGCACCGAGGGTTCCTTATAAACTTGTGCCTAGGTATTTTGTTATTCAACTACATATTTTCGTTTTCAGATTTTTTACATGTGCTGTAAGACATTGCTCCTTGCCAAATTTCGTGATTCTAGGTCAACGGGAACTACCATATAGTTTTTCTACCCAAAACCTATAGGGTACTTCCTCCTACTATAGGGGATTCCCTTGTGAAATCGAAAAATATGCGACAGGGTATATCTTTTGATCGCGTTGACTTTTTCACTGCTCGAGCTAAGGGCTAGCAGAGTTGAATATTTGATATTTTCTTCAGACAATACAGACAACAAAGTGATCCTATTAGGGTTCAAATTTTGCCGACTGAGGTACGGAACCCTAAAAACAAGATGGCGGTGTCAGTTCCAACTAGGACCACGCGCCAAAAGATCTTTGTAAAACTAAAGCAATATTTATTTCATTGTGAAGGTCAGTTATCGACTATTTTATAATTTATGATAATGAGTCGTGAGAAAAGATATGCAGATGCGACGATGCATAATTTAATAGCTGTTTGTTCTACAAAAACCATTTTAATTGAGGTACGCACTAATCAGTTTAGCTATAAATAAATAAACAATTACCTAATTAACGCCCTATCCAAATTTATACAGTGACTTTACAGAATGTCTACTTTTTCCATACTTCTCTATTACTTGTCATCTCATCAGACACCTTGACATTAATACATATTTAACGTAAATAAACTCGAAACCTTTCACCTGAAATCGTGTAATGATGATGTATGTATTTCTAAAAACCAATCATATATTGGTGCGGATTCCCTTGTTGACAAACTAATCCAAATTTAAGTTCAGTCCATCTTTTTCTTTCTATTTCATTACGAAAAGGACAGATGATACATTTTAGTTTAGTCCTGTCAAATTAACCAGCGCCTGACACAAGTTTAGACGTGATTGAAAGTTGACTACTAAAATTACATCAAATTACGTCAGGTGCTGACTAATTTGACAGGACGAAACTAATATTTATCTTCTGTCCTTTTCATAATGAAATAGAAAGAAAAAGATGCACTGAACTTAAATTTAGGTTAGAGCCCGACTATTATAAATTCATTGCTACTAATAACATTAATATCTTTATCATTAGATCTGTTCGATGGCATTCAAACCTTTGTCAAACAATAAAAGGTAATTGGAAGATTAATATACCGAATATTATGAGAAAGTTTCTTCCTCTGTAATTAGCACTACCTTGCAGATTATGTAATTACTTTGTTAAATAACTAGCACTACGCCCGTGACTTCGTCCGCAAAAATTGTAATAGCTCGGCTAATATACATGATATAAATATAATTTATAGCCTATAAGCACCCACGAATAATGTAGCTTTTTGCCAGCGAAAGAATTTTTAGGATTGGATCATTATTTCCACAGATTACACCATACATACAAACGAACAAATTTTATTTCTTAAAGATTATTAGTCTACGTCGACAAAGTTTGTAAAATTGTGTTAATAGATAAATGGTGCTCACATATTTACAAATATTGCATCCAGATTGACCTACATTTCCGCAAATTTTACATTACCTTAATTGCACCCTAAAGTCTCCCACAACTTTGTAGTTTTTCGCAAAAGTAGGTACAGCAAACACCAGCAAAATATTGTTTTTGACAAAACAGTCGGGTTTAGCTAATTGCGAGGTTTTACACGTTTTATAATATTCTTAGGACTCAGCCACCACGACTTGTATCAATATCAACTTGATTACTTCACAATCATTAATCATTTCCCTACAAGACAGATAGCCAGTTCTACTATGAGTTATGATCTATGGCTGATAACGTGATATCAAAACAGCTGTTCCCTTGACATTAGTTGTTACAAGCCAATTCGTGACCTGTGCCTACGACCCAGACATTTTATTATACTTTTATATGCAAGTCAGTATAGTACAGTATTTTGCTGTACCTTGGTAATATTGTTTGTGGCTCCAGGCAAAAAATGTCGTTAGCGCAACTGCTGAGTATGATGTCCTCGGTTCGATTTCTAGGTCTGGCAAATAAAAGAGTTATTCAGTTTTTCCATCAGTTTTTTTTTTAGCAGCATCAGCCACGGATTTGTGCCTTATTGATAGCCTAGATGGACCGATGATCTGGTATGAAAGTTGCGGGTATCCGCTGGGATGCGAGTCGCATGGGACCGGTCAATGTGGCGACACTAGGGGGAGACCTATGTCCAGCAGTGGACGTCTTTCGGCTGAAATGACGTTGATGATGATGGCAATAGGTTAGGATTCGTGCAATGTTGATGGCAATAGGTCCGCCCCCTGTTAAATGGG